>CM021108.1:129804114-130142244 GCA_007115665.2 Sequoiadendron giganteum | reverse complement strand
TATGTTATGTTAATATTATTTGAATCTAGGTGCATCTATTATATAAATGAAGTTGTGATATTGCATTAAATTATTTGGGTGATCCTTTTGGTGGCACTAACCATATCTCATTTTGTTAATTCAGCATCAACTAGAATAACTAGTTAAGGTTTCAATAAACCATGTAGACTGCAATATAGCTCAAGAGGTCTCTAGAAGAAATGAGGTTCAAATTTATAAATTCACCCCATCTTGGTGGGATGAGAAATATTGTTTTTAGGATTGGTTTCATTTGGAGTAACTTTGGCGCTTGCATTATATGAAAATTAAATCATATCCTCCCTCAAGAATAAATTTGAATCGGTACTATAGTGTAGGAAAAAGTGTCCCTTTTTCACACTAAATTTGGGAATAAATATTAATGATAAAGGACTAAATTATGCCTCAATTTAGTGTTGTAATATCTTTTTACATATTCATATTAAGTTTAGGGCCTTATTAAATAAAATAGAATTATTTGTGCCCTTTTTATGGTGTTGTAAGGCGTACCTTTTCACTTTCACACTAATCTAGGGATTTATTAATTAATTGAGGTTAATTATGCCTTAATTGGTCCCTTTAATTCAAATCTAATCCTAATTAATTACAATTTTTGAAGGATAAAACCCAACATTCATCAATGCAATAAAATAACACTTAACATTAGAGAATGTGTGGAATACATGAGTGACCTAGGACCCATTCACCCAAGGGTGAATGGGTCCTCATGTAGGCCTACGACCTAAATTTGAAATATGTTTTTTGCAGTATTTCAATGATTTCAAATGTGTATTCACATGTCAAATTGTGTTATTTGAATTTTGAGAATTAAAGTTAACATATGCATAAATAAGAGGTCATTTCACTATGTTTTACCTAAGAATTCTATGTGACTTCATGAGATCAAGCTAGAGAAAGTTCAAGAGCATTATCAAGAGAATTTCATGGCATTCAACAAAAGATTTGTAGAAGAATTATTGCAGCATTCAAGATCTTGTTATCATGTCAAATTCTCCTTCTATGATGCATGCTATTTGGGGGAATATGTTGATGTAGTGTTCAAGATCCATTCAGGTATCCAAAGGCATTGTTTCAATTCAAGTTTCATGATCAAGATCCACATCCATTGAAGCCATTTTGATGCAAGTTGCAGATCCATATTCCAAGGTTCAAAGAAGATTTTGGTGAGTTGTGACATTGCATTTTTTCATTCATATTTTCTTCATGCTTTTTCATTTCATTACAAGGTTTAATTACCAAAATGGGGTTTGACCAAGGCAAACACCCATTAACCTAACAGAAAAACATTTTCCCCTCTTGATGTGTGTTTGTGAATTTTAGGTGGAAGATCTATTGAAGACGAAAATTTGCAAACTTGTCAAAGTTGTCACCATTCTTGCAATTTCACAGAAACTAACCTATGGAATTTATTTGTATCTTTTTTACCATGAAATTCGAGAATATAGGAATGTAGCCACAACATAAGAGAACCTAGAAACCATTTTTCTGGAGACCTAGCTAAGACTGATTCACCACAGGGTGAATGAGTCCTTTTTTTTCTTTGAAAAAGTACTTTTGGTGATTGTTACACATTATTTTCCTATTCTCAAATTTACAATTTAAATTTTGGTTCCATCAAAATTGAGTTTAATCTTCTAGATGCACTTTGTAGAGTACAATTTGGAGTTGTTTTTCTATTTTAATCTTTCTCCCTATTTTGTTGTTTAATTAGGACTCCCATCCTTGCATAAAAGGGAAATTTGTAGATGCACACTTTGACTTGACTCACCATCTGGTTGACAGATATTTCATTGTTTCGATCTCATTTCTTGAATAAAATTAGACAAATAGGTCCATCATTCCACATTTCAATCCCCCCAAGCCTATTGTTACATGTTTCATTATGGTGAACCCGACCTTTTGATCATTGTAATTTTTTGATTTTGGAGTCCATTTGCATCCTAGATTTAGATCTTGCATTAATTTGCATTTCATTCCATTGAATTGAGTCTTGTTTAGGTTTTTTTAGCTTGCATTAGGGTAAGTGCAAGAAGTTGAGTCCATGAAATGTGGAAGTTTTTTCCTTAGCCAGAAAAATGAAATCGACATTGCAAAAATGGGATCCCATTTAGGTTCGGGTTCCCGAGCCTAAAATAAAAAAATGGGATCCCGTTTTTTAAAAAATAGGATCCTGCTCCTCAAAAAATAGGATCCCATTTTGAAACCTTTCCAAAAATGGATATTTCCATTTTTGGCAACTTTTCAAAATGGGATCCCATTTTGAAAAGTTTTTGGTTTTGGAAACTGTCCATTTTTTAATAATTTCCATTTTTGGTAAGTTTTCAAAATGGGATCCTGTAAAGTAGGATCCTGTTTTTAAAAGCATAAAAATGATTTTTTAATAAAACGGGATCCCGTTTTTTAAAATTTGAAATTGGTTTTGCTTTGTGGTCTGGTTTTTGCCTTAGATTTTGGTTTGGGAAAATAATTGGGAGTCTAAACCTAGGCCTTCAACCTGGTTTGACCTATAAGTTGAAGGTTCTAACAATGTCAAAGAAAAATACTGAGTTTGGACATATGGCTGACGACTTTTTTTACAGAATTTTTTGACGAAATTAAAACCCATTTTAGATGAGACAATGCAAGTTCTAAATATGTAAAAAAAATTACAATTCGATTATTTTTTCTATTTTTCAATTAATTTCTAATGAAACTGGTCCATAAACTTTAAATATCAGGTTTGTTTACTATTTTAATAGCTTTTGATCAACATAACATTTTGACGAACCGATTGCACGAGAGAAAACTTCAGACAATTCTTTTCAATTTTAAAAAAATAAAAAAATTATAAGTTTAGGTCATCTTATGCGTTTCGTACACGACAATTTTTCAAAATGCCAAATATGCCTAACAAAAATTGACAAAAAAAAAATATTCAATAAAAAATTACAAAAAAATATTGAAAGCAAGCTTTAGTGAGTCACAAATAATTTCCCAAAAGGATTTAGAAAAATACGATAATTTAGGTCAAAAAAGGGATGTCGTACACGTGCATGGTATGGTAAAAAAAAGTGACTTTTAAAGAGTGGTTTTAGAAACGCCTATTGAAACTCAATTTGTACAATGTAGGTATTGAAATAAATTACATATTTGAAAACTAGACTCCGAGTACTACATTTTATGATGAGTGACTTTTTCGAAGTTTGCATCTCTAAGTGCTTCAAATTTTAAGGTCAAATGTGTCAAATTTTGAAAATCAGGGAAAAAATTTCCACTTTTTGGCCAAAAAGTGGACTCAACTTCTTGCCAGCACCCATTAACTTTTCATTTCATTTGGGGTTTTAGGATTGCATTTTTCCATTCTTTAAATCTTAATATTACAAAAAAATTAGTCATTTTTCAAACCATTTACATAGAATTGCATCATCATTAACTTTCATTTTAAAAAATTGAAACAAAATTGCATATCAAATTAGGTCTCCTAGGTTATCATTTTATCACATTTTACAATTGCATTCATTATTAAATTCATAGAAAAATTAGACCATAAGTTGTTGTTTCTGATCAGAATCTGTAAACCACTAAAATCATTTCAAAAATTATGTAAAATTATTTTCAAAACCCTAACCTAGGACCCATTCCCTCTAGGGTGAATGAGTCCCTAATCAAGGTCATTTCCTAATTTTCTGGGCAATAAAACATTTGTTTCTACATTTCATTTTTGTTGTTTTCAATTTTTTGTTTTAGTTTGCAAAAGTTTTGTTAAGTGAAACTAAAAATATTTAGCTTAATTGGATGAAATTAGTGCATTGTGTGATTTCAAAATTGAATTTACAAGACATCATTTTTCAGGTTTTTGCATGGTGTAATCATAAAACTACCTTGTTTAGAACCTAAAAATTACTTTTGCATATTACATTTTAGGTCATTTCATTGCATTTCACCCTCTTTCCAGTTTGAGTTTACATTAAGTTTGTGAATCGTGTATGAGATTTACAACTTGGTTTCCTATTAGCAATATTTTTGTAAGATGTAGTTCAAGACTCATCTCATCTAATGATACACCATTCCTCATGGATCTTGGGTTTTCCAACTCTTTCACTAATAGTGTTGATAATCAACCCTTTGTGGATCATAGCCTTCATACCTCATTTCAAATAACCTCCCTACCTACAAAAAATGTGTGTCATGTTGCTAATGTCCCACAAGAAAACATATGAAGAATCGATAAAGATATAGAAAATTTCAAAACTTTGTGAATACTGAAAACATTGATACTAGTGTCATTCCTACTTTATATAATGTGAGGAAAATGCTTGAAACTTAATATGGAATAGATATTGTGTGAAGTCTAGGTCATTTTGTTAATAAGAACAACCCTACAATGACTAGTTTTCTCAAGATTTGGGATACACTCAAAGCCTAGGAGAAAATTGCATTCCCCCTTCCATAACCCTCACCTCTATTCCTACATATGCTAGTACTCATGTTACAATAACTATTCAACCTATTAGCAATGTCAACACTTCCTTAGGTATTTCCACTTACAATCCTTCTAGCTTTGTGAATTAAAATCTCATATCTCCTTAACCATTCCCCCCGATGCAGGAGCATCCTTGGTTCTTGGCAATCTTTGCTTCAACCAAAAATATTCTCATTTAGTTTTGTTCTTGTTCTATTCTTGTTCAAGTTGGCAGATCTAGTGTTTCTTCATGTTTTCTCACCAAACCTTGCCGATCTATGTTTTCATCGTGGACATGTTCATTTACCTTATTCCAAGTTTTCAACTCGATTATATATTTTTCCAGCAATTTATCACTTCTATATTAAGTGAGTTTTTTGGAACTGGCCCCAGAATAATTTCAAAACCTAACGACTAGTTTGATCGATCATGGATCCTTCCCGTAACTTGTGTATCCTCATAGTGTGTTTCAATTTATTTCGTGGAGTGTCCCCGACCTTAATTTGAGGTCCACACTTCATCATATGCACCTACCATGGAAGAATTTCAAATTTGAGGCCGAACCGTTGATGCACATGTTACGTTTCCTTCATTAGAGATTGTAATGATCTTTGGCTAATGCAGATGTTTCTAGATATGTGGATATGATATAAATCTTGTAATGGATCATTAGGAAAAAATTCAATGCAAACTAGGTATTCGATCTATAATATTTTTGCTCGCGTGTATGAGATTCATATTTTGAGCATGTTGTAACAGGCTTGTGAGCCGAATTTGTATGCTCGAATGTGGTTGACTATATGTAATCAAAATTTATGCTAATAAGAATGTTTGTATCTATATTTCCCTCCATATTCTATGTTTCTTTTTTCATGTAAACCTAGCTACATGGTCTAGATTGCTCTCTTTGATGACCCTCCTACCATGACTACACCAAGATTGGTATTAGAGTGAGATTTTTTCCTTGTGAGATCGTTAGAGTTTGCAAAGTCTTGTTGAATATTTGTTCTAGAGTGGTGGACTAGGGATCCGACCTGCAGTTGTAGAGGACTTGTGTAAAGATGGCAGGAAGAAGAAATGGTAGAGGAAATGGATCACATGGAAATGTAGACCCATCTATAATGGAGATGTTGAGAGGAATTGCTGCTAGATTGGAAGCAGTTGAAATGGCCCAGAGGAGAGGTCGACCAGTTGTTGATGTGAGTGATGAAGAAGTAGAAGAATAGGAAGAAAGGGAAAGAGAAGAGAAACCTGGCTTTGATCAGGGAGAAGAGAGGTTCATAAGAGCCCTAACCAGAGTAAACACTAAACCACATTTGAATCCACCAGATTATAATGGTAAGTTGGATTTAGATGAATTTCTTGATTGGATAAAAAATATGGAAAATTACTTTGATTTTGAATGTACCGCAAAAGACAAGAAGGTGAAATTTCCTCGTACAAAGTTGAAAGGACATGCATCCCTTTGGTGAGAACATTTTTAGATAGATAGGAAAATAAAATGAAAGGAGAAGATAAGACCATGGGATCAGATGGTGAATAAGTTGAAGAAAAATTTTATGTCTACAGACTATCATATCGGTTTATTTTGAAAATTGCAGAATTTGAAGAAGGATCTACAAGTGTGACATAGTATACTAAGGAGTTCTACAATTTGAATATTAGATATGGACATTCAGAGCATGAGACCAAACAAGTAGCCAGTTATATGAATGTTTTGAGGTTGTCTATACCAGATGAGATCAATTTAATTAATTTGTTGAGTATGGAAGAGGCATATTAGTGTGTCCTAAAAGCAGAAGAGAAGCTAAATAAAATACATGAACAAATACAAAGAGGAAGAGGTGGAAGATTTCAGAGAGGAATAATTTTTACTAGAGGAGGAAGAGGATCTTTTGCAGATCAAAATAAACATAAGGAAGTTAGTAAGAATGATAATTCATACCGTACAGATGATGGAAACTCTTAAAGAAGAGGATTATATGGTGGTTACCAAAATGAAGGTTATAGAAAAGGTGATAGAGGACAAGAGGAAAGAGTATTAAGAGGAAATTTTTATAAGTGTGGTGGAGAAGGACATAGAGCATTTGAATGTAATTAGGGAGGGACAAGCAGAGAGACACAAAATAGTAGAAGAAAATTTTTTGTTGAGGAAGAGCATACTCAATCATCGAATAAACTCGAAGAAGGAGAAGTGTTGGTGAACAAAAGAGTATTGTGTCAAAGGGAGATGGAGTAGGAAATTTTGCAAAGAAATAATTTGTTCCAAACCAGATGCAAGGTAGATGGTAAGTGTTGCAAAGTGATCATTAATAGTGGAAGCTCAGAGAACCTAGTTTTTGAAGAAATGGTGACCAAATCAAAGTTGGAAAGATTGAAACATGTGAAACCCTGTTAGATAGCATGGATTAAAGATGAGCATAAGATACTAGTAAGTGAAAAAAATTTGGTGAAGTTGAAGATAGGAAATTATCATGATGAGTTTTTGTGTGATATTATGCCTACGGATGTATGCCATATTTTGTTGGGAAGACCTTGGGAGTATGATAGATAGGCTATTCATAATGGAAAGAAGAAAATATATACTATTGTGGAAAATGGGATGAAGTAGACTTTGTTGCCATTGGAGGATGTTCCTAAACTTGAGATTTGTACAACTACTAGAATTTTTTTGGTTGATGGATGAAGATTTCTGGATGGACTGTGACATGAGAGCATGTTATATGCCTTGGTTCCTAAGAAGGTAGAAGACATAAAGTATGTAGAAGAATAGCCTAAGGAGACAAATGAATTGCTGATAGAATATGAATCTATCATTTCAGATAATGTTCTTGATGGATTGCCACTTGTGATGAGTATTAGTCATTGTATAGATATGATTCTTGGAGCTAGTTTTCCTAATAAAGTAGCACACTAGATGACATTGGAAGAGAATGATGAATTGAATAGAAAAGTGTAAGAATTGTTGAGGAAAAGTCTGATGAGAGAAATTTTAAGTCCTTGTGTAGTACTTGTTGTGTTGGTACCTAATAATGATGGAGAATGGAGGATGTGTACAAAATCTAGAGCCATAAATAAGATCACAGTGAAGTATAGATTTCCTTTGCCCTGAATGGATGATATTATGGATTTTTTGAGTCGAGGAAAGTACTTTACAAAGATAGATTTGAAGATTGGATATCATCATATCAGAATCAGAGAAGGGGATGAATGGAAAACAAAATTCAAGATAAATGAAGGATTGTATGAATGGTTGGTGATGCCTTTTGGACTAACAAATGCACCGAGTACTTTCATGAGCTTGATGAATGAGGTATTGAAGAAATTATTGGGTAAGTTTGTGATTGTCTATTTGGATGAAATCTTAATTTTCAGTAAGACTGGAGAAGATCATTTGTTGAATATAAGGCAAGTTTTGTAAAGGCTGAGGGAAGAGCAGTTGTTGATAAAAATTAAGAAGTGTAGTTTCATGAAGGAAGAATTGGTATATCTAGGATTTGTGATATCTATGGATGGACTGAAGATGGATCCTGAGAAGGTAAGAGCTATTATTGAATGGCCTACACCAAAAAAAATGGATAGGTAAGATCATTTCATGGAATGGGTAGTT
The DNA here is from genome assembly GCA_007115665.2 of Sequoiadendron giganteum. NCBI lineage: Eukaryota > Viridiplantae > Streptophyta > Pinopsida > Cupressales > Cupressaceae > Sequoiadendron > Sequoiadendron giganteum. The sequence goes on along the minus strand of CM021108.1, from coordinate 130,134,154 downwards.
TCTATCGAACGTTTATTAGGAATTTTAGTTCTATTTGTAGCCCTATGATAGAAACAATGAGAGGAGGTAGGAAGGATTTTAGGTGGACATATAGAGCAAACAAAATTTTTGAGTTGTTGAAATACAAGGTGATCAAGCACCCTGTGTTGGCTTTACCATATTTTAGTAAGGTATTTTAGGTAGACTGTGATGAAAGTGGAAATGAGATTGGTGCAGTGTTAAGTCAAGAAGGAAGACCAGTAGCTTATTTTAGTGAGAAACTGAATGATGCTAGGAGAAGGCATTCAGTGTATGATTAGGATTTTTATTCCATAGTTCAATCTTTGAAGAGGTGGAGAAATTACTTGTTGACTAAGGAGTTTTTGTTGTATACCAATCATCAGGCTTTGCAATACTTGAACAACCAAGGTAATTTGAATCAAAAACACATGAGATAGATGAAATTCTTGTAGAGTTATACATTTGTTTTGAAGCATAGGAGTGGAAATTCAAATAGATTTGTTGATGCTTTGAGTAGGAGAAGTAATTTACTAGCACAAATGAAAGTGGAGGAATTAGGCTTTGATGAATTGAAGAACTTGTATGAGGGAGACCCGAATTTCGCAGAACCTTGGAAAGATTGTAAACAACTGGTTTTGGAGGATAGAAGTCAATGGTTGGACTATTTTATTCAAGAGGATATGTTGTTCAGAGGAAATCAGTTGTGTTTACCCTTAAGTTCAATGAGGGATAACTTAGTGAAAGAGAAACATAGTGGAAGAGTGGCAGGACACTTTGGAATTGATAAGATAGTAGCATTTGTAAGTGAGAATTACTTTTGGCCACAGATTCATAAGGATGTTAGGAAATTTTTATAGAGTTGCAAAGTTTTTCTAGTTGCAAAAGGGAGTAGTTAGAATGTCAAATTGTATAAACCTTTGACAGTTCCAGAGAGACCTTAGGGGGATATTAGTATGGATTTCATACTTGTTTGGCCAAAGAAATAAAGAGGTAATGATTTTGTATTTGTGGTGGTGGACAGATTTTCTAAGATGGCACATTTCATACATTCTAAGAAGACAACAAATGTAGTACATGTAGCTGACTTTTTTTTCAAGGAAGTAGTTAGATTGCATGGATTACGTAGGAGTAATATTTCAAATAGAGATACAAAGTTTGTTGGTTATTTTTGGAGGATACTTTAGAAGAAGTTGAAGACAGATTTTAAGTTCACTTCTACTTTTCACCCACAAATAGATGGACAAACTAAGGTACTAAATAGGAGTTTGGGAAATTTGTTGAGATTTTTGGTTGGAGAGAAAATTGAAAGTTGGGATTTAGTCCTTGCTCAAGCAGAGTTTGCCTACAATAATTCAGTGAACAAGAGTACAGGAAAGACACCTTTTAATATTGTTACTAGAGTTCACCCTAGAGGTATATTAGAGTTGTGATATACTAGTAAGGAAGATAAAATGAGTGCAAAAGCAGAGGAATTTGCATAACATATGAAGAAAGTTCATACACAAGTGAAGCAACAGTTGGAAGATATGAACCAAAAGTATAAGGAGTGAGCAAATGAAAAGAGGAGACATAAGGAGTTCGAGGTTGGAGAGGAACTGATGGTATATTTGAGGAAGGAAATATTTCCAGTTGGCACATATAGTAAGCTCAAGATGAGGAAGTTTGGACCCTATAATATTTTGAGGAAATTTGATTCAAGAAATGCATATGAAGTGGAATTACCATATGACATGGTTATATCACCTATATTTAACATTGCAGATCTACATCAGTACCATGAAGCAAAATTCAGTGAAGACAGTACAAAAAAATTGAAGAACATCTTCCTAAACACAAATTAGATGAGATAGAAGAGATTTTGGATGTTAGATATGGAAGGAGGACTCGTGGAATACAATACGAAGAATATCTTGTGAAATGGAAAGGTAGACCAGTGGAGGATTATTCTTGGATTTCTTAGGCTAAGGTAGACCATTATAGTTTTCCTTTGGCCCCAACAAAGTCAGAGACTAACTTTTCATTAACCCTAGATGTTTGGTGCAGGAGCATCCTTGGTTATTAGCAATCTTGCATCAACTAGAAATATTTTCATTCAGTTTTGTTCTTATTTTGTTCTTGTTCTTGTTCAAGTTGGAAGATCAGGTGTTTCTTCATGTTTTCTCACCAGACCTCATAGATCTATTTTTTCATCATGGACATGTTTGTTTTCCATATTCTAATTTTTCAACTTAATTGGCTCTTTTTCTGCCAAGTCATCACTTTCAAATTAAGTGAGATTTTTTGGAACTAGCCCCAAAATAATTCTAAAACCTAATGGCTAGTTTGATCGATCATGGATCCTTCCTATAACTTGCGGATCCTCATGGCATGTTTCAATTTTTTTTGTGGAGTGTCCCTAACCTTAATTTTAGGTCCACACTTCATCATACACACCTACTTTTGAATGATTTCAAATTTGAGCCCAACTCGTTCATGCACACGTTACGTTTCCTTCATTAGAGATTGTAATGAACTTTGGCTGACACATATGTTTTTAGATATGAGGATATTATATAAATCTTGTAATAGATCATTAGGAAAGAATTCAATGTAGACTAGGTATTTGATCTATAATATTTCTATAAGATTTTCATTCACATGTATGAGCATTGTATTTTGAATATGCTATAATAGGCCTATGAGTTGAATCTATAAGCCCAGATGTGGCCGACTATATGTAATTGAAATTTTTGCTAATAAGAATGTTTGTATCTACATTTGCCTCCATATATTATTTTTCTTTTGTTGTGTAAACCTAGTTGCACAGTCTGGTTTGTTCTCTATGAGGACCCTCCTACCGTGATTGCACCACCCCCTCACAAATTTACAAGTCACTTGGCCTCCACATATGTACACCACTCAATCTTATTCCCCTCAATCTCATAATACCAAAAATTATCCCATCCTTAACACACTTCTGTAAAACATGTCATCCCTCCAACAATAAATTACCACCCTAAAGCAAAACAATAATGGCCAACCTTCACAATGCATCAAAACCAATCCATTATCCTTGGAGATATTGAGAACACAAATAGAAAAAGGTATAGAGGTTCATAGGTTTGAGAAATATGGTGGAAAAGGGGATCCTGTTAGCCATGTTTTCACTTACACCACCCTATGTAGTGACTTCATTTTTGAAGTTAAACTCTTGGCTAAACTATTCCCTTTCTCTTTGAACAATGTTTCTTTAGAGTAGTTTTCCGCCCTACTGAAACATTCAATTAGTTCATTCAATGAACTTATTGATGCCTTTTACAACCACTTCCAAATTCAAGTGGGTCCTAAGATGACTTTAGGTGAGTTGATAACATTTAAACAAAAGGTTGATGAAAAGGTCATAGATTTCATAACACAATATCAAATACTTTATTCACAAATAAAAATTAAGCTTTTGGATGCCAACCTTCAAAGAATGTTTATTTTAAAATTAAAAGATAAGATCCAAACTAAACTTGAGTTTTTGAGATTCCCTTCATGATTACCAAAACTCGGTTAGTAATTGTGAAGTGAAAAAACCTTGTAATCATCTTGGAAAGTCTGAATCCACACCTCAAACCAACAACCAACCTTTCAAGAAACAAAATAAGGGATTCCTCCAACTAAATCTCCCTCAATCCAATCAAAATTTTAACACCTAAGTGGCTGCTATAAAGAAAAAAAACCCATATGCATTTGCAGATAGAAATAGACAATTCACACCTCTACCTGATACCCTTCATAATACAATGTTGCAGCTCTCAGAGAATAATTTTATCTCATTGTTTCCTATTAGAGATATCAATCCTACTAATCCTTTTACTTCAAAATATATACCAAATTCCTATTTTCCATTTTCATCAAAAAAATGGACATGATACAGAACATTGCAAGCGTCTTAAACATATGTGAAAGACCTCATTCATTCTAATCATATCCTAATTGGAGGTGTGAATGATCAAGGTAATAAGTTTGTAGCTCCTCCCAATCAAAATATCTTAATCTATACCAATCCCAAGTCTAATAATAATATGTCCTTTCTCAAAGCTAGTGAAACAAAGAATGATGTTATGAATGTTGATACAAATGATGAAAATACAAAAGATAATGGAAACAACCTTATGAATGATTTAGTAGAATTTATTGATATTAAACCTCATAACGGTCCAAATAAAATGTTTCTTGATATTTATTTCTCACAACAAGATATAATTAAACATGCACTAAATCATTTTCTTTACATAGTTGTAAGAATCAATGAAAAGTCTACTAATGGAATATTAATTGATCCAGTCTGTGTAGAGAATGTGATCACTTAAGGATTCCTATTTTTTCATGAACTCTATCAAGATACATATGAAAGACCGAAAGCATGTATCAAAACACATAATGGAGATATGTGCCCTATGATTGGCTCAAGAAATCTCCCTCTAAAGGTGGGATTGAAAGAATTAACTGTCTTATTCATCGTCCCATCATTGGATGAATTTCATGTGAAGTTACGCTATCCATGGATTCTCTCCATGAATGTTGTCCTATCAGTTATCCATAAATTCTTAAAGTTTCCATTTGGAAATGAGATATTTACAGTGCATCATAGCGTCTTTAATATTATGTCTTCTCGTGGGAACTTTTCATTGGATTTATTTTTGACCAAGCCTATGGAACCTATTAAACCTCATGACGAATTATTTTTCAAATCCTATCAAAATTTTAAGGAAAAGTGTATATCAGAATTATCCCTTAGCAATATGCCTCAATCCATCATTGGGATACCTATCCTTGACAAAACCATGATTAAACCAAAAGCCCTTCCAAATATCGAAGAGCAGCCTACTACAAATCCTTCACCCACTTCTTATAAGAGACAACAAGATAACGAAACAAATCTTGTTGTGCCTCCTAAAGTCAAACAAAATTATAAAGCCAAAGAGAAAGTGGTTGAACAACCTCCCATGGTTACTTTCATTCCTCACTTAAGGGAAGAAAATAAACTTATGGTTGATAATCCTCCTCCTACACAAACTCAACTTGAAAATCACATGAAAATAAATTGAAGTGCTAGAGAGTGTAGGAATAGACATCATGCTATTGCTCATTGATTACAAGCAAAAGAAGAACAAAATAACATAGAAAATCAAAATCCAAACTTGATTCAAGAAGTGCATGATGTCTATCCACCCTCATCGTAACATAAACAAAACACTATGGATATTTTAATTAGACCTCGTGTTGTGATTAATCTAGATGATGGCTTTGAAATTGCTAATATTGATGAGGAAGTACATAATGAGCTAAATCTAATGTTTTCCTCTTCTATGAGCTTAAATGTTGATTCTAATAAAAAGAGTGTTGAAATTGGTGCATGTCCTAGTTCGACACTTTTCGTTGTCCCTTTGGCTAGTTGTCTACCTTCCGTATATACTAAAAAATATTGGGATGCAGATGACCTGCTATAGGTTGACTCGCATGTGCCTTACTAGTATTTTTATTTATTCTCATTTTTCATGTTCTTTGTGTGATTGCATGTGCATAAGGTGATCCCCTATACTATTATATTTTATGTATACCTCTCTTCATGTGCATTCCTCTACATGCATCTACATTATTCTATATGTCGTAAACATTTTACCTATTTTCTTGTCTTGTGTTTTCCTTATAGGGATGATGCAAGACATCGAGACATTTAGGTCTCTTCCATGTTGACCTGAAATATTTTTATTTGTTTTCACTCTCTACATGTCATTATTCTTGTTTTGTGAGTATTTGGGGAATTATGACATTTCCAAGCTCTATAACAACATTGTAGCAAAGAAATATTGACCCTGAATCCATAGATCCATTATGTTCTTTTGGGGGATACCCCTTCACATGATGTAGATTCATCTGGAAACATATGAATTGGCATAGGGATTTTCGAGTAGGCTCTCATGTCTTCTTCTAATTTAAATTTATTGCTCACAACAATGGTGTTAGCAATTCCTTTAAATTTGTTAGGCCATACATCGATGTCCCCACATTCTCTGTGTGATTTTCTTACTTCTTTTGATGTGTTCTTTTATTGGTGGTGTAATTGGGTTTGATGTACTCCAAGATTATGATATTTCTCATGTAAGACCCCTCCATTTTTATCCTTTCACCAAACAATTTTCTGTTGGTTATGCCTTATTTTTGGTTAAGTGCTTTGACTGAGAACTCAGTTGTTATTTGATCGCTATTTGTAAGCAATGTGAATGTGATATTTTGTTGTGATGGTATTTGATCTTGATATTATCATTGTGAGCATTTGAATTAATGATGTTTTATATTTTTATTATATTAATGATGTTAGATTCATTAGTCAGTGATACGATATTGGTGAAGGGGATGGTATCGCATCACTCGCTTGCAAGTGCCCTGCAATTCTGAGATTTCCTCTTCATGGTGTGCCTTATCTATGACATGTTCATGCATGTGGATATACTCTTTGTTTGCAGGTTGATAGGTACAGGGCATCGACTCCACTTGGTTTCATAGGTTTGAGCATGTCCAGTGCCCAACGGCATTTGATTGGGAGATAGTAGCTAGGTTTCCATGCCAAGTCATCACCCTAGTCCTAGTATGTCATCAGGTGTTGTCGGATTGTGTTGCTTTGATTATTATTCCCTCTCTTCGATTATTTAAAATTGTAAGTTAAAAGGTAACTGAATGGTTTTATGCATATAAGTTGTTGATTTATCGAATCTGGAATTATGTTAGTGAGGTAATTTATTTTATTATTAATTTAATTCAATTAATAAATAATTTAATTGTTGATTAAATCTATTTTATTAATTAATTAAATTAGTTGTGTTGGAATGAATTAAATTATGCATTTTTGAAATTGATGAATATTTGGTTGAAATTGAAAAATTAAAGAAAATATTTTAAAAAGTCAATTTAAGGGATTTGAATTCAAACTTGGAAAAATGAGATATTTTGCATTTTCTATTTTGGAGAATTTATGAGGGTCGTTGTTGGATTTTTAGGGTTTTATCCTTATGTTTGAATTTTGGCTTCACATTTTTTTGGAATGCATGAAAATTTTGAAAGGGATTGAATGGGAAAGAGGAAGGATTTTTCAATTTTGTGGGTTTTGGATTTAAGTTGGGAAAATTTATGGAGCTGGATTTGGAAGCAAGGTTGGAAGCTAAGCATCATCTGGACCTCCTAAAATTCAAATACCAGGTTCATATTATTTATTTGTTATTGAAATTAAAAAAAATATTCAGGTATTTTGGAATTATTGTGTTGCAAAACTCATTGTTTGGGAAATCAAATGAATTATGTTTAACAAAAATAGAAAACCCATGTTGAAATCTGAATTGTTTCGGAAAAATACCTTCTTTGGAAATATATATTTCTTCAAAAATCAATAGAGTTCTTGACTGAAAATAATCTTTTTTAATTATTATTCCCTCAATTAGTTATGTAAAATTCTTTGCAAATATATAAATATATATATATGTATATGTATATATATACATACATATATATATTTATTATTGGTTGGTTTAAAGGATAAAAATCTTGGTTTTATTATTTATGAATCGGATTAAAAAAATCCGTAGGTGGAAGTTTTGTTTTCATATTTTATTTTATTTTAAATATAAAAATCGAAAAAAAAAAAAAATTTTGGGAGGGTTTGGGGCTTACCCCAACCACACCCCCCACAAGAGGCGGGTGGAGGGAGCTGTACCCAGCGCGACCCCCACCCTTCCATTCGTCGCTGCCGTGCAGACCAGGCATCAGCTATGTTAAACACATCTCGCCCACAGTGTAGGTTGGTTGTGGTTAATACAGCCCGCCCACGGTTAGGGACGACTATGGTTAACACAGCCGCGCCCTAACAAGGGGTCGGCCATATTAAACACAGCCGCCCAACTTCTGACCCCTTTTTGCATGCGACGCTCGCCCCGAGGTGGCAACGCGGTCAACGCGTTTTGTAAATGCACTTTTTTTTATTTGAAGAAAAAAGAAAATATATAAATTTATATTATCCTTTTAATATTTATTATTATATTTATTTAATATTTTAATATTAATATATATATTAAAACAATAAGAATATATATATTAATGTTTAATATTTTATTATAAAATATTAGATATTAAAATTTTAATTAAATGTTAGTTATGAATATTACATTATTATATTCATATAGATTAATTGTTAATTGTAATATATGGATTGTAAGATGAAATATATGTAAATGTTAAACTATTGATTTAAATTAATCCCATGATTTAAATGTGATTGTGAAAATGAAAACGTTGTACTCTCAATCAAACTATTGAGTTTATTTTAGAACAATATATATCGGATGGAATATTATATTGATGTTAAATAAATTGTTTTATTTAAGATAAGTTAATTGTTTTGGGAATGAGTTTGTCAAAGAGAGGAAGCATTTATTTATTTGAAATGTTATTTTCTAAATAGTTGAAATAAATGTTTATTTTATATTTATTAAAAGCAATTAGGGAATTAAATATTGTGTTAAATTTATGCTTATGTCTAGAAGAGACATTATTAAATTAGTTTTATGGTGGCAATAACCTATGAAATTTTTATTAAAAGAATTGGATTTAGGAAATCCAAAGCAGGTTTAATTCATGAGCAATTGCTTGCTTGAGTATGAGTCTCTGGTTTTGGCCTTGGGAAGTTTGTTCAGTCAAGGTTAACAAGTCTCCCAGATGGGGTTTCAGTTCTATGGGTTGTAGTCTTGTGATGTTGATTGTTTGTTAATTTTCTTGGGCAGTGCATGAAGTTATGTCAATGATATACCCAATTTCTACGAACAGGAATGTTTTGTGCCTCCTATGAAAGGAGTGGGTTATGTAATTGTGCCTCTTGTGGGAGTGGTTTTGTTATTGTCGTTACCTCCAGTGTTTGGAGATGGGTTTATCTTATGTCGCCTCTTGAGAAAGGAGTGGTCATGGTATTTTCTATGTTGCACTTTGGTACCCTTGGTGTTTGGATGGTATGTGTGTTGTCAAGTAGAAGAGTGGCTTCCGTAGGGGCTAGAGCCCGAAAGAGGTAAACTGGGTAACTTATGGAGGCGGTTTAATCAAGTGATAACTAAAACAAAACTTAGAAGATTAGCGGGTACTTCTCACTAATCAAGATAATTATGCCTCACTCATAGACACAAGGGCTCGTTTAGACTTGGGATGAGTGGGAAGGACTAGAATGGCAAGGTCATCTATCTTTTCTATACGAAAGGTATTTGATTCCGCATGAGTGAGTATGGGGGCCAGGATTTTGGTAGAGGCCACCAGGATAACCCATAGTGGGGGCCGAAGCCTAAGAAGGATCCCAGAGGATAATCCATGATGAGTTGTGTGATGACACTCTATCTAGGACAACAATTGGTATTTGATTTGGTGGGTATGGTTTCCTTAACATACCTAATATGACCATAGTTGGTATTCAATTTTATGGGTATGGTTTCCTTAACATACCTGATGTGACCATAGTCGGTATTTGATTATTATGTGTATGGTTCTCTTAACATACTTGATCTTCTTGTTATCTGGAAGCAATGTGAGCTTATTGAGTTGTACTTATGTTGTAATTATGTGGTACTTGTGTTGTACTCATGATGCTCTTGAGTTGTACTTGCATTGTTCATATGGTTGGTTGTTTCAGTTTGGTTCAGTTTGGTGTTAGCCTGTGTCTAGAGGTAGATGGTCTTGGCTAGGATTCCTTGTTACTATCTCCTAGCATGGGGGGTGGGACTTTGGGTTCCACTTGGTTGGGTGGCATGCACCTAAATCCGTTTGGCTTCTTCATGTTCATGTGGATGAGACTTCCAGTTGGAGAGCTCGTGGAATTCAGTTTCAGTTCTTGCTTTGTTTCATTTTAGTTCATCTTGTATTATTTTACCCCTCATCTATTATCAAGGTATAAGTTGTAACTATAACCTTATTTATTGGACTTGCCTCATTTGGGGAATGAGAGTTGTAATTGCAATATTTAATTATGGTTAAATGAGATTGAAAGTTATCTAGTGTGCTTTGATGTATTTATCTTGTTGGAATGTATGTGTTTCTAATTGTTAATTATATGAATTTTATGGATTCACTTATGTTGTCGTGGTTTGTTATGTTATCTCAGTCTCATAACTTTAGGGGATGGTTGCATTGGGAAGCAAACTTGTATATTAATTATACTTAAATAAATAAAAAATTAGCCTGTTTAAGTAGTTGTTTGCAACATCCTTTAGGGTTGCATGGCGGGGCGTTACACATGGTATCAGAGCTTAGGTTTAAACACTAGGTTCTCTAGGTACATTTGTGCCCACTGTGCTATCCCTGTGAATTGTTAGTGGTATGGTTAAGTGATCACGTGTTCATGGCTTCTACTTTAGCATGATGTACTCTTTGAAAAAGAGCAGCGTGAAAGGAACCTGATAAAAGGTTTTGGTTGGGAAGTTTTGATACATATCCCATCGGTTATGAATTGGATGTTTCCAATGGGATTATGTATGTAGTTGTACCCTTGTAAATACAAGAAACCAGTAATTGTGTCTTGTTTGAGATTTGTGGATACATTATGGGTCATGTGGATTGTGTGCTCATTCCGCATCACATGAGGGTTGTTATCATTCTTGATAGATGTTGTTTCCTCCTTCCTCATTTTGTGGCTAGTAACTAGTCACACAGTTGTTGTATAGTGAAATTTAAAGATTGTGAACTTTCTTTCGGTTATTGATTATTCTTTTCGGTTGATTGTGAGGGCCGACACTTTGTTATATTTGATTGTGAAGGTTTAGCCACAACTTGTGACCTTATTTTCTTATAACCCTAGTGGTTATATATATTTTATTTAGTGTTGAAATTGTGCACATTTATTACCTTAATGTTGCAATTGGACTTTAATTTTATCTTCTTTATGAACTTGGTGGATAAGCTAGTTATCTTTGTTGTTTTCAATGTCGGTTATGTGTTGTATTGTAATTCCTCTCCAAGGACGTATGACATAGACTTGGTGAGTGTGTATGAGGAAGTAGATGCAGGAAATGTTGAGGATGGGGTTATGTGAGGTTGTGTTGTAGCTAGGACCCACTACTCACCTTTGTGTGATGACTATCTCTTGGAGGTTGATCACCTTGTAGAACAAGAGATAGGTCATTGTGGTCTTGTTTGGATGTCTCACTTTATGTGCGACCTAACACCATCAAGCCACTGATGGTGATGTATGGATTGTTGAGCTGGTTAGTTGTTCATGGTTCATGGATTCTTCTATCATGGATTGGTATGCTATTTTTCGGTGTCCAGGTGGAACCTTGTGTAGTCTTGTAATGATTTTGAGTGATGTGTATTAGTACATATGTGTATTATGTGTGATAATCCATGGTTATGTGTTTTTTTTGGAGACTTGGTTGGTGGTTGCTTCACCATGTTGTCTTGGTTGGATTGACAGTGTTCTTGGCTGAGTTGTATACAACACGGGTTGTTGTTGTTTATGTGTTGAGGTATGGAGTGCTTCAGTTTGGAACCCTTGGTTATGTGTGATTGTATGGAGTTTGCACTAGGGGTAGTTGCAGGCTTCCAAGAGTAAGCTTGACCCTAGGGGGGAGGATGTAAGACCCCTTCATTTTTCTTTTTTCATCGAACATTGTTCTGTTGGTTATGCCTTATTTTTGGTTAAGTGCTTTGACTAAGAACTCAATTGTTATTTGATTGCTATAAGCGATGTGAATGTGATATTTTGTTGTGATGGTATTTGATCTTGATGTTATCATTGTTAGCATTTGGATTAATGATGTTTTATGTTTTGATTATATTAATGATGTTAGATTCGTCAGTTAGTGATACTGTATTGGTGAAGGGGATGGTATCGAGTCACTTGTTTGCGAGTGCCCTATGATTCTGAGATTTCCTCTTCATGGAGTGCCTTATCTATGACATGTTTATGCATGTGGATATACTCTTTGTTTTCAGGTTGACAGGTATAGGGCATCGACTCCACCTGGTTTCACAGGTTTGAGCGTGTCCAATGCCCAACGGTATTCAATTGGGAGATAGTAGCTAGGTTTTCATGCCAAGTCATCACCCTAGTCCTAGTATGTCATCAGGTGTTGTCAGATTGTGTTGCTTTGATTATTATTCCCTCTCTTCGATTATTAAAAATTTCAATTTAAAAGGTAACTGAATGGTTTTATGCATATAAGTTGTTGATTTATCGGATCCAGAATTATGTTAGTAAGGTAATTTATTTTATTATTAATTTAATTCAATTAATAAATATTTTAATCGTTGATTAAATCTATTTTATTAATTAATTAAATTAGTTGTGTTGGAATGAATTAAATTATGCATTTTGGAAATTGATGAATATTTGGTTGAAATTGAAAAATTAAAGAAAATATTTTAAAAAGTCAATTTAAGGAATTTGAATTCAAACTTGGAAAAATGAGATATTTTGCATTTTTTGTTTTGGAGAATTTATGAGGGTCGTTGTTGGATTTTTAGGATTTTATCCTTATGTTTGAATTTTGGCTTCACATTTTTTTGGAATACATGAAAATTTTGAAAGGGATTGAATTGGAAAGAGGAAGGATTTTTCAATTTTGTGGGTTTTGGGTTTAAGTTTGGAAAATTTATGGAGTTGGATTTGGAAGCAAGGTTGGAAGCTAAGCATCATCTGGACCTCCTCAAATTCAAATACCAGGTTCATTTTATTTATTTGTTATTGAAATTGAAAAAAATATTCAGGTGTTTTGGAATTATTATGTTGCAAAACTCATTGTTTGGGAAATCAAATGAATTATGTTTAACAAACATAGAAAACCCATGTTGAAATCTCAATTGTTTTGCAAAAATACCTTCTTTGGAAATATATATTTCTTCAAAAATCAATGGAGTTCTTGACTGAAAATAATCTTTTTTAATTATTATTCCCTCAATTATTTATGTAAAATTCTTTGCAAATATATATATATATATATATATATATATATGTATATGTATATATATACATACATATATATATTTCTTATTGGTTGGTTTAAAGGATAAAAATCTTGGTTTTATTATTTATGAATCAGATTAAAAAAATCCGTAGGTGGAAGTTTCATTTTCATATATATATTTTTTTAAATATATAAAAATTGAAAAAATAAATAAATTTGGGAGGACTGGGGGTCACCCCCACTGCACCCCCCACAGGAGGCGGGTGGAGGGAGCCATGCCCAGTGTGACCCCCACCCTTCCATCAGCTGCGACCACCCAGACCAGGGCTCGACTATGTTAAACACAGCCCGCCGACAGTGTGGGTTGGCTGTGGTTAACACAACCTGCCCACGGTTAGGGATGGTTGTGGTTAACACATCCGTGCCCTAACCAAGGGTCGGTTGTGTTAAACACAGTCGCCCAATGTTCGACCCCTTTTTGCATGCGACATGTGCCTCGAGGTGGCAACGTGGTCAATGCATTTTGTAAATGCATTTTTTTTATTTAAAGAAAAAAGAAAATATATAAATTTATATTATCTTTTTAATATTTATTATCATATTTATTTAATATTTTAATATTAATATATATATTAAAATAATAAGAATATACGTATTAATGTTTAATATTTTATTATATAATATTAGATATTAAAATTTTAATTAAATGTTTAGTTATCAATATTACATTATTATATTCATATAGATTAATTCTTAACTGTAATATATGGATTGTAAGATGGAATGTATGTAAATGTTAAACTATTGATTTAAATTAATTGTGTGATTTAATTGTGATTGTGAAAATGAAAACGTTGTACTCTCGATCAAACTATTGAGTTTATTTTAGAATAATATATATCGGATGGAATATTATATTGATGTTAAATAAACTGTTTTATTTAAGATAAGTTAATTGTTTTGGGAATGAGTTTGTCGAAGAGAGGAAGCATTTATTTATTTGAAATGTTATTTTCTAAACAGTTGAAATAAATGTTTATTTTATATTTATTAAAAGCAATTAGGGAATTAAATATTGTGTTAAATTTATGCTTGTGTCTAGAAGATACATTATTAAATTAGTTTTATTGTGGCAATAACCTATGAATTTTTTTTAAAAGAATTGGATTTAGGAAATCCGAAGCAACTTTAATTCATGAGTAATTACTTGCTTGAGTATGAGTCTCTGGTTTTGGCCCTGGGAAAGTTTGTTCAGTCGGGGTTAACAAGTCTTCCGGATGGGGTTTCAGTTCTATGGGTTGTAGTCTTGTGATGTCGACTGCTTGTTAATTCCCTTGGGTAGTGCATGAAGTTATGTCAATGATATACCAGTTTCTACGAATGGGAATGTTTTGTGCCCCCTGTGAAAGGAGTGGGTTATGTAATTGTGCCTCTTGTAGGAGTTGTTTTGTTATTTTCATTACCTCCAGTGTTTGGAGATGGGTTTATCTTATGTCGCCTCCTGAGAAAGGAGTGGTCCTGGTATTTTCTATGTTGTACTTTCATACCCTTAGTGTTTGGATAGTATGTGTGTTGTCAAGTAGAAGAGTGGCTTCCATAGGGTTCGGAGCCCAGAAGAGGTAAACTAGGTAACTTATGAAGGTGGTTTAATCAAGTGATAACTAAAACAAAACTTAGTAGATTAGGTGTCACTTCTCACTAATCAAGATAATTATGCCTCACTCACAGACACAAGGGCTTGTTTAGACTTGGGATGACTAGGAAGGCCTGGAATGGCAAGGTCATCTATCTTGTTTGTACAAAAGGTATTTGATTCTGCATGAGTGAGTGTAGGGGCCGAGATTTCGGTAGAGGCCACCAGGATAACCCATAGTGGGGGTCGGAGCCTAGGAAGGATCCTAGATGATAACCCATGATGAGCTGTGTGATGACACTCTGTCTAGGACAACAGTTGGTATTTGATTTGGTGGGTATGGTTTCCTTAACATACCTGATATGACCATGGTTGGTATTCGATTTTATGGCTATGGTTTCCTTAACATACTTGATGTGACCATAGTTGGTATTTGATTATTATGTGTATGGTTCTCTTAACATACACGATGTGGTTGTTATCTGGAAGTAATGTGACCTTATTGAGTTGTACTTATTTTTTACTTATGTGGTACTTGTGTTGTACTCATGGTGCTCTTGAGTTGTACTTGCATTGTTCATATGGTTGGTTGTTTCAGTTTGGTTCAATTTGGTGTTAGCTTGTGTCTAGAGGTAGATGGTCTTGGCTAGGATTCCTTGTTACTATCTCCTAGCATAGGGGGTGGGCCTTTGGGTTCCACTTGATTGGGTGGCATGCACCTAAATCAATTGGGCTTCTTCATGTTCATGTGGATGAGACTTCCAGCTGGAGAGCTCATGGAATTCAGTTTCAGTTCTTGCTTTATTTCATTTCAGTTGATCTTGTATTATTTTACCCCTCATCTATTATCGAGGTGGAAGTTGTAATTGTAACCTTATTTATTGGACTTGCCTCATTTGGGGAATGAGAGTTGTAATTGTAATATTTAATTATGGTTAAATGAGATTGAAAGTTATCTAGTGTGATTTGATGTATTTATCTTGTTGAAATGTATGTGTTTCTAATTGTTAAGGATATGAATGTTATGGATTCACTTATGTTGTTGTGGGTTGCTATGTTATCTCAGTCTTGTAACCTTAGGGGATGGTTGCATTGGGAAGAAAACTTGTATATTAATTGTACTTAAACAAAAAAAAAAATAGCCTAAGGTTCCATTAGCTTGGAGTGACTGTGCATGTTGTTTGCATAGTGTACATCAAGTTATGCTTGTGAATGCAAAGAAAAAATAGTCTTGTTCCACATTATGTTAGGATAGTCTAAGATTGATCCACCCCTTCCCTGTACAAATCGTCATGATCCACATCATGTTGGGATAGTCAAATATCGATTTTACCACCTCTTCTCATAGGCTTTGATGTTGTTTGATTGAGTATATTTGTCATTATTTCATATATATACATGTCGTGAATGTCTACTTAAGTGTGAGTTTGGCATGGGGTCATATTCTCACTAAAGTGGGGGCTAAATGTAGTGTAGCAAAAAGTATCCCTTTTTGACACTTAATTTGAGAATAGATATTAATGATAAAATGACTAAATTATGCCTTAATTTAGTGTTGTAATATGTGTTTACATATTCGCATTAAGTTTAGGACCTTATGAAATAAAATGGACTTCATTGTGCCTTATCCACGGTTTTGTAAGGTGTACCTTTACAATTTCACACTAATCCAGGGATTTATTAATTAATTGAGGTTAATTATGCCTTAATTGGCCCCTTTAATTCAAATCCAAGTCTAATTAATTGTAATTTCCAAAGGATAAAAATTGAAATTCATCAATTTCATAACATAACACATAACATTGGAGAATTTGTGTCCTAGGTAAGTGACATAGGACCCATTTTCCTAGGGGCAAATGGTTCCTCACTAAGGCCTATGACCTAAATTTTTGTAGTGTTGAAAAATGTCGTTGATGAAATTTCCGCACTTGTTTGGGCCCTCCTTGTTAATTTGAGCTTAATGATGCCTTGAATTAGTGTTGTAATGTTATTAACACACTCACATTAAGTCTTGTGCCCTTATGAATTAAATAGACTTAATCATGCCTTATTTTAGGTGTTGTAAAGTGTTGTAACACATTTCACACTTTTCTAGGGTTGTCATTAATAATTGGGATTATTTATTCTTTAATTGGCCTTATTTTACATCCAAAAGCCCCATTTAATGCATATTTTTGAGGATGATCCCAACACAAATAAACATCCAATAATAATTCAAATGTTTCTAGGTTGTGTGGCCCAGATTTAGTGATCTGGGACCCATTCCCCACCTGGGTCAAATGAGTCCCACCTAGGTTTTTAGGTCCCCATCTTGGTTTCACACCTTTCTAATAATTTTTTCATTTGATCCCATAAATTATGCCTAATGGAACTCATTCACCACTTTGGGCGAATGAGTCCCATGTGGCCCAAAATTATAATTAATTCAAATTTTTGATAGGATTTTATCCTCCTAGATTTGATGTCGGCTTGCAGTGTTGTAATTTTAGGAATTCTTGCACAATTAAGTATAAATACAAGTTTCTTTCACTCATTTTACACCTAGCAAGTTAAATGAGCATCCTTATAGAAAAATTGAGTTCACAAGAGCATTCAAGAATTTACAAGAGAATTCTAGAGAACTATTCAAGCATCAAGCATCATTTCAATGATTTCATGCATCATGTTTGTTTTGGAGCTAACAATTGTGATGCAGGGTTTCATGATTCAAGCTAACATTTCATTCATGATCTATCCTATTCAAGAAAGAGTGAAGATATATGTCTATTGAATCCATCTCATACATATTTGTAACACTTCATTGGTAGGGTTTTGTGAGTTGCAACATCTTATTTTGTTCATTCATCATTCTCCATTCTTATTTCATTTCCTTAAAAATTTTGATTACCAAAATAGGGTTTGACCAAAGAAAACCCCTATCCACTAACAAAAAAACATTTTCCCCTCTCTTTAGTGTGTGTTTTGAAGGTTTAGACTGAAGACACATTGAAGAGAAATCTTGGAAGAAAGTTGTCAAAGTTGTCATCAAGCATTGGAGAACATTGGAGAAAACCTACAGGTTGATTTATAGAGATTCAGATCTGGAACCTGAAGAAGAAGATTTTGCAAACTAAGAAGAGCATATTCAAACCCTGAAGTTCTAGAAAACCCTAACTAGATTGATTCTCCAGTTCTGGTGAATGAGTCCCAGTTAATACCAAAATTTAGATTTTTAGAGATTCAGATACCCAATTTCTAGATTCCTATTCCTGCATGGAAACCCATGTTTGGGACTGATTCACCCAGCTTTGTGTATGACTCCCATTCAACATTAAAGTCAAAATTTCCAGCATTTCAGGCCTTCATCCAATCATCGTCTAGTTTCCAGGACCACACATTCCATCCTACATCTTTTTGTTTTTTCTTACATACTTTTCTAGGTCATTTACTGAAGCATTACATCGTATTAGAGTTTTGACATTTCATCTTGTATTACATTTGTCTTTCCAAGACCTATCTTGGTGGTGAGCCCATCATTAGTTTAAAATCATCCCCTAAGATAGCTCTATTGCAATATCTCTTTCTCCTTTGCATTGAGATATCTAGGGTTATCCTTGAATGAGAGAGTGAAGATTGTTCTCCTATGTCCTAAACCATAGGTGACACACAATATTTTTCCTTTCAATTTAAAATATTTTTTTGGTCGTATTTCAATGATTTCAAATGTGTATTCACATCTCGACTTGTGTTATTTCAATTTTGAGAATTAATGTTAACATATGTAGAAGTAAGAGGTCATTTCACTATTTTTAACCTAAGAATTTTATGTAACTTCATGAGATGAAGCTAGAGTAAGTTCAAGAGAATTATCAAAAGAATTTAAAGGCATTCAAGAGAATATTTATAGAAGAATGATTGAAGCATCCAAGATCACATTATCATGTCAAAGTATCCTTGCATCATGCATGTTATCTGAGCTAATATGTTGGTGTAGTGTTCAAGATCCATTATGGTATCCAAAGGAATTATTTCAAGTCAAGTTTCATGATCAATATCCACATCCATTGAAGTCATCTCATGCAAGTTATAGATCCATATTACAAGGTTCAAACAAGGGTTTGGTGAGTTGTGACATTACATTTGTTTGTTCATCATTCCTTCATGCTATTTCATTTCATTACAAGGTTTAATTACCAAAATGGGGTTTGACCAAGGCAAAACACATTCACCTAACAAAACAACATTTTTCCCTCTTGATGTGTGTTTGTAGATTTAAGGTGGAAGATCTTGATGTGTATTGTGGGCCCATAACTCATAGGTCATTGGATTCAAATTTTAAATTTAGGGAAATGAAAATATGTTTGGTAGGAATTATAGAGAATAGCATGTTATAGGATGTAAACCCATCGGAGCAAGCTATTTCTACATCTTAAAATATTATGTTGTTTAAATGAATTGGCTAGAATGAAATAGTACTTAGGATGAAATATGTGGGCATACTGAATTTTTATAGGGGAGAGACAATAGGTCTAAGAAAATAAAAATTATAAATTTATACTAATTATTTTTTTCGTACACAATCTAATAATAGCATAGGTGTCCAACCCTAAAGATATATTTATAGAATGTGATAATATTTCCTTTCATTATGTACCCTTATTTAATATTGTTTTATGATGATATCCCCAATAAAAAATTGTTCCACTTTACTATTAGGTTTAGAACATGGCTATCAATGTGCTTTATGGGTATGTGTAGGATCATGATGGGCCAAAAAGTCGCAATATGTAAGTTATATGATGGCCCATGTGGCTAACGAATTTTTTTTACCCAAAATTGATGAAATGAAAAGGGTTTTAAAAGGAGATTCTCAGCTTTCCACCAATATAAATTATTCTTTACTTCGAATTTAATAAATATTTATTATTCATTTTCTATTTGAATTACGACTAAATTCCCAATTGATAGGTTGATGTAAAAATATCTATAGCTTTCAAACGGTATCACATTTTTTGAGTCTAAAACATGCATCACATAATATGGGATTTAAAAAATATAAATTAAATTTCATGAAGTGTTGACCAAGTTAAGGTGGTCAGACATATGCGTTTTTATAGTTTTTTTAAGTTTTAATAAAAAAATCATAATTAATTATTTACTTGGAAAAAACTACAAAAAAATATGCATCACATCAGGACATGAGTCCTCTACTTATATCTAAAATCTTATAAAAAAATATTATCATCTTATTGTGGTTAGGGTGGTTAGATAGACACCTACTTCTTATTTTTTCTTTGAAATTGAAGTACTACTACATTGAAATTTCAAATTTTCACCGAATAGATTTATTTTTTAAATAAACCTAGTAGTTTAGAAACTACATTCAATTTGATATAGATTCTATTCTTTTATATTTTTGAAATAATATAGATAACTTATTCAAATTTTTACATCAAGTTTCCGAACTTTGATTTTCTAAATTTTCATCGCCACTTAAGGGCCTATTTTTTCCATGATGATCCTGCACATACCCGTATCCTCACTTTTAAGCCAAAACATCATCCAAAAACATAGTTGAACAAGTCTTCATCCTAGATGTAAATTGAGATATATAGTTAACATACTTTCTTAAAGTAAGATTAGCACTAGTACTTATTGATGAAGTATTGTCTAGGTGGTAATAATTCACTATTATTCTATAGCTATTGAAGATGCATTGTGAGATTATTTGTATCATATTTAATTTTAATTTGTACATTATTAATGCACTTGATCAAACCAATGACCTTGTTGTTGAATCTTTCTTTTGCTAATTTGGCTAAAGAAGTATTTGAAAGACTTCGGTCTAGATTGGGAGTTGTCTCTCACTCTTTTCTTTCTTAAATACTCTATCTTGGTGATAGGGGGAGCTGGTTAGCTCTCCTGGTAGCTCATACTTTGTTGCTCAAATTTTATATTTGTAGCTTCATGGAAATTCACTGTTGGTTCTAGTTCATTATTGTGACTTCCCTTTATCCTTGTGAGAAAAAAGGGGAGAATTATGAGCATTTGGTTCTGGTTCATTATTGTGGCTTGGTGGCTCAGTTTTTTCCATCGAGGACAAAGGGGGAGTTTGTTGAATCTCTCTTTTTCTAGTTTTTCCTTGATGACAATATGTGTTATAGTCTGGAATCTTGGTGGTTGTTTACCTAGTTGAACTGCTTCATTTCTGATTTGAATATTTACTTCATTTATGATACTATCTTTTATGGCACTGATCTCTTGACTCCATGTGCAGATCTCAGTTAAGGAATATTGGTTATAGGTTTATGTTTCCTTGATCAGGTGACATGTTTATGATTTGAAAATTTGTGCTACAATGATTCACTTGATTATATGATATTATCATGTTTAGTGATCTACACGTTTATATGTTTTGGCTTGATCCATTTCTAGCATCATGAAATTGATAATGTTTTTGATCTTCTTCAGAGTCATATTTTTCTGTCCTCATTTAGGTAATACTCTCTATTTCTTGGAGCTTGGGTTTATAAGATGCAGTTGTTTTTTAGTAAGAAAACCCTTTCGGGTTTCCTTAATCAACTGATAATGGTTTGGACATATGACATATGATATTGTGACATGGGCATATGGTTTATGGTATTTGGCTTGGGTGAATGGCATAGTGAACATAGCATGAAATCAACCTTTATTTCATTTCATAAGGCTTTAGATACATTGAATTTATATGGAACTATAAGGTGGCAATCGACTTTGGGTAAAGGTAAACAAATTGTTCATTATTTTCATATGAATTGGCTCTAATGTTTGATAAGTAATCAGGCCTCAAGGCCGATAGCAGGTATATGGTTTTGATTATTTTAAATGTCACATTGGAAGTGACTTGGATTTTTTTACTTGGGAATATACATGCCTAAGGTAATCGAAATTTTTCATGAGTAAAGTGGTCATGCCAAAATATATTTTAAGGAATCATTTGGTTTGGCATTTAACTTGGTCAATAGTTAATAATTAGTAAGAATTTTGGTCAAGCCGTAGACTTGAAAAGGAATTATGAGTTTTGTATTATTAAATCAGTCCTTTCGGACTTCAAATGTTATCAAACTTGGTAAAGGATATTGGTTGTTTGCTTTGGAAGATTAGGGAAAACACTTAAACATTTCATTGTTCATGAATTTCTAACCCTATTCTAGCCACCACCATGGAAACTTGATCACAACCGTTCCACTGTGTTAATTGTTGGCTTTCTTATCTTCTTGGACAACGTATGGGGAATTATGTAAGACCATTACAATGGTTGTTTCTTCTAAAAGGCTCTCATCATTGGATAAGAGCTCATAATAAGAAAGATGCTCATGATGCTCGGTTGGTCTAGTAAATTGCTATATGCAACATCTCTTTCGGTCTTCTTAGGTATTCATCTATTTATCTATTTTACAGAACCATTACCTCTACTAGCAAGGTTAATAAGAGATATGTGGTTGCTTCTGTATGGAAGTTGAAGAATTGGTTTATTCTTTTCTCGGTGAGAACTAAAATTATTTCACATAATCTTAACTACATTTCACAATAGTTTCACCATATCAGAATTATGAGATGGTTTTTTTTTTTTGGGTAATCATGAAATCTTTGAATCTCTTCAGATCCTTACCTAGAGTCTTTGGTAACTATTCTTGAAAGCATCATTATATGATTTCAGTTATAGAGCATTATTTTTCAATTACTTAAAAGTTGCAATTGTTTTAGTGGCTATTGTTCATGGGATATATATTGTTTTGATGTTGGTTCATTGAGAAAAGTCTGTGCAGTCTGCTTGTGAAGAAAATGTTCAATCTCCTTTCTATATTTGCATACTTCTTTTCTATTCTTGTTAGGAGAAAATATATTTCTCTCAGGGACTCTACAATATCTGGCAAGGCTGTTCAACTAGAAGTTAGTAACCTAATGATCACCTCTATTTTGTTTCTAAAATACAAGATACTAATGTAACTAATAAATGGATGAAATGTTGAAATCTATAAAAAGAAGAAAACAAAGAGATTAGGGCTTTAATATTTATAGTAAAACAAAAAGTGAAAAATAGGGTTATTATTTTTTGCTAAAAGAAAATATAGAGAAAGAGGGAGTTAACTATTTTGAAAAGAACCATGAAATATGTATGAGATAGTGTGTGAAAAAAAGTGTGAGAACATATTAATGTGAATGTATTGAGGAGAAGTTGTATTGAGATTGAAAAATCAAACTATATGAGCTATTTGCTCAAGTTGTGTTAAGGCTTGACAATGGGTAGAGTTCTAAAGGGTCATACTTGAACCTGGAGAATTGTATGCATTGTCCTTCAAGAGGCACTTGACTCAAAATTAGAGAAATAGAGAGATCCTCTGTATCATTGTATGATTTACTGAAAACAAAAAAGGGGTTGGTGCTCCTTGAAATTGGTGTTTTGAAAAGAGGGGTTGTTGCTCCTTGAGTTGGTGCTCAAAAATCAGCCTATGAGGCATTGTCAAAAATGATTATTGAAAGAAAAGCCTAAAAAGGCAGCAGGTTAAGGAGTGATTTTTCTACCCCAGAAGGGTTTTCCACTCAACATATCTTGTGTTTATCTGATTATCTATGGTTCATCTAATTCAATGCATGAATTGTTTAATATGTTATGTTTCCCTATTATAATTCTCATTTTAGTTTATGTGATTGCATTCAATACATGAATGAATTTATCATTAATAAATTGGAGCATACATCTAGTTTATTTCATTTTTATTAAAATTGTGAAAATAGTTAAAATCACTGATTCACCCCCCTCCCCCCCCCCCTCTCACTATCTTTTTCACTCCAACAATTGATATCAGAGCCTAGGGTCATCTGATAGGTCTTTCAAATCTAGGATTGATTCTAGCCTCGGAGTCTATTCAAAATGTCTCAAGCTCATGAAGGCACATCCATGACTAGAGCTCCATTATTTGATGGAACTGATTATGTATTATTTAAAATAAGAATGGAGACTTATTTAACCTCTATTGACCTCAATGTCTGGAGCATAGTATTGAATGGGTACATTGTACCAAAAACTCTACCTACTACTTTTGATGAAAAGAAAAGATATGAGACTAATGCAAGAGAAAAACATGCTCTCTTGTGTGCACTGAATAAAGATGTCTTTATTAAAGTCATGCACTGCAACTCTGCTAGAGAAATCTAGGTTAAGCTTGAAACTATCTATCAAGGGAATGAAAAAGTAAAATAGTTGAAAGTCCTCACTCTAAAACACCAGTTTGAAGAAAAAAAATGAGGGACAAGGAAAAAATTGCTGATTACTTTTTAAGAGTTGATGAAATTGTCAATGCCATGAAGGGTCTGGGAGAAGAATTTAAGGAATTTGTTGTTGTAACTAAGGTCATCATAACCTTACCAAAAAAATTTGAAGCTAAGGTCACTACTCTAGAAGAGAAGAAACACTTTGACTAGTTTACACTTGATAGCCTACAAGGCACTATGACTGCCTATGAAATGAGGATCAATAAAAACAATATTTCTGCAAAAGAAACTACATTTAATACTGAAAGCAAAGAAAAGGATGAGCTCACTAAATAAAACTTTTCTAATTCCAAAGAATCCCACTTTGTGAGGAAGATCGAAAAGGGGTCTGGAAAGTATAAGGGAAAACTTCCCTTCAAATGCTTTAACTGTGGCAAAATAGGCCACTTTGCTGCAAAGTGCCCCTATGTTGATCCAAATAGTGATAATGACAAATCTAAAAATTTTGATAATAAAAAGGCCTATAGAGCTAAACGGAAATTCTACTTCAGAAAGAAGAAAATTCTATTTAGCAAAAATGAAACAGACTATGAATCTGAAGATTCTTTAGATGAAGAGGATGAAAATCTATTAATGGCTGAAATCATTCAGCAAGAAGAAACTTACAACAATGATGCTGAAGATGGTGAAGTAGACCTTGAAGGTAAACTGAAATGTGCTCTAAAATAGCTAAGAAAACTTTAAAAAAAATGTGTGCTCAAGAAAAATATTCTACTCAATATCTTGCATAAGAGCAACTCACAAATCTTGAAGTAGTCTCATTAAAAAATCAACTTGAAGAATCCAAGAGAGTTGAAGATTGTCTTCGTATTGGAATAAAATTTTAAGATCAATAAATTCAAAAACTTGAACATGAGATTGTTGATCTCAGGAAGACCATTGAGAAATATGAGAGTACTCTTAAACTGAATGGCATGATCAGTAAATAGAAACTGAACAAGGACAAAATAGGTATTGGATTTGTGAAAGGTGAATGTTCAAATGATAGTGCAAAGGATAATGTTGTTGCTAGAAACAAAAGTGTTCAACCCAAACATCTTGATTCTGATAAGGATCATGTTCATCCTTTTAGGAGTAACAAAATGTCATATAATTCTAACCCTTTCTTTTATGGGTATTGTTATTTCTGCAAAAAAATTTGCCACAAAGTGAGCTCTTGCAGATTTATAAATCCTAGAACACCTAGATTTGGTCATAGGAAAAATCTTGGCTTTGCAAGATAGATTAAATGTTTCCATGCAAGTCCATGGGTCATTTTGCTAAGCAATGTAAAGTTGATCAGTAGAATAAATAGTAGAAAACTAAAAAGTTCTGGAAACCCAAAGCTGTCAACAACATAGAACAAACTATGTTAGTTCAAACTACCTTCCACTCCAAGAAAAAGGACTTATGGGTCCTGGATAGTGGTTGTTCAAACCACATGATTGGTGACAAAGAAAAATTCACTAATCTTGAAGATTATGTACATGGTTATGTGAAATTTGGAGATAATTCAGGTATAGAAATCAAAGGTAGAGGTTCACTATTTCTAAATGAAGACACTCATATTTACAATGTGTATTACGTAGAAGGATTAAAGCACAACCTTCTGAGTTTCAATCAAATTTGTGACAGTGGCTATCAGGTCCTG
Organism: Sequoiadendron giganteum; assembly: GCA_007115665.2. NCBI lineage: Eukaryota > Viridiplantae > Streptophyta > Pinopsida > Cupressales > Cupressaceae > Sequoiadendron > Sequoiadendron giganteum. The sequence goes on along the minus strand of CM021108.1, from coordinate 130,108,641 downwards.
TGCACTTCACAAGGATTTGAAATTAAAAATAAGTTTGGAAAAGCTATTACTACTGGTAGAAGGACTAAGGGAAATGTCTACAATCTCCTTGACACATCTAGAAATTAAAATAAGCAAGGTATGTTCTTAATCAGTCATGTTGAAGAAATTTGGTTGTGGCACAAGAGACTAGGTCATATTAATTTTGACAATATGGTTAGGATTAGTAAGAATTAGAATGTAAGAGGTCTACCTGTTATGAAAAAACCTGAAAATGCAATCTATAAAGAATGTCTCAAAGGAAAGCAAACAGAGGTAAGCTTTAAATCTAAAGAACATTCTTCTACTAGACCTCCGCAACTTGTTCATACTAACTTATGTGGTCCTAGAAGGACTAGATCTATCAATGGTGAGAAATATTTCATGTTATTTGTTGATGACTACTCTCGTATGGTATGGGTTACCTTTCTCAAGCACAAATCTGAAGCTTTTGAACGTTTTAAAGTCTTTAGAAAAATGGTAGAAAGGGAGTCATATTTAAAATTGAAACGTATAAGATCTGAAAAAGGTGGTGAATTCACCTCACAAGAATTCATTGACTACTGTGAAAAACATGGCATAAAAAGACAATATGCTGCTGCCAGAACACCTCAACAAAATGGAGTTGTTGAGAGAAAGAAAATAATTGTAAAAGAGATGGAAAGGACTATGTTGAATGAAGCAAATCTACCAAACATGTACTGGAAATAAGTTGTTCATACAACTATCTATATTTTGAATAGAGTCCAGATCAGAGTGAAATACAATCTCACTCCATATGAACTGTGGTATTGTAAATTTGCCTCAATTAAATATTTCAGCATATTTGGTTGCAAATTTTTTATCAAGAGAGATTATGATAAATTAGGTAGTTTTCAATCTAAGTTTGATGAAGGTATCTTTTTAGGATAATCTACTCACAACAAAGCATATAAATTCTTTAATGATAGGTTGAATAAGATTATTGAATCTGTAAATGTCAAATTTGATGAAAATATGCTTTTAGATGTTGAACCTATGGAGGATGATGAGGAGGAAGAATTTGAACTTGATATAAATTTAGAAGGCTTTGAAACTGCAAAGCCTGAAACACAATCAATGAGTCCTAAACTAGCTAAAGAAAAATCTACAGATGCTGAAACTAGCCTTGAAAAATGTGTAACTAAAAATCCTTCAAAATCTCTTTCTAGAAACCATCCTAAAGATCTGATTATTGGAGAAAAATCAGAAGGAGTTCAAACAAGGAAAAGAACTGTTAACTATGATAAAAAATATCACATAGTTGAGCTTATTGCTTTCTATTTAATTACACAGTTTGAGCCAAAAAAATTTGATGAAGCTCTAACTGATGAATGTTGGCTTAATGCAATGCAGGATGAAATTGATCAAATTGAGAAAAAATAGACTTGGGAGTTAGTCCCAAGACCAAATGACAAAAATTTCACAAGAGGTAATTGGATATTTAGAAACAAAAATGATGAAAATAGCCATGTTGTTCACAACAATGCTAGATATGTCTACAAAGGATATGCTCAACAAGAATGTATTTACTTTGGTGAAACCTTTGCACGTGTAGCTAGACTTAAATCTATTAGAATATTCCTAGCCTATTATGTTTTCAAAAACTTTACTGTATATCAAATGGATGTAAAAACTTCTTTTCTGAATGGTTATTTGGATTAAGAAGTTTACATAGAACAACCCGAAGGGTTTACTTGCAAAAACAAGCCCAATCATGGCTACAAGCTGAAAAAGGCTTTATATGGCCTAAAACAAGCTCCTAGAGCTTGGTACTCCAGATTGGACAGTCACTTACTTTCAAAAGGTTTTATTAGAGGAGGTGTAGACAACAATCTCTATGTTAATAGTGAAGGTTTTGTTATTTTAGTTGTTGAAATCTATGTTGATGATACTATCTTTGGCTGCAACAATATTTCTTTGAGTCAAAAAATTTCATAGATTATGGAATCTGAGTTTGAAAGGTCAATGTTGGGATAAATATCATTCTTTTTAGGTCTTCAAATCTCTCAACTTGAAACTAGTATTTTTCTCTCTCAAACAAAATATGCAAGAGAGATGCTAAAGAAATTTCAAATGGATGAATGTCATCCAGTTAGCACTCCAATGGCTACCAGCTGTAAAATTAGAAAGGTTGATGATTCTCCTATTGTAAATCCAACTGACTATAGATCAATGATAGATAGTCTATTATATCTAACAACCTCAAGACCTGACATAATTCAGGTTGTTTGCATGGTTGCACGATTTCAGTCATCTCCTAAAGAATCTCATATTAATGTTGTTAGAAGGATTCATAGAAATGTTCAAGGCACTATTGATTATGGACTCTAGTATCCTAGAAGCAATGATTTTTCATTAGTGGCATATACTGATTCTGACTAGACTAGTTGTTTGGATGATAGGAAAATCACCAGTGGTGTTGCTTTCTTTCTTGGTGATCGATTAGTGGCATGACACATCGAAAAATAAGAATTTGTTTCACTCTCTACTGTTGAAGCTAAATACATTGTTGCCACCTCTTGTTGTACTCAAGTAATCTGGATGTCATAGACATTATCTAACATGGGTATTGAAATCCCTAAACCTGTTTCTATTATGTGTGATAATACTAGTGCAATTAATATCTCAAAAAATCTTGTTATGCACTCTCGCACTAAACACATTGCTATTAAGTTTCATTTTCTTCATAAAAAGGTGTTGGATAACAAGGTTTCTGTGTAATATGTTCCTACACAAGCACATGTTGCTGAAATTTTTACAAAACCCTTGGCTAAATAATTATTTGAAAGACTTCGGTCTAGATTGGGAGTTGTCTCTCAATATTTTCTTTCTTAGATACTTTATCATGGTGATAGGGGGAGCTGGTTAGCTCTCCTAGCAGCTCATACTTTTCTGCTCAAATGTTATATTTTCAGCTTCATGGAAATTTAGTGTTGGTTCTAGTTCATTATTGTGACTTCCCTTTATCCTTCTAACAAAAAGGGGAAGAATTGTGAGCATTTGGTTCTAGTTCATTATTGTAGCTTGGTGGCTTAGTTTTTGCCATCAAGGACAAAGGGGGAGTTTGTTGAATCTCTCTTTTGCTAATTTTTCCTTGATGAAAACATGTGTTATAGTCTGGAATCTTGGTGGTTGTTTACTCAGTTGAACTTCTTCGTTTGTGATTGGCATATTTACTTCATTTATGATACTATCTCTGGTGGCACTAATCTCTTGACTCCATGTACAGATATCAATTAAGGAATCTTGGTTATAGGTTTATGTTTCCTTGATTAGGTGACATGTTTTTGATTTGACAATTTGTGCTACAGTGATTCACTTGATTATATGATATTAGCATGTTCAGTGATCTACAGGTTTATATGTTTTGGCTTGATCATTTTCTAGCATCATGAACCTGATAATGTTTTTGTTCTTCTTCAGAGTTGTATTTCTCTATCGTCATTTAGGTAGTGCTCTATGTTTCTTGGTGCTTGGGTTTATAAGATGCAATTGTTTTTCAGTTTTAAGAAAACCCTATCGGGTTTCCTTAATCAATTGATAATGGTTTGGGCATATGACATATGATATTGTGACATGGGCATATGGTTTATGCTATTTGGCTTGGGTGAATGGCATAGTGAACATAGCATGAAATCAACCTTTATTTCATTTCATAAGGCTTTGGATATATTAAGTTTATATGGCACTATAAGGTGGCAATCGACTTTGGGTAAAGCTAAACAAATTTATCATTATTTTCATATGAATCGGGTCTAATGATTGATAAGTAATCAGGCCTCAAGGCCGACAACAGGTATATGGTTTTGATTATTTTAAATGTCACATTGGAAGTGACTTGGATTTGTTTACTTGGGAACATCCATGCCTAAGGTAATCGACATTTTTCATGAGTAGAGTGGTCATGTCAAAATATCTTTTAAGGCATCATTTGGTTTGGCATTTCACTTGGTCAATATTTGATAATTAGTAAGATTTTTGGTTAGCATGCATTCGAATGTAATGAGTTGGTCAAGTCGTGGACTTCAAAAGGCATTATGAGTTTTGTATTATTAAATCATTCCTTTCAGACTTCAAATGTTATGAAACTTGGTAAAGGATATCGGTTGTTTTCTTTGGAAGATTAGGGAAAACACTTTAACGTTTCATTGTTCATGGATTTCTAACCCTATTCTGGACACCACCTTGGAAACCTACTCACAACCATTTCACTATGTTAATTTTTGGCTTTCTAATCTTCTTGGACAATGTATGGGGAATTTTTAAGACCATTACAATGGTCATTTGTTCTGATAGGATCCTGTCATTGGATAAGATCTCATAATAAGAAAGATGCTCATGTTGCTCTACTACTCGGTTGGTCTAGTAAATTGCTACATGCAATATCTCTTTCGGTCTTCTCAAGTATTCATCTACTTATCTATTTTTCAGAACCATTACCTCTACTGGAAAGGTCAATAAAAGATATGTGGTTGCTTCTGTATGGAACTTGAAGAATTGGTTTATTCATTTCTGAGTCAGAACTAAAATGAATTCACATATTATTAACTACATTTTACAATAGTTTTACCATATCAGAATTATGAGATGGTGGTTTCTATTTGTGGGTAATCATGAAATCTTTGAATCTCTTCAGATCCTTACTTGTAGTCTTTGGTAACTATTCTTGAAAGCATCATTATATGATTTCGGTTATAGAGCATTGTTTTTTAGTTACTTAAAATTTGTAGTTGTTTTAGTGGCTATTGTTCATGGGATATATATTGTTTTGATGCTAGTTTATTGAGAAAAGTCTATGCCGGCTGCTTGTGAAGAAAATGTCCAGTCTCCTTTCTATATTTGCATACTACTTTTCTATTCTTGTCAGGATAAAATATCTTTCTCTCAGGAACTCTGCAATATCTAGCAAGGTTGTTCGACTAGAAGTTGGTAACCTGATGACCATCTCTATTTTATTTTTGAAATACAAGATACTGTTATAACCGAAAAATGGATGAAATGTTGAAATCTGTAAAAAGAAGAAAATAGAGAGATTAGGGCTTTAATATTTCTAGTAAAACAAAAAGTGAAAAATAGGGTTATTATTTTTTGCTGAAAGAAAATATAGAAAAAGAGGGCGTTAACTGTTTTGAAAAGAACCATGAAATATGTATGAGATAGTGTGTGAAAAACAATGTGAAAACATATTACTGTGAATGTATTGAGGAGAAGTTGTATTGAGATTGAAAAATCAAACTTTATGAGCTGTTTCCTCAAGCTGTCTTAAGGCTTGACAATGGGTAGAATTTTGAAGGGTCATACTTAAACCTTGAGAATTATGTACATTGTTCCTCAAGAGGCACTTGACTGAAATTAGAGAAATAGAGAGATCCCTTGTTTCATTGTATGATTTACTGAAAATAGAAAAGGGGTTGGTGCTCCTTGAAATTCGTGTTTCTAAAAGAGGGGTTGGTGCTCCTTGATTTGGTGCTCAAAAATCATTATTGAAATGAAAACCTAGAAAAGGCAGCAGGTTAAGGAGTGACCCCTGGAGGCTTTTCCACTCAACATATCTTGTGTTTATCTGATTATCTATGGTTCATCTGATTCAGTGCATGAAAGCTTTAATATGTTATGTTTCCCTATTACAATTATCATTTCATTTTATGTGATTTCATTCAATACATGAATGAATTTATCATTGATAAATGAGAGCATACATCTGGTTTGTTTTAGCTTTATTAAAATTGTGAAAATAGATAAAATCATTGATTCACCCCCTGCTCTCAGTGTGTTTTTCACTCTAACAGTTGTAGATTTTACTTGTTGTATAAGATTAAGATTCCACTTGGATAGAGAATATTCATTTGGTCTAGCTCATGTATGAATTGTTGTCAAACAGATTTCACCCATATGCTTAAATATTGAATTTCAGCAATCTATTGAAACATTGGAACTAATTCTAGGCTATGGGTATCCTATAAGGAATTAGACCTCCAAATTCTAAACTGGTTCCTATGAATGTTTTTTATTAATACTTGGGTAACTTGGTTGGGAAAAGGATAAAGACTAAAACTAAAAAATTGAACGATAAAATTTAACTATGGTGATGCACCGAAGAATTCAAAATGTGGACTTAACTCACATAATGATTACTGACTATTCTGATTTGCATAACATGATCTAAAATCTCAAAACACTTGAATGTTTTAAACATAGGCTTTTAAAAGAAGCAATCATAGAAGGGAAATATGATTCCCACAACTAGACTGTTTCGATTATTGATTAGCACAATGTTTAACTAGTGGATTTAAACTTGGATGCATACAGATGACATTAAAGAGACATAAATATTTAAAGGTTTCAAAAACTGCAAACACAATAAATACTTCGATCAATCTTGCATGACAATGATGCTTGAAAACTTGAAGGCAAATTCTAAAAAAGATGGTAATGAAAGGAGTCCTTCTGTAAAAACACACTAAATGACTTGTAAACCTGCCACTATATTAATCTGAAAAACAAAGCTAAGTTACAAAATAATTCTCTTTGTAGAGTGCAAAGGAGAAAAATAAGAACTAGGAAAAAACAGTTAAGTTTTTTCAATACATACAAAAGCCTTTCCAAAAGGCATGGAAAAAGAACTGAAAGTCAAACTCCAAGAGAGGGTGATAACTCCAAGGCCAAATACGAGCAGAAGCAAATATCTCTAGAAAAAGAAGTTAAAACCATGCAAAAATGAGTGCACTCAGGTTCAAACTCACTATCAAGTCATAACTGATACATGCAGCACTCCAACTGAACTGCAAATCCCTGAAAATGTGGGCCTAAGCATACAAAAATCGTCTCGTTTGTATCGATCCGCCCATGCAAAAATGAAACTCTAGTTTGCCCAATATTTTATGCTTGCATTTGAGATAGTTAAATAAATTAAATGATTTATATTTTATTATTTAATTTATCAACTTTACAAAAAAATAATGCAAGGCATAAATATTTTAATTTATATCTAAAAAATGGAATTTAGACTTAATGTTTTATGCTTGCATTTAATAACTTAGTTAATTAAATGACTTATAATTTGTCATTAAATTAACTAGCCTACATTGTATAATGCAAACATTACAATAGAGGTTTATGAAAAAATAACCTTCAATAACCTTTCTAAAACCTAATACTCACCCTATATTTGTACCTTCATCCACTTTACATGAGGATTTAAACAAAATATTTCCATAAGGAAAAATATTACTAAGTTCAAATCCGTGGCCTTTTATGAAATGAATACCATTCCTTAAAACCTCGGTCAAAAAATAATACCTTAATTGGAGTTACGGATTCGGTAAAACCATCGAACCCTAAATGATACTATCATTTCTTTTTGCAAACTCAATGAGAAACTCTGTCGTGCCGCCACTGGAAAACCTCATGGAGTTATTGCAAAGAAAATTCATGACCAACAAGGTTGTTCTGGGGCTTCTTATGTAGGTCGACACTTCTTTGAACAAGCCTAGTAAGTTATTATCAAAGTATTTCGTGGCTTCTTTCTATGTTTTTGAAAGATTTTCCTGCCTTTGAAGGCCGCGGGCTCTTGCATTTCTGGTGCTTTTCTCCTCTCAATCATGAAATATGATTTTTTCTATTCTCTAAAAATAAAACATAGGATGCATACTTCATGATATTCCCCTCTATATGGCACAATTTCACTAGTTTTTTTTCATTGCTTTTGTATATTCTGAATTGTTTCTGGTTAAAGGTCACGGCCATGCATCTGCTTCTGGGTTTGCACTGTTATGCTACTCCACTATGGGTGTATGATTCAATGTTATATTTGTATAATGGTCGGTAACCCACGGGTTGATCTTCTATGATTAAATGACAATGGACTGTAACTCATGCACAATTAACCCCAAAACTTCAGTAATAGAGGCCCTTACCATTGAATAAAAACCTGTTTGTTCCTTGTACACTTTGGTACTTTATTCATGGCTCTTCAATTGTTTTCATGATAAATTTAGGCTGTACATTTCATGTTCCTGTATCTCCTTTCATTTGCACTTTTGGGTTTGCATTGTTCTAGTTTTTTCCCATTTTTTGTATAGAATCAACATAAAAAATTTATTCATTTTATTTCAATGATCCCACACTTAAATAAAAAATGGCTACATTTTCATCCATTTGGGTATGCTGATTTTCTTGAGCACCACCATGAGTACCACTGGGGTTTCTATATTGTTAAGAAAAAATAGCCTTCTTCAGGTGCAACCTGCATGTCCACTTTGAGCATTTGTAGTTTCCTTCAAGAATATTGTCTACGCAAAGCATGGCTATGACTGCTTTCATATCTATGGACTATAGATCTGCATTGTGCATGACATTCATTGGGATTGTATCAGCTCACCAACTTCTCCATTGATTATGCACCCTTAATAGACACTGTAGAAACTTGACTGTCATATTCGGTAAAGACGATGAGTGGCATCACTGAAATTTATTGAAACCAAAGTACATTAGGCTCCTGCTATAAATAATATTTATGTTTGTTATATTGATGAAGTTATAATGAAAGCATAGAACATTTTTTCTGAAATCTATCTTGGAATTTATGTTTTTCCTTAACCTCCCTCCATATTTGATAGTCATGGATCCTTGTGATTATCACTTCTTCATGCAGGCTACCTTGAGCTCATAATAATGTATTCAAACTCTGTTGTAAATTCCACAATAATGCTCTTTTTTGTTTACATTGTTCACTGTGTGTATCTCACTAGATTCCATAATGTTATGGTAATCATCAAGCTTCATTTCCTATATGTCATGAAGATTTTGTTCAAGCATTTATGACAGCCCTTCTTTATGTGTTAAGTTTACTTTCAGCTTAAGATGAAAAATGAAAGCAACTTTGATATTGATAGTCACTATTAGCCATGGTTGTTACTTCATCATTGTATGACTCTTGGCTATTACAACCAATGAACAATTGTACCTATCATGCATCACTGCTCCTCCTATAGACTGTTATATGCTTTTGAAATTATGAAAACATTTCAATGCATGAATACTTTTGTTTCTCTTCAATTTAAAGAGGCTCTATACTTCATTTAGATGTATATTGAAAATGCAAAGTAGAGCTGAAACAAAATTTCAATTAAATCTATGAATTATCACACTATTTGATCCCTTCTTGACATGAAGGGAAAAGTTATATTGTATGCTCAAACTATTTTTCCTAAATCTCTTTGAAATAAAGCTACTTATTTGATTATTTCTTTGTTTCAGCAGCTCTTCTGATGACTGTTTTGACATTAAAGAACTCTCATATGTAACTTGAGAGAGTATCCTTTTGATATGTTGGGCTCAACCCTTGTGGGATCCCATTTTAGTCTAGATATCTGATCAAATTATCACGAACATAATGAACCTACTCCTGCACAGTGAACAAACATGTTAGCAAAATCAAAGAAGCTGAAAACCTTCTCTTCTCTTTATGTTGTTTGAATTTTTGTAATCATCTGATGGATGCATTATTGACTGTATTTTATATTTTTATTGGTAGCACAAGCATATGATAGGATTTCATCAGCATTGCTCTAACAACATTTCCATCAACCTGCACGTACGCTGGAGCTGGAGTTGGAGCTAGCGTCACAATATTCCTCAACTGTCAATGATTCGTCATTCCAGGCAATGACGAATCACCTTCTACCCTATGCTTTCGTTATTTTTAGTTGTATAGCTTACCTTTACTTATGCACCCTTTTATTTGATTGTAAAAATCAAAATGAGTTACTCCCACGGCTTGTGTGGGATTCTAGTTCGTACATTATAAATAACAACAAATATTATGCAAACTTATGATATCATTTTTGAAATGTTTTTGCATAATATCATTGAAATTTACACTATTATGAAACAACGCACAATATGAGTATTTTAGCAAAAAAAAATTAACATCTTGTGTACCTTTTAGCTTGAATTTGCAATTCAACTCTACCTATTTGAGCTAGTGGTGAAAAATAGGTAACCTGAATGTGATCTTGGAATTTTCATGTTGAAGTTATAGATTATACTTTTATAAGCTATGAGTAGCCACATAGTACTAGATATGTATATTAGCTAATATGTGATTACATTGTAATACTTTGAAGGAGTTACATGAGTGGGTAAAACATGGTAAGGTTAATATATTTTTAATGTATAGAATTTATGTAGTTCAACAATGAGTAGTTATATAGTATGGGCTATGCATGTCATTCACTAGGTAAATATTATGTCAACATATGGTAATAATTTTATAAATTTAATTTTGAAGTTATCTGTAAGGAAAATATCTACATTAAAGAAAATGGGTTACATGAGATAAAAATGACAAAATTTAAATATATGTGATTAAACATATAGAATATCCTTAGTTTATTCAACTGTAATTTTTATTTATTTATGTATGTATAGTAGTTTTCATAATTTTGATTAACAAAAATATAATTATCTTGAAATAATAAAAGAGAAATCTATGAATTGAAAGAAGAAAATGATGTAGATGAATATATATATATATCTGAAATATATAAAGAATACATGTATTTAGTATCTATTTCTTCCATTATTGATTATTTGTTTTTTGAGTTGTGATGTAGATGCATCTGATGCTATTAAGGACAATAGCTAATTTATAGGGGGAGAATCATCATGTGACTTTTTCCCCAGGAGAATAGAAATCTATGAATAACCCTTTAGAATTAAAAGGGAGATAGAAAATAAATGATATTATGATCCTTTTTTTAAAAGAGATTAATAAAGAATATGTATAAACACTCTTTAAAAAGGAAGAATATATTTTTTAAAAATAATTATTAAAAGAAAACCTTTTGTGAAAGTTTGTGATGGTTTGGAAACCACCCCTTAAAAGGATATATAAATCACTCATGTTAGACATGGAAATTATTGAATGATGGAGAACATTCAAGGAGAGAAAATAAAAAGAAAAGAGAGATTCAATGGGAACAAGAGTGAAGGTTTGGGTCATTGGCTGGCATTCAAACATTTGGAGAAGGGGCACACAATGTGTGTTCAACTCGGGGTACAACGTACACCCAAGACTGCCCTAGATAGGGATGTCTTTATACTGTGAAGGAAGGTTGGGTTATGTATAAGAACTAGTTTAATTTATGCCATGAAGGAAGGTTGGATTTTGTGTAAGAATTAGTTTCCTCCAGGGGTGTTTATGCCATTGAAATCCTAGACCTACAATGCTTCCTCTCAATTTCAAATAGTAGCCTCTTCATGGCTTTTAGATAATTATTTATAACCATTGATTAAATAATATTGAAAACATTGTCTATATGATTTTGGTGCTAATATGATTAATCTATGCAGAGGTGTTGTGTTAATCATTAAATTGTCACATGCTTGTAGTTTATATTATTTTCACATTTATTTTGATAATATTACATAACTCAAATTATTTTAATTCTAATATTAATTATATTAAATATGCTACTATTTCTTAAATAACTATTAGAGAAAAAGGGACATGACATAATCTGATCAACAACAATGTTAAGAAAACAATAACACACATACAAAAGATGACAAAATATTTACACAAAAACCCAATGAGGTAAAAACCATGGTGAGAGCTAACTCACATTATAAAGGCTCACTACCAAAAAAGGACTTGCAAACTAAGGTGAATTACCATAGAGAAATATACAAAAGGAATTGCAAAGTTGGAGAAAATACAACTTGAGGGGCAAGATACAAAGGACCTGATGAGATTCACTATCTCATATCAGGATACACAAGGTTTATCAAGAATTACAGTATTTTTTAACACAACACTCTGTTGACTAAGGTGTTCAAGAACATCTGATGTTTCTTCTTCACACTTTAGCACTATCTCTATTGGATATTCAATGTATTCCACAATCATACTTCTTTAAACTTCTTCAGACTTCCATACTCTTACAAATAAAGTGATCATGCATTTATATCCACCAAAACTCATCACAACTTCAATTCGGTTGGTCAAGAAGGAATACCGATAATTATTTCACCAAGTCAGCCACAAAAACCTACTACGGTCCTATCCCAAGGATAGAGAAGAAAAATAAAATCTTATTTCATCATCCAATGTGATCCAAAACAATTCACACACTGGTGCACATCAACCTAAGTTGACAATAGGGAAACGTGTAGATGAAATGTGAAGCACATAGCCAGTCAGCCCAAAAACATACTTCGAATTGAACTAACATAATGCAATCCCAAATAAGATAGGCCACAACCCAAAAATATCATAATACAACTCCATATGCTAGCACACAACCTTACGAATTTAGCACAAGAAGTGAACAAGCCCTGTCAACTAGATATCCATAAATAACCCAAAAAAACCAGCTCAAGACACAATGCAGCACCAAAGATTAGAACCAACAATGTGAAGATCACATGGGGATGTTCCATGAAAATCTAAAAATGCTTACATACACTTATTTCATACTATCATACCACCAATACCCACCGCAAATCAAACAAGAATAAAATATATCATCTGAAAATCACAAAATTCATAAACATGAGATATAATATTAGAAAATCAACTTGTGGACCACTTCAACACATGAAATTAGAACTGAGACACTACATAGACACTAAGAGGACATTAACCCAGCCAAAGGAGAAAAAAATTAATGTGATTAAATGTGGAACATTTTCTAGACTATTCCAAACAACCAACACCATTTCCACAATTTTTCAATTCATAAAAACCTCCTTAGTAGCATGGGTGAGTTGAAAAGATAGGAGTGCAACATCCATAGAACACTAACTTTGAATCTCAAAGTTTAATACCATATCTTTGACAATGGAGGAATTCAGAGCATTCTCCCAACTATTAGAGGCCAAAAAAATATTTTAGCAACATATACTTCATCAAAAACAATAGGAGAGAGAATATAATACATGGTACACCATCAACAACATCTCTCCACCATCAATAAAACCTCTAATCCTAATCTTAATATATAATTATGAAACCAATTCTATTGACAATAGAAATACTTAATGTACTTATTTGAACTTATCACTAGATAATGCATGACATCCAACCATGAGCTTTAGAAACACCGCCATGTGCCATTTATATCCAAACAAAAAAAATTCAACAATGAAAACCAATTAAAATAAATAATCACTACAACAATCTTACCAAGTATAAACATCAGAGTTAAAAAATGATAAGAACCTCCCTTACTTCTCAAGTGATGACAATAATTATAGTAATAACCAATTCACCAATTACTTCCAATAATATCACAAACATGTGTGACAATCCCACCAAGTGTTGACATCAATATCAACCAACAATCAGTTTTTACATCAATTACAACCACCAATTAGTATCGACATCAATGGAAACCACTACCAACAATATCCCCCTTTGACATTAAGGACAAAAGGACATACATATTTGCACAAAACAACAACACATATATGGACAAAGGGCCAAAATCATTCAATTGAAACAATAGCACTCTTTGACAAACACTTCTTCCTTAAAACACTTACACAAGACACCAAGCTTCCCCTTAATACCAACTCCCCCTAAGAGGTAGCACACATCAATCCAAGAAAAAGAAATATACGGCATGAATTTCTCCCCTTTGAAAGATACACCATCTACGCATTTAGTTAGAACAACGAGGGCCAAAATCCCCTAAATTTTGTTGGAGATACTCAAAGGCATCCTTTGAAAGTGACTTGGTGAAAAAATCTACAATCTGATCCTTCATAGGAACATACTTTGGTTTTACTTCATGCTCTACAACCTTCTCACTTAGAAATTGATACTAGATGGAGATTGTTTTAGTTATTGAATAACTTGCGATATTTTTAGAAATATTTATTACAGTTGTATTATCACACAATATAGGAATGGATTCATCACATACCACCTTTACCTCCCTCAAAGTTTTCTTCATCCAAAGCACTTGGGTGCAAAAAGATGTTGTAGAAATATATTAAGCTTCTTTTGTAGATAAGGACACTGAGTCGTGCTTCTTGCTAAACCAAGAGACCAATCTATCTCCCAAGAAAAATGAACTTATGCTTGTACTTATTTGATCATTCACACATCATGTTGATCAACATCAGTATAAGAATTCAAAGAAAAAATATTTTCCTTCTGGGTATGTGCAGGATCATGGTGAGCCAAAAAGTGGCGATATGTAAGTGATATGATGGCCCATGTGGCGGACAACTTTTTTTTACCCAAAATTGATGAAACAAAAAGGGTTTTAAAAGGAGATTCTCAGCTTTCCACCAATATAAATTATACTTTACTTTGAATTTAATAAATAATTATTATTCAATTTCAATTTCAATTACAACTAAAGTCTTGATTGATAGGTTGATTGAAAAACATCTATAACTTTCAAACGATATAAATTTTTTTGAATCTAAAACATGCATCTATTGGAAGACTAAAATCATTGAGAGGGGGGGTGAATAGGTGATTTATAAAAGTCACAAACTTTTTTTCAAAACCAAGAATTTATATTTTCTTTTGAACTAAGAGAAAAAATGATAGTTTGTGAAGTAGACTTGACTTGTGCATTAAACATGAGCTAGGAATATGAATTAAACATTGACATGAATTGAGACATAGACCAAATCAAATGAATCCTTTTAAATTTATCTTGTATTAGAGTTCACAACAATAACAAAACATTTGTGCATGACATTTTTGATACAAGAATTTTCAAAAATGAAGAAAAACCAAAAGACCAAATGACTGTTTATACAGTAAATTTCACTTGTGGTAAACAAGTATTGTACTTGCATTAACCATGAATCAAATAGACATATCATCAACAAAGGTTGAAGTTAAGATGCCTTACACATTCACATGTATCAGAGCCCACAATAGAACCTTATATGCATGATATGTTGACTTAAACATTGACAAAGATAAAGGACTAAAACATAACAACATTTAATGAAATTGATGACATATTGAGATCAAAAAAATAAGAACCATCAGACAAAAAATCATCACATAACAAAATATTTTGTCATGAGTGGAAAACCCTCTTGGGGAATAAAAACCACTCAAAAAATATCTCTTTATTGACTTAGAGCACCAACTCTCCACAGTCCAAGAGCACCAACTCCTTCATTTTTTAAGAGCACCAACTCCAATACAAAAGCTCGGAACAATAATATATCAGAGGGTTACTCTGTTACCATTCAGTACATATATTACTCTCATTCTAATTATTTAGCATCTTAAAGATTCATCTTGGAATCCTTAAAATATTAAAATATATCAGTAGTACAAACTATTTTGCATTATATTTATATTTGAAAAACTTCAATCAAATAAATATGTTTTCACACCCAGCATGATAACTCTATTAAAAGAATCAAATTCCAAAACAATGATAAAAAACTAGTTACATAAATATATAAAAGATCATATATGTTGCCAATTGCCACTGTCTAAAACTATCAAAAG
This sequence comes from Sequoiadendron giganteum, assembly GCA_007115665.2. Lineage (NCBI taxonomy): Eukaryota > Viridiplantae > Streptophyta > Pinopsida > Cupressales > Cupressaceae > Sequoiadendron > Sequoiadendron giganteum. The sequence goes on along the minus strand of CM021108.1, from coordinate 130,093,106 downwards.
AATCTTGTTCAAACTGCTCTCATAACTGCCTTTCAAAAATACCACATGTAGCCTATTAACTATCTACACAATTGCCCCCTGTTCAAACCATGTCTCGAGAAAAGAAAAAACTCATCATAAAAAGATGCATGATAATCTTTGTATATAGTTTTTGTAACTATAAAGGAAACTCGAGTTAGGGTTTCAAAGAAAAAAAACCTAACATAATCTATTCTTAACAAGCCTTTCAAAAATAAAACGTTTCAATTACAGCTTGGTAATCTCTTTTTTGTTTTCTAATTTTAAAAAAACTGTTAATCCATGATTTGACAGAGATTAGAACAGTAATAAAAAATACTTCATTACCCTAGTAAAATCTTCTTAATCTCAAATACAGATCATATAACAGAAATACGTAGTTTCTAGTTTGGGTATATATTGGTTATTTTGTCATGGCTTTTCGGTTATCTCTTCGTCATTTTGGGGTGATCTTTTGCTAAATATAGTAAGGTCAGTCTTTTTGTATGAACTTGTTCTTTTTGGGGCTATAATCAGAGGTTTTCTCACTGGCTCTTTCCTACTACTATGGCCTCCTGAGGCAGGTTTTTGTAATACCTATCTATAATACTATTAATAATATCGTGGTCTACCACTCTTGCTTAAAAAATTAAAATATAAATAAAACAAACTTTTCAATTATGAGTCGAGCCTTAAGAAACATTAACTTCCTTTTCTCACTTTCTTCAAGCAATAGAAGCAATACCTGATTATGCAGTGAATAAATCAAACAAATACCAGATAACCATTTTAAAACTGTCTAGCTGAAGTCCTCCATTTACGAGCTCTACCTCTTTTTTTTCAACTTCCTCAATCAAGCATTTTACCAAAAATCTGCAACCACAACTCTATGGTGGTGGCTAGGGTTTCATATGTTTATAAAATGAAACAATAAAAACTTTTCCCTACATTTCCTTCAAGTCTTTCGAAGAATTTTCAAAAGAATATAATCATTTGAAATTTGCACTTCATAATGCCTTTGAATCTGTTGTCCATGAAATAAATCATTAACCCATAATGGTTTTTGACTACTTCTGACATCTGAGTGACTTTAAACAAAGTCAAAAACTTTATATTCATAACACCCGATGTCACATGTTTAATGTGACTGAAACATAAGTATCAAACCAATATCTTACTCAAGCTTTTAAAATTATTTTAAAACTTTAATATGCCCAACTCCTCAATTTTTAGCATGCTCGAAAAGGGCCCTTCAAAACAAGTCAAAGTATTGCACCATATATCTGTCTTGATTTACAAATCAAACACAATTCATCATCAATATTAAATCACCAAAAACATCTAGCAAATTATCTTACATGTCTTGCATATGCATCTATCTTCAGTGTAGAATATTTCTTATCTGTAATTTTGTATATGGATTTTGACATAAAATACAAGAGAGTAATTCTTCAATGTATGATACTGAGTCAAGCACAAAATGTCACAGTATTACCAAGATGTCAATGACACACTTCATAATTACACATGTTTGAGGTACAATGAACAAACATCTCAAGAACTTAGTTATGAACACCATTGTAGCCAAAGTCAGCAACATCACAATACCAGTCAAGAAACATTCACCAACCAGCATCAGCTAAACCAATTTGCATATCATGTAGCTTGTCATCTCAATCAAACAACTAAAGAACCAATTTTGTCATCAAGGAAAAATCACAAACAACTGAGAGCAAACAAACTCCCCCTTTTTCCTTGATGGAAAAACACATAATTTCTCTCCCCCTTTTTTCCTCAATGACAAAGGATGAAAGAGGAGAATGTGAGATGTCATGAAGATAAACAACTAAGAGTCCAACCAACACATATCCATCTGAAAGTATGAAATCAAGAATCAAATACTATCATCATATCATTACTTCAGCCAAATAACTATGTCATATATTTCCTTGTGTTAATCACATGAGAAATCAAAATACAACACTCAAAGATCCTGTCTACACCAAATACCAACTGTATAAACAATGTTACCAATATGAATAACCATGTACCAAGGCATCAGCTATACACTTCTCAAGAAGATATGTCCCTTGCAAGGTAGTACCTACAACATATGATCTTCTCCCCCTATTTGAGATAACAAAGGAAACAAGATTCTCTAGAATATCACTTCAAATCTCTTTCAAGCACATGATTGTCAAAAAAGGTGATATTTTTCAACATTTGTTATAATATCACAAGAATATACACAAGCTTAAAGCACACTTGTGAGAAAAGAAAATCTCAAGATACTCTTACCAATTAGCCTTGCTTCCCATTTGTTACTTACTTCCAGGCATAGATATCGTAATAATAAACAAGTTGATCATTATCTTGACAACATAGGATCATCACTTATGCTACTTCCTCTGTCAATAAATATTTTAGCACTAGTGTCAAGATGCTAGTATAAGTCACTATCTCATGTGACTGAGGAATCTTGCAATCTATTCCACTCATGACCAAGGAAATAAACACCAATACATTTTATAGGAATATTATTTTTCTACTTCATTTACCATGCTTCAAGGAAGATACCAAGAATTCAACATATATCAAACATGAAACAAATATTTGGATCAAGGATAGAGAAATCATAATTATAGTCTAACAAAAAGTATTTCTCTTACATACATGTCTATTAGGGCCATACCAAATTCAAACCCCACCTTGCAATAGTACCTTGTAACAACACACTGTCACCTTCATATATTTACTAGGACACTCGCAACTACAACAGTATTAGAATATAGAAGCACAACATGATAACTATCCTAAGAGTGCAATATTCTGTCACCAATACATTTTTATGTCTGCAACCTCTTGCAACTTCTATCATGAATACATGAATCCCAACTAGCATAGATGACTTGTATCACAAATTATTTATATGAAGAAAATCTGTCAGAAGAACATCCCGTAGCATAAAACAACTTCTTTTGAATTTGTCATGTAACAACTTTCTGATATAAAAATTGAAAATGTATAATATTGTCATCAAAAATATTGTAGCACAAGCTATTGAAGAAGAAAGGCAGTGTCCTCTTCAATTTGAATACCAATACCATTGTTATTAAGTAGCGAATCTATCAAAAGAAGAGTTATTGTCATTTAGAAACCTACTAATCAAATGACTACAAAAACAAACTTCCAAAAATAGTAACATTTATAGATGTATCATGATCTATCCAAAAAATGGTATTTGTCAAACACCCCTATATTGATGCTTGATTTATTATGTATTCATTTAAAGTTAAGACACTCTAAATGAGATAGAATGGTGTGCACATCAATAAATCATAGTGCTTAGACATCTTATGTTTAAGAGACAAGAAAAAAATAATTGATATCACTCAAAACAAATACCTTGTACCACCACTACTTGTTATGATATGCTTTCTTTTAAGACCTCATAGTCCTTGTTAGTTCACTGTGACCATGTCCATCATTCTCAGTTCAAGATACTGTGTGTATAAGATGCAAATAGTCAAGAGAAACAAATGCTCACATTGTAAAACAATAACATAGAGACCACATGATAGTTTTGAACACATGTTTTTCCCTTTGTAAGAGACCATCATTGTTACATCAACTTGTGAAATGTTCAAGATCATAGATGCAAAAATATTTTACAGTCTCCACACTATTTCAGATACAAATCTTACTTCAAGACATCAAATCCATAAAACATATAGATCACACCTTGATTACTATTCTTTGCATCTTAAGAATTGAGTCATCAAAGCATCAAAATTTCCAAAGAACTGTCATAAAATATGGTGAGAACAACTTTAGAAGATTATGATACAAGAATACTCAATGGCTTAATCCTTAATGTTTCCTGAATGATAGGAAATGAAAGGCTCCATCAAATCAGCACATAAACCTTCAATATCATATGCAGACCTTCATAATCAATTCAACCAGAATAAAACAGAATGAAAAATTGACATTTACAAAAAAATTATTTACTTCTTATACCACCAATACCAGATGCATGTTGTCATACCTCATTCTTGACTTCATAGGGGAAACAAAATGTTACCATAATAGACTCCCCCTGAGTCTTTGCTTCTTCCGAGGACATGGATGGCATCACATGTGCAAGGAGTGCACAAGGAGTATTCAATTCATCTTTATTGCTCTTCTTGTCATCTTGATTGCTCTTTCTTCTCCACACCAATGTAAAATTTTTCATTTGTTTGTTTAAAGTGTTGAATCGGCATTGTTGTACTTTATGCCCAACGTTATTACATCTGAAACAAATGATCTTATGATTGTTTTGAGGAAAAAAAGACTTCCTATACACATTTCCAACTTTTTCCCCTACATAATTATCACTTGTATTCATTCTACAATCTCTTCTTAAATGACCAAAATTGTTATAATTTTCACATCACATTCTCATTTATAGAGACATTAGAATGATTTTTATTTGACCATATCATGTAATCAATTGTCTTATGACCAAATTCATTACAAACATAACAATATCCTTCACAATAATGATTGTACCTAAATGACTGATTATGCAAAGGATGTGAAGATCTGAAAACATTTCTCCTTTCTCTGTTAATACCTTTAAATTGTCTTCTAGTAGCATTTTTATCCTCTTACTTTGTTTTCTCTTCACTCTTCGGTGCAGTAGTATGATGACCAAGATCAACCTTCATTCTTCGTGTAAACCTCTTTTCATCTATAGTAGAAAACACTCTTTTAGATTCTTTGGCAGAGCTTTGTCCAACCTCATATCCCAATCCTATAGGATCCTTAGAATGATTTTCCCTATCCAACATCTCATTTAATAGATTAGTACTACAATCAAGTTTCTGGTTTATACCCGATTGATCCTTGACACTTTCAAGCTCTCTTCTTAATGTAACTATTTCTCCTTCAAGTTTTAGACATTCAATCTTTTTAATGTCCAAATTAGACCTTACAACATCTATTATCCTCTTACATTCTTCAATTTCAATTTTTTGACTTATATCATGTCATCTTTAAGAGTTAGTTATTTTAACAAGGAATCCTTATCTGAACTTTTCTTCAATAAAGCAACCTTATTTTCTAGTTTATTACACAACTCATCCTTGAATTTTAACTTGACTTCCAATCCATCTTCAATCCTATTTCCATCAACCTTTTGAGCTTTCAGAAATTCAATAATCTTTTTATCATCATTATGATTTTGTAGTACAACTTTATTGACATTAACACTCTGTTGTAAGCGTACCTTAAGATCTTGATTTTCTTGTTTAAGCCTTTTAAGTTCATCTAAGGCAGCAATCAGATCCTTCCAAATCAGCTTAAAATTCATCACCTTCACATTGCTTTTCACCAAATTCTTGTTCAAATTCACTTACTAAGTGATCTCCTTCTTCTCCAACTACAAAATCCCTCTTAGTATCAAATGACAGGGGTATTTCCTGAGACAAAACTTTACTAGACTTGATCGGGGGTTGATTGATCAACTTTTTGCTTGACACTAGTGGTTTTATTTTAACCTTTGTTTCTTTTGCACTTAGCCATAATGAATACTCTATGTCCAATAAACCCTAAGTTGGTTAGACTTATGCATAGGTATGGTTCTATACACCAACATAAATTGAAATGAGATATGTCTCCATAAAAAACATAGTCTGTATCATTCAAACAAAAGTACTTTCTTGAGCTTGTGACATGTTTCACAAACTCCCAAAACCAGAATCAATCCTAGGTTAATTAGACCTATATAAGGACCCTATGCTTTGATACCAATTGTTGGAAGACTAAAATCACTGAGAGGGGGCAGGGGTGAATCAGTGATTTATAAAAGTCGCAAACTTTTTTTCAAAACCAAGAATTTATATTTTCTTTTCAACCAAGAGAACAAATGATAGTTTGTGAAGTAGACTTGACTTGGGCATTAAACATGAGATAGGCATATGAATTAAACATTGACATGAATTGAGACATAGATTGAATCAAATAATGAAGAAAAACCAAAAGACCAAAAGGCTTTTTATACAACAGATTTCAATTGTGCTAAAATAGTATTGTATTTGCATTAACCATGAATCAAATAGACATGTCATCAAAAAAGACTAAAGATTCCTTACACATTCACATGTATCAGAGCCCACAATAGAACCCTCTATGCATGATATGCTGACTTAAACATTGATAGAGATAAAAGACTAAAAATTAACAACATTTAATGCAATTGATGACATATTGAGATCAAACAAATAAGAACAGTCACACACAAAATCATCAAATAACACAATATTTTGTCTTGAGTGGAAAACCCTTTAGGGTAATAAAAACCAGTTGAAAAATTTATCTCTTTATTTACTTAGAGCACCAACTCTCCATAGTTCAGGAGCACCAACTCCTCCACAGTTCAGGAGCACCAACTCCTCCACAATTTAGGAGCACCAACTCCAATTCAAAAGCTCATAACAGTAATATATCAGAGGGTTACTCTGTTACCATTCAATACATATATTATTTTCATTCTAATACATTTAACATCTTAAAGATTCATCCTGGAATCCTTAAAATATTAAAACATATTAGTAGTACAAACTATTTTGCATTATATTTGTAAAACTTCAATCACAAAAAAATGTTTTCACACCCAGCATGATAACTCTGTTAAAAGCATCAAACTCCAAAACAATGATAAAAAACTATTTATATAAATATACAAAAGATCATATATGCTACGAACTGTCACTATCTAAAAATTTCAAAAGAATCTTGTTCAAACTGCTCTCGTAAATGCCTTTCAAAAATTCCACACATAGCCTATTAGTTGTCTACACAACTGCCCCTTGTTCAGACCATATCTCGAGAAAAGTCAAAAATCCATCATAAGAAGATGAATGATAATATATGTATACATTTTTTGTAACTATAAAGGCAACTCGAGTTAGAGTTTCAAAGAAAAAAAACCTAATATAATCTCTTTTAAACAAACCTTTCAAAAATAAAATATTTCAGTTACAACCAAGTAATCTCTTTTTTGTTTTTTGATTTTGAAACAAACTCTTAATCTGTGATTTAACAGAGATTACAACAATAACAAAAAATACTTCATTACCCTAGTAAAATCTTCTTAATCTCAAATACAGATCATATAACAGAAATAAAACAAGATTTTTAGTTATGGGTCAAGCCTTAAGAAATGTTAACTTCATTTTCTCACTTTCTTAAAGCAACATAAGTAATACTTGGTTATGTAGTGAAGAAATCAAAAAAATACCAGAGAACCATTTCAAAACTATCGAGCTGAAGTCCTCCATTTATGAGCTCTACCTCTCCTTTTTCAACTTCCTCAGTCAATCATTTTACCAGAAATATGCAAGCACAACTCCATGGTGGTGGCTAGGGTTTCATATGTTTACAAAATGAAACAATAACAAATTTTCCCTACATTTCATTCAAGTCTTTCAAAGACTTTTTAAGAGAATATAATCATTTGTAATTCGCACACCATAATTCCTTTGAATCTTTTGTCCATGAAATAAATCATTAACTCATGATGGTTGTCAATTACTCGTGACATCCAAGTGACTTTAAACAAAGTCAAAAACTTTATATCCATTAAAACCCGATGTCACATGTTTAATGTGACCAAAACATAAGAATCAAACCAATATCTTACTCAAGATTTTAAAAAGCTTCTAAACTTTAATATGCCCAACTCCTCAACGTTTAGCATGCCCAACAAGGGCCCTTCAAAAAAAGTAAAATTATTGCACCATATATCTATCTTGATTTACAAATCAAACACAATTCATCATCAACATTAAATCACCAAAACAATCTGACAAATTATCTAATATGTCTTGCATATGCATCTGTCTTCAGTGCACAATATTTCTTATCTGTAATTTTGTATATGGATTTTGACATAAAATATAAGAGAGTAATGCTTCAGTGTATTATACTGAGTCAAGCACAAAATGTCATGGCATTACAAAGATGTCCATAACACACTTCATAATTACACATGTTTGAGGTACCATGAACAAACATCTCAAGAACTCAGTTATGAACACCATTATAGCCAAAGTTAGCAACATCACAATACCAATCAAGAAACATTCACCAACCAGCATCATCTAAACCAATCTGCATATCATGTAGCTTGACATCTCAATCAAAGAACCAAAGAACCAATTTTGTCATCAAGGACAAATCAAAAACAACTAAGAGCCAACAATGTCACATTCTATGGTTCACATACTATAGGATTAAAAAAATTAAAATTGAATTTCATGAAGTTTTGACCAAGTTAAGGTGGTCAGAGATATGAGTTTTTATATTTTTAAAAATTTCTAATAAAAAAATCATAATTAATTATTTACTTGGAAAAAACTTACAAAAAAATATGCATCACATCGGGACATGAGTCCTTTACTTGTATGTAAAATATTATAAAAAAAATATTATCAATTTTTTGTGGTTAGGGTGGTCAGACAGACAGCTACTTATTTTTTCCCTGAAATTTAAGTACTATTGCATTGCAATTTCAAATTTTCACCGAATAGATTTTTTTTTCTTTAAATAAATCTAGTATTTTAGAAACTACATTCAATTTTTTATAGATTATATTATTGCATATTTTTGAGATAATATAGATAACTTATTCAATTTTTTACATCAAGTTTCCTAACTCTAATTTTTTGAATTTTCATCACCACTTAATGGCTTGTTTTTTCCATGATGATCTTGCACATACCCTTCTTATACCATAACCCATAATCTAGGGTTCCTTTCAAGTATCTGAATATTATTTTCATTTCTTTCTCATGGGATTGCTTAGGATTAGCTTGAAAACTTGTAACCAAACATGCTACATGCATGATATTAGGTCTAGAAGTAGTCAAGTACAACAAACCTACACTCATAGACCTATATAGAGTTTAATCATCCTCTTGAGACTCATCAAAATTTCACAAGTAATATCTAGTCACCATAGGGATACCAACATGTTTGGAATCCTTGACACCAAAATTCTTCAACATCTCCTTTATATAATTTGTCTGAGAAATGAAAATACTGCTATCTTTCTAAAAAAATTGAAGCCCAAGGAAGAAAGACAACTCACCAATCATTGAAATCTCAAATTATTTCTCCATCTCTTCTATAAACTTCTTACACATATCATCATCTTCACCAAAGATGATTTCATCAACATATACAACCTCAATCAACAACTTATCTTCCTAAACTTTAATGTAAATATTGCTATATGTAGTACATTTCTTGAATCCTTGTTGGAGTAAGTACTTATCCAAATGAGCATACCAAGCTCTAGGAGCTTGAATGAGTCCATACAAAGCCTTCTTGAGTCTACACACCATTAATGCATCTTTTGATAACTAGAAATCATCTAGTTTGTCAATATATACCTCTTCCTCCATATTACCATTCTAGAATGTTGAGTTGACATCCATTTGATAAACCTTGAAGTTCTTATGAGTAGCAAGAGAAAGGAACATCCTTAATGCTTTCATTCTGGCTAATGCAGAAAAGGTCTCCACAAAATCATTACCCTCAAATTGAGAGTATCCCTGTATATGTGACTCATAAAATAAAATGGATGAAAATTCATTTCATGAAGAATGTAGAGCATTCCAAAATGCCTTCATCAGCACATTACTTTACTAGTGCACAGTCTTGAACTCTAACACTTATGGATTTTATTTTAGAAGGTGCAGAGACTTGAAATGTTAGATATAACATATTCACCATATGACCATCATATATTTTGAACCATAAGACTAGATCATTCTCATTGGAGGGATGTGGACCAAAATAGCATGACTCTTCCTTATATATATACTAGAAATTCCCTAGAAAAATCCTAAAACTTATCTTCATATATGGTATACCAACCTCAAGTGATACTAATCAAATCATGTGTGCCTACCTCCACACATCTTCTATTTTCTTAGTAGATATGCATACCAACTGATATGATTTAATTCTTCTTTCATGGTGAAGTTTTCAGCATCATATCCTTTTTAGCAGGTTAAAATTTTGGAAATGAAATCTCCCCCTGAGATAATGCTCTATCTCAATTTGTCTTAGGATCTTGTGCAGAATGCACAAGTGTAGAATCATTTTTGTGAAGTTGTTCTACCTTCTAGACCTTTTTATTACCCATACTTTGATAATTGGGGGTTTCATCCATTTTTTGAACTAGATGTTTCATAAAATCACTTCTACAACTGTTTTCTTTATGTCCCTTCTTATTTCATTTTTAACACACAATATTGTGTTCAATGTTGTTCATCTTCACCTTAGATCAACACTCAACAACATTGTGACAAAAGTTGTTGCAAGTATAGAAAAACACATGAAATGAAATAAATTTGTTTCCTTGAGGCACACATGATCTTCTACTGATGTTGTTTTTGATTAGATAAGAAGGGGAAGGGCCCTAATCCCTTAAAAAATGAAAAATAGAACCAAACAACCCAGCAAAATAGACTGGCCAAACACAACCAACTAGAGAGAAATAACCAGTTAAAAAAATAGAAAGTGTGAATTTTTTCATGAAACAACACCTGAGCTAAGTTAAGCCTCTAAGGGCGTGTTAAATGAAATTGTGACATTTTTTGAAAAAAAAATCTTCTTTTTGTGAACCATGTCCAAGGAGAATCAAAAATTGAAATCAATAAATTTTGACCAGAAGGGGAGGACTCCCCTCTAGAGTAGCATACCAGAGGAATAATTGAAACTTCATGTAAGGCATCTGAAACCAAGCCCAAAGCAAGAGGATTTACTATAACATTTTCCAAAACATGGACCTCGGGGGAGGCAACACAACCAACATTAGGGACAACCAAATGCAAAGGTTGCACAATAGTATCCATAGAAGGAGCAACAACCACCTCAACCAAATCATGTGGAGAAGAGTTAACCTGCACTTGAGGAGTAGTATCCATCACAACAATCATATTAATCCTCACATAAGGAGAGGCAGGCCTAGATTTATCATTTGAAGAAGAAGAAGAATGAACAATAGGGTGAACTATTTAGTGTTCACAAAGTGAATTCTTCCACCAAGTAGAGGAAGAAATAGAGTGGGAGCCTCTAGAGAAATCATGAGCCAAGTGGAAAACAACAAAACAACATCTACAGTGAAAAGGAAGACCCTCATAGTCCACAAGTTGAGACTAAGACCAACCATTAATCTACAACACAACCTCACCAGGTAAATCCTTCGATAGATCAACCTCCACTAGAATCCTAGTAAAGGAGGTATGAGTAAAATTTTTGGAAGCCATATCCACCTCCAAAAATATACCAATAGCATTACCAATGCCCTCAAAGGTAGAGGAGCACAAAAATGTAAGGGAAGATAGGGCAGTCTTACCTAGATAGGCATCACATCCAATGGTTGTTTCCATGGATTAAAAGAAAGAACCCAAGGCCTAAAGGAAAGGGGATGAGAATCAGAAACCCACAGACTATGATCTAACACAGCTTGTCTATCCTCAAGATAACTAAAACCCACAAAAAAAAAAACCTCGAGCAAAAGGGTAAATCTTCATTGGGCCATCAACCAAAGGAGACCAATGGTTGGTGATCCAAAGGTGCAAATCAGGCAGAGAAGGCCACAAACGGAAAAATATTCAAATAAGAGATTTTTTTGAATAAAAATCAATGTTATCAGCAACTTCCTTACCAAGAGAAACAACAAGATTAGTCTTAGCACAACACATAGGCTGCACAAAACCCTCCTTAGTTCTCTTAGACTTCACAACATCAACGTAAGGGGAAGAGCGAGCAAACAACCCCTAATGAGATGGGGAAAACTCGGGAACACCCTCAATAGCGCTTGCAACCGTTCCAGCCACACAAGGAGAGGAAGATGCCACACCAACACCTAGATCCACCATGAGCTCAACCCCAAGTGGAGACACACCAGGACAAGAGGAATAGGGGAATATGGGAGAGTACGCAACAATAGGGTAGCTCAAAATTCTACTTGAGTGTGAGAAACTGGAGCAAGAGGGAGAATATGCGACCATAACATGCATCTTAGCTTGTGCCAAAATCAATTCAATGTTCTATTGATGTTGTTATTCCTTCTTTGTCTAGATTTTAAAATCAATAACCTTATGCCCAAAATTATTGCAAGAATAATAGTAACCTTGAAAGGATTGATTGAACCTGGTAGAAGCATGTTGTCTTGTAGGTGGACTTCTAGAATTTATTATTTTTTAATTAGAATGAATCCACCTTCTCTCTTGGCATCTTGATTTGTCTTTGCATCTCTAGGGCAATTCTTCTTAGAATCCTCAGTGTAGTATTTATCCTCCTTTATCTTAGGAATTCCATCTGATTTAGAGCTATCAGGACCAAATTTTTCTCCTTTTACAATTTGTTCTTTTTCTCTTTCCAGTTCATTTTTGAAAGAGATAATCTCCTCCTCAAGTTTCAATCATTCAAGAAAATTATTAAAGAACTTATCTTTCAAATTAGAGATCAAACCTTCAACCACTTTTAGTTTCATATCACATTATTTACTTCCTATTTGAACCTTCAATTTGTCAATATCTTCCTTTGATTTTTTAAGAAGTCTCTCATATTTGTAATTTAGTGTCCTTGCTTCTTTTAGGTCTTCTAGAGAAGATCAAAGTTTTCTTTTAAAATTTATTCCCTAATCATCTGAATGGAAGTACCAACCTTTAGGCTCCATAGACTGTAGATCTAGTTTAGAAGAAATCATATCTTCATCACTCAAGGAGTCAGATTCCTTACATTTTTCAACATTACATCTTTTATCATTAGCATTAAAGGGCATGAAGAGGGTTTCATCATTTGAATCATTCTCCTCATATTTAGAGGAACAATTGCTCTCCTTAGAATAAAATTCTTTTTGACCTTATCTCTTAGGTTATTATCATCTAATTCTTTATAAGGAAAATTAGATGGAAAATGACCAATCCTTCCATAATTGAAATATTGGAAAGGTAACTTACCTTTGTACTTTCTTATGCCTTTCTTCATTATTCTTACAAATTTTTCTTCTTCATAAAATTCATCACTTTGATGAAAAACTTTATCTACCATCTTTGTATTGGCTTTGAATGCAACTTCCTTCTTTGGAACATCTTTTTAAAATTATCTTATTTTAAAGGAATTTGGAGCAATTTTCATCAACTATATACTAATCCAAATCTTTAGACTCTTCAATAGAAGATGACTTATGACTATAGGATTTAGGGAGAGATCCCATAACCTTCCTTACAATCTCATAATCTTTGAGTACACCACTGAGACAAGTAATGCTAGAAACAACTTCATGTACATGGAGCATATAACTTGCAATGTATTCATCATTTGACATTCTTAATTTCTTCAATCTAATTTTAAAGATCTACATCTTGGCTTTCTTTACTTTAGTATCTCCTTCATATATTTTTTTAATCTTTTCCCAAACATTCTTAGTAGAGCTACAACTCATCACCTTCAAATTTTTTGAATTATCCAACACACAAAGGATAATATTTTTTAGCCTTGGTATTATTATCATATAACCTAATTTCATCTAGATCAGATCGAGGTGAAGCAAGAGAAACATAATCACCTTTGAATGGTTTCCATTCACCAAACCCTAGAGAATTTAGATGGCCTTCCATTCTCAATTTCTATAAAGTGGAATTAGTCCCATCAAACCTAGGACCCTTGTATGATCCATCATGTGCCATCCAAGACATTTAACTCAAGTGGTTAAGTTTCTCCAAAGGAACTTCACTCTGATACCAATTTTTGAACACATTAGATACTAAGAGGGGGGTGAATCAATATCTGCCAAAAAATTAAATACCTCAAGAACTTGATCTCCATAGCGTAATACTTCTTAATAAATTATAAAGCCTTCAACACTTTAGTAATAAAAGTTATAAAAATTATGTCCTTGATCAAATAAACATGAATGAGAAATAGTCAAGAACATGCATCCAAAAGATGACACCAAATTTATGTGGAAAACTTGATGAGGGAAAAATCACAATGAGAGTTAACTCACAATATAAAGGCTCACTACCACAAAAGGAATTGCAAACTAAGACACACTAACTTAGAGAAAGATACAAAAGGACTTGCAGAGCTAGAGAAAATTCAACTTGAAGGGAAAGATACAAAGGACCTGATGAGATTCACTATCTTAGAGAATGATACAAAAGGTTTAAAAGAGTTACAATATTTTTCAACACAAAACTGTACTGACTAAGGCATTCAAGAACATCTGATATTTCTTCTTCACACATTAGCACTGGGTATGTGCAGGATCATCATGGAAAAAATAGGCCCTTAAGTGGCGATGAAAATTCAGAAAATCAAAGTTAGGCAACTTGACGTAAAAATTTGAATAAGTTATCTATATTATTTCAAAAAAATGTAAGAGTAGAATCTATAGAAAATTGAATATAGTTTCTAAAATACTAGGTTTATTTAAAAAAAATATAAATCTATTTGGTGAAAATTTAATTTAAAATTTCAATGTAGTAGTACTTAAATTTCAAGGAAAAAATAAGAAGTAGTTGTCTGTCTAACCACCCTAACGACAATAAAATGATAATATTTTTTATAAGATTTTAGATATAAGTAGAGGAGTCATGTCCCGATGTGATACATATTTTTTTGTAATTTTTTTCCAAGTAAATAATTAATTATGAATTTTTTATTACAACTTTTAAAAAATTAAAAAATTGTATGTCTGACCACCTTAACTTGGTCAAAACTTCATGAAATTCATTTTTTTTAATCTTATAGTATGTGAAGCATAGAACGCGACACATGTTTTGGATTAAAAAAATGTGATACCGTTTGAAAGCTATAAATGTTTTTCAATTAGCCTATCAATTAGGACTTTAGTCGTAATTCAAATACAAAATGAATAATAATTATGTATTAAATTCAAAGTAAAGAATAATTTATATTGGTAGAAAGTTGAGAATTTCTTTTAAAAACCCTTTTCATTTCATCAATTTTGGGTTAAAAAAAGTGATCAGCTACATGGGCCATCATATCACTTACATATCGTCACTTTTTGGCCCATCATGATCCTGCACATACCCCACTATCTCTATTCAATATTCAATTTATTACCAAATCACACATCTTCCCAATTCTTCAAAATTCCATACTTTCACCACTGAAATGATATTGCATTTATATCCACTTAAACTCTTCACAACTTCAATTAGGTCAATTAGGAAGGAATACCAACAATGATTTCACCAAGTTGGCCACAACAACATACAACGACCCTATCTCAAGGATAGAGAGGACCAAAAACAATCTTATTACATCTTCTAATGTGATCCAAAACAATTCACATTTTTTAACACATCAACCTACGTTAGAAATAGGGAAACATGTAGATGAAACATGAAGCACATAACCAGTCGGCCCAAAAATACTTCAAATTTAATTAACACAATACAATCCCCAACATGATAGGTGAGGACCCAAAACTATCTTAACACAACTTCATATACTGGTGCAAACCCTTTTAAGCATTTAGCACAAGCAAGAGAACAAGTCTTGTCGACAAGATATCCATAAATAACCCAAAAAACCAACTCAAGACACAATGTTGTACCAAGGAGCACAACCAACAATGTGTGGATCAAATTGGGATGTTCCATGAACATCCAAAAACACTTCCAAACATTTTTTTGATACTTTCATGCCACTAATAACCACCGTATATCAAACATAAATAGAACACATCATCTAGGAAGCACATAATTCATAAACATGAGATATAACATTAGTAGATCAACTTGTAGACCACTTCAACACATGAAAATAGAACATAGACCCTAAGAGCACATTCTCCTAGCCACATGAGTAGAAACATCAATGCAAATAAATACAAAGCATCTTTTGGAACAATGTAAACAACCAAAAAAATTGCCAACATTTTTTAATTCATAGAAACCTCCTGAGTAGTATTGGTCACCTAAAAATGATAGGAGTGAAATATCAAAAAAACACTAACTTTGAATCCAAAACTACAAGATCATATCTTCAAGAATAGAGGAATGTAGAGCATTCTCCCAAATAGACATCAATGAAAATTAGAGGAATAGAATCTATCAACAACTTATAGAGGTGAGGAATTTATGTTAGCAACATATACTTCATCAGGAGAAATAAGAGAGAGAATATAATACATGGTAGACCATCAACAACATCTCTCCACCATTAGCAACACCTCTAATCCTCACCTTAATTCTTCTAATCCTCATCTTAATGTATCATTATGAAACCAACTCTATTGAGAGAAAAAATACTTAATACTTTTTTAATTATCATTAGAAAAGGCATGAAATCCAACCATGAACTTCAGGAACACCACCATACGCCATTGTTATCCAGCTAGAATTTTGTCGGCAATGACAACCAGTACAAAGAAATAATCATTGCAACTATCTCACCAAGTATAGGCATTAAAGACACCAAATTCCAATAACTTCCCTTACTTCTCAAGTGCTAACAACAATGACAACCACAACCAGTTCACCAAGTACCACAAACAATATCACAAAGATATGTGACAATCCTACCAAGTGTTGACATCAATGACAACCAACAATCAATTTTGAAATCAATGGCATCCAACAATCAACATTGTCATCAATGACAACCACTACCAAAAAAATGTGGTTGTGTTATTACATAATCTAGATCTATTATTTGATAGTCTAAGTGCACTAAACTATAATTTATGTGAAATATATGATGAAAATTATAAAATTAATCATAAAATTATAAAAATTGATAAGAGTTGGCTTAGGACATGGTCTCCCCAAGGATACAAGAATGTAAACTATTATATATAAGCGTAAACTAATAGAAAAATAAATTAAAAATGAATCCAAACCTATAAAACGATTCACCTTGTATTAGAACTAAAGAGATAAAACTATGAAAAGAAAAGATCATTTAACAACATAAACCCTTGTTTACCAATGGTGATTGCACCAAATTATAGTTGATAGTTGAGGTAGATTATGAATTCTAATAATTAAAACATAAAATTAGCATCCAATATTATTTCTTCTATACATGTGAGTGTATATATATGCATATATACATATTCATATTAAATATATAGATATACATGTATATGTATTTGCATAGACACACATATACATATACATATACATATACTTATATTTATACACATACACACACATACAAATGTATATAATTACTAGCTTAGATTAATGCTTATGAATAGATCTTGATATATGTAGTGTTAGCATTAATACTCATGTAGAACAAAATCAACAAGTGAAAACTAGCATCACATCATTGGTACACGTGATTAAGGAAATGATGAAGACAAGATCGGGTGGAGATCTAACTAAATCTAGATGAAGGTTGAAGATTAAAAAATAATTTTTCTGGAGGCTAGTGATAGAGCCCCTAAAACATTTTCTTGGTTCTATCATGAAAATTGTTAAAAATCCAGCTTGGTCCCTTGTTTTCTAGTTTTAGGTCATGTTCCTTGTCACTGTGATAGGGTTTTACTTTCACAAATTTCCCAAAATCATGTCATAAACCCTTGATCATTTTAATTTTGCATTGACCTGTCTTTCCCGTTCCAGGACACTTAAGTTGCCACTTGTGCCATCTGAATCATTAATTTATTGGCCCCTAGTCATATGTTGATGGTTGCCTCATGTCTTATAAGGTATTAATATTCGAAGGCTTAATTTCTAAAGAAAATTTTAAATCCCTAGCCTTTGTTATAGGTCAACACCTCATTCACCTAGGAACGGCCAATTTTTTAAAATAGCTTTTGTGACATGTGTAGAATTATGCTTTGTATGAGTCGAATTATCAAAGGAATCAATCTTGATCATTCCCCGTAGGCTCGTGATGTTTTATCATTTCTTATTTTATTCACACGAGTTGGCAGGCCTCGGCCACATGCCTGATACGATGGTGGGACCGATATCCTTTGTAAGGATTACTGGCTCATTTCAACGATGATCAATGGTTGATTTATGGAGGATGTGGTAAAATCTTCACCACTCCCCACTAGTTTGTCTTGTTCTATTAAATAGTATTTTAAAATACATGGGCTAGCTGGCGATGGCCATGTAGTACTACTTTATGGTGGGACCTGAATCCTTGCAGGGAAGTGGAAGTTTCTTGAGGCATAATCAATGATAGATTTTATGGCATGTGTTCTCACTAGGTCGGCTCCCCGAACACTCGTATATTTTCAGAACTAAGGAGGAATGGTCACCTGGGCTAGCGGGTGAAACATATGACATTTTAATTGATCCACTGGACCTTGGGAAACCGTGTTTTTCTTAGTATGAATTGAATCAATGGTCTATGGTGAGTGATATGGATTAATTCCGACCACTCCCTGCCATCACATGTGAGCCCCCCTATGTCCATTTTTTAACAGGCACATGGGTAAGTGCTACGTAGATTAATTCTACACATCTAATAAATGTGGATGTGGCCAGAGATAGTAGCTGAGTTTGTTTAAAGGTATAAACAATGATAAAATTAGAGCTAATTATTTAGCATGCTTGTCCGACTGGTAAATAATTTAAGGGCCATCAAATCTATCAGAGGATGGTACAAGTGGGAAGGTAAAATTGAAGTAAGGCATGGTACAGATAAATATTTTGAAGAAAAATCATGATCGTTCCCTGTTGTCCTACTATGATGAATTACAAGTGAGTTATTTTCTACTAGAAAGTGGGTAAATGTGACACGACATGTATGGTTGGAAAATTTAGCATGTGATTGACATGCAAATGAAGGAAATACTTAAGTCTCTTGATTTGAGAGGAGTATCTCAAATGCGTGTGCTTAATCTTGTCATCATTAATAAGATGGAATTTCTAACTATTGATTTAGTTCAAAGCTTTGAACGACAATTGAGATTTGAAAACAAGGTTAGTTGATTGGTAATGCTCTCACATAAGCTCTCCTGGAAATTTAATGCAAATGCACACCAGTTTCTCTATTTAATGAGGATCACTTACTTGATTTTCTCACTATCCAATTGAGAAGGAATCTAAAGTTTGTGTAAGGAAGTGATTTTGAGATAGTCATTTCTAAGTGAATTGGTAATTTTTTTTGAAGAAATTTTGTAGTAGTGTAGAAAATGGGAAAGATAAGTGTAAATATCAGCCCAATTCACAATTCCAAGAGGCTCAATCCTCTAGAATTTTATAACTCTCTTCAGGATGAGGAATATGGACCAAAGATACAAACAACTCCAGTGAAGAAGAAAAGAGCTACTAGATTTTCAACATGAGGTGTTCTAAGGCATGCCTACCACCTTAGGGGCTGGACCATCTCAAAGGAAATGATCAAAGGAAAAGGTAAAAAGGTTGATAGGCCAGAAAGAGAGCTTCTAGGAGGAATCGATATCATCGCACCTATATGGAACGTCCTTAGTCTCCCATTGAGGTCTCTTATGATCCTACTGATAGTGGGGATGAAACTAATTCTAGCTATCACCGGTATCTTATGGCCATGAAGGATTGGGTTGATTTTGAGGATAAGGTGATGATGGATACTCCTCTAAAGATAAGGACACCGAGTGGGTGCACCTATTCACCTAGTGACAAGGTGAAGTAATATCCTATTACTTTCCTTGTTAAGTGTTGGGGTTATTTGGTCCGTTGTGATGTTTTCTCTCTTAGGTTGGTATGACATAAAATGGGTTTCTACCCTTTTTGGATTTTTGTGTTGATAAGGATGATTTCCAGGGTGATAAAGACCTACGTATTTTTCATGTTGCGATGATGACATTATTTGATGACTAGCAGGATGGCTCTGATCAATGGTTCCTTGGTCTTTGTTTTGTTTTTCATTTGAAGGTTGAATTCCCCAAAATCATTTGGGATATATTTTCTTGTCCTTTGTTGAAATTCACTTTGAAATGAAAATGAAATGTAATGTCATGTGTATTAAAACCCAATGCTCGTTGCTCCCTTGGCTTATAAAAGGGATTATAAGGCTGGATACAAGGAGAGCTCTAGTAGGTCAAGGAGTTGATAGGTAAAAATGTACTTATTTTCAAGGAAAATAGATACAAGAACATCGGTAGTAAGTTTTGCAGTAAGATGTCATAGAAGAAAACGACCAATATATGTTTTGGATAAGCAGTACAAATGATAAAGTGATATTAAATCTCTATATATTCTCTCTCCTTCATGCAAATTAGACAAGCTATAAATACGATGATCAATGGTTATCTTGTTTATCTCTATTGAGTCCCAATGGATGTGTTGTTTCATTCTTGTTCATTCAAGGAATGCATGTAATTGATTGAATTTAGCAGTAGGTTTTCTATAATCTTTATATAAGGATGTTAGTAAGAAGTTAATTGCAAATATAATTGGTTGGAATACTGTAAGGTAGTATCTCTAAGGCCATAGGTAGTTTCTCTAAAATATAAAAGTGTTATCCAATCATATAGTTTTAATGTTTGACTTCGTTCCCTAGAATGTGGCATTGGCCTACTTTAGTATTCATGCTCTCTTTTGGTAACTAACTTGGTTGAAGATCATACAACAATAATTAAATCATTCTTTGAATGTTCCACTAGGTGTGTAGGAATGTTAATGGGACCATATAGTCTCTTGTTTTTAGTTAATCATTATTGTAAAAGTTTTCCAAACTTCCAGGGTATGATACTTTTAATCAAATAAGGAGAACTATCTATATGTTCTATGTTTTGATACTAGACACACCGGTATCTAGGAACATAGTTTTTTTAGGATTACCCTCCTTGGTCCGACAGAGCCTAAAGAGAATAATTAGACATCCAAGGGTCTCTACTTATGTGTTGGCCAATCCTTACCCTTACTAATGATTTTTCTTGGCAAGTTCATAGGTTTGTGGTGAGATTAAGTCTGGTTCTATAAAAATAACCAACATATATGGTGACTCCACTGGGGAGAACATTGTAATCTGGTTCCAAATTGTCTTGTCAAAGAGTCATTAAAATCTTAAAATATTATTTATAACCAAAGGTTGGAAATTGTGGAGTCTTATTTTCCCATCTAGTCACCAACAGAAATGGTGACTCTTTTGGGGAATAATTTGGAAAGTCACCTGCAATAGATCATCTTGGCTTGATAGATTCTATGAAGTTTTGAATTAAAAATTCTCATTACAAGTGAGTGGCAACTCCGAAGAACTCTGAACCAGTGAAAAAAACTATTGAATTTTGGTCCTCTACAAAGGAGGTGGCAACTCTATAAAAACAACCTAATGAAGTATGATTCTTGCTAATATATTCAGGTATTTTCCCTTGTTTTAAACCTACAAAAGAGAATAGATCTAAATGGGTGCCATTTTAAGAGATATAGAAGTAATAATGTATTCCCAATTCAGTGAAATAAAGCACTAAGCAAGGGGGTAATGAAGATTGTTCTGCATGCTTAATAAGTTGAAACTTGTAATATCTAGAATAGGAAGCATATTTATATTATATTCCGCCCATTTGGAAGATCTTAGATGTGTTCATATTTAAAATCATGATAAAAGCGTGAAACCGGGTGGTAATCAACAATAGAGTTGATGTTTTAAGTTGTAATAGGGTGTAAAAAATGTATCATTCAATTATACATCCTTGTTGGGTGCATGATATAAACATGAAGAGTGTGCAGCCCCTGTCATGTCATCAGAGAAGTTTCTCTATGGAAAGATATATTTTATTAAATTTTAATGGTATTCAACGTTTCCCAAACCCTATTCCCAATGAAGTTAGGGAGTGTTTTCCAAAGTTCAAATGAACAAGATCAAAATCAGCATCTCAACATTTGCAAGATTTTTCTTTTTTGATGGGAGATTATGAGACAAATCATGAAGATGTTGTTATGAAGTTTTTTGTTCAATCTCTAAAGGGTGATTCTAGAGATTGGTTTTTATATTTGCA
The DNA here is from genome assembly GCA_007115665.2 of Sequoiadendron giganteum. Classification (NCBI taxonomy): domain Eukaryota; kingdom Viridiplantae; phylum Streptophyta; class Pinopsida; order Cupressales; family Cupressaceae; genus Sequoiadendron; species Sequoiadendron giganteum. The sequence continues at coordinate 130,071,127 of CM021108.1, read as the reverse complement.
TGTATGTTCTATCTCTTCATAGAATGAATTCATGGTAGTATTAATTGAACAATTTGAAGAAAAATCAATCCATACTCAATGAGACAAAGATTTAACACCATCCAGAGGGAAGAAGAAGAATTGGTCCAAACCTTCAATCTTAGATTTTCCAAAACCTTAAAAGATATTCCTAAAAGATTGATACCAAATGATGCAGTGTGTTTTATTTTATATTTTGATGCATTTGATGAGGAAATGAGTTACTTGTTAAGAGATAAGGAGCCTACAACATTACATCAAGCATATCAAATAGCTATGGATATTGAGAACAATATGAAATATTCAATAATGAAAGGATACATGGTTGTAAGTGTTTGTTATCCTAGCACACCTCATGTAAATGAAACTCATGGGTTAGAAAATGGAAATGATTGCCAAATTGATGATGTTTTTGTTGATCCTTTTTTTCCTTCACTCCAACACATTGATCAAGGTGATTTCCAAGTTGAATATCAACAACATTTTAGAAAATTGCTCAGATGCCTTTTATTCAAGGGTTGTCTAATATGAAGAGGAACAAGGAAGAATCACCTTGTGATTTTTTCTCAAGATTTTTGGATGCTTTGTTGGATATCCCTAAAAATTTCAGACCTAAATATTCAACATGCATTTATTTATTTTTTGAAATCTTTGAGCCAAGGTTGATTACATTTCTAGGGGTGCTACCACAATAATGGGTTACACTTTTTGGGACATCCTGATTTTTGCTGAAATCCAATATTTTTAGAAAATATAATGATTTAAGCCTTAAAAAGATTCCATTTTAAGGGTTCTAATTGAAGAGGATTTGATCAAACCCACTTATATCAAACCCCCTTGGATAGAAATCTGCTAGTTTTAAACCATGCCTATAATGGAGTCTCCTCTACACCTATCAAAATGCTGATAAAAAACCACTTTTGATTTACCTTTTAGGGGATCAAATTAATTAATTTAAAATTAATTTTTTGTAAACATTTAGTCCTTATTATAAGCTTCCCAAAAAGTATGATTTTAAATATATTTAATTTTATTAGTATATTTATTTTTTATTTCTTGTGAATGTAGGTTTTTCAATGAACATCGAAGTCTTTATTTCACACATACAGAAAAATAGGAAAAGAGAAAAACAAAATTCTTAAAATCCATGTACAATAGCTATTTATGTCCTTATTCCAACAAAAAAATAATAAGTTAATTCAAATGAATACAGAAAAAGTTATGCAGTAGCTGAAAGTATAATATATCCAAATTATATTTACTCTGAATTATAAAATTAATTAAAAAGTATATATGCAACAAAAAATTATGACAAAATATCCATCCACTAGATAATGGTGTGAAAACATTGTATTTAAAAAATTAGAATTGTATTCTTTCTATAAAAAAATTTATGCAGCTGAAAGTAAGCATTAGTTTTTGAAAGTGATGTTTAGTAAAAAAAATAAGTTAATAAAAACTACATAAAATAATTCACAATTTATTTTTTAATTTTAAAAAAAATATAATTAGATTTTCAACACAAAATATCACAAATCACTAGTTTTCTTCATCTTCAAATTCTTAATGGTTTAGCTTCTATAGGTGTACGAAATTGAAGATCTGGTGAAAAATGTTGATTTCAATGTCAAGTTTGGCCAAAAAGTGTAACCTATTATTGTGGGATCACCCCTAGATAAATTAAAACTTCACAGTATTGATCAAGTACTTGAATGGATGAAGAGTGATGAAGGATCTCAATATGATCACACACAAAGTGTAATGCATCAGGATGTTAACAATAGTTGTCCTATTGAGAAAAATAAGAATATGATAAACATAAGTGAAAATGGTGTATCTCAAGATGAAAATTCCCCTTGTTGTATGCATGAAAATACGAATTGTAATCAGTCTACAAGCAACATATATGTAGATCTTGATGGTGTGGACAATGATGGATTTCATGTTAGTAAATGTGAGATTGAGTTTTTTTTTTATGCTCCTTATCTCCATACTATGAATATGGGTATGTTTTCATCCCAAGAGGAAAGCATTTATGTGGAGGAAAACAAAGATGCTTGTTCAATTGTTAATGGACAAAATTCATATTGCAATGAATCTTTCACATTTGGGTTAGCACACATATCAATTGATATTGCACATGAAGTTACTTATGCACATGGATGTCCTTATGCTACCCTTGTTGATGTTGAATTGCTTGAACCTACCTTTGAGGTATTTTGCATTGAACTAAACGATGATGTGAAGAATGAATCAAAATATGTTATTGAACCTGAGACGAGTGCATTTATTCATTTCGTAGATGTTAATAATGTATATTATCCCCATCTCTATGATACCAAGGTGTGTTCTAATATACTTGAACAAAAATTTCAAAAAATGTGCCCATGTTGTAGTAATCAATATAAGGATGCTCCATAATATGCATCTTTTATTTTTGACATATTCGAATATTATTTACACGACACACAATGTTGAAAGTTGTTTATGAAAGTTTTCAGTTTGATGTCCAAACAAAATATGATGTCAAAGATCAAATGGAATATAAACGTTTTAATTTCTCAGCTCATTTGGATGAGCATTTAGTGGAAAATAAGAATGAGCTAGCCGAGATAAAATGTCACAATGATTATGGATTTCAACTAGTGTCTAATTGCATATTGTAGATTGATAGAATTAGTGGTGACATTGGAAAGAATAGTGACATGGTAAGACATGACAATGACAGGGTTGGTTTGTGGGTAGTTCATGGCAGTGTTTTCAGATTGGGCTTAATATAGACAAAATGAAACAGTGTCTTTGATAGAGGCAAACATTATTTGTTCTTTTTCATTTGCGGCTTGGGGCCAACAAATATGGACTGAAAATTTTAAAAGGAATTTGTCACCCAATGGATAAGGCATTCTAGTCTTCTTTCCCATAGATTTTGGGATCTCACCATGTCTATGAAAGGAATGTATCCCCAATAGGAGCAAATAATAGAGACACTAAATTTTTTTCCTGGTTTTATCATGAAAATTGTGAAAAATCTAGCTTGGTTCCTTGTTTTCTAGTTTTAGGTCATGTTCCTTGTCACTATGATAGGGTTTTACTTTCACAGATTTCCCAAAATCTTGTCATAGACCCTTGATCATTTTATTTTTACATTGACCAATCTTTCCCATTCCAGGTCACTTAAGTTGTCACTTGTGCCATCAAAATCGTTAATTTACGGGCCCCTAGTCATAGGTTGATGGTTGCCTCATGTCTTTTCAGGTATTAATAGTCGAAGGCTCAATCTAAATAAATTTTTAAATCCCTAGCCTTCATTATAGGTTGACACCTCATTCACTGGGAATGCCCCATTTTAATAAATAATTTTTATGCTTCGTATGAGCCATTTGATCGAAGGAATCAATCTTGACCATGTCCCATAGGCCCCTGATGTTTTATCATTTCTTATTTTATTGACATGGGCTGGTGAGCCTCGACCACGTGCCTAGTATGATGGTGGGCCCGGTATCCTTTCTAAGGATGACTAGCTCATTTCAAGGATCATCGGTGGTTTATTTATGGAGAATGTGGTCAAATATTCACCACTCCCTACCAGGCTATCTTGTTCTATTAAATAGTATTTTAAACCACACGGGCTAGAAGGGCAATGGCCATGTGAGACTATTTTATGGTGGGACCTGAATCCTTGCAGGGAAGTGGAATTTGTTCAAGGCATAATCAACAACAATTTTTATGGCATGTTTTCTCATCAGGACTGCTCCCTGCACACTCTTATATTTTATGCATTAAGGAGGAATGGTCACACGGGCTGCCAACTTAAACAACATCTTTCATTTTGATTGATTTGCTGGACCTTGGAAAATCGTACTTTTCTTGTATGGATTGAAAGTGATGGTCAATGGTAAGTGAAGTGGATTAATTCTTACCGTTCCTAGCCATCCTGTGTAAACCCCACCTATGTCCTACATTTTTTGACGGGCACACAGGTAAGTGTCATGTAAATTACTTCTATAGTTCTAATGAAGGTGGATGCGGTTGGAGATACTAGCTGAGTTTCTTCCAAGGTAGAAACAACGCTAAAATTAGAGCTAATTCTTCAGCACACTTGTGAGACTGGTAAATAATTTTAGGACCATCAAATCTGTCAGAGGATGGTACACATGGGAAGGTGAAATTGAAGGCATGGTGTAGGCAGATATGTTGAAGAAAAATCATGATCGTTCCCTAATGTTCTGCTATGATGAATTACAAGCGAGTTATTTTCTATGGGAAAGAGGGTAAATGTGACACATCATGTATGGTTGGTAAATTAAGCATATAATTGACATGAAAATTAAGAAATAATTAATTCTCTTGATTTGAGATGAGTATCAAATGCATGCACTCAATCTTGTCATCATTAATAAGCTAGATTTTTTGACTGTTGATTTAGTTCAAATATTTGATCAATGGTTGAGATTTGAAAATAAGGTTAGTTGATTGATAATGCTCTCACATAAGCTCTCCTAGAAATTTAATGTAGATGCACACCAATTTCTCTATTTAATGAGGATCACTTACTTGATTCTATCACTATCCAATAAAGAAGGAATCTAAGGTCTATGTAAAGAAGTGATTTTGAGATAGTCATTTCTAAGTGAATTGTTAATTCTATTTGGAGAAATTTTGTAGCAGAGTAAAAAATGGGAAAGATAAGTGTAAATGTTAGCCCAGTTTTCTATTCCAAGAGGCTCAATCCTCTAGAATTGCAGAACTCTCCTCAGATGAGGAAAGTGGACCAAAGATACCAACAACTACAGTGAAGAAGACAAGAGCTACCATTGGTTCAACACAAGGTGTTCTAAGGCATTCCTACCACCTTAGGGGTCGAACCATCTCAGAGGAAATGATCAAAGGAAAAGGTAAAAAGGTTGAAAGGCTAGAAAGAGAAGCTTCCAGGAGAAACCGGTATCATCACACCTATATGGGACATCATCAGTCTCCCATTGAGGTCTATGTTGATCCTTCTGACATTGGGGATGAAACTGATTATGGCTATCACTAGTATCTTATGTCCATGAAGGATTGCATTGATTTCGAGGATGAGGTGATGATGACTACTCCTCTGAAGATAAGGACACTAAGTGGGCACAACTATTCACCTGGTGACAAGGTGAAGTAATATCCTATTACTTTCCTTGTTAAGCACTCAGGTTTTGGGGTCCTGTGTGATGTTTTCTCTCTTAGGTTGGTATGACATAAAATGGGTTTCTAGTCTCTTTGGCTTTTTGTGTTGATAAGGATGCTTTCCAAGGTGATATGGACCTACGTATTTTTGATGCTGCCACAACGACAATTTTTTATGACTATCGGGATGACTCTGATTAATGGTTCCTTGGTCTCTATTTTCTTTTTCATTTGAAGGTTGAATTCCCCAAAATCAGTTGGGAGATATTTTCTTGTTCTTTTTTGAAATTCACTTTGAAATGAAAATAAAATGTAGTGTCATGTGTATTCTAGCCCAGTGCTTGTTGCTCCCTTGGCTTATAAAAGGGAATCTAAGGTTGGATACAAAAAGAGCTCTAGTAGGTCAAGGATTCAATAGGTGAAAAGGTACTTAGTTTCAAGGAAAATAGATACAAGAACATGCGTAGTAAGTTTTACAGTACCATGTTTTAGAAGAAAGTCGGCCAATATATGTTTTGGATAAGCACTAAAGATGATAAAGTGATATAAAATCTCTCTATATTTTATCTCCTTTTCATGCAAATTATACAAGCTATAAATATGATGATCAATGGTTATCTTGTTTATCTCTATTGAGTCCCAATCGATGTGTTGTTTCATTCTTGCTTGTTCATCCAAGGAATGCATGTAATTGCTTGAATTGAGTAGTAGGTTTGTTATAATCTTTGTATAAGGATGTTAGTAAGAAGTTAATTGCAGATATAATTGGTGGGAATATTTTAAGGTAGTATCTCTAAGGCCATATGTATTTTTTCTAAAATACAAAATTTTTATACAATCATATAATTTTAAGGTTTGACTTGTTCCCTAGAATATGGCATTGGCCTAGTTTAGTATTCATGCTCTCTTTTGGTAACTAAATTGGATAAAGATCATACAACAATAATTAAATCGTTCTTTGAATGTTTCACTAGGTGTGTAGGAATGTTAATGGGACCATATATTCTCTTGTTTTAAGTTAATCATTATTGTGAAAGTCTACCAAACTTCTAGGGTATGATTCTTTTAAGAAAATAAGGAGACCTATCTGTCTATTTTTTGTTTTGATACTAGACACACAAGTATCTAGGAACATAGTTGTTTCAGGATTACCCTCCCTAATTAGATATCCAAGGGTCTCTAATTATGCGTTGGCCAATCCTTACCATTACTAATGATTTTTCTTGGCAAGTTCATAGGTTTTTGGTGAAATTAAGTTTGGTTCTTAAAAACTAACCAACAAATAGTACAAAACTAACAATGGAGGAATGTACAAATGATTAATAATTTCAATAAATTTGATTTATTTAGCCAAATAGTGACGAGTAGGATTTGAGAGGAATTAATAGATATTGTATATTTATATAATTCATGAAATAATTTTAGGGAAATTATTGAATTAATTAAATAAATATAGCTTATTTAATCAATATGGAAACATTAGGTAAACATGCTAAATTGAAAAAATAGACATGATTTTCTAAATTGGTGCAATAATACTGACTAATTTGGCTAGTTAAATAATTTAACATATTTAACCAATATTAAAAGAATCATTGGTTTGGTGTTTTAAGTAGAAGGAAACCATTTAGTTAATATTGATAATTGAGTAAAATAAATAATTAAATAGTTAAGATATATTTAATTAAAATTAAAAATTAGATCAAATTGGTTTTAATTAAATAATTAAAACATATTTAATTGATGTTAGAAGAAAGGTCAAATGCGATAATAGACTAAATGTTGTTCATTTAATTAGTGTTTGGGATGGGTTTGTGGAGTATACGTAATATGATTATGCAATAAATATAGGAATGTATTTTATGTGTCTACACATCCTTCTCATGCTTCTTATTCTATGAATTATACATTTACATTTTTTATCACATTTCAAGTAATTGGATTATATAATTTGTAAGCCCTTATAGTGTCATCAGATTAACCTGCAAGGATACATTATTCTGCCTTGGTATCTAATTTCTTTATCAGTTCACTTGGGACATGTTCATATGACACACATTTTAACACTCTCATATGATGAATTTTGTTTTCTTTCCTTTCCATGAATCTTGTGAAATCATGTTTTAGATAATCATGGTTAGGAATCTATTCATTATGTGTAATATACATGTTAGATTCTCTACCCAATATTCATTTAGAAAATGGTTGACCTTCACAATACTCATGGATATGTTCATGATTTCTCTATTATTTCTCTCTATTACACAATTTAAAAATTTCTTAGAAAACATAATATTAAATTCCTTGTGAACTAATGATCTTTATAGAAATTTTAAATGGTGTTATAAATATATTCTTTATCTATCTCTAGTCTCAAAGTATTGATATAGTTATCACTTCACATCTCAACTAGGATATTGAATTAGTAAATAAAATAAAATAATAATTGAATTATCCTTCAAGAAATAAACCCATGTATTCCTAGTGTAGCCATCAATTAATGTTAAAAATTAAAAGCAACCACCAATTGAGGGTTTTTTTAATTGTTCAAATAATTTAGAGTGAACAATATCTAATGCTTCATTTGCTTTAAATGACTTGTTCATTAGGAATGACTCTCTGTATTGCTTTCCAAAAGTATACCTTTCAAATAGCTTATTTGAACCTTAAAAATTTAAATCCCTAAATCATAAATTCGAAAGATAATTCTAATTTGTTATATCTAACTATAAAGTAGCCTAAAAACATCTTCTAGGGTTCAATGCCAATTTTCTAAAATATTTTTATTTTTTCTTCACCCACTTGAGGTATTGTTGAGGGGTGCACTTAACATAATTTTATCCTCAAATCAAGTCTCAACTTCAAAGGAAACATTTTTTTGGTCATTTAGAATTCAACTATGGTAAATCTTCTAAATTGGTTTGAAGTTAAATATTCATTATTTTTAAAAGAACTCTATATCCCTTCAAAACAAGTTTCCCAATGCTTATCGAGTTATGCTTAAAAATTTGAACATTGTAAGCATCTAAAATAATATTTTTCTACCCCCGTTTACTTAGAATTTGCCATTACCTTTTTTGAGGACTCAAACTCCATTATTAATACCTGGAGTAACATATAATTTTACTCGATTAACTAGACTAGTAAAAATGAATTTTCTATCATGTGTTTATTACAACACATCTAGAAACAAAAAATATTTTGGACTCACATGAGTAATATTATAAGCTAAAATATAATACCCTAATTTTAATTTTATCGAGACAAAAATAAAATTTTCCTACTAAAATCAAACTATATTCTTCTACACTCATATACATAATAGTCATATTTTTATAACAATAACATTGAGCTTGTGATTTCTTATACTATGGTCATGAGACTAGTTCTCACTTGGAAGTGATTGTTCTTCCATCCATTTGAATTTTTTGAATCAATTGTTTTATGTCTTGATTAATTTCATCATTTGCCTCTAAATTTAGACCTCCCCTATTTCTACCATGGCTATCAAAAACTTATGAATTTGAAAGTTCAGACTCCAAATAAGTGCTAATTGATTTATTTATCCAAATAATGATGAGTAGGATTTTCGAGGAATTAATAGATATTGTATATTTATATAAGTCATGGAATAATTTTAGGGAAATTATTGAATTAATTGAATAAATATAGCTTATTTAATCAATATGGAAACCTTAGATAAACATGCTAAATTGAATAAATAGACATGATTTTTTAAATTGGTGCAAGAAGTATAGCTAATTTGGTTAGTTAAAAAATATAACATATTTAACCAATATTAAAAGAATCATTGGTTTGGTTTTTTAAATAAAATGAAACCATTTAGTTAATATTGATAATTGAGTAAAATAATTAATTAAATACTTGAAATGTATTTAATTAAAATTAAAAATTAGATCAAATTGGTTTTAATTAAATAATCATAACACATTTAAGTGATGTTAGAAGAAAAGTCAAATACAATAATAGGCTAAATATTTTTCATTTAATTAATGTTTGAGATGGGTTTGTGGAGTATACCTAATATAATTATGGAAGAAATATAGGAATGTATTTTATGTGTCTACACATCCTTCTCATGCTTCTTATTCTTCTTATTCTAAGAATTATACATTTAAATTGTTTATCACATTTCTAGCAATTGGATTATATAATTTGTAAGCCCTTATAATGTCATCACAATACCCTGCAAGGATACATTATTATCCCTTGGTATATAATTTATTTATCAGTTCATCTGGGACATGTTCATATGACAAATTTTTTAACACTCTCATATGAGGAAAAAATGTTTCTTTCCTCTCTATTAGGTCTCAAAAATGCTAGTTTGTTCAACCATAAGAGGTTGCCAAGATCTTGATATGTTTTTGGCTAACGAACAAGCCCAAATGGTGTATTTGAACCTTCTTCTCTTCAGGCTCTGCTAGACCTAGGTGGGTGTACCTATGTAAATGATGCAAACTTGAATTGTGTGATTCCTACTTGTGCAATCTATCCACAATGGAAAATAGTGAGGATAAATGAAAGCTTAATAACTAATCCTACTAAAATTTGAGATGTGAATGTTAGAATAAGACTTTATAAAATTCTAAAATGAAATGGGTAAGACCAGTGCCTACTTCTGTTGGGCTAATGGAGTCAAGAGATGAGTGATATATAACTTAATTAATGGCTACAACTCGAATTGCTTCACACTTTTATGAGTTTATGCCTAGCATAAACGTGTAAGGATGTAATTATCAAGTTCTTCTTATTGATCCAAATGACACTTCCAAATTATTGTGAATGACTAGAAGGATTTAATCTTTACTTGAAAGAACCAATTAATCATACCACCTAAGTACAACAAATGTGCATTGATAAATTGAGTATATACTTGATACATCAAATTAAATAACAAATAAATATCAACCTTGGAGACAACCTAATATCATCTTGAATAAATTCAACAAATAATTGACACTGTAATTGAATCACCAAATAAAGCCTTCTTGGTCATTATATTATTTCAAAGGATTTTGTAATACACAACATAATGTTTTGTTTCAGAAACTGATCTATCTACTGATAATTTTCTCACCTACTCCTTCTAACTTCCCTCTCTTGATCATTTTCTTTCATCTAGTATATATACATCTTCAAGAGTTGTGACCTTCCGCATGTCTATTTGCTGCAACCTCTAAGAACTCCATTTTTTTTAATCTCTGTTGGTTTTCTCGATCTGGGATGCTCTTTTAATCTTTCCACTTCATCGGGAAAACCACTCGATTTCTTTACTGATACTGTGTAACATCTCCATTTCCTTCACTTTGGTGTTTACCTTCTTCAATGTATCGCTCTACCGCACATCACCTCTGGGTTACTAGTGGTACCTCGGTGTATCCTTAACACATATATCAATATACCGCTCTACCGTGGGCTACCTTTTTCTTTCCAATGGTACCACGATGTCTTCTTGGTACTCTTATTTAGTATACCTCTCTACCGCATACTACCTTTTGTTTTCCTGCAATACCGCGGTGTCTTCCTGGTGCTCTTCTTTAGTATACCACTCTACCACGTATCATATTTTGTCTCTCAGTGGTATCATAGTATGTCTTTTGCATCCTTTCTTAATGTACCACTCTAGTGTGGGCTACCCTTTATCCTCCTGTGGTACCATGATATCATCCAAATAGTCCTCCTTAATATATTGCTTTATCATGGGCTATGTTCTGACCCTCTGAGGTATAGTGGTAAAGTATGGTTATTAGTGGCTCTTCTTATAGCCCTATCACGAGCTACTTGGTGATGGACCACAGTACTATGGTAAGGCATGAGTGTTGTAAGGGATGGCCAATATGGTAGTGGTAACACGATAAAGGGTGAAAATAGCTTTATGAATGGTGGTAGTGGGGTTTGTGTTATGAAAATGAGAGCGGGAATTTTAGATTTTAAATGCTAAAACACAAATGGAATTTTTTTATGAAAATTTCAGTTCTAACACTCTCCATGAATCTTATGAAATCATGTTTTAGATAATCATGGTTAGGAGTCTATTCATTATGTATAATATACTTGTTAGATTTTCTACCCAATATTCATATAGAAAATGGTTGGCCTTCACAATACTCATGGCCATGTTCATGATTTCTCTATTATTTCTCTCCATTACACCATTTTAAAATTTCCTAGAAAACATAATATTAAATTCCTTGTGAATTAATGATATTTATAGAAATTTTAAAAGGTGTTATAAATATATTCTATACCTATCTCTAGTCTTAGAATATTGATATAGTTATCACTTAACATCTCAACTAGGATATTGAATTAGTAAAAAATAAATAAAAATAATTGAATAATGCTTCCAGAAATACACCCATGTATTCCTAGTGTAGCCATTAATTAATGTTAAAAATTGAAAGCAACCACCAATTGAAGGTTTTTGGAATTGTTCACATAATTTAGAGTGAACAATTTCTAATGCTTCATTTTATTTAAATGACTTGTGAGTTAGGAATGACTCTCTGTATTGCTTTCCAAAAGTGTAGCTTTCAAATGGTTTATTTAAACCTTAAAAATTTAAATCGCTAAATCAAAAATTCCAGAGATAATTCTCATTTGTTATATCTAGCTATAAAGTAGCCTAGAAATATATTATAGGATTCAATGCACATTTTCTGAAATATTTTAATTTTTTCTTCACCCACTTGAGGTATTGTTGAGTGGTGCACTTAACAAAATTTTATCCAAAAATCAAGTCTCAACTTCAAAGGAATTTTATTTTTTTGGTCATTTAGAATTCAACAATGGTTTCTTCTAAATTGGTTTGAAGTTAAATATTCATTATTTTTTAAAAGAACTCTATATCCCATCAAAAGAAGTTGCCCAATGCTTATCAAGTTATGCTTAAAAATTTGAACATTGTAAGCATCTAAAATAAGATTTTTCTACCCCCATTTACTTATAATATGTCATTACCTCTTTTGAGGACTCAAACTCCATTGTGAATACCTGAAGTAACATATAATTTTACTCACTTACCTGGACTAGTAAAAAAAATTAACTCTCTATCATGTGTTTACTATAAAACATCTAGAAACAAAACATATTTTGGACTTACATGAGTAATATTAGAAGCTAAAATATAATACCATAATTTTAATTTTATCTAGAAAAAAGTAATTTTTTCTTACTAAAAGCGAACTATATTTTTCTACACTAATATAAATAATATTCATATTTTTATAAAAAAGAATCACAAAATTTAATGACATCTCAGAGTTTTCATAATTAACTTAGAAAAGTGACTTTAATCTATCCAATTCTCTGATCAATGGAATTCACAAGGTGCGTGATTTTGTTCCTTCAACTCTTCAATTAACAAAATTACTCCTATTTAAATCAATTTTTAAAAGATTGGAGATGGTTTCAAAGCTATAATATAGAAAATTTCCCTCTCAAGCTAATCTATCACAAAATTCTTCCTCCAATCCAAATATAAAATAGTGTTAAGTTTTAAATGGAGAGTGAATTGGTCTAACTCCAAGTGGTTCAACTTGAGCCATACTATTTGGAAATCCAAAGCTGAAGCTAAAGTGCAATTTCTAACATGTAAGATCAGTAGGAGATGGCAACTTCTTCCCAAGATCCTCAACCTGCAAAAATAAACTATCCTCATAGATACATGAGAGAAGCACAAAGCTATTCTACCAAATATCATAGAGGATATTTAGAAAATGAAACAAGATGATAATATATAGTGTACAAGAATTTTAAAGGCATGAAAAAAAATATAGGTGTAAAACCACCCGATACAAGAAAACTAGCCAGATAATTATCCCTAGGTTAAAACTTAACACTAACACTAACACCCCCCTTAAGTCCAAACTTAGGGAGATTATTATGAAAAATAAAATGCAATATGGGTCTTGGAAACAAGGCCATGTTAGGTACCAATGCACAACTGCTATACAATGCAATCTCTCACAATAAGAGAAGAGGAGAAAAATCATGTGGGAGAAAATTCCTCTCCAAAAGAGACAAAAAAGCTAAAAAGGTGAAAAATGTTGAAAATTTGAAAGGAGGAGGACTTCACAAGACCCCCCAAGGAACAAATCCTGTCACTAATCTTATAAAAATACAAAAGGAGAGAGACTAAGTAACCCCCCCATAGAAAAGAGTAGAAATGTTGAAGATCCCCCCCATGATGAAGAAACTCATGTGTTGATCTTGAAAGTATGAAGAATACCGCATGTTTGCAAACAAAATTCCTCCCTTTAGGGAGAAACAACCATTGATGAAATAGAAATTCCAACTCTAAAACAAGAGAAGGGAGAGGTAGAATTAACATGAAATATGCCTTTAAAAACTATCTCGGTTCCTCCACGTAACTAAATGTCACATCATGATTAGGTGTAACCTCAACTGAAGAAGGTGGATCAACAAGACCATGTGGAAAATTTGAAGAAACAATCTCCAAGTACATAGATGGTGTTATAGAAGTGTAGAGACTATCATAAAAAGAATGGGATATACCCTCAAATGCATCATCCAAATTAGAAAAGTGAGATTAGCAAAACAATTCCACAAGACCTGTCAAGTGTTTATCCCACAAAGAATGATCTGAAGGATCAAAAACATCCTATTGTGTTGAATAACCAACCACTGAAGCAAAATGAGATGAATCAATGTAGGTATGAATAACTCCAAAGTTCAAATGACCAATCTCTCTCGAGGAATTTCTATAAACACTAGCAAGAGGGGTGTGAGGCTCATAATCATCATCATCAACAAAATGAGAAAATTAATAGAGATGAGACTCATGATCAGCTTCACCAACATCAATATCTTTTCTAGTATCAGCCTCTCTAATGAAAACATAATCTCCAATGAACTCTATAGTTTTAGGTACCTCACCATGAGTAATCTGATAGATGGAAAGTAGATTTGTGAGAAAATAAGGAATACACAATAGATCTCTAAAATAAGCATCACCAATCTCAATATTTCCTATCCCCGCAACATCCAAAAACTTACTATCTCCCAACAAATCCTTAGAAGTATCAGTAGGATGAAAACACAAAAAAGGATAGGGAGTAAAACCCATGTCATGAGACGCTCCTAAATCCAAAAACCATCTATCATGAGTAGAATGAACTGTACAAGTTACCAATGCATTTCCTTTGAGTTTATCTTATTTACCTTTCATTCCATTTGTAAATCTCGCATTCCTTGAATGTGTAGGTTTGGATGAAGGTGAAGGTGATGTAGATGGAGAGGATGTAGAAGAAGGAGCCACAAATGATGGCAGTAGAATATTGTTCCTCTGAAGAAGATGTGAAATCTCATCAATCTTCTTTGTATATCAATGGTGTTCATCATGACCTTTCTTCTTGCAATACACACAACTAAACTTCTCCTTCTTAGGTTTATCCTCTTTTGAAGAGGTGGAGGACTCATTAGACTCTGTCTTAGCCTTATGTTTCTTCTCCCCTTTACTTTGAGATGCTTGTGCAACTAATGCATAATTCATAGAGACCCCCTCTAACTGGGAAAGTTTTGCTTGCTCCCTCATCAAATGGTCAAAGAGTATCTCAAAAGAAGGCATTTTGCAAGCATTTCCCAAAGCATCCATGGTGGAGTAGAAGGTAGAAGAAAAAATTGTAAATGGACCTCTCATCTTAGAAAAAATTAAAAAAATGACTACTTATTAGTTTTATCCTTCCCACATCCTGCCAATTGTAACCTCACAGATTTGAACTTGTCTAGGAAATCATCAATGGAAGGAAATGCATCAGGGGAAAGAGAAGTTAATTTTCCCTCTAGTTGCAAAGCATGGAACTCACTGATCTAACCAAACGGGTTTTTGAACTCATCCCATACCTCCTTGGGTGTACTACACTCCTCAATGTGGAAAAGAAGACTTTCAAAAACATGCTATGCTATCAGACCCATAGCTTCATCACACTTATTTTTCTGAGCAAATGTTTCATACTCCCTAGTAATAGTGGGTTTTGTGTCATTCAGTGTGGACCACAAACCCTTAAATTAGAGAAACCTACACATTTTAATCTTCCAGGTATGATAGTTATGGGGGGTTAAAAGTTCAACTGAATCAAGATTAGCCATGGCAACAATTTGCACCAAAAGCTAGCAAAATATCACACAAAACTGATACAACTAAAACTCCCAAAATAACTGATGAAGCCTCTTGAAATTAAATTTCACCTTTCCAAAATACTTTAGGAAGCAATAATGCAAAAAAGGGATGATTATGTAACCAAATCTGAAAAAAAATGAACAAAAAATTATACTCCTTACTGGGTATTTTGTTGCGGGTTCCCACGCCAAATCACCAAGAAAAATCTCCAAATAAACTCCCCAAGCACACAAGCCATCACACGGAGCAGACAAGCACTTGACATGTCTAGTGCGAGCGTTGGAGCATATAAAGGCCAAAAAGACACCTTCACAACAAACATGGGATAAATATTCCCATTCAAAACAACCTCAAAAAAACCTTGGGCCCACTTCTTCGGTTGCCCTTTGAAACCTTTAATATTTAGAGGAAAACTTTATAAATTCTAAAGATTGATAAAGCCAAAATGCAGAGTTGTGTTTAAATGGTAGCAGAGGTGATTGAGATTGACACCTCTCTATTCAAACACCTCAAATGAACCGCAACCTTTCCCCAAGTGATGAATCTCTACCTCTTCTACCTTGCACAGGGATTTCCATTCACCGTTATGTCGACGAAATTTTGCTTGCCCCATCCGCTCCTTCCCCAAATCGTGGGTTTGAACTCACAGGTCTACAATGAGTAGATCAGACGCCTCCTTCAAACTGACATTTCAGCCTCTGGATGGAATTCACGACCACAAAAAATGGTTATCGCGGCCCTCCAGATTGAGAATAAGTCGTTCAAATATTGTGTCGGGTCAAAATCGTGGCCTCTTTAACAGAAGAAAATGATCTCTTTAGCAGAAGACTTCTACAAAAGGAAAAATTGCACCCTCAAACAATGTGCAGGTTTTACAAATGATACTCACCAATGATGGAGAAAAATGCGCCTCTACCCTCACATTCAACAGAGTTTGCTTAAGCAAGAAATACATAACCTCGCCAATGTAGATCTTCCCTTCAAAATGTAAAAACTGCCTCCCACTGCCTCCAATTAGGCCAAATCGGGACCACCCATAAAGAGAATCACACCCTCCGTCTGTTGTTAAACGCCAACAAACTCAAAACCACTCCAAAGGCAAAATAGAAATTTTAAGAAAAAATCCAAATGCCAAAAGCAATGCAGGTAAAAAAATTGTCTGGATCTCTTCGACAAAAACTCTCTAGGAAGGTGAGCAGAAGGAGGAGCTCTGATACCATGTAGGAGATGGTAGCTCCTTCGAAGGATCCTCAACCTAGAAAAACAAACCACCCTCATAGATACACGAGAGAAGCCAAAAGTTATTCTACCAAATATCAGAGATGATATTCAGAAAATGAAATGAGATGATAAAATACATAGTGTACAAGCCTTTTAAATGTGTGAGAAAAAGGATCAGTGTAAAAATACCCGATAAAAGAAAACTACCCAGATCATTATCTCTAGGTTAAAACTTAACACTAACACTAAAAAGATCATCCATTATAAAATTGTGGTGTGAGATCTCCGTACTAACTCCACCAAATCTCACTTTTGTCACAAGTTGGAAACCATTAAACATGCTTTCTTGATGTGCATGCATGGTCAACAAGTTTGACAAATAATGTTAACCTTTATTCCTATTATATTTAACAAAAAATTAAGATGGAAATCAACGTTGTTAGGGTTGCATTGTTCATAGAATATGATATCAAAATCTTTTTATCAATGTATCCTATTTTTTATGGTTTATTGTCTAATATTATTTTGGAGCAGTCAAATCTTGTTGAAGCCTTGCAAGGGAAAGTCGGCTACAATTTAGAGCTCATGACACAAGTATCTCAAATTCAGTCCCAATTGGTAGCTATTGCTAAGGACAACAATGGATCTCTACTCACAACTATGGCTACCTTTGTGGAGGAGTACACGCTTTATACTTTTGTAGAAAAGTGATATCAATTTTATTGTAATTACGTCGAAGGCGTGTTCTCATTGAGCTTTCGAAGCTCATTTTCTCCATTGATGGTTAAAATGGTGGGAGATGGTATGGTTGACAGTTCCTTAATTATCAATCGTTGATCATCTCATGCTTGAATCAACATTCTCACGTCTGAAAAACATGTCCACGAGGTTTATGAAATTGGATTTGTTGCTTTAAATTTAGTAGGTGAGTTGCAATCTCCACCATCAAATCTGCATTTACTCCATCGCCTGCAATCGGATTTCTCTCTGTGGCCTAAACACGTTACAAATATAGTTAGAGCTACAAAGGAAAATCCAAACCAATGTCGAAGCTTGAACATATATGTGCAAAAAAACTTTTTGTATTTACTTTTTAGTTTTGTATGTATGTCAATCTAATGGATTTTGCTTCTACATTCATGGTTTTCCTTTTATTTGATATTTTCAATTGAATGAAGCATCCATTATTGAATTTGTTTGATCATGCCTCACATACTTCAATGCTTTTATTGGTTGCTTGGGTGAATCCCTTGTATTTCAAATCAAGTAGTTGTGTGCTTCTTAAAAAATATTCATAGACTAGGCATGTTCTATGATGTGAGTAATTTAAGAGGCCACCCTATTGTTCCAAATCTCCATGCCTCATTCCATAGAGTTTGGTTTGCATTCCATAGACTAAAAACCAGTCTTTCTACAACTGCTGCTTCTAATTTGGGGATTGTTTTGAGTTCAAAAGACAATAATTCCTAGTATGTCACTTGGTTTTAAAGTATGGTTGTTTCAAGCCCCCATTGGTTTTAAAGTATAAAAATCTAATGAAATCTACAGTCTGATATACCTTTATGAAATAAGATTGGAACCATTGTCACCAGTACACTTTAGTATTGGGAGGAGAATCCGATTCCTGTACCCACATCTTCTATCCATACTCTTGTTCATTTTCTCCTATGCTCAGATTTGAAATGGCACCCTGTCATAGTATCCATGCCCCTGTACTCTAGGTCTATGATTTAAACTTTTAAATGTGTAAAATTTTAAATTTAAAAAGTCATGCAAATTAAGAAAAAATCATTGAAACCATGTCAAGTGATTAACTTCAAGATTATGCATAAATTATTGCTACTTCTAATCAACATGACCATAACAAAAACTTATGCCCAAAAATTCAATAAAGAAAGTAGCTATGCACAAATACTCATTGAATGATATCAATATGGGATAAATTTTCCTTGAAGTTCAGATTATACAATTGCAAATTGAAAACTATATTGACTCAGCAACACATAATCCATCAATCTTTGACTCACCAAAACGAAACTCCTTATAGCTGTTGCTTCAATCTATTCACAATAAACAAAAAATATCTCTAAAAAATATCACAGACCACACTCCCTACAACTGCACCGTCAAATATATTCATAATGAACAAAAAATTAGATCACAAGATTTTGAAGCCTTCCTGACAAAATAGTGTAGGGCGATGAGAAGAAGGAAACCATAAGCAACGTGTAGTATGCTACCGAGCCAAACGTGGGAGGCATGCGACTACCAGGTGTATGCTTGTTGTGGGTCCTTTTAATATACATAAAATAATATATATAGCTTGAATTGGTTTGACCAAACTGCGGCAAAAGCTTCTTCCTTTTACATTAGTGTTGGTTAATGTGAGCATGATGTGGAGGAGAGAGAATTCAGAATTTCCTCTTTGTAAAGCAAATGAATGTTAGGGGATAAAATGGGTCCCACTGTAGAGCCTTTTTGGGCTGGAGAGGGATGGTAAGTACTAACAACCACTCATGTTGAAATCCTAATGTTTGTTATTTAAAAAAAAACTATTTATCACATATAAATATAGACAACTTGTGGCAGATATTTGTAAATTTGATTTGTAGTTGAAGTTTTAAGTTAGTTTTAAGTTTCTTTAGATTTTATGTTTTTTTTTTTAATTAAAGACAATTTATCTTACATACATTTTATTTTGTATTTTTTTTTAAAGCAAAATTTAAATATTAACATTCACATCTTTCACAATATTTTTTTTCATATATTTAATTGGACAAATTATAATTCTTAATCATGTTATCCAAACATTTTCTACACATTTGCACAATTAGAGAGTCAAAGTGAGAATATGGTGACCGAAAGATTCATCGTTTTCTACGTGATCTACTATCCAAAAAATGGACCAATTTTTTCCATAATTAACCTTCCACACCTCTTCGGCGTAACCATTGCACACCAAGGTGCAATTGCTAGTTTACAATCTATAGTTGTACTATTTCGTTCAATTGTTTTATGCTGATTTATTTCTCTTTGTAATGCTTTGTTGTTGTTGTAATATTCATACTTAAATTGCTTCTTTTAAGATTCTTGTCTTGAAAGATCTCTTCTTTTAAAATACATTCTTTTTTAATTAATAGTATATAATTTTTTAATAATAAGGATGTCATGAAATATAAAAGAGCGTGTGATTAAACCTCAGGGTTACATAGAGAGAGTACAAGCGGAACCTCGATATTTCCAATTGATTCGTAGGCCGGTTATACCGAGTGACAATCAACGTAATGCCAAGTGTTTATGGGACTTTTTTGTTTGTCTTCTCCGAAATGCGATTCGTACGAGTAATGTGTAAGGAATATTGATGTGCCATTCTAGCATTCCATGTATATGGCTGTCAAAGCACGCGTAATTAGCCCTTAAAATCCGGTTGCAGGAAGAATTGTAGTCACTGAGCAATGAACTAACAGCCACCATTAAACACCTTTTTTTATGCTATATTTCGTTCGCGATAGTTCATATAAGAAGATGACTTTTGAACAGAATGAAAATGAGCAAGCTCACCAGAATGCAGATCATGTGGAACAAGTGGCATCTGAGTCGTTGGGACAAAAATGGTACGAGTGCACCTATTGCAAAGGAGGATTCACCCGTGCGCAGGCGCTGGGCGGTCATATGAACATGCACCGCCGGCAAAGGGCTGTTCGGAGCCGATCTTCATCAGCAGCATGTGATCGGCGACCTCGCTCGTCCTCTCCGCCGCCTTCTTTATCTTCACCATCTCCATACAAACCCGGTAGAGAAGAACATATTCGGGAGAAGACTTCTCATAGAGTTCAATTGAATGCTTACAGTGAATTGTCTCGTGGAAAGCCGGAACCAATATTTAACGGCGAGGAGATGGCTCCATCATTGGATGAGGACGAAGTCGACTTGGAACTTCGTCTCGGACAAAGGCCCGCTAAAAGATTGAGACTTAATTTATCACATTTCGACATTCTCCAATCTGTTTTACATTACAGATCGACATGACCGTAATCATTTTCGTTGCGCTTAATTTGTCTTTTAGGTTTGTGAGGTTTTTCTTTCATTTATGTAATTAATGGAGCATTAAGAATATAGTTGAGTGTAGTGTATTGTGGTAATCATCTTGAGATCTTTTACTTTCTTTTCTATCAAAATATTTGAATTTTTACATGTTCACTTGCTTTCCAATCAATAGATCACTATTACCAATTTATTTGACTTCTCTCAAAATTTTCGTATTTGTTTGTTTTGTAATCAATGTTGTATGATTATCAATTTATTTATTTATCTTTTATAAAGGTATGTTAAAGGTAAAATTATTATATTATAAGAATACATGATTACTTAAAGGTTGTTACTTATGGTGCAATGTTTTATGAAAAAATACTCACAAAGCTCTTATTAACCAAATCCAATCTTCATAATTATTAAGCATTCTAGACATTTCCAAATGAACTTGTGATGAAGATTCACACATTAATAAGAATTATAAAAAATTTAGTGTTGTTCTAATATGTAAACAACACTTATAAAATAAAGAAAACAAGGGATAGAAGAGAAATCGACTACAATCTAAAGAGAATGACCTAGATATATCTTAAAATCCTTTTAAAAGAAATCCAACCTTCAAAGTACTTAATCAATTTATTATTCCACAATACTAAAACAAACCCCAGAAAAAACCTTTTCAAATTTAACTCAACTCAAACACTTAATATATAGGCACAAGGAAAGGAAAAAATGATTAATGGTTTATAAGCCATCTGGCAAAAACCACTACTTAATTTAGAAATTTGTATCTATACATAAATCACAACACTCAAAAGAAGAGGATTTAAATTAGAAACTTTCACTTTCAACTAATGCTCTGCACTTGTGATCTTATCTTCCATTTTAATGATATTTGGTTATTTTCTCCAAAATCTATACTTTACCCCCTCTTTCCATGCTCTTTCTATTTCTACAACTCTTACTTATTTTTCAATTTATTATAATTCCATTTAGCAAATATCTTGATAGTTAAAAAATAATTGCAATTTACAAACTACACATGATTACTAGTGTCACTTCAAGTTGCAATATGCAATTGAATAAATATTTAAGTAAAGTAAATACTAAGACCTGCAATGTGTATGATGCACTAAATCCCAATCTTCTCCCATTTGTCATATGTTGATGTAAATGGGTTATATTACCAAACCATTTACCTCTTAGATATTATTCACACTAGTTTACTTAAATTAACATAGTGCACCCATAGGGCTATTTATTTATTTATTCTAATATCATATGATTATGACACTTATCATAATCTTATTTTATCATGCATTTTCACCTTTCCTATAAAAGTAACACTCCTCATATACTTTATGTGACTATTATTTATTTATGGTATTATTGTTTTATTCTTGTATTCATAATCAAGCAATGAATTTCTTACTACCCTCTCATGGATGTTATTTCTAGTTTCATAAGGGATATTGGTATTTTGAGTTTATTGTGTGAATCTTACAAGGCATCAAAGTTTCAAATCTAGGAGTGATTTATCAAAGATTTTTTTCTAAGTATATTTTTGGTAAAACAAACTTCACTATTGAATCCAAAAGGTCAAAAACATATATTTTTATATATAAAACTATAATATTTTGATTATTTTATTTTTTACCTTTTTTTAAGTTTTCACAAAAACCCATAAAAATTCTCATTTAATAATACAAATCAATGCATATTTAATAAGATAATTCATCATTATTTGTTGAATCTCACATTTTTTGGTTTTGATGACACAATTGAAGATATTTATTTCTTCTATGAATATTGTTATTCCATATTTATTATCTCACCACCTTTATCTTTGAAGACTTTTTTACCAGACTTCACAAGATTTTATATTGGTTTTACATCATTACATTTTGACATCCTTTTTTTTTAACATGTAGACATTTAGATTTTTTCTAGAGGTAGATTTTCAAGGGGAGAAATGTTTTTAATTAGATAAACAGGGTAGCGCCCTAACCCTTACAAAATGAAAAATAGAACCAACCAACATAGTAAAACAGACTGGCCCAACATAGCCAACCAGAGAGACAACAAGATAAAAACAACTACCAACAAAGACCAATCAGAAACAAAAAACTATGAGAAATTGTTCAAGGAACAAAGCTTGAACCAAGCAAAGCCTCATAGGGTGAGTTAAACAAAATTGTAACCTTCTTAGAAAAATGATTCTTCTTTCTATGAACCATTGTCCAAGGAGAATCAGAAAGTGAAATTGAGAAATTTTGATTAGTGACAAAAGACTCCCCTCTAGAGTAGTAGACAAGAGGAACAACTGATACTTCAAGTGAAGCATATGAAATCAAGCCTGAAAGAGTAGGATTTACAACATCACTCTCAAAACCAACTGGAGAAGCAATACAAACAACATTAGGAGCAACCATAATTAGAGATTGCACTGTAGTATCCACAGGAGGAGCAACATCCACCATCACTTATTCATGTGAAGCATAAAGAACCTGAAAATGAGAAATTTTAGGGGTAGCAAGAGTATCCATAGGAGGAACATCAACCACCACATCAATATTATTTTTCTTCATTGAAGGAGAAGGAGGCCTTGAATCTTCATCAAAAGAAGTAGAATCAATAGTAGGGTGCATTGTTAACTACTCATGGAGTGAGCTCTTCCACCAGGTAGAAGAGGAAATAGTGCAGGAGCCATGAGAGTAGTCACAAGCCAAGTGACCAAAAACAAAACAACATCTACTATGAAATGGAAGACCCTCATAATCCACCATCTAAGACCATGACCAATCATTAACCTACAAAACTACCACACCAGGTAGAGCATTCGAAAGATCAACCTCCACCAAGATCCTAGCAAAGGAGGTATGAGTAAAATTCTTGGAAGTCATATCCACTCTCAAGAATCTACCAATAGCATTGCCAATTCTCTCATAGGCAGAGGAGCACAAGAATTGTAAGGGAAGAGAAGGCAATCTTACCCAAATAGGAAAAAAATATAAGGGTTCATTCAAAGGATTGAAAGAATGAACCCAAGGTCTAATGGAGAGTGGATGAGAGTCCCAAATTCACAAACCATATTCCAAAATAGTCTATCTATCTTTAGGAGAGCTTAAACTCACAACAAAAAAATCCCTTGCAGAAGGGTAAATCTCCATCAAACCATCAACCAGAGGAGACCAATGGTTGGTGATCCAATGGTGTTTCAAGGAAATGAATTATTTCCTATGTTTGACCATTCATCAATAGCCCAAGAGTTACTTCTTTGTGATAGTATCTAATGTTTCTATCTTTCTCTTCTATGAAGAGTTAGTGAATGTATATTGGATTTTTATGTATTTCTTGGGGGGTCATATTGAGTCCCACTTTCATCACTTCTTTAATATTTTTTGTCTTTGGAGAGGGCCTTTTTCCTATGGGTTTTTCTCTTTTACTTCACTTGTGAGGGATATTTTATAAATGTGTACCTAAAAATGCCTTATAGGTCAAAATCATAATTGTTAAGATATGTGATGTCAACCTTATAATTATATTTCATTCATATGTCTCCATGTTCATTGGAATTTGTTCTAGGAGAAATACAAGAAATTCATTGAATATTGATATGTTGTAATTATATTTTTTAAAATTTCTTTAATGTCATTGGAGGTTACATATAAGAAAATAGATAAAGCATCTCTCCTAGGCATTCACTTTGGGAATATGAAAGGTCATGGATGGGTTGCCAAATATTGGAGAAGAAAAGGTTATCCATTGGTGTTTAGTCAGAAAGTGGAAGATTCATCGGAGCATATAGAAATGAATAAGTTAAAAAGGAAATGGGCTAGGCACCCATGTTAGCACCTTATAAATTTTATTTTAGTATTTTCCCATGAATTTTAGTTTTCCATGAAGGGTGCATATGATATTTTTAAGTTCCTTTTTGTCTCTTGTTTTGGTTTACCATGTGTAGCTTACCTCACATAAGTTCTATAAATTTCTACCATTGGATGGTAGTATTGAGTTAAGATCTTGTAGGCAACAAGGTGTTGATAGGTTAGTCTTCATAGATGGTAAAATTGGATCTTAGGTTAATGGTTAACCTAAACCACTCATTCCATGATAAAATAATTTGGGAACAAAAGCATCTATCAAAGACTATTTAGTTGTTGTCCCTAAGGAAGATCCAAAATAAGTGGTCAAGGTTTTGGTTACAATTTTTTATTTTGATAGTTGGATGTGGATGTGATGATTGATGTTGCAAAATTACATAAAATAAAACTAAAGAGATAAGTTATTAAAAAAATTTGAAAATACATACCAAAAGTGTAGAAATAAAAATTAGAGCTAAAAAAAAGATAGAGGAGAACCTGGCATAAAAATCTCATATAAAATTACCTAGACTATGGTAAGGGTACCCCAATCTAGTAATGGTGTTTGTTATGGTTTCATAGTTTTTATTGGAGCATCACACACAATAGTTATTTTCATGTCGAGATCATATTTTGAACTCTAACTGTCTACAAATAATCAACTTGCACTAATTTGATAGGAGAACATACTTGAATCCCTATATTAGATTTTTCATGTCTTGAGATCGTCAATCCACTTGAATCCACTGCGAAACTACAACCTACAAGAATGAGAAGGGTAGAAGGGTTGTGTTGTATAGGGGATTCTTTCAGTCAAACCCCATTATTTTGTTTTAGCCTCCACAAATGACTATGATGGCAATGATATAAATGATGTGTTTTATGGAGATCAGACACAAATAGATAAATGAATGATCAATGAAAATGCTATAACTTACCACTCATACTTGTAGACCTTGTATAATTGAAGTCATTTTTCTCATCACTTATAGGGACAAGTTGAAGGTCACTTGAAGATCCTACAAGTGTTAGTGCTCATAATAATAAACCTAAAATAAAAAATATTACAATGCATAAACATGAATTTATTGATGCATTGTGGACATGAAATTGGTTGAAATTGTGTTTTATATATTCTTCTTATTTTACTCAAGAAATTTCCTTTTGGATGCTAGAATGATTCAAATTTAATATATTTCTTAGATGTTGAGATGGAGGGAAAGGATTATATTTATATGAGTTTGAACATATCATGCATTAACCTTTATGACAAGCTGACAATTAGTTTTGGATTCATAGACCTATTAATGTTGACAATACAATTTAAGATTTGAGGCTTGATTATGGGGGATAGGAGTGACAACAGCCTAGACTAGCCTTGTTTTGCTTTGTAGATATTCATTAAATAAATATTTAATCTTATTTCCCAAATTTAATATAATTTCTCAAAAATGATAAGAAAATGGATAATTAATAGGCATAATTAGCCACATGCAATTAGGTGCAATCCAAACATAGTTTTAAATTGTCAAGGGTGAAAAATTATGATGTTACAAATATGAGATGAGTAGTGGAGCACATCATTAGGTATATATCTCTTGAAGATTAATAAAATTCTTTCTCTCTTTTCTTGTGTGGATTTTTTTCCCAAAAGGGTTTCTCCATGTAAATTCAGTATCATATTTTGTTTTATAATTGATCTATTGTGACAAATACATACTCACATGTACATATAATTTTATTTGGTAATCTTATTTACAAATTTTAATTCACATACATCAATTAATATTGCCCCTTTACTTCACCTTTTTTTCAATGTTTGGTATCAGAGCTAAAAGTTATGTTGAGAAAGGGACACGTTTCTCTTATGTATTGAAGGTTTTTTATGATAGTGGGAATATTTTCCAAGTGGTATATTAAATATTTATGAAAAGGATTTTATACCATGGCTTCTACCTCTTGTAGTGTTGTAGTTTTGGAAATTCTTGCATAATTGAGCATAAATACAATGTTATTTCACTCATTTTCATCCTAACAAGAATTCAAGTGACCTAAGACTTCTGTGTGATCATTCATACTAGAATAATTGAGTTCACAAGATAATTCAAGAGAATTCAAGGGAATATTATCAAGCATTCTAGAGAATTTTTCAAGCATCAATCATCATGTCGAAGAATTCATGCATCATGTTTGGTTTTGAGCTAACAATTGCGATGTAGGGTTTTATGATTCAAGCTAGCATTTCATTCATGATCTATCTACTTCAAGAAATATTCGAGAACTAAATCCAATAGAGCAACTTCATTCATGTTTGCAGCTTCTTATTGCTAGGGTTTGGTGAGTTGCAATATCTTATCTTATTCATTCATCATTCTCCATTCATATTTCATTATGTTTCAATGTTTAATTACCAACAAGGGGTTTGACCAAGGAAAACCACTATCCACTAACCCAACAAATTTATTCCCTCTCCTTTGTGTGTGATTTGTAGGTCTAGGTTACAAATTTCCTAAGGAGCAAGATTGGAGAAAAGTTGTCATCAAGCCTTGGAGAACCTTGCAAAAGACCTACAGGTTGCAAATCAGATATTCGGATCCAAAAAATTACATAGGAAGATTGAGTAGACTGGGAATAGAAGGATCATCCTTTGAAGCTTTAGAAAAGTCCAACTAGACTAATCTGTCACTTCTGGCGAATAAGTCCCAGTTCCATCCAAATTCCAATTTTTTGTACATTCAAATACCCATTTGGTAGATTCTTGTTCTCACACAGAAACCTAATTTTTGGACTGATTTGCCTAGCTTGGCAAATGAGTCCTAGTGAGCCTTAAAATTAAAATTTCTAGTATTCTAGAGCTCCATTCAACCATCTCCGTATTTCTATGTGCACACCTTCCTTTTTGCAATTTTTTGTTTCATTTCATTCACTTTTCAAACTCATTTCATAGTGCATTACATTCAATTAGGGTTTAGTATTGCATCTTGCATTTTATTTTCTTTTCCAAGTCTAAACTTGGTGGTGAACCCCTTATTAGATTATATTCAGCCTGTAGAATAGCCCCCTTGCAAGATCTCTTTTTTTTTGCATTGAGATCTCAAGGGTTTGTTCTTGAGTGAAAATGAAAATTTCCCTTCTAGGTCCTAAACCCTAAGGAGGAAAATCAAACAATTCTCCACCTTTCATAAGTATTATCATCAATAAGCCCCTGAAGAGAAATCCTCGATGTAAGAATCTCTAACTACAAGGGTATTGTTTCCTCGGTTCCATAGATGAGGTTATTAAGGGGTAGTCCCAATGGTTAATCTAACATTTGTGTGATCGGCCCATAACACATATGTTACCTATGTGTGCCAATCCCTATTATGTTTTCTAATGATTTTCCTTAAGAACTATTTGAGGGTTCTATTAGTTGATTCTACTTGACCATTATATTGTGGATAGTAAGGTGTGGAAAAATAGTATAAAATGTTAAATGTCTCTAAGAACTTATTTACATAATTATTCTTAAAAATGGTGTCCCATTGTCTGAAACTAACACAAAAGGAAGTTCAAAGCATGCAATAATTTGTTCCAATATGAAATGACATATCACATTGGCAGTTGTTGAATGAAGGGGAATTTCTTCTACCTACTTTGTGAAGTGTTTTGTTGTAGTGATTACAAATGCATGTTTGACAGAGGAAGGTGGTGATATTTTTCTAATGAGATCCAAACCCCAAACTGTAAATGGCCAAATAAGGACTTGAGCATGAAGTTCAAAGGTCTAAGCATGGATCAAATTTATATGTTCTTGACATTTATGACATCTCTTAATGTATGCAAAGTAGTCATGTTCAATATGTCTCCAATAGTATCCTATGCATGTTATTTTTTGGACTAATGTTCTTCCTCCAAAATGACCTCCACAAGCACCTTCATGAGCTTGTTCAAGTGATATGGGGATTTCAGATTATTTAAGGCATATAAGTAGGAGACAATCAAAGGACCTTTGATACAACATGTCAACAAGAATTATATATTTAGATGCAAGTATTTTTAGGTGGTATCAAGTGTTCTTAGTTTTCGGCTCAGGAAAGGTACCGTCTTTTAAATAGTTAAATATTAGAGCATACTATTCAATCGATATTTCCATGGTTGCTGATAATAGTTCTTCTATTTTATCTTCTATTGATGGTTTTATAACTAAATGCATAATAAATGTGAATTCTTTTGAAGGATCTTGAGGAGATATAAGGGAAGATGCACTCGCCATTGCATCTACATGCTAATTATCTTTTCATGGGACATTTTCAGTAGCACACAAATCATTCTTGTCTAACAAAGTCATTGTAAGATCCTTGTATTTTAATAATTTGTCATGTTTTTCTTGATATGTCCCATTTATTTGTTTAATGACTAATTGTGAATCACCAAATATCTTAATGTTTCGAGCTCCCATAATTAAAGTGGCATGCACCCCAATGACCAATGCTTCATACTCGGTGGTGTTGTTTTATACATAGGAGGTTTAAGTGATAAGACAATGGAATAGGCTCTCCTACGGGTGAGATTATTAGAATCCTCGCACCGGAGCCAGTTCTACACTAAGATTTGTCAAAATATAACTCTCATTTATTATTTTCAATTTTTAACACGTTATTTTTAGGGAATAAATCATTATTAGGTAACGCTAAAGGAGAAGGAGGATTAGCTAGTTGGTCAGTTAAGTCTTGACCTTTAATTTCCTTTTGAGAAATAAACTTAAGGTCAAACTCAATTAACAACATAACCCACTTAGCTAAGCATCCTCATAAATCTTATTTAGTTAAAAAATGTCTTAAAGGATCAAATTTATTCATCATGTGTATTTCAACATTTAATAGGTAATGTCTCAATTTACTTGTAGCAAATACAAGATAAAAACATTATTTCTCTATTGTTGTGTATCATTTATCATAATCAATCAGAGTTCAGATAATGTAATAAACATGATGTCCTTTACTATATTCATCTTTTTGAGCCAAGAATGTTGTGAGAGAATGGGCTGATGCTACCATATAAAGGATAAATAGTTTTTTTTTCATAGCAGGTTGTAAAATAAGTGGAGTGACAAGATAATATTTTAAACTGTCAAAATCTTGTTTATAATCCTTATTAAAATTAAATTGATCATCTTTCTTAAGCATATTTTCAAATGGTAATGTTCGATCTACTAGGGATGCTACAAAATGGTGGATAGCCTGAATTATCCCTTGATAAGTGCGTAATTGAGAAATGTTTCTAGGAGTTGACATGTTAGCTATAGCATCAATTTAATTTGTGTCCACCTCAATGCCTCTATGAGATATGATAAAACCTAAAATTTTTCCACTATATACACCAAAGACACTTTTTCAAATTCAATCCCATGTTGTATTTTCGCATTCGCTCAAATATCTTTCGAAGGATATTCACATTGTCTTTATGTGTTAAAGATTTGACTTGAATTTCATCAACATAATCTTCCAAAATCTTATGTATGCAATCATGAAATATAAATGTCATAGCTCTTTGATATGTTGTGCATACATTCTTTAATCCAAAAGGTATCATTACCCAACAAAATGTTCCCCAAGTTGTGGTGAATGTTGTTTTGTAGTGATCTTGAGGATTGATAAAGATTTGATTGTATACAAAGAATTCATCCATGAATGACAAAAACGCATGTCCCATAGTTGATCCACTATCATGTCAACATTAGGAAGAGGAAAGTCATCTTTTAAAGATACTTTATTTAAATCATGAAAGTCCATACACATACCAATACAATTATCTTGTTTTGCGACTGTGAAAATATTCGAGATCGAAGGAGAATAATGTATAGGATATATAAAACTAGCTTCAAGGAGCTTCTCAATATCTGACTTAACTAGCAATGATATCTTAGGATTCATCTTTCGTATCATTTGTCTAATGGGTTTAGCATTTTCAGCAAGGACTATGTTGTGTGTTACGATCTTAGGATCAATTTCTAGCATATCCAAATAATTCCAAGCAAAAATCTTGGGAAAGTCATGAAGTAAAGTTCCATGGTCTTCTTCTTCATCATCATCAAGTAACTTTCCTATTTTATCATTTTTTCTTCATTATTAATGTCCATCGATATGTCAATTCAATCTCTTAAAGGAAGTGCATTTTGCTTCAGAAGTTTGTGGTTATATTCTTCATTGTTATTGTCAATCTCATTACTTTCCTCTTCTCCATATTTTTTCTTGGTACTAATCATTGAACATGTAACCCATTTCTTTTTAGGAGTAAATGGTTTGTCATAAAATCCTATCATTTCTTTCAACGTTTCATCATCTTTGAAGAATTCCAATGATGCTTTGCAAGTTGTGTCAATCAATTCTGGATGCTTCAAGGTAAGGGTTGTTTTAGCATAACACATGATGGTGTTGATGTTTAGTGAGGGTATTTTTTTTTTTTTTCATTATCTTAGAAGAGAAATATCCCTAACCAATTTTTATTTCTCTTGCATTAGGCTCTATAGGAACACATGTACCTTGTTCTTTCTTCCCACATCATTTTCCACTATAACCAAATTATTTCATGAATTTATAAAATTTCCCATAAAGTCTCTCCATTTCTTGTGTTTTGGTATTTGTTGATGAAATGTAGAAAATTGTGTGCTTTTCTAGGTTTAGGACCTATAATGACAATCTTCACTTACTTTCTTTCAAGAAAAAACCCTTGACATCTCAATGCAAAAGAGAAAGAGATCTTGCAAGAGGGTTGTCCTAGGGGCTGAATGCAAACTAATAAGGAGTTCATCACCAAGTAAGAACTTAGAAAAGACAATGAAATGCAAAATGAAATGTAATATGTAATGAAAAACCTTAGTTCAATGCAAACCTCCACTAAATGACCTAGAAATGCAAATGAAATAACACAAAAAATTACAAAAAGGAATATGTGCACATTGAAATCTGGAGATGGCTGAATGGAGATCTGAAATGATGGAGTTTCTACCTTTAATGATGAGTGGGACTCATTCACCAAGCTGGGCGAATCAGTCTAGCAATTGGGTTTTTGTGTGGGAACAAGAATCTGCCAAATGGGTATCTAAATCTAAAAAATCTAATTTTTGACTAAAACCGGAACTCATTCGCAAGAAGTGGTGAATTAGTCCAGTTAAGGTTTTATGAATCTTCAAATTCTAAATCTAATCCTCTCAATTTACTTAATCTATCTCTATAAGTTTTTGGGTCTGAATCTTCGTACATCAACCTATAGGTGTTCTCGAATGTTCTCCAAGAATTGATGATAACTTTGACAACTTTATGCACTTGAAAAAATTTCTCCAATGTTTCTCCTTAGGAAATCCATAGCCTAGACCTACAAATCACACTCAAAGGAGAGGGAAAAATTTCCTTTTGTTACTGGATAGGGGTTTTCCTTGGTCAAACCTCATTTTGGTAATAAAACCTTGAAATAAAATGAAATAGGGAAGGAGAATGATGAATGAACAAAATATGATGTTGCAACTCACCAAATTCTATTGATGAAATGCTGCAAACATGCATGAGATGGATCCAAAGGATGTAGATCTTTACTCTTTCTTGAATAGAATAGATCTTGGATTGACCACTTGCTTGAATCATAAAACCTTACATCACAATTGTTATCTCTAAAACAAACATGATGCATGAAGACTTTGACATGATGTTTGATGCTGGAATGTTGCTCTAAGTTGCTTGATAATCTACCCTTGAAGAATCTTGAGTGATCTTGTGAATGCTCGAATTCTCTTGTGAACTCAATTATGTTATAATAATGCTCATTCAACTAACGAGGTGTAAAATGAGTGAAAGAAACTTGTATGTATACTTAATTATTCAAGAGCTCCCAAAATTACAATACTACAAGCTGACATCAGATCTATGAGGATAAAATCCCACAAGAAATTTGAATTAGTTTTGATTTTGGGCCACATGAAACTCATTCACCCAGGGTGATGAATGAGTCCCATTAGGCATAATGTATGGGACCAGAATTAAAAATTCTTATCAATGTGTGAAACCAAGTTTGAGACCCAAAAGTCTAGGTGGGACTCATTTGCCAAAGGTGGAAAATGAGTCCCAAATCACTAAATCTAGGTCATTCAACTTGAAACACTTGAATTATGATTGGGTAATGATTTGTGTCAGGATTATCCTGAAAAAGATGCATTAAATGAGGCTTGTGGATGCAAAATAAGGCCAATTAAATCATAAAGAATCTTAATTATTAATGAAAACCCTAGAAAAGTGTGAGAGTTTGTTACAACACTTTACAACACTTTAAATAAGGTGGGACTAAGGTTATAAGGAGGTTTATTATGCTTAGTTAATTAATAAAACCTTAAAAATGTGTGAAACTATGTTACAACACTTCACAACACTTTAGCAAGGTATCATTTAAATTATTTAGTTCACAAGGGCCCAAGACCTAATGTCAATGCGTCATTTACACATTACAACACTAAATCAAGGCACCATTTAATCTTAATTGAATAAGGATGGCCCACACAAGTGTGAAAATTTCTTCACGACATTTTTCTACACTAAATTTGTTGGCAAGAGACACTGTGAGGTTAACTTGGTGTTGTCATTGATGACAAACATAATCATCTATCAGGTCTACACTAAATCATTTGTTCCTACTGGCAAGAAGACTCATAATTGTCAAGCGAGAACATAGTATCTGGTAACATATTGTTCTTCGATTTGTAAGATCATTTCTAGTTATTATTTTTCTTTGCACATCACAAGGAACATTTGTTGGCATATTATCTTTATTTCTTTTAAAGCACATCAACTTGTACCAGATTGTGTGAAAGTTAGAAGATTTGGTTGTCATGTTCTCAGTTTTTCTTGTACTGAGGCCAACCTCATGAATGTATTAAGTTGTGGATGTATGGGAATGAATTAATTAAGTATATCTATGTTTGTATGTCATTGTTTGGGTCCTAGCCAAGTTATGGCCGACCCTTGAGGGTACACATTGTATATTTCTCATAAGCTAAGCTGACAATTGTAATTTTCTTATGTTTTGTTGAAGCCAACAGAGTGTAAATAAATCCTATGTTGCGGATATATATACTTGGTCTTTTGTATCATTTTTTATGATGTAAGAGTTGTGATGATGTCTAAACAGTGAGTTAGAGAAGAGAAGATTTGTGGTAATGTGCAGATTCACTTGCACATAAAATATTTGTGTTGTGTGCATGAGCAGAGTAGAGAAGAATTGTAGATTCAGTCTATAGATGAACAAATCCATTAGTGTTCTTAATCTAGAACTGTAATTGGGAATTTTAGATCCTACAGCTCAGTTCAAATCTTTAGATGGCTTTAATCTGAAATTTTGGGTAGCAAGCCCTTTCTTTCTTGAGCAGTGAGCTCTAGGCAATGCGCCTGAATGCAAGTGCATTCCCTTGTAATCTTCACTTTTGAGTATACTTAGAATCATACTTGTGGATTGGCCATCCACCATGGTTTTTATGCTAATAGGGTTTCCACCTAAAAATATTGACCTATTATGGTGTTGTGTTTACTTTCTTGTTTATGCATTGTGAATGACTGCTATTAATGCTTTGAAGTTAAAGATTACTAAAGTTAATTTTTGCACAATATTGATTCACCCCCCCCCCCCTCTTAGTGTGGCTTATATCCAAAAATTGGTATCAAAGCTAGTTCCTCAGAAGAAGAAGCCTAACAGCTTCAGGAGATCTTTGAAAATATGTCAATGGATTCAAGTAGTCTTGAACAATAGCTTACGGTGGCCCTAGATGACCTTGATCAGTCAAAAGCTGAAGTCTAGAAACTACAAGTGAATCTCAACGATGCAGAGAAATTTATGGAGTCTCTGAAAGACAAAATCAATAAGTTAAGAGAGAAGAGAAAGGAACTCTATGATAAAATTCAACAGAATGATAACAAGAGAACTAAAGATTTTCAAACCAAAAAAGCCCTAAAAGAGAAGATAGAAGAATGTGAAAAGCTTACCCAAGAGAATACAGGTCTAAATCTTTAAATGGAATCCATCATGATGAAGATGAAAAAATAGATTGAAGACAAAAAGAAGAATGAAGAAAGTCTGGCTCAATCCTTTAAAGAAAAAATTGAGGTATGTAGTCAATTGGATGATGAATTGAAAGTATCTAGAAATGGTGAAGAAGCACTTGAAAGAGAGCTGGATGATCTTAGAAATGAACTTGCTACTGCAAATGAGTACAAGGAAAAGTTCAAATCCATCTTAGCCATGCTCAATGAACTAATTGATAATCAGAGGACTCATGGTGGAAAAAGAGGTCTTGGATTTGAGAAAGGAGAAAGCACAAAATCAAGACAAAAGGATTCTAGACAAAGGCAATTAAGGCAAGGAAACCAAATGAACAAACCTAGAAGGTATTTGGTAAGAAAACCTAATGCTCAAAAATTTAGTGGATATTGTTTCAAATGTAATAAGTTTAGACATATGGCTTCTTAGTGTATAAATAGGATGAATCAAATTGGTCCACATTTTTTAGGTCAATGTTTCAATTTTCATAAGATAGGTCATAAGTCAAATGAATGCAGAAGTATGATGAATCAATTTCATGGAAGTGTTCGATGTTACACATGAAATAGACTTGGCCATACTGCTAACCAGTGCAGATCAAGAGGAAATCAATGGAACAACTTGTCTCAAAAAAGAATGTTATATCCTACAATTGCAACAAATTTGGTCATATAGAAACATATTGCTAGAACATAAAATGTCTGGTAAACCAAAAGAAAAATGTGTAGAAAGAAATCAAAGCAAAAGGGAAAATTACTACAGATACAGTGAGGCAACAAATGCAGAAGAAATGGGTAAAGAAAGAACCTTCTACTGAAGAGAGTGTGTCAGCACCAGAACCTACTTCTGGTAATTCCTCTGGGAATTAGTCTCATGCCTATGGCCTAGGGGGAGTTGTCAAAGAAGATCAGATGAACCACTAGCTGGAAAGTGACACAGGATGCAAATGTGTTTAGTAGATGCAGAATCAATCAACATATTATATTTAACTCATTAGAGGAATCAATATGTCAAATTATGCTCAATTTGCCACTGTGTATAGATACAATATAACCAGATGTATTAGGGTTACATCATTTATTGTGACAAAACTATTAGGTGCACAAAAGGATAAAAAATAATTTCACACTTCATTTCTCACCTTGCATTTCAAAGAGAAGAATTTTGGAGAGCTCATAAGCAATCTTTGGCGATTTGAGGTGAGATCCAAGTTTTGGAAGTGATTCAACATTCAAATTGTGATTTGACGAAAAAGGTATTTTACATAAACTTTGCAAGTTTGTGATTTGGGGAAAATGAGTGCTCCTTTGGTAGTAGAAGTCAAGGATCATCCTCGACCAAAATTCAAATGGCATCCCTATAAATCTCTTGAGACTGATCCTTTAGTAGCCTTTTCATAAATCCCACATGGATTTTTGCATTCATAAGATATTAGGGTTTATATTCATGCAAATATTGAAGAATTGGGTAGCTCCCAACTTTTGTATCTTTATAATTATCACATTGTTGATGAAGAATTATGTGTAAAGCCAGAGCATAAAATTTTGGAAACAAAGAAGTTTGTATAGATGGTTAAATTCCCTGTGTTTCCTATAGTGGAATGGGTTATATATGTCCTAAGTCAAGTGCAAGATGAATTCATGTGGCTTACCATTCCATTCAAAATCACTAAGGAATCTATCAGTGTCATAACCAGTTTGAATTCTTCTGGTGGGTTGCCCATTCTCAAATCTATGAAAAATCAAACTCTCACAAATGCAACATCATCAACTTATGACATAAGGGAAATGACCATAGACAACATCATTAATATAGATGTACAATTTGCATCCATGGTCATAGGTTACAAAATCTACCATTCTAGCCGAGAAAACTCTATATTCGACACAACAATTTATGCAGCCTACCAGATGGTTAAACAAAATGTTGACTACGACCTATGTGAGTTATTGAGGATTTAGCTAATGGAAAATCTAGCCAAAATAAAGGATAAGAAAAACTCATTCAAATATGGTACCCTGCTTTTATACTTGTTCTATTATTTCATGAATGAGATTCTGAGAGTTGGTAAAGTTCAGTGGAGAAAGGACACTCCAGTAGCCAAACAAATCAAAGATCTTCTATATGATATAGGGAACATGAAATCAAGGAATGCTACTATGTGGGGTATTTAAAGGATTTCCAGGCTATGATGCAAGCAAGAGAGAGGATTCCTACCTCTATTGTGGAAAAATACAAAGATTATATTTGTTTTATGGTGAGAATTGATCAGTGCATGATGGAGGACACTAATCCTAGAACAATATGGATTATTCTTATGGGTTATGAAGTCAATGGAGTAGTCCTGGACATGTATGCTCAACACATTTTGAGCAAACTAATTGATCAGGCAGAAGAGAGGTTTGGAGAATATGCTGAAAAGGATAAACAGGTGCATAGTGAGTTGAGAAATCATGTTGGTACTAAGCAGGTGAGGAAAGAAGTTGAGATTCTCATAGAGAGCTTGGGAATATCTCCAAATCTGCTAAGAGAAGCTAGAAAAAAAAGAGCTAAAGATGAAATAGCATGACAAGCTACTAAGGAGATATCAAAAGAAAAGTTAGCTAGTCTGGTGGTGCCATACAACTGAGCTAGGACTACAAGAAGCTTTGTATCTCAATCAGTCCCTGTAACAAAGGTCACTCCAATAAAAAATGAGCCCAAAAGATCCAAAAAGGAAGGAAGGAAGAAAAGCCAAAGAATATATATGACTATCTTAGATGATGAGGAGATAAAATTTGGTGAATAAATCAAAGAAATTTGGGATCAAGGTACTAAAGCAGCTATAGTCACACAAAGAAATCCTTTCGGTGAAGGTGATCAAGCCAAGAAGAAAGCAAAGACAAATAAATTAGGTATGTCTATGCAAGTTGTTGAGAAAGCTATGGTTCAAGATGGAAATTTAAAAATGCTTCTGAAGGGCATGTGCAGGATCATGATGGGCCAAAAAGTGGTGATATGTAAGTGATATGATGACCCATGTGGGTAATGACTTTTTTTTTACCCAAAATTGATGAAACGAAAAGGGTTTTTAAAGGAGATTCTTAGCTTTCCACCAATATAAATTATGCTTTACTTTGAATTTTTCTATTTGAATTATGACTAATGTCCTGATTGATATGTTGATTGAAAAACATCTATAGCTTTCAAACGGTATTTTGAATTTGAAACATGTGTCACATTCTATGCTTCACATACTATAGGATTAAAAAAAAAAATTCAATTTCATGATGTTTTGACCAAGTTAAGGTGGTCAGACATACAAGTTTTTATATTTTTTAAAATTTGTAATAAGAAATTCATAATTAATTATTTACTTGGAAACAAATTACAAAAAAATATGCATTGCATCGGGACATGAGTCCTCTACTTATATCTAAAATATTATAAAAAAAATATTATCATTTTATTGTGGTTCTAAGGGTGGTTAGACAGACACCTACTTCTTATTTTTTCCCTAAAATTTACATACTACTGCATTGAAATTTCAAAATTTGACCAAATAGATTTTTTTATTTTTTAAATAAACCTAGTAGTTTAGAAACTACATTCAATTTTCTACAGATTCTATTCTTAAATATTTTTGAAATAATATAGATAACATTTTCAAATTTTTATGTTAAGTTGCCTAACTCAGATTTTTTTGAATTTATTGCCACTTAAGGGCCTATTTTTTCCATGATGATCCTGCACATACCCTGAAATGGTATGAATCTTTCAATGTTTCTGATAAACTAATTTTGAAAGAGGCAACTATAGAACACATGAATTCTTTCAATAAAGTTCTGATTGAAATAGTGGATAGTTTTCCAAAAAAATTATATGGCATTCTAGAAGATAGGAGGTTAAGTGCTAGAAATGAATAAGAGAAAATGATTGAAATGATTCTAGTTGAACTATGTCCATCTATGTCTCTAGATGAAATGAAGGCACTCCTAAACAAAGCATAAAATAATTTCAAGAGTAAAACAAGGGTGAACAAGCTTATGATTGGTGAAACATAAGAAGTCACAAAGGAAACTGAGAAAATTATAAAATAAATACTATTAAATTAAAGAGTTGATATTGTGAGTAAGGAAACCCATGTTGATAATGTTTTACCTGATCTAGCGAATGAAGTACAAGAAGGAAATATTGATAAAAATGTTGATGATAATGTTGGTACTAATGCTAACACTGGAATTCCCATGGAAGTGGAGGTACCTTAAAAAATTTCAGTTGAAAAGGTAGAAATATCTGAAGTCAAACCCACACCTTCAGCTCAGGAAACACTTGCTGAGGAGAAGAAAACAATTCTAGTTGCTAGAAGAGACACTACTAAAGTTGTAAAGAAATTTTTGGTTGCACAAAAAGAAGAATTGGATCCAGAATTGATCGAAGGTCCTATTCACCTGTCTACCTTAAGCCCAATTTAGAAGATGAGAGTAGCTACATTCACTCAAGCTCAGGCAAGAGACGAGCTACTGAAATCTCACATTGAGGACAACAAACTATTTAATATGGAATCCAAGGTATTGGAGAAATTAATGCCATCTTATGTGAAATATATGACTAGCTCATCCTCCTATGAGCTAAAAAGGCTAATCAGTTTTGTTGACACTCATTTTGAGTCATTTGAAAAATCAGCCATCATACAATTACAGAAAGAATTCCATGCTAAAAGATTTAGTGGCATGGAAAAGATGATTGCTCAAGATAAAACACTCTTGACTAAATGCATTGAGAATATGAAGGAAGCTTTGTCAAAAGGTGGAAATATTTACAAAGCATGCCTATCTATCTCAAAATTTACAGAGGAAAATGAAAAGAAGGTCAAGGAGCTAGAACTCAAACTAAATTCTATCTCATGAGCATTTGATCTAGTAACAAGTAGTGTTGGGAAAGTAGAATGAGAAGTGATGTCTCTCCTTAGTAGCATACAAGGGCTGAAACATGAAAATGATAAAATTGTTCCCAAAAGTTGTGAACTCTAGAGCATCATCTATCCAAAACTTGACATATTGTCAAGTGCTCTCAAAGGAGAGGAATCTTTAGGAGTTGCAGATCCATCCAACCTGGAGTTCACAAACACTCAATCGTATCTAATTTGTGGTCACTTCAAAATTTTGGAAAGTCTTAAAAGGGTTTGGCATGCAAATCTGATTCAACTAAAGAAAGACTTTGCTGATATTTTTCAACTCATGTAAGTTATAGTTTTTTTTTGCTCAAATAGTTTTTGTGAATTGACACTTTTTTGGCATTTGAAACCTATCTTTGCCATTGATTTCAAAGGGGGAGAAGGAACAGAATGAAAAAAATTTAATCATAGGGAGAATTGGAGAATTAAATTTTTTTTGGGTGATACAGTCTATCTTGGTAATGATCTGACCCTTAGTCATTTTTCACTAAGTGTTTCCATCAATGCCAAAGGGGGAGATTATTGGAAAGAGACACTATGAGGTTCACTTGGTGTTGTCATTGATGGAAACTATAATCATCTATCAAGTCCACACTCCATCATTTGTTCCAACCGACAAGAAGACTCAGATTGTCAAGCGAGAACAGAGTATCTGGTAACACAATGTTCTTCGATATGTAAGATCATTTCTAGTTATTATTTTTCTTTCCACATCCTAGGGACCATTTGTTGTCATATTATCTTTATTTCTTCTAAAATACAGAGGCTTGTACGAAATCATGTGAAAGTTAAAAGATTCAATTGTCGTGTTCTCAGTTTTTCTTGTACTGAAGCCGACCTCATTATTGTATTAAGTCGCAGATGTATGGGAATGAATTAATTAAGTATATCTATGTTTTTTATGTCATTTTTTGGGTCCTAGCCAAGTTATGGCCGACCTTTGAGGGTACGCATTATATATTTCTCATAATATGAGCTGACAGTTGTAGTCTTCTTATGCTTTGTTGAAGCCGACAAAGTGTAAATAAATCCTATGTTATGGATATATATACTTGGTCTTTCGTATCATTTTATATGATGTAAGAGTTGTGTTGATATCCAAACAACAATTTAGAGTAGAGCAGAGGTGTGATAATTCACAGTTTCACTTGCGCATAGAAGATTTGTGTTGTGTGTATGAGAAGAGCAGAGAAGAATTATAGATTCTGTCTGTAGATGAACAAATCCATTGTTGTGTTTAATCTTGAACTATAATCAAGAATTTTAGATGCTATCATCTCAGTTCAAATCTTCAGATCGATTTAATTTGAACTCTTGGGCACCAATCCCTTTCTTTCTTGAGCAGTGAGCTCTAGGTAGTGCACCTAAATGCAAGTGCATTCCCTTGTAATCTTCACTTTTGATTATACTCATAATCATACTTGCGGATTGGCCATCCACCGTGGTTTTTCCTCTAAGAGGGTTTCCACATAAAAATATTGGTGTTATGGTGTTGTTTTTACTTTCTTGTTTATGCATTGTGAATGAATGTTATTAATGCTTTGAAGTTAAAGATTATTAAAGTTAATTTTTGCACAACACTAATTCACCCCCCCTCTCAGTGTGGCTTGTTTCCAACAAATTTTATCCCCCACTTTAGTAAGAGGATGAACTTTTTCTCAAACTCAAACTAAATTAGACAAACTTAATTCAAGAGGGGTCCAAGTGTACCAATTCTAGTAAGAGGAGATGGCAACGATCAAGAGGGGTGATCAAGCCCCTAGGATCAAGATCTCATGATAAACAAACATAGGTGAAAAATAACACACATGAAAATGATATGAAGAGCATCATAAAGGCACAAGAATACATTGTCAAAGATGAAAGGAAAATTAAAATAAAATAAAAAGATTTGATCAAGCTTCGATCATTTGTCCAGTACGATATGGATCAGATATAGGTTGTTTATCCAAAAAATGCAAGCTCACTCTGAGGCAACGAAACCTCAAGTTGTCCACTAGGTGAGGATCTGAAAGAGGTGAGACACATACACACACAGTTGGTATGCACTCACACTCACACATGACTGGCTAAGGGAAATCCTTCCTCCCTCAGGCTTCGCATCAAAAACCATACCAAAGTTATACCCCCTGATAACTTGAATAAGCCGCCATCCGAAAATGACCTTTGAGCTTCATGAGACAAAAAAGTTATTGTATTCTTAAAGCTCATGAACAATGAACTTCAACCTTCGTGAGCCAAGGAAAACTTCATATGCTTGGAACTCATGAACAAACAAGATGGCTCCATAGGCATGCAAAGTGTATTATGCAAGGAAGCCATATAACTGGAAAATGTGAATGCAACAATAAGGAATGTTCAAAGGAGTCTTGCTTATTTTATGCTAGGTATTTGACTTAGGGAACATTACACCTAATGTCTCCAAGAAATGTCCAATCAAAGAATAAAATATTCACAAATTAGGGGATACAGTTTGACGCATCAAGCCACTAAGAGGAATGTAATATGTTAAGAGATATCATGCTCTTGAAAAAAATCACACCCAATGTCATCCACAAAGTGAAAAATGCATCGCATAAAGTAATAAGACTGCATCATGAACCATGAGAAAAAAATACAAAAGACTAATGCCAATGTATGCCCCTCCTTTAAAAAAATTGCTAAAACACCATACTATGAGCAATTTAAAGTAGAAAATGATAAATTCAAACAAGAGAGAAGACATGAGAGATAACCTGGAAATCCCTAAGCCAAGTCATATGTTTCCAAGTAAAGCTACGCCATGCAAAAGGAAAAAAGAAAAGAAAAAGGGGATTGCCCCCTAAATGAAAATGCCAAACATGCATAAGGGATCTATGGATTTAGGGTCAGTATGTTCTTGCTACAATGTTTTAGAGAGCTCAAAACTATCATCATTCTACAAATACACATAGAACTGGAAGAATGACACAAAGAGAGTGAAAATAAATTAAAAACTTTTGGTCAACATGGAAGAGACATGAATGTCTCATTACCTTCTGTTATCCCCAAAAAGAAAACACAATACAAATGAAAAAGATAAAGGGAAATATTTTGGGTCAACATGGAAGAGAAATGAATGTCTTGATACCTTGCATCATCCCCAAAAAGAAAACACATGACAAAAGGAAAAGCAAAAGGATGTATGACATAGAGAAGAATGAAGGTAAACATAAAGGAATCTCACAAATAGAGAGAACATCAAACAAAATTTCATAGGGGATCACATCATGCACATGCAATCACACACAAGAAAATGAAGAAATATTACAAAAATACTCATAGGCCACATTTAAGTCAACCTAGCTAAAGGTATAATGAAAAATGAAATACTAGGAAAAAGGCTATCTATTTCTTGCCCACACTATGTAAGCCAAGAATGAGGCAAGGTAGGTGGTGGGAAAGATCATGTAGTGGTGAGAATTGAAGATTCTACAACCACTACACATGAAGGGGGCCAAAGTCCCTATAATTTCTATTCAGTAAAGTCAATATTTTTAGGAGTATTGTATCTATCCTATATACTCTTTAGGGCATGACAAACATTAGTAGTATGCCCAAGAGTTCAATGGTATGCACAATATTTTGTGTTATCTTTAGGAAATTTGACTCTAGTATGGGGTGGTAACTTTATGATACCATGACGAAGAAGCATTTGCAATGCTTTCCCATTTTTAGATTTAGTGAAAGGAAGGTGGAAGAGCTTGGTAATGTCACCAATTTATCGAGTTGAATGTTGAGCAGGGGGACCTGAGACGGTCCTTTCATCCTTCTTATTTTTATCACTCATTTATTGTTCTTTATGAAGAAGGACATTCATATCATGAGGAG
This sequence comes from Sequoiadendron giganteum, assembly GCA_007115665.2. Taxonomy (NCBI): domain Eukaryota; kingdom Viridiplantae; phylum Streptophyta; class Pinopsida; order Cupressales; family Cupressaceae; genus Sequoiadendron; species Sequoiadendron giganteum. The sequence continues at coordinate 130,027,827 of CM021108.1, read as the reverse complement.
GATCTTGATATCCTATTCATTTAGTGCTTTCAATTGGTATTTTCTCTAAGAGTTGATGAATTTCATGTTCACTTATTGTATCACATCATTTCTTACTCAAGATTATGAATCCTTTTCCATATGTCTCTTCTAGATTGATAGGAGTGTCCATTACTTTTTTAACATAGAATGGTTGAGTTTTTTCATGCTTAGAGGAACTAGGTTCACCTATTGTAGTGAACTTAGGTTCAAATTTTGTGTTAACTTCAAGATGTAAGTAACCAAACATATCATGTCGCTGTCTTAGGATCATTTCCAAAAGCACAACTTGAAACATCCACTAAGGTTTTGAAGGACATCCATAGTTTTCCAAAGTACATATCCATGATGTAATTTTTAGATTCTGAACTATCCAATAATGTGAAATGAAATGTAGTTTTAAATTTTAAGCAATGCACAAGATGAACTAATTTAAACTAGATGCAATAAATTAGATGAAATAAAAAGTTTGCAAACTCGAACAAAAAGGTATCAATAGCAAAAAAAAAACACAAACATAGAGCTTTAAATGTTGAAAAATGCAATGCATAATGTGGGAAGGGATTGACTCACCCAAGGTGGTGAATGAGTCCCTGTAGGGATTTTTTCCAAAAAAATAAAAGAAAATTAATTGATTTTTATGCTTTTAATTTTGTATGATCTAAAAGCTAAGTGAAAATGCATTTTATTTTTGATTTTAAAGTGAAATGAGATGAAAAATGCAAGCTATATGAGCTTTCACTAATGCAAACTTTAAAACCCTAGAATGCCAATTAACAAATGCAAACCCTAATGCAATGACAAGGCAAGCCAAATCTAGGATGATGATGCACTCCAAATCCAAATTATGATGTTCTAAATGTAGGTTCACCAAAATGAAATGAAGAAAATTCTATGATTTTTTAGGGTTTAGGACCTAGAATGACAATCTTCACTCAATTTCATTCATGAACAAACCCTTGAGATCTCAATGCAAAAGAGAAAGATATCTTGCAAGAGGGTTGTGCTAGGGGCTAAATCCAAACTAATAAGGGGTTCACCACCAAGTAATTATTTGGAAAAGACAATGAAATGCAAGATGAAATGTAAGATGTAATGTAAAACCACAGTTCAATGCAAACCTCCGCTAAATGACATAGAAATGTGAATGAAACAACACAAAAAACTATAGAAAAGACTATGTGCACCTCAAAATCTAGAGATGGCTAGATGGAGGTATGAAATGTTAGAGTTTATACCTTTAATGTTGAGTGGGAATCATTCACCAAGATGGGTGAATCAGTCCTGAAACTTGGTTTTTGTGTGAGAATAGGAATCTACCAAATGGGTATCCAAATTTGCAAAATCTATTTTTTTACTGAAACTAGGACTCATTCACCAGAAGTGGTGAATCAGTCTAGTTATGGTTTTCTAAAGCTTTAAAGTCTAAATCTTCTCCTCTCATTCTACTCAATCTGCCTCTGCAAGTTTCCAGGTTCAAATCTCTATAAATCAACCTATGGTTGTTCTCCAATGTTCTTCAAGGCTTGATGAAAACTTTGACAACTTTATGCACTTGACAAATTTTCTCCAATATTGCTCCTTAGGAAATCCAAAACCTATACTACCAAATCAAACTTAAAGGAGAGGGAAAATTTTTGTTTTGTTAATGCATAGGTGTTTTCCATGGTCAAATCCCGTTTTGGTAATCAAACCTTGAAATAGAATGAAATAGGAATGGATAATGATGAATGAACAAAATATGATTTTGCTACTCACCAAACTCTATCAATGAAGTACTACAAAAATGTGTGAGAAGGATCCAAAGGATGTACATCTTCACTCTTGCTTGAATAGGGTAGATCTTGGATTGAACACTTTCTTGAATCACAAAACCCTACATCAAAATTGTTAGCTCTAAAACAAACATGATTTATGAATAATTTGACATGATGATCGATGCTTGAATGTTTCTCTAAGATGCTTGATAATCTGCCCTTGAAGATTTTTGAATGCTCTTGTGAACTCAAATGCTATAAGAATGCTCAATCAACTAGCTAGGTGTAAAATGAGTGAAATAAACTTGTAAATTTATACTTAATTATGGAAGCATTCCTAAAATTTCAACACTACGAGATGACATTAGATCCAGGAGGATAAAATCCTAAAAGAAATTTGGATTAATTTTGATTTTGTACCACACAGGACTCTTTTGCTTGAGGTGGAAAATGAGTCCCATTAGGCATAATGTATGGGACCAAAATTAAAAATGCTTAGAAATGTGTGAAACTAGGTTCAGGACCCAAAAATATAGGTGGGACTCATTCTCCCAAGGTGGTGAATGATTCCCAAATCACTAAATTTAGGTCATTCAACCTGAAACACCTAAATTATGATTGGGTAATGATTTGTTTCAGGATTATCCTTGAAAAGATGCATTAAATGTGGCTTGTAGATACAAACTAAGGACAACTAAAGCATAAAGAATACCAATTATTAATGAAAACCCTACAAAAGTGTGAAAGTTTGCTACAACACTTCACAATACTTTAAATAAGGTAGAGTTGAGGTTAAAAACAGGTTTATTAGGCTTAGTAATTAATAAAACCTTAAAAAGGTGTGAAAATGTGTTACAAAACTTCACAACAATTTACTAAGGTACAATTTAAATTCATTAGTTCACAAGGACCAAAGACCTAATGTGAATGTGTCAAACATGCATTACAACACTAAATAAAGGCACCATTTAAGCTCAATTCAGTAAGGAGGTCCCACACAAGTGTGAAAATGTCTCGACACCATTTTGTACACCACAGTTGATAATCTATCTCATCAAAGTTTGTTGTATAGATTGTTTCATCTTCTAGAGGAGATGAGGTAGATGCTTTTGAGCTTTCTTCCTAATTTTGTGTTGACATCACCATCAGTTTCTTTTGTTTCTCAGTTTCTTTAGAACTTTGTAAAAAAAATTCCCATAAACAAAGGTATGAACTTCAAGGAACACCAGTCATCTTCTAATAACTTTGACACCATTTACAACTATTGTTTATCTTCATCCATAGGTTATGTGTTCGATGTTGGAATTAATGTGTTTAGAGGACTTGTCATTCCTTTTCCTACTTGTAAGCAAATTCCAGGCTCAGGGTCTATTTCAATTTGGTATACTTTGTTGTTATAGACATACTTTATTATATAATGAAGAGTTGAAGGTACCACATGCATCTCATGAATCCAAGGTCACCCTAAAAGAATATTGTATGAAATATTATCAGACATGACATGAATAGGAGTTCGCAAGGTATCCTTTCCAACTATAATAGGAAAAGTAATTACACCAAGTGGTTGCTTTGGACTATATTGTCAAATTCTCAAATCGATAAGGAATTAGGTTGAATTCTTGATTTATCCATGCCTATTTTATCCAAAAGGGTCACACTACACACATTAAGAGTGAAACCATTGTCAACAAGGGTTCTTTTTATTCCCCACCCATCATAGGTGGCTATTATCATGAATGCATCATTTCTCTATCATTTCTAAATGAGGTAGCTAGTGTTGATGAAAGGTAATGTCTACATTAATTATATTCATTCCTTATATTAGAGATGCCACATCATTTGCATTTTTACTCGAGGGAACCACTACTTGTTGCAAGGTATTTTAAAGCATAGTGTGATAATCAGGTGAATTCTAAATTAGGTCCCATAGAGATATCTTTGTATGAGTATTCTTAAGTTGTTCAAAAAGATCATACTCCTTCGCACTATGCAAGGGAAAATGAGGAGCACTAGGAAAGATGGGATTAGGAAAATTTAAAGTTGTTGTAGTTGGTTGTTTTGGTTGCAAATTGTTTCTAGTGTTATATGTATGAGCAATGGTATTATAACTTGATTTCTGCAAAACATTGTTCTTAGGTGGTTCAAGAGTGAAAATAGGTTTGTTTTGAGTTTGATATTTGTGTGAAGGTGGGTAAAGAATAAGTTGAGGTTGAATCATGCTAAATTCTATTGGTTTTAGTTTATCATAACAAGCCCTAGTGGATGAATCTTGTGAGATGAAATCCTCAAGGGATTCGTCTAACATGTCAAAGACATCACTACTAAAAGGTTTGCGGGTTAGGTTAACTTGTAAAAGGAGATTTGGCATATTCATATAACTATGATTTCTCCAAGTGGTTCATTGGATTTTTATGTGTTTTTGGTTTTTGTTTTCTAACAAATGTCAAATATAATCCAATTTAATTGAATAATGAAGTAATGCTAACAATGAAAAGTATTGTAATCTAATTCTATATACAATTGTAATGAATGTAAACTATGCTAAATCTAATGAAATGAATGTAACATAAACTCTACAAATTGAAACTAATAACTAACAACAACAAACACAAACACAAAAATAGAGAATTCAATGCTGGAAAATACAATTTAAAATTTGAGATGGGACTAAATCGCCTAGAGGGGCATATGAGTCAGAAACATGGTTTTTCAGAGGTTTGAATGTTGAATAACGGTCACCACAGAATGCCCATAAATAAGGAAAAAGCACCTATACTGGGACTAAATCATGCAAAGAGGCGTATGAATCCCAGATGAGGATTTTGCACAAATTTCAGAAAATTCCAAGTGAAAGTTATCCTTTTGGTTTGTATGATGTCTCAACTAAGTGTAAATTCGAATTTCAAATAATTTTGAATGATGTGTGATGCCAAAAATGCAACTTATATGCACTTTCACTAATGTAGGATTTAGAAACCCTATATGGAAATTAACTAATGCAATCCCTAATGCAATGCTAATGCAAACTAGATCTAGGATGATGATGCACTCCAAATCAGAATTAAAATGTTATAAATGCAGGTTCACCAAAATGAAACAACAAAAATATGCAGAAGAGGGTTTCTATCCTTGAAGAGATAGGGATCCTCCAATTTTACTCTTGTTTCAGTCAAGGAAACCCTTGAGATCTCAATCCTAGGATGTAAAGGGGAAAGAGATCTGTACTAGGATGTCATAGGGTATGATTAATGATTGAAGAGGGGTTCATCACCAAGATAGGGCTTGGAAAGACTAATGAAATGTAAGACTTAATGTTTAAACCTAATGCAATGTAAAACTTCACTAAATGATAATGGAAAGTATGTAAATAAAAAAAAGATGAGAGATCATAGATGTGCACCTAGGAATATGTAGAGGCTTGGAATCATCTTTGAAATATTGAAAATGTTGCTTTTCGGGCACACTAGGACTCATACACGACTTCTAAACTATCAGTCCCACTTTAGGGTTTTTGGATTGGAACATGTTTCTGACATTGTAGATTCAAGATCTTCAAAAATCTAGAAAATTGTCTGTAGTGGGACTCATATGCCACTTTTGGTGTATCTTTCCTATTCCACTTTTTTGAGAGTTCAAAGTTCATCTATCTATGCATGAATGTCTACTCTTCCTTCCCAAGCTGGTTTGTGGATCTGAACATTTAAAAAGACCTACAAAATCGAATATAGAGTTGATTTGCTTATGGGGGGTTTTCCTCGGTCAAACCCCTAATATGGTAATTAAACCTTGACAGAAATAATGGATCTTGAATGCAAATGTGAACATAAACCCTAACCTTAAGTGTGTCTAAGATTAGGAAATATAAAATGCAATGCAACCCTATTTTATTGTGCTAGAATGGGATGCAAGAATGCAACATGAACATGAATGACTCACTTTGAGAGATCCCTAATCACCCAAATGAGCCCTAATAATGCATGTACCTTCCTTAGGATGTATGTAGAATGATAATGGAGGATGGAATCACTTAAAGGAAACAAGTCATTAGGCTTGGCTTGATGGCTAGTTGCATCTCCTCAACCTAGAATCCATCATGATTCACCATAGAAAACCATAATCAACCCTTGAAAATACTAGATCCTAGATGAAAGTGAGCTTGAAGACTTGCGAAAAAACACTAATGTCGATCCAAGGCTTTAAATTTTTTGATTAATTTCTCTTGAATGCACTTGTGAAGAATGCTTAGATCTTGAAATTGCTCTTCTAGATTATCGCTTAGATGAAATGATGAATTAGAAGCTTGCTTATATAGGAAACACACCTAATTTACTATTATTTAGATCTCAAAAGATGACACCAACCAAAAATTTGAATTAAAAACTTGAATTTTCTGCTCAAACCCTAAAAATGTCCCAAATGGGACTCATACGCCACTTCTAGCATATGGGTCCTACCTAGGGACTCATATGCCAAATATGGCACATGAGTCCCACCTTAGTTTTTCAAGATGGGCTATTAGAAATTGTAATGTTTTTGATGATTTTGTCAGGGTTTTAGTTTAAATAAGCCTTGAGATCCGAAATAAAAGGTCTTAGGGGATTATTAATGATGATTTGAATGGTATTTAATGCAATGGTACTAAAATACGTCCAAATTAGGCAAGGCATTGCACTATCTCCAAGAAGGGAGTACATTTTTTTTTGCCACACACATATTGGTCTTTAGTTATGAGGATTTAGTTCATGTACCTCAAGAGAAGCAATCTAAACTAGATCAAAAATCACATAAGTCATATTTGTTGATTATGGTGAGAATGCAAAAGGTTACAAGATTTAGGGTTCTCTAACTTGTAAAATAATATTATCTAAAGATGTTATTTTTAGGGTGTTTAGAGCTTACTTAGGAGAACAACCACAGGAAGAGGATAAGGCAAAGATAGAGATCTTCAAGACAAATATTGAGAAGCAAGGGGATACACATATGGAATAAAAATTAGATGGATTCAAGCATGGAGAAGAAGAAGATATTTTAGAGAGTTTAGAGAATGTGTAAGATGAGAACACAAAATAAGAAGAATAGGTAGATCACATTATTCATACCTTGAGGATGTCTACAAGGTAACAAAATCTAGTTGACAATTATAACCCACCTATTTTTTTGCTATCTATTTTCTTTTTTGAGAACAAATGATGAATCTAGATCTTTCATAGGCTCTCTCTCTTTGAAGGAAAGTGAGTCTTGGTTGTAGGCTATACAAGAGGAGATGGTGGATTTGGATAGTTGTGAAAACTAATATCATTTTAGTTTTCTTAAAGGAAGGAATACAATTTGTTGCAAATAATTATGTATAAATGAATTCGGTGTATATGGTTGTTTAGAGAAATACAATGCCAGATTGTTGGGTAAGGGATGCTCCTAGAGAGTGTAATATATGGATCTAAAATAATAATAAACAAGACATGTATTATTGGAAAGAAATAATTTCATTTACATCAATTCAAGAATATTATTCTCATTACATGCCATGCCATCATTCTACATTACATTCTTATATGGGATATCAATAGAAAGGATATTGAGACAAAATAATTGACTTGGGAAGACCATCACCAACAAGTCATAATAGTAATATAATGAAAGTACAAACAATGTACATATGCCAACAAAAATTAAATAATAAAGTCTCATTATCATCGACTCTTTCATAGTTATCTATAAATCAGGAGAGAAGAACATGGTCCATGTAATTTTTGTGCCCAACCATGAATCTTATGGTTACCATGAGAGTTCTTCCTTACATGAAAAACCATTGATCCTGCATGTGAAGCTTAGAAAAAAGAAATTGATGTACTGGATGGAATCTAGTGCATTCCTAGTATATCTACACGTATTTCTATCATAATAGAACATGCTATGATCAATAATAGGATATGAAAGAGAGAAAAAATATATAATTAATATGTATATTGCAATGGTCTACCATTTCTTTGCCAAGCATATAGTTGTAGACAACCAATTTGAGTAGAACTAGAAAAATCAGTCTATGCTCCTTGATAACCCATATTCAACACCCATCCTAGAAGGTAAAATTTGCAGAAAGACTCATGAATATAACAACATATAGGATAATTATAATAAGAAAATGCTCATTGGAGACAATAATAGGCATAATGATCATAGTGAGAAAATTCTCATGATTTCAAGGATCACAATGAATAACTAAACATTCTTAACCTTTCATGCAAATGGTTAAATTCACATCTTTCATCAAGTTGAGTTATTCCATGGATTAAAATGTAAACATACATATTTAGCATGCAATTCCTTTGGACAAGCAATAAGAATTTTTTTCAGGAAATTTTAATATTGTCTTGCATTTCATTTTTTTTTTCATGTGACTAGTGCCATAATGAATAAAACTTTTAATGTTAAATGAAATTTATTCCTTCCATCCTCATATGCTAAAGGATCAGATTCCAATAATATTTTCCAAAAAGTTTAGATTTCTAGAATTCCACCAAGTAAAGACCTTATAGTGTAATCACATCGACACTAGCAAAATAAGCCTACTCAAAATTCCAACTAGTAACCAAGCAAACTATTGCTATAAATATATTATTGAATATGAAACTATTGATTAACAATAACTATACTTGAATATAAGACTCTAAATTTATTAAAATAAACCATTGATCGACATATTCTATAGATAGGTGGTTACTCTCAAATGTTTTTCATAAGATAAGCAACATTTACAGGGTGTTGTACCCTTCACATAGAAAGCCCAAAGGGCCAAAGGAAAGCATAGTTCGAACAAAACTTGAACTAGAAGAACAAACAAAAAGAGTTGACTGACAACTGTAGAAAACTAAAAAATTACTCAACTTTCAAAACAAAGGGTTTTAAAATGATTCCCCGAACTCGAGGTCAGGAAGAGGCAACATATTTGGGGAGACCCTTCTTCTTCCACAGCACAACCGACCAGGAAGGCTTGGAATCAAGAACCAATGAGCGAGGCGAGGGGAGCGGACCCACAAAATCCACCTTGGGAGAGGAGCAACCACACAACGAGGGACCTCGCAGTGGAGCAACAGAGACAAGAGCTAACAAAGGTCTAGTAGAGTCGAATAAGGAAAGATGAGCATGTTTTGATAGAGCATCAACAAAAGAAGGTTTCGACGGCACAAATACACTAGTAGTCATAGTCAAAACAACGTCAGTAGAAACAAACAACGGCTCCACGAAAGGGACCACCGAAAGAGGAGCAAGGATAAGATTTTGAGAAGACACAATAGGGTCAACCTCCGTAGAAGAAACTCTTGAAGGAGGAGAACCCACCATGAGATTGCTCAAGAAAGCATCCTTCCACCAAGTCGCAACGCCCTTGCGATGGGCAAGAGGGAAAGCAGAGACTAAGTGACCCACCAAGAAACATCTCCTACACCGAAAGGGGAGACCCTCATAGTCCAAGAGTTGCTTCCAAGGTCTGTCCTTCACCAATAAGACTACATCACCGTGAAGAGGTTTGGAGATGTCGAAATCCACTAACAACCGAGCCACCATAGTATGTCCAAACTCCCTAGTCGCAGAGTCTACCTTTAAGAAGCATCTAATGATGTTGCATATAGCTTCATAACAAGAATCCTCCCAAAACTGAAAAATTTATAACATTGTTTATTTAATCATTCTTTATCAACCTTGCATAACTATTCAAAATCAAGATTTTATATATATATATATATAACAAATCCAAATGAAACCTTTAAGCCTCTTCATATCTTATTTTTATAATCAGATCATTCAAGGTTAATTATCCGGCTATCCTTTTATTTACTCGCCATGCTTAAACTGTAACCCATAAATATAATTTATGAAAATGAATTGGGTTTAATCCATCTTGAACATAAAATTATATAAAAATATATATTTTTATATAAAAACACTATGCCAAAATGATCGATAACAAGAAATTTATGGCAGAGCGTAGGGATTTTCTAATAGGATTTTAGAAAGTTTAAAGCAAATGCAATGGAAAAAGAAGGGTAGTGCATTACATACAACATCTCTATGTAGACCTCTAAAGGAAACAATATAAATTAAATACAGAGTTAAATAATTTAAATGCAACCTTAGGGAGGAGTCACTATGGTTAGGAGAATCATTTGAAAGATTATTGGATGAATGTGTAGAGGAGTCCGAAGGCATTGAAATTCAAGTGAATGAGGAGTGGTACCAAATAGAAACCGAAGAAAAGGAAGATAAAACTAAATGAATTAAATTGAAGTAGTCAGAAAAATTCTTGTAAGATGGAGTTCTAATATATTTAGATGGCTAGTGACAAACTTCATCCATTACGTGCATCTAAAGATATGGAATACTTTCTTAATATGGTAGCCGATTATTGCATCTATACAGACACCATGATAAATATGCAAAGGTTAAATGCTCGAGAATTTTGGTCACACGAAATGTAAAGATTAGAGGGAAAACGCTAGATGTTTTTTCTAAAAGGTTTGATATACTTTCAAGAATTACAGCACTAAATTAAATTTCCAGGCATGTCAATGTCCTAGAACATTGATAAAAATCCATTCTGCACATAAAATCTTACATGAAAAGAAAAATGAAAACAAAAATAACCAGTATCAAAGCTTTAAAGACTCTATCAACAAAACTGAACCATGAATAATTTTAACTAAGGAAGATTTGCCGATGCTAAAGAGAAAAATTCAAAGCATTCAAGGCAAGACCAACTTCTGAGAGAACAATTCATGATCCAGTAAACGAAAACTAAATACAACAAACTGCCAGGATTAGTAGTAGATCATTCACAAACAGATGTCAAATCCACGTATAGTGTTGTCATCTTGTTTACGACCCTAACTAGAAATCTAAAGGATTTTGTGCCTTTACAATGTTGGGTATTAGAAGCCAGGATACCAATGTTGAAGACAACCAAAGAAAAAGGGGGGTTGAATAGTTTAAATCGACCATTCAAATACCAAAAGCTGATTAGAGTATGTCCGACATAATAAATAACAAAATACGTACAGACAAATTTTCATTGCACAGCATTATCTATTGATGCATGAATGTTAATTGATGATAAAGGGGCTAGTAAGGAAAATCTATACTCAATAGGTTAATAGTTAGCAAATAGCAATACAACAATCTACACAAAAAAGAAATATACATCATATAACAAGTAATCAACCCGAACAACTCATAAAACATGAAAGGGAAATATCATACATTGAAATTTGTTTGTCTAGATGCTATCAATAATAGTCCAAGTGCAAAAGAGTATTCACATAGGGTAAATCACAATGTCAATAATTCTACATCAGTATGAGGTACCAGCAATAGGTACAAGTGAGTGCAAGAAATTTGAACCTACTACAGATGACATCAAAGAAAATAGTCAGTTATGTATAAATATAGGTAATCTATTGGAATACATGCATTTATTTTGCAAATGCAGGTAAGGACTACCATGTGATCAAAGGTCAAAAAGACATTACACATTTGCTTTGAATATCTAGTGCATATGTAATGATATCAGGAATCCACATATTATATGTGCTTCCCCTCCTCTTCCATGGATGAGACTGTGTGTATATATGATGTGTACATCACTCCCCTCATTGTTGGAAATATTAAATTTTCTGACTGAGCCTCTTCACACGTCAACTCCCCAACTCACCTACAGGTTAGGAGCCTTTCAACAACCATTTAGTTTTTGGGATCCTCATCCCTATCCTGCTCCTGACTATTCAGAATTTGTAGTGGTAGACATTTTTGAATTCCCAAATTTATTGTGTTAGGTGAATTTGAATTTTGAGAGAGAATATTTTGGAAGAGGACAAGAATAGACAAATAGAAGGAATGTAGAATTAGTTTGTAGATTTTGCAGATTGCAGAAGAAGATTGCAAGTGATTTGTAAGAAGGTGAAGTTGCAGGAGTGACATAAAATGTTTTGTGCAAGGAGCAGCAAATAAATTTGGATTGCAAAAAGATTGCAGGGAGTAGCACATAGCTCCAAAAGAATAGGAAGAACAAAGAGCTCTGAGAAGCTTCTGATTGTTTAGTGTGTGTGCAACTCTAGATTGATGCAAATCAAGTTTGTCATTATTAGTTTGTAGTTTCAAGTTTGAAACCATTTTATAAATGTTATTTTTCTAAGTTAAAAAAAGTAGTGAGTTTCATTCCCAACTTTGTGTCTCCAATCTGCCTTGCTTTATTATTTTAGTTTTTTTGTGTTTTCTATTTCCAGTTGTTTGGGAAACAGAGCAGAAACTCTATGTGCATTTCATTTTAAATTTCTCACATGGTATCAAAGCCATAAGGCCCTAAGTCTTGAGTGTGTTGGGCATTTATTTTTTAGGTGTCTAAAACTTGTTTTGTTGCAGACATGGCTGGAGAAGAGAGTAAGAGTTGGCAGAAGCCACCACTATTCAATGGTCAAAACTATAAGAAAATGAAGACCATAATTGTTGCAAATGATATGTGAGAGTTTGTGATCTATGGGTTCACTAATGTGACAAATCCAACAACGTATGTAGTCCTCACAAACAACCAAAAGACCCAGTTGAAGGAGACAAGGAGGAAATATGCAAAAGCATTAAGTTTGATTGAAGCATCCTTGGAAGAGGTCATTTTTCCCAAAATATTAGTAGCTAACTATGTAAAGGAAGCTGGGGAAATCCTCGAAACCAGTTACAAAGGGACTAATAAAGTCAGATTGGTGAAGCTTAAGATGCTTCAAAGAGATTTTGAGACTCTCCAAATGAAGGACAACGAGTCTATCTTAGACATTCACACAAGAGTCTCTAGTTTGATAAATTAGTTGAGGGTGAATGGAGGATCCATTGAAGAGCAAAGGATTATGGAAAAAATCCTCAAAAGTCTTTCCTCGAAGTTTGATGCAATTTTGATTCTATTGAAGAGCCAAAGGACCTCTAAATTTTTTTTGTTGATGAGCTGATGGGTTCTCTGCAAACCCATGAGTAGCACCTAAATAGGTCTACAAGTTCTTTCCATGAGAAAGCATTCAAAGCTCAAGCCAATGCAAGAGGTAGCAGGAGAGGTAGAAACAACTCCGGACATGCTAGAGGTAGATTTGGATGTGGAAGTGTTGGTGATGATAGCTCAGGATGAGCACACAATCGAGAGGGAGTAAGAAACTCTCAGTCCATATTAGGACAAGCCAAGAAGAACAGCAACTCGAGTCAGAAGCCTGACAAGAGAAATATTGAAGGTTATTATTGCCATAAGTTTTTCCATTATGCAAGTGAGTGCTGGAAAAAGCAACATGGTTAGCCCAAGAAAAGTGCAAATGTGGCTAATGAAAAAGTAGTAGAAGGTAATCAACAAAAGGCCTTCATCATGTGCAACATTGTTGAGCAAGGTAGTGATGTATGGTTTTTAGATAGTGGTTTTAGCAACCACATGAGTGGTAATAAAAGTTTATTTTCTTTCATTGATAAAAATGTCAAGTCTGAAATAAAAATGAGGAACAATGAAATAGTTCCAGTTGTAGGTAGAGGGTCTATTGTGTTTTTGACCAAGCAAGGTGAGAAGAAGAAGATTGATGATGTTTATTTTTCCCATAGTATAAAGCACAATCTCATGAGTATTGGACAACTGATCCAAAAAGGATACAAAGTGCTGATGGAGAAGGGTGAATGCATTATTTATGAGAAGGATGGAAGAAAGAAAGTAATTGTAGCAGTGCAAATGATGAAGAATAGGATGTTTCCTTTGAGCCTAGAAAGGTTTTTCTTAGCCCAGTCCATAGATGCAACTTCTAGGCATGGAAAATGTATAGGAGTATAGTAGCAAGCAACCTTCAAGACAGTCATTCAAGACCCTTCCAAGCTTTTGAATCTTAGGTATAGACACTTAGGCTATGCTGGTCTAAATATTTTGTCAAAAAAGAGAATGGATGAAGGTTTACCAACCATAGTAGAGCCTAGTCATAGATCTGAATCTTGCATTTTAGGCAAGCAACATAGGCAGGGCCCTTTCAATCAAGAAATTATAGAAGGGAAAAAGCACCATTGGAGTTGGTGCACACTGATTATGTGTGGCCCTATGCAAAAAAATTCTATTGGTAAGAGCCAATATTTTATGACCTTCATAGATTATTACAACCGTAAGACATGGGTTTATTTATTACAACATAAATCTAAAGCATTTGTAAAGTTTAAAGTGTTTAAAGCCTAGGCTAAAAAGGAAAGTGGACGTTTCATCGAGGTTCTAAGGTCAGATAGAGGGGGAGAGTATACCTCCAATTAGTTTGTGAATTTTTGCAAGCAACATGGCATTAAGAATGAGCTAACAATAGCCTATACTTTGCAGAAAAATGGAGTGACTGAAAGGAAAAACAAGATCATTGTGGAGATGGCAAGAACCATGCTGAAAGAAAAGAGACTCCCAAATGATTATTGGGTTGAAGTTGTAGCAACAATTGTGTATTTGATAAATAGAAGTCCTAGAAAGAAATTTTTTCACAAGATTCCACAAGAGGCAAGGACAAAATGCAAGTGGATGGTTGAGCACTTGAGAGTGTTCTATTGTGTGGTATATGCACTTGTGCCAAAAAAAAAGAGACAAAAGTAGAATGACAAGGATGAGAAGTGAATCTTCATGGGCTATAGTGAAGAGTCTAAAACCTACATTTAGTATAACCCAGTCAAAAGGAAAAATTTTATCAACAGAGACAACTTTTTAGAAGATGAGTCAGGGGATGGCCTGACATATTCTGACAACTCTTGACAACTCCCAACAGTTTCGGGTGATGAAGGAAAGGAACGGGAAGTGTAGAAATATGATGCAGTGGAGCCTACAGTAGCCCCCGATAGCTCCAAACGAACTTCTGATAGCTCTGAATCACTCTAGACAAGTGCACAGATAGGGTTTACTCAACAAAGCAACAACATAGGTAGAAGTTTAGACCCCACTCTTTTCTCCCTAATGCAAAGAAAGACCAAGAGTCAATGGGAGATCTACCAGAATGAAAGGTATAATAATGAGTTTGATGGAAGCATGAATTTTGCATTATTTTCTCTTAGTGATCCAAATTATTTTGAGGATGTTGTGAAAGAAAAAAAATGGTGTGAAGCTATGGATGAGGAGATAGATGCAATAGAGAGGAATAGAACATGGGAGTTAACTGATTTTCCTCCCAACAAAAAAGTAATTGGAGTGAAATGGGTCTGTAAGACCAAAAACAATACCAATGGAAGAATAGAGAGGCATAAGGAAAGATTAGTTGTCAAGGGATAAAATAGTAGTTTGGGAGAGATTATGATGAGACATATGCTCCAATTGAAAGGATGGAAATTGTGTAGGAAGTCATATAAATCATAGCCCAACACAAGTGGAAGGTGTATCAAATAGACATGAAGTTCGCCTTCTTAAATGAAGTGTTGAAAGAGAAAGTGTATTTGGAGTAGCCACTTGGTTATGAAGTTACGGGTCAAGAAAACAAGGTATACTGGCTGAAGAAAGCTCTTTATGGGCTGAAGAAAGCACTATGGGCATGATACAATAGGATTGACTCATATTTGTTGAGCAATGACTTTAGCAAAAGAGATGTCAAGCCCACTCTTTACATCAAGGAAACTAATGGTAAGATTTTAATTATTGTCTTGTATGTTGATGATTTAGTTTTCACTAGGGATGATGATTTCCTCATTGTTGATTTTAAAGAGGCCATGAAAAGAGAGTTTGAGATAACAAACTTAGGTCTCTTGAGGTATTTTCTAGGCATAGAAATAAAAAACATGCATGATGGTATATTTATTCCTCAAGAAAAATATGTAGTAGATATTTTGAAGAGGTTTAGGATGCAAGATAGAAAGCCTACCCCCACACCAATAACCATAGGTCTAAAGCTGAGCAAGGAAGATTGCAGTAGGAATGTGAATTCAACCATGTATAAGAGTTTGGTTGGAAGTTTAATGTATTTAACAACAACTAGGCTTGATATAATGCATAGTGTAAGTATGATTTCTAGATTTATGGAGACTCTAAAAGAGTCACATTGGAAAGTGGGTAAAATAATGTTGAGGTATGTGAATGGAGCCAAAGGATATGGAATTTTGTATAGCGCATCAAATGTTTTTGGATTGGTTGATTACATAAATAGTGATTGGGAAGGGAGTTTGGATGATAGAAAGAGCACATATGGATATGTTTTTCACTTGGGATTGGGATTTATTTCATGGGATTCCAAGAAATAACCCATAGTTTCCATATCTACAACTGAGGTTAAGTATATAGCAGTGAATACAACAACATGCCAAGCTATTTGGCTAAGGAGGACCTTAGCAGATTTGAAGGAAGAACAAAAGTATGGAACAACTATATTTTTTGACAATATTTCATCAATTGCTTTGACAAAAAATCTATTTTTTCATGGATGAAGCAAGAACATTGAAATCATGTATCATTTCATAAGAGAATTTGTTGAGAAAGGTGAAATCAAAATGATTTTTTTAAGGTCTGAGCAGCATCTTGTAGACATTTTCACCAAACTGTTGAGTAGAGATTGTTTTGAATGCTTAAGAAGAAATTTAGGTGTTGTTGATTTGAATGAAGAATTCATTTTTTTTATGGCTCAGTCAAAGGGGGAGTGTTGGAAATATTAAATTTTCTAACTAAGCCTCTTCACACATCAACTCCCTAGCTCACCTACCTATTAGGTGCCTTACAATGATAGTTTATTTTTTGGGATCTTCATTTGTGTCATGCTCCTAACTTCTCAAAACTTATTGTGGTAGGCATTTTGGAATTCCCATAATTTATTGTGTTAGGTGAATTTGAATTTTGAGAGGGAATTTTTCAGAAGAAGCCAAGAATAGACAAATAGAAGGAATGTAGAATCAGTTTATAGATTTTGCAGATTACAAAAGAAGATTGCAAGTGATTTGTAAGAAGGTGAATTTACAACAACAACAAAGAATGTTTCCTACAAGGAGCAGTAGATAACTTTGGATTGCTCAGAGATTGCAGGGAGTAGT
This sequence comes from Sequoiadendron giganteum, assembly GCA_007115665.2. Lineage (NCBI taxonomy): Eukaryota > Viridiplantae > Streptophyta > Pinopsida > Cupressales > Cupressaceae > Sequoiadendron > Sequoiadendron giganteum. Next base: position 130,011,025 of record CM021108.1, on the reverse strand, counting down.
AGATAGCTCCAGACGAATAGGAAGAACAAAGATCTCTAAGATGCTCTTGATTGTTTAGTGTGTGTGCAGCTCTAGATTTCTGCAAAACAAGTTTTTCATTAGTAGTTTGTAGTTTCAAGTTTGAAACCATTGTGTAAATGTTATTTTTTTGAGTTAATAGAAGAAGCAAGGTTGCATGCCCAGTTGTGTGTCTCCAATCTAACTTGCTTTATTATTCCACACTTTTTGTGTTTGGTATTCCCAGTTGTTTAGAAAATAGAGAAGCAACTCTATGTGTATTTCATTTTAAATTTATCACACTCACACCCTTAACCCTAATGCATACCTTCGATACATTGATTGTGCCTCTAATTACTGGTGCAAATTCCTATAATTCTCTTTTCTATTCTTTTTTTGTCCTTCCAATGCTCTACCCGTTATGATTTTTCTAAAATTTCCAAAGTTAATCCTCTTATCACCCACATCCCAAAATTAATGAACCATTAAGTTGTTCTCTTCTCCCTCCTCTAATTGCAACCTTCATGGCTTTCATGCAAATTATTAATTTTTAAATAAATCTCTCTTTCATGCATTTTAAATGAATGATGCATGATTAAATTAATTTAATTTAATTTATTTGTTTAATTTAGTTTCTTCATTTTTAAAATTGCATTCATTTTTATTTGTTTAAATTAGTATCTTTTTATTTAACAATTGCATTCTTGCAATTTAGTTCACAATTTACATTTGATTAACAATTTAAATTTAGTTTTAGACTATGGATTTTTGGAATGGGATTCCCGTCCTTGTCCATGAGGCCTTGGATTCATTCCTTTAACCCATTGAAGGAGCCCATAGATGTTGTCCCTATTTAGGTAAGATTTCCATATCTTCCCTTATAGTTCTAGTGAACCTTTGTTTATGAGGGCATTGGTAATGCTCTCAGTAGGTTCATGGACGTGGATAATGCTTCCAAGAATTTTACTCAAACCTATTTTTCTTGGATTTTGGTGGAGGTAAAATAGGGTTTAGATGAGATATCATATGACTTAGAACATAGAGCATACCCACTTTCCATAACTACATTAAAGGGTAACCCTAGGGATCTCAATGCAAAGGAGAAAGAGATCTTGCAATAGGGTCATCCTAGGGACTGAATGCAAACTAATGAGGGGTTCACCACAATGTTAAGACTTATAAAATACAATGAAATGCAAGATGAAATGCAAAACCCTAATATGATACAAACTTGATTTAAATGACCTAGAAATACATATGCAATAGAATAACAAGTTGTAAGATGAAATGTGTTTACCTGGGAATCTCAAGAAAGTTGGAAGGAGCTCTGAAGTGTTTGAAATTCTAACATTTTGACCTAGTGGGACTCGTTCGCCATTTTGGGTGAATCAGTCCCAGTTCTGGATTTCTGTATAGGAGCATGTTTTCAGCAAAAGGGTATTTGAATCTACAAAAATCTTTGGAAAACACCTATAGTGGGACTCATTCTCCACTTCTAGTGAATCAGTCCCAATGTGCTTTTTTTGAATGTTAAGGTTTGATACTACTCTACAACCTCTTCTCTTTCTATTCTTCTTTGTTTTCGGATCTAAAACTCTTATTTCGACCTTGTAGATTACTTTTTGGTGAAGATTATGACTTTGCAAATTGGGAGACAACTCCAAAATATTTCTTGAAGATTGAAACCTAATCTTCAATGATCCTTTAAATTTAACCAAGAGAGAGAAAAAGTGTTGATTTTTAGGGAATAGGGGTTTCCCTTGGTCAAACCTAGCCTTATAGGTAATTATACCAAATGATGAGACAATGAAATTAAGGAATGAAACATGAATCATGGACAATGATACCTTGAATGATGTCTCAAGTAAATTATGTCTTGTAAGTCTGCAACTCAACATGAAATGGCCATCAAGGATGTAGATCTTGATCTTGACAATAGGTGTAGAACAATGCTTGATCTTGGATCGTCAACGCTACATCACAGCACTAGCTCAATAACATGCATTATGCTTGATATGCTTGACATGGTGATGGATCTTGAATTGCTGCAAAAATTGATAAAGAATTCTACTCTTGAACACCTTAAAAATGATCTTGAATGCTCCCTTGATAATCTTGTGAAATCTTAGAATGCTTATCTCTTGAGTGATTGACTTGACATCATGTAGAACTTATGAAATAATGATTTGAAAGCTTATTTATATAGGAAATGCATCTAATATCTTGTGTATTAGATCCCAAAGACCGACATACATGAAATTTGAATTTAAAACCTAGTTTTTCCTAATTAAAATCTTGAAAATAGGCCAAATAAGACACATTCACCAAGCTGGTAAAATGGGTCCCGCAAGGCCTATTTTGATTGCTAAAGTGTTGGGGAGTGTGTAAATTAATTTTATATGTTGATCTTATCAAAGTTTTTATTGAAATATGCCTAGGGATGCATAATACAGGGTTTTAGGGGTCTATATTAAGGTCATAAATGCAAGAGGGCCCAAAATCCAATGTGAAGTGTAAATAAATACACTTTACAACACTAAATTAAGGAAAAATTGGGTCTATTTAGCTTAGAAGGGCTCTAAATCCCATGTGAATGTGTAAAAAACATGACAACACTAGATTAGGTCCACTCACTTTACAAGCCTCCTAAATTTAATGTGAAGGTGCCAATAAGTACACTTTACTTCATTATGGAAAAGTTATGTTTATTTAGCTTAGAAGGGCCCAAAACCTAATGTGGATGTGTAAAAATCATCACAACACTAGATCAATATGATATCAAGTCCAATTTATTATTAATTATTCCTAGATCAAGCAAGGAAAAGGAATACTTTTTTCTTTTACCATAGTAAGTTATCTATATATCTATCAATATTTAAGCCATTGAATAATAATATTTTATGTATATTATTATTATTCTAAATGAATAAAGTATCAAAAAATTTATTTTTTTTTGAACTAAAATAAAATAATCAAAAGGAACCTTCCTAATTTTCCAAATGATTTAACTTTCTCGATTTAATAATTAATTTTATGCAAGAAGATGAAATGTGACACAAAGATAAAGTTGATTTTGGTGAAATTTTTTCTCTTGTTGCTAAATTGACTTCTATTAAATTCTGATTGTTTATTTTTATTTCTTATTATTTTGGAGATAGAGAAAATTTAAATGTTAGAATTGATCTCTAGTATGGGGATCTTGAGAATAAAATTTATATGAAATAGCATGACAGTTTTGTTGTGAAAAAAAGAACAATGTGTTTCCAGGTTGAAGAGATCATTATGTGGGTTGGAATAGTCATCCGAGATTTGGTACCAAGAGTTTCATTCTTTTGCATTTAATTTGGGTTATCTTAGGAGTGAGGATGATCATTGTGTTTATATTAAGGTTATCAATGATCAAATTCTAACTATTTTCATGTATCTTGATGATATGTTATTTATTGTTAATAGCAATGTGAGGATTACTAAGATCAAGACACAACTTTCTAGAACATTTAATATAAAGGACTTGGGGACTACAAAATATATTATTGAGATAGAGATTACTAGAGATAAGGGTCATTTATATATTTGGTTAAGTTAGACTAAGTATGTTGATATAATTTTGAAGAATTTTAATATGAATGACTATAATCCAACTAGCATTCCAATTTTCATTGGTTCTATGTTGAACATAGATATGTGTCCTAAATGAGATGATAATTTTTATGTTATGAAATGATGGAAAAGGGGGTTAATGGTGTGGGTGAATGGGGTGTTCAATGTGAAATGATCTAAAGGTTTAAACACACTTACCCTTTCCCTAATTTCATCAAAAAGAGAGATCACAAAAGGATAGGATTGGCATTCAACATTCATGTGAGTCAACCCTATTTTTGATCTTTGGATCTTTGCTACATTGTTATGAAAAAAATGAATGATTTTCAATATTGGGAGATTATTTAAACTGCATTAACTAACTAAATTATATGACCTAATACTTGAAATGTAGAATTCTACGATAATAGAAACAAAAATGATAATTTATAGGTAGATATGAGAAGGGAATAATGGTTTTCACGTGTGATAAAAAATAGGTTTTAGGGTCTATAGAAGGACTTGTTCACCCTAGGGTGAATGGTTCCCAGTGTAGGGGTCCAAAAATACTTTTTGTAGTCCTCTAATCTTGAATCGAAGATTCTTAAATTCCTCTAGATTTGACTATCGGTTAGAAATAAAACCTATAGATGAGTTTCCATAGCTTGGAAACAATGATGAAAAATTTGACAACTTTTCAAAATTGCTCCTTTGATCAAATTCCAGTACTTCTTCACCTATAAATCTACACATAGAAAGAGAGAAGAAAAATGCTTGTTTTTTGGTGAATGGGGGTTTTCCTTAGTGAAACCTCATGTTGGTAATTAAACCTTGATAATGAAATAATGATCAGATGAAGAAATTGTTGAATGAACACTTTCTTGTTACAACTCACCAAACCCATAATTGCTTCCCTTAGATGGTTGAAGTCAAACATATATCACTCAAAGGCTTGGATCTTGCCTGAATTGTCTTGACTAATTGATACTTGAATGCTTGAAACCTTCAGCAGAATGTTAGCTCCAAAACATGAACATGAAAACAAATGAACTATGACATAATGATGTGATATTGATTTTTATTGTACATTACAGATAAATATGCTCTTCAATTCTCTTGATAATAGTATTTCCTCTTATGATCTCTTGCTTATGCAACTTCTTGCTAGTTAGATTTGAAATGATAAAATAACTATGTTTATAGGTCATTATCAAATTTCCCAAAACTTAGATTTCAAAAGCCAATATCTGAAACTTGAATTTGAATCAATAAAATGTCATGAAAAATATACTAAAAATTGGGACCTATGACTTAAAGGGAACCCATTCACCCTTGGGTGAATGGTTCCTAGGAACTAAGTCAAGGACACTCAATATCCAAGGTGTTTAAATTAATGACTAAAAATGTTTAATATAGGTTTCCCTTTCACAAAAAAATAATAATAAGGCTTTGGAATGCATAATTTGGTCAATTAGAGGCTTAATGAAGTCCAATTAATTAAGGGGATGGAAACATAGTGTGAAATTATAAAGGTATACAATTTTCTACACTATATTTAACCCAAATGTCAATATGTTCATGCCAAAATGAGAATTCCAATGAAATAATGGCAATGCATTCCCCCACTTTAAATAAAATTCTAAACACCATGTTGTGAGCAATTAATTTAAAGTAGAAAATGATAAATTCCAATTATTAAAAGGAACATGAGAGATTATTTGGAGTGCCCTATTCCAATCATATGTTTCCAAATAAAGTTGTTTCATTAAGAGGGGTTTCCCCCAAATAAAATCCTTGAGATAACACATAAGAGATCAAAAAATTTGGGGTAAGTGTATGTATTTTCTATAGTGATATAATAGAGCTCGAAACCATCATAATTCATGAAATACTTGTAGAACAATGAATGGAAATGATGAATGACACATAAATAGAGAAGAGAATAATCCTTTTGGGTCAACATGGAAGAGACCTAAATATCTCAACACTTTTAATCATCCTCAAAAGGAATCCACAAGAAAAAAAAAGAGAAAATCTTTATGACATATATAAGAATGAAGATAGAAATTGAAAAATGTCACGACAATTTTTCTTCCTTTGTATCCTTGGACCAAAAAAGTAACAAGGGTAATCCAAATAAAGATCACAAACATAAATAAACTTAAAGTAACACAATATAGGGGATCACATTATACACATGCAATCACATGAAAAGAAGACAACCAAAACACTAGTATGTCACATGCGAGCCACCTAAAGCAAGTTGTCTACATCCTAATCTCAGCTCATTGTATATAGGAGGTGGATAACTATCTAAAGGAGCAACAACAAGTGCAATAATAGGACAAGGCTATAAACCCCTTGCCCCACAAAAACTAGGACAAGGTTGAGTTGTGATATGTGGCAAGAAGGTGCTCCTTGCAATATGGAAAAATGATTTACATAAAGTGTAATACATGTAATTGTGAGTATGCTATGATTATACAACCATTACATGGTAGGAGTAAGGTGTGTACATGCTATCCAATTATATAAATAGTATCATTTTCATCTATCAACTTCTTTAAACCATGTTACTCATCAATAAGATGCCCAAGTGTTCTGTGAAATGCACAATAATTCATATTTGTACTTTTTTGGTTTTTGTTCTCTCAAATAGGTGGTAATTGAATCACTCCTAGATGGAGAAGTTTATCCAGTTTTCATTTAGTTTTGGTTATAGTATGTAAAAATGATAATTTCTTAAGTTTGTAGGGCTTAGGTTTCTTACTTGATTGGGCAATTGGTTGGTGTGAAAGGGGGGGATCTTGATATCCTAATCCATTTTTATATTTTGATGTTTTTTCTATAAATTGATAGATTTCATGTTCATTTTTTGTGTTTCATTGTTGTTTACTTAAGATTTGAAATCCTTGACCAGAACTCTCTTTTAGGTTGATAGGTGTATCAATAACTCAATAGGAATAGGATATAAGAGTATTAATTTTGTCATTGTGAATAGGTTCCTTCACACTTGATGGTTTAGGTTTAGTTTGTGATTCAAATTTAGGATGCAATAGGACAAACATCTCAAGTGGTGGGATGATAGGAGGTGAACTGGTTTTCGTATTGAGGGGTCAAAGGGTGTATTGTTATCTAGATTGTGAAGGCAATTTTGTATGAATTCTTGTATGATATCTTCATCTTTGCCAAATATTTTGGTCTCATGGGGACATTCATTAGGAGGTGAAGGATCATGAATAGGCTCAATTGTATTAGGATCATCACCAAACACACAACTTGAGACATCAACCAAATATATTAAGGACATCCACATTTTACCAAAATACATATCCATGATGAAGTTTGATGCAAAATTTTAGATCTAATGATCATAAGATGCGAAAAGAATCTAGAAATGATGTCTTTTGAATGAAAATTTTACTTTGAACAATGCACTTGTTTTGATCAATTGACTTAAATGAAAATAACTACAAAAATAATAATTTCTAAAACTGAAACTAAGATCTACAAGAAACAAGTGTAGATAACTAAAAATGACCTAGGCCTACGAACACTATTTTACCACTTTCCATCCTAGCATAATTGTAACATTTGAATTATGTCCCTAACCCACATTCAACTATTAATTAAATAATTCATAATTATTTAATTAATTCATAATCTCTCATTCTTCATGATTATTAAATAAATAAATCTTATTTATTTATGTCACTAATTGTCAAAGTCTTCTAATAATTAAATAAAGTCATCAATTTATTTAATTAATCCTTATCATTAATGTCCTCCTGATTATTAAATTAATATATTTTAATATATTGATTTAATATGTCACTAATTCCTAAATCCTCTCTTAATTAAATGAATTCATTTATTTATTTAATTAAGTAATTATCTCTTCTAAATTAAATAATTATTATTGATTATTTAATTGCCTTTTGTGACATTTCCCTATTTTTAAAATAGAACAATTTATTTAAAAATGACTTCACATAGTTAACTGATTCTTCTTTTAGTAATTGATTTCAAAAATCAATTACTCATTATCTCACAAATCTTTATTTTGAATTAATTTAATTCAAAAGGGGAAATATTCTTCTACAAATCAAGTAATTTCTAAAATTACTGATTTTCTAAAGTCTTATCCTCTTGTCTTCTCATTTTTACTAATTTCATCTCAACTGTCACATTTAGTCTTGATTTAATTCATTTAATTAAATCTTATTCACACATATGGGTATTTTTCCCTAACCCTAAATGAGAGCTGCCTTATTGAATCTTGACCTTTGATTCTATGCCATTCTTCAAATCTCTCATCTCGTCCATCCATTCAAGATTGCATTTTCTATAAATTGACAATCTTGATCTCATTTTCAGGGTCAATCAATCTTATCTCTTAAATAATTCATTTTCATAGGCATTATCACACATTAGGCATATTTATTTTAATAACTTGCATAATAGAATTAACTTTCTAGTTTGCATAGTTTATTTTATTAAATCCTTCAAAGGTATTTTGCTAAGGCTAGGCATTTTAGAAAAGTTTGCTCACACACAATCTGAGGGCCATCTATCATTGCGGCAAAGCTTGAGAAGGTACAATGAAAATCAGTCATGGAGTCAAAGGAGAGGTGAGATCTTTCCAATTTCTTGCATTACTTTGTGTTTTTAACTTCTTTGCATTTCATTGTTGATTTATATTAGCTTGCAGGTACAACTAATAAGTGTTGATGTTTGCAGGATATTTTAGGTCATTACATTGGTGAACCCGACATTCTAACACTCATTTGTAGGTTTTGTACGGCCTCAAAATATTTTTTTTTGTAGGTACAGGTGCACGGAAAGCCGCAACTGCATCCTAAAGCGACGCAACTACTTTGTCAAGCCGCATTTGCACTCGCGAACGCCGCATTTGACACACTAAACTGCATCTATGGGAACTAGATCCACAACTGCCAAGCTGCATTTGCCGAGCCGCATTTGACTAGTAAATCTTCATTTTTTGTTGAAAAATTTGTAATCTAGATGTGACACATCTGCGGCCAGAAAAATATTAGTTTTTATGTCCTTTTTTTTCTGGATTAAAAAGAACCAACTCTAGGATAGACACGTTAATTGGAAATCTATCAATCCTAGGATAGGCAACATTAATTGGAATTTATCAATCTAGGATAGTCACCGCATCTATTTTTTGTTGGTTAAAAATGAACACCATGATTTTGTGAAACAACATCTTCACTTGGAATAGATAATCTTCATTTGGACTTAAAATTGAACACTTGCTTTGTGTGTTTTGGATAGTAGGAATATGCTCTCCCCTTTACTGGGTGATCAAAAAGCTAGACCTATCCCTTTTTCATACTTATGCATTTAATGCTTTATTACAACCCTTAGAAGGCCTGCCATGGTGGGAAAAGGTACTCACCCTACCAGAACGACCTAAGTGGGAACACCTAAAGCCAAGGTTTCCAACCCACTATAATCAAAAGCAAGTTGTTGATGAAAATCCAACTTGAGAGTAGTTGACAGGATAACCATCCCCAAAGCCTTTGTTCTGAAGGTTGGGAGGTCTCTTGAGGGAGTATATCCATTGTCACACTAAACGGAAAGAATTACTAAGAACCTAGTGTAGTAGCCAGCCGTGTCAGTAACCAGACATCCTTTCAATCACGATGCAAAGGGATGGAATAATCTCCCCCCAAGAAACTCACCATATAATCACCACGGACTATTTGCTCAGGGGATTCGGTATCCACTTTCGTCACCTTGAGTATGCACCTGGAAAAGACAAAAACACGGGCACCCTCTAGGGGGTGACATGGCTGTGTGAGTCAACGTGATTTTAAGATGTGGGTTGTGATTGATACGATGACCCTTTGACCATTAAGAGTGAGTCTTCTTGAACATACACTTAAGGTTTTAATATCTATGTGTTTGATAACTGTTTTAAAAAAGACTTGAAAATTTTGAAAATTCACAAATTTGGGTCAAAATAAAAACTTTTCAAAACTACAAAATAGTGTTCGGGTTTCTACAAAATTTTCCATTGCAATACAATCACTCTGATAAACTACAATTGCATAGTCTAGAGTCGCATTTGATTAATTAAACCGCAATTATTTGAAACAAAGCCGCATTTGACATATTAAACCGCAATTGCGCAGTTCAGAGCCGCAATTGGGAAATCAAACCGCAATTGTCTATCGCCTAGTTGCATTTTCCAGTATCAAACCACATTTGCTTAATTGAGTCACATTTGCAAGTCCTAAAACCGTAATCGACTGTCTGTCACGCATTGGCCTCGCTAAACGACGCATTCGTCATACTGCACCGTATTAGCAATCTGAAACAACGCATTTGCTAATTTGTAAAACAAGTCAAAAAGCCTGCAACGCATCTACTTTATTGCATCGCATTTGAGACCTTAAACGACGCATTTTCTTGTCAACTGGGAAAACATTAATGCTATCAAAAACTAGGGGCCAAACTTTTGCAACTCAATTTTACTGGCATCTTTTCCCAGAAGTCTCTATCTAAAACCAGCAAGGCACTTGTCCAAGTCATCCATCTTTGCATTTTAGTCTTCACCTAGCTTGCAATCCATCATCGTCATCAACATAGGAAAAGTTTTAAATCCTCAAATTCACACCTTTGGGATAGGCAAACTTTCCTTCCTTTGTCAAACCATTGTCTCAAAAATACATTGTCATTGGACCAAGTCAAAGAAAATCGGTCCTAGGTCATCGTCCTTTGGTGAGCTACTTCCAACTCATTAGTCTAGTGTGGAAGTCTCACCTTGTCATCTTATCATCTTGTCCTACAAATCAGTCCTTTGACAATCCAAATCGAGACATTTGGCCAGACTTTGAGTGGTTAGAAAACCTTTCCTAAAAATCATTCGACATAAGGCATCCCCTTTTATCACTTTGCATTATCCCTTTGCATAGTCTTAGTGTAATTTCTTCCACCATCATGTCTTCAAGTCACGATGACATGCTTGCTAGTCAAACCGAATGCCAATTCAATATTCAGGGTCACACACAACTTGCTAGGGACTTCAAAATGCTATACCTACAATTCAAGTCCAAACGCACCTCACCCTCTAGTCCTTCGTCCATCTATCCCTCTTACCAACAATCCAATAGTCCTGGTCTGCTATCCATCTACTATCAAGGGTCCCATAACACCATCCATGGCACTGAGTCACAACAAGCTTCCAATAGTCATACCCACCCTAACTTTGACAAGGGAAACCAACCATCCATCAATCCATTCCAAGCCTCCACGTCATATCTTAGTCCTCCATCCAAGTCATATCAAAATCTTCCATTCATGTCATATCCTAGTCCATCATCATCTGCTAGTCCTCCATCCACATTATATCAAAATCTTCCATTCATGTCATATCCTAGTCCTTCATCATATGCTAGTCCTCCATCCACATCATATCAGAGTCTTCCATTCATGTCATATCCTAGTCCTTCATCATATACTAGTCCTCCACCCACGTCAAATCCTAATCCTAGTCCTTCATCCATGACAAATACTTGTCATACATTCATGTCCTACTCTATCCCATCATCTCTCAACCAAGTCCAAAATTCCATATCATATCCTAATCTGTCATGCACCAATCCATTCCAAGACAATCCATCTTGTCATGAAAACATATCTAATCAGGGTCTCCAAAGTCCCATCTCCTTGCATATACTTGAGGATACATGTCAAGAGGCAAGTCCAAAGCATAACATTATAACATCACCATCATGTCAAGATCAAAGTAGTCCATTCCATGACTCCATCTTTACATCCATTCAAGAAGTCCTCCTAGACAATAATGGCATACCAAATACACCTACCTTTGGTCAAGAATCCATCCTAAACCATGTCATTCAAAATCACCCTATCCTCAGTCAAGACACTACTTCCAATCATGACATTCAAAATGCACCCATCTTTATCAAGACACTATCTTTGATCATGAAGTCCACAATGATCCACTCCTTGACCTCTATGCCATTCACAATGAAACGCTTGAAGATGATCCCATTCAAACTTCAAGTATTGACACTCCCAATAGTGAGACACTTGCCTCCATGGGACACATAGATGATCTACCACTAGAATAAGAATATTCTAGCATGGACATATTTGCAAATGATCAAGCTATAGCTGAATTTAGTGGGCTCTATGACAATGACCATGAAGATGGTTTTGACATAGACTTAGAAGCACCAAGAGAATCATAAGAATTTGATAGGTCACCTAATCAAACTAAATATATTAATCAAAAACCTATCCAACATGTCAGTAAAGCTACAACATCCTATCAATTAGGATCATCTAAGTTTTTTAGAGCAGGATTTCTTACAAAGGAGAGGATTTCAAGCATTAATCTCCCCAATAATGGTGGGTTATCATCTTGCTTCCAAAGTAACAAGTATCCCATTGCCAACAAAATCTGTCAGAACATGCATTATCAGGGAAAAGGATTAGGCCTACATGAGCAAGGAATTATGGAACCTATACAAGTTCAAGCACATTACAGATAGCAAGGTCTTGTCTATCCATCAGTTGGAAAATCAAACGATGTTAGTGGTCTCTCCTCAATATTGGGAGCAACTTTATCTAATACAAATGTCAAAAAGGGTATCATGAGTAGTCCTTGTCATAAGATTGTTGTCAGTACCCCTTCCCTCCACACCCCAAACCATCATTCCATCATGAATAAATCTTCCATTTGGAACCAACAAAAATCTTACAAAATACAAAATCAAATGCCAAAGGCCATCAAATCAGACAAATAGTCAAATGGACAATTGAAGCTAAAATGGATCCCAAAACAAATTGGATCAAGTCAAGAATTAGGCAAAGAAAAGTGGTGAAATTCAAAAGTTAATCAAAATGTGGAGCCACAACACAAGAGGATTCCCACATACAATACATGTCCACCTCTGTCAAAATGGCCATCAAGAAAGACATATGAAAATGTTGGTTCCAAACAACATGCTAACCCAACACCCAATGTTTGGAGAGTAAAAACAGCTACATCCAAACATCCACCATCATCCACCATAATCCTACATCATCCTTAAAGCCCAAACATCCCATGTCAAAAATCCATCTTGGCAACAACTCTCTATCATAAGGACTCTCATGGCACTCTATCGCGATGTGCGTATTCCGATAAGACCAACTCTAGTATCAACAAAGATCGCAAGGACATCAATCAGGTGTATGCAAGTGCTATCATCTTGACAAGGCAACTAATTCAGAAAGGTCATTATTGGAATATCATGGCACCAGTCTCTACATCAGCATCGTCAAAGGCTTCAGCACAGTCAATGGTCATATAAAGCATCAAGGCTATCCAACAAAAATGCAAAAATACAAAAAAATCAAAAATAAAAAAAATCATCCCTTGATGAAAATCTGGCAAATAGGCATCTTGGTGACACCAAAAAAATAAAAAAAATATCAAAAATAGTGAAGAGAAATTTTTTTTTCCAATAGTGAAAACCTGGCAAACAGGCACTTTGGATAAGTACCATGATGAAAACTTGGCAAACAGGCATCATGTGTAGAATAAATCATCTATGTGGACCATTACACTTGGGGGCGAGTTGTCTCATCTCCCACTCCCTTCACCTGACATTTTCATCCATCCATCTTAGCCCTATCATGTCCATCCATTTTTCCACCTGTTTTGATCTTGACAAAGACTAAGACACAAACACAAATCATGCTTTGGAAAAATTTTGACATGTCTATCTTTTGGGTCATACCTTGGTCATTGCATATCATGTCATTACCTTCATAGCATCCTTGGAGACCATATGATAATTCTCCTAGTCCAAGTCATCAATTGCCTTATACCTATCACCCATCTTGGTTTCCCTTGTCAATGGTCCTGCAATCCTCCATCATCCCATTTTAGTTCTCATCAAGTCATTTCAAATGCAACAATATGGCACCCTAGCACATTATCCAAAACATTCCTTGGCTTTGTCCCTAGACCTGTTGCAGACTTTTATACTCTTGTCATAACATTGTCATCTTCACGTTGTTTTGGGATGTGTCCTTCCCATGTCAAACAACATTGTCATCTTCACATTTTTTTGGGATGTGTCCTTCCCATGTCAAACAAGATTGTCATCTTCATGTTGTTTTGGGATGTGTCCTTCCCACGTCAAACAACATTGTCATCTTCACGTTGTTTCGGGATGTGTCCTTCCCATGTCAAACAACGTTGTCATCGTCATCGTCACCTGTCAATCAGTATTCAGCTTGGCTAGCAACAAAATCATAGTTGTCCTTGGATTCATGTGTGTCGGCATCATTCACATGCATTTGTCGTAATTTTCATAAAACATCAAAAAAGTCATAAAATCAGAAAAAGTCCTAAAAAAGACCTAAAAATTTGAAAATTGTCCTGAGAAAACACAAAAACATTCAAAAAAGTGTCAAAGTCCCAGAAATAGAGTCAAATTCAATCATATCGAGTCAGTCCAATCAGTCTCATCAGTCAATTTTTGTCTTTGTCCGAACTACGTTGTCTCTGCGCCTTTGCTACGTAGGCAAGATTCATCTTTGAATCCCCAAGACATTAGGTTAGTCCTTTAGGTTTGTCAAAATAAAATTATTAGTCAAACTTGGTCACGTCTTTTAAAACAGTCATTTGAAATGTCAACTGTCAAAATCAAGTCCGAATCAGACAACATAAGCAAATCAATTACACAGTCAGCATCAGTTAGCTTGCCAAGACATTGGTCAAAATGTCAATCTCGTCACTTTTTGGTCCTCTTCAAGATGTGTCCTTCTTGGATTTGGATCTCGTCAAAGTGTCGTTTGCCTTTTCAAGATGTGTCCTTCTTGACCTCAGGCACTGTCAAAACATCAGAACCATCAAAACTATCAAGCTTTCAAACAATTACTCTTCGACAAACAAACATTGGCAATACAAGGTAAATAACTGTGAATTTTTGGCTATTTTGTCTTATCTTTTTATTGACTTGTCTTTTGGTCATGTTACTAGCTACCTCAAGGATGTCCCCTGAAGGATTTAGAGGTGCGATGATGTCTCATGACCTGTTTTATTTTTCTTTGGCTGCTGTCTGTGGATTGTCTTGACAAAAAGAATGGGACAAATGGGCCTCTAGTATGAGTTAGCACATTCCTTGTCTATGATTATTTGTCTTGCAAGTGGATGACCTTGCACACCTTGGTCTATGTCATACCTTGGTGTTTGTTGTTCATTTGTGTTATTTTTGCCGCCCAATGATGATTCGAGCAACACATATTAGTACCTTGGCAAATATTGAAGGATTTTAACATGCATTTCATTTTCCGCACTAGCTTGCATTTCCTTCTATCCTAACATTCATCTTTTTTTCTCTACCATTTCTTTGTCTCGTCATATTCTAGTCTTCTCATCAATTTTGAGAGCACATCCGTGTTCTTGGAACCCAACTGTCCTCTCGAGGGGGCATATCACTACCTCCTCGTCATTCTTCCTTAACTTATTCTGCACTGGGGCATATTCTAGACTTGTTTTTCTTTGCCATAACGCGACAAGCTGCATTATGACAAAGAGGGGCAAATGTAGATACCTAAAAATGACCTAGGCATGCGAACACTATTTTACCACTTTCCATCCTAGCATAATTGTAACATTTGAATTATGTCCCTAACCCACATTCAACTATTAATTAAATAATTCATAATTATTTAATTCTTTCATAATCTCTCATTCTTCATGATTATTAAATAAATAAATCTTATTTATTTATATGTCACTAATTGTCAAAGTCTTCTAATAATTAAATAAAGTCATCAATTTATTTAATTAATCCTTATCATTAATGTCCTCCTGATTATTAAATTAATATATTTTAATATATTGATTTAAAATGTCACTAATTCCTAAATCCTCTCTTAATTAAATAAATTCATTTATTTATTTAATTAAGTAATTATCTCTTCTAAATTAAATAATTATTATTAATTATTTAATTGCCTTTTCTGACATTTCCCTATTTTTAAAATAAAACAATTTATTTAAAAATGACTTCACATAGTTAACTGATTCTTCTTTTAGTAATTGATTTCAAAAATCAATTACTCATTATCTCACAAATCTTTATTTTGAATTAATTTAATTCAAAAGGGGAAATATTCTTCTACAAATCAAGTAATTTCTAAAATTACTGATTTTCTAAAGTCTTATCATTTTGTCTTCTGATTTTTACTAATTTCATCTCAACTGTCACATTCAGTCTTGATTTAATCATTTAATTAAATCTTATTCACACATATGGGTATTTTGCCCTAACCCTAAATGAGAGTTGCCTTATTGAATCTTGACCTTTGATTCTATGGCATTCTTCAAATCTCTCATCTCGTCCATCCATTCAAGATTGCATTTTCTATAAAATGACAATCTTGATCTCATTTTCAGGGTCGATCAATCTTATCTCTTAAATAATTCATTTTCATAGGCATTATCACACATTAGGCATATTTATTTTAATAACTTGCATAATAGAATTAACTTTCTAGTTTGCATAGTTTATTTTATTAAATCCTTCAAAGGCATTTTGCTAAGGCTAGGCATTTTAGAAAAGTTTGCTCACACACAATCTGAGGGCCATCTATCATTGTAGCAAAGCTTGAGAAGGTACAATGAAAATCAGCCATGGAGTCAAAGGATAGGTGAGATCTTCCCAATTTCTTGCATTACTTTGTATTTTTAACTTCTTTGCATTTCATTGTTGATTTATATTAACTTGCAAGTACAACTAATAAGTGTTGATGTTTGCAGGATATTTTAGGTCATTACAACAAGAAGTAAAGAATATAGAGACAAATTTATGCTCAAAATTATTGAAAATGACTTGTACCAGGGTAGGTTTGCCCAACAGAAAATGGGTTTTTGTATGGGGATTTGAAAGTGTAGTGTCAAAAAATATTTTTTGTGACATTTTCACACTCGTTTGGGCCCTCCTTATAGAGTTGAGCTTAATGATGCCTTGACTTAATGTTGTAATATGATTAATAAAATAAAATTAGGTCTTGGGCCGTTGTAAATTAAATAAACTTAATCATTCCTTATTTGGAGTATTGTAAAGTGTTGTAACACACTTTCACACTTTCCTAGGGTTGTCCTTAATAATTGGGCTTCTTTATGCTCTAATTGGCCTTATCTTGCATCCACAAGCCTCATTTAATGCATCTTTTTTAGGATGATCCTAACACAAATCAACATCCAATCATAATTCAGGTATTTTCAAGTTGTGTGGCCTAGATTTGGTTGCCTAGGACTCATTCACCACCTTGTGCATATGAGTCCCACCTAGGTTTTTGGGTCTTGATCCTAGTTTCACGCCTTTCTATTCATTTTTGAATTTGGTCCCATAAATTATGCCTAATGGGACTCATTTTCCACCTTGGGAAAATGAATCCCATGTGGGTCAAAATTAAAATTAATTCAAGTTCTTAGTGAAATTATATCCTCCTAGACTAATGCCAACTTGTGGTATTGTAATTTTAGGAAATTTGGCATAGAAAATATAAATACATGTTTCTTTCACTCATTTTTATCTAAACAAGTGATCAAGTGACCTAGCAAGTTGAATGAGCATTCAAGAGTCTTGAAGGGAAGATTATCAATAATTTTAGAGCATTATTCAAGAATCAAGCATCATGTCAAATATTTCACGCATTAGGTTTGTTTTTGAGCGAATAATTGTGATGTAGGGTTTCATGATTCAAGCTAGCATTTTATTCAAGATCCATCACATTCAAGCATGAATTAAAATCTACATCCATTGGATCCATTTCATACATATTTGCAACACTTCATTACTAGGGTTTGGTGAGTTGCAAAATCATATTTTGTTCATTCATTATTCTTCATTCTTGTTTCATTTCATTTCAAGGTTTGATTACCAAAACAGGGTTTGACCAAGCCAAACTCCTGTCCACTAACAAAACAACATTTTTCCCTCTCTTTAGTGTGTGATTTGCAGGTTTAGATTGAAGACACATTGAAGAGAAAGCTTGGAGAAAGTTGTCAAAGTGCTCAAAGTTATCAAAGTTGTCATCAAGCATTGGAGAACATTGGAGAACACCTATAGGTTGATTTACAGAGATTTAAATCAAGAAACTTGAAGAAGAAGATTGGGTAGACTGAGAAGAGAAGATTCAGACCTTGAAGTTCTAGAAAATACTAAGTGGACTTATTCACTAGTTCTAGGGAATGAGCCCAGTTTAGGTAAAATTTTAATTTATTTAGAGATTCAGATACCCATTTGCCAGATTTTTGTTCTTGCACAGAAACCCGGATCTAGGACTAATTCACCTATCCTAGCATATGAGTCCCAACCAACATTAATGTTAGAATCTCCAACATACTAGAGCCTCAGTTAGTCATCTTCAAGTTTCCAGGTGCACACATTCCATCTAGCATCATTTTTATTTTTTTACATACTTTTTTAGGTCATTTAGTGAAGAATTGTATCATATTCTATATTTTAGCATTACATCTTGCATTACATTTTTCTTTCCAAGCCCTATGTTGTTGGTGAACCCCTCATTAGTTTACAATCAACCCCTAGGAAAACCCTATTGCAAGATCTCTTTCTCATTTGAATTGAGATCTCTAGGGTTATCCTTGAATGAGAGAGATTGAAGATTTTTATTCTATCTCCCAAGCATAGAAAGCAATAATTTTCCACCTTTTAGAAAGATTAAATTATGTGTTTTTCGACTTAATGTTTAAGTTATGTGTTTCATGTGGAAAATAGATTCTTTCAATTAAAAATTTCCAAAATTTAATGATTGAATTGGAATACAATTCATTGGAAAAAAGTGAACAAAATGATAACTTTTTGAATGCAATTTTGACTAAATTTATGATCTAAATGACTAAAAGACATCCTTTATAGAACTAATATGCAATGTGTAAGAAAGAGTTACAAAATATTTTAGGATTTTTTTGAATTTAAATCATGCAAAAAATATAATTTTTAAAACCTAAATGACATGCAAAACGAGGTAATGCATGTCCTAGATCTACGGTTTTAAAGACTTCCAAATCAAAATTTATGGTGTACAATGTTGAGTTCACCAAAATGAAATGAATGAGAAGGGTAGTAATGGTGTGTGTTAATGGGGTGTTCAATATTGAATAATATAAAGGTTTAAATAGATTTACCCTTTCCCTAATTTTATTAGAAAGAGAGGAGATCACAAAAGGATAGGAATACCTTTCAACCTTGACATGAGTCAACCCTATTTTGGATCTCAAGATCTCTAGTTTCTTATTACAAAAATTAATGTTTTGAAATATTGGGAGATGATTTAAAGTATATTAACTAACTAATTTATACAACCTAATACTTGAAATACAGAATTATATGGTAACATAAATAGAAATGAAAATTTGTAGAAAGATCTATGAAGGGAAGAATTGTATGCACCTCTGATCAAAAGCAAGAGTAAGGGTTTGTAGTAGGACTAGCTCACCCTAGGGTAAATGGATCCTAGTACAAGGGTCTAACAATACTTTAAATTGCAATCCCCTGATCTTAGACCTAAGCATTTGATTCCTCTAGGATTGAATGTTGGAAAGATGGAAATAAAACCTATAGGTTAGTTTTCATAGCTTGACAAAAATGATGACAAATTTGCAAAATTGCTCCTTTGATCAACTTTCAATCCTTCTTCTCATATAAATCTTCACTTACATAGAGACATGAAAATTGTTTGTTTTGGGGTGAATGGGGGTTTTCCTTACTCAAACCCCATGTTGGTAATTAAAAATTCGTAATGAAATAGTGATGAGATGAAGGAATTGATGAATGAAAACTT
Source organism: Sequoiadendron giganteum (assembly GCA_007115665.2). Classification (NCBI taxonomy): domain Eukaryota; kingdom Viridiplantae; phylum Streptophyta; class Pinopsida; order Cupressales; family Cupressaceae; genus Sequoiadendron; species Sequoiadendron giganteum. Next base: position 129,991,579 of record CM021108.1, on the reverse strand, counting down.
GCTTATTACAAATCACCAAACCTTAGTGGTTGCCCTTATAGGACTAAAGTCAAACATATCACTCTAGGTCTTGGATCTTGCATGACTTGGCTTGATTGATTGATACTTGAATACTTATCTAAATTCTTGAAACCTACATCACAATATTAGCTCCAAAATATTAACATGAACACATACATGAACTTTGACATTATGATATGATCTTGATTGTTGCTATAGATAACTGATAAATCTGCTCTTCAATGCTCTTGACCATCATATTTACTCTTGTAGTCTCTTGATTATTCAAATTTTGGCTAGTTAGATTTGAACTGATAAAATAACTATGTATTAATAGGTGTTTATCTCATTTACCAAAAATTATATTCCAAAATCTAATATTTGAAACTTGAATTTTAACTATTAAAATCTCAAAAAAAACATATTAAAATTTGGGACTTGGGATTTAAAGGAGACCCATTCACCATTGGAAGAATGGGTCCTAGACCTAAATCCGGGACACTCAATTTATAAGGTGTTTGAATTAATGATAGAAGTTGTTTAATATAGATTTCCCTTTCGGAAAATGAGAAAAATAAGGCTTTGGAATGTATAATTTGGTCAATTAAAGGCTTAATTAAGTCCAATTAATTAAGGGGATACAAACATAGTGTGAAATTGTAAAGGTGTATAATTTTTTGCACTACAAGTTATATCTAACCTTCCTTATGCTAATATCCTTGGTAGTTTAATACATGAAATGGTTTACACTGGATAATATATAACCCAAGCAATGGAATTTCTAATTAGGTGTACATGTAACCTTGTAGAGAGAATTAGACTTATGTGAAGTGGGTGTGTATATATTTATGAGGTGTTTTTTATGGGCATGTGCGGGATCATCATGGAGAAAATAGGCCCTTAAGTGGCAATAAAATTCAAAAAAATCAGAGTTAGGGAACTTGATGTAAACAATTGAATAAGTTAACTGTATTATTTCAAAAATATGTAAGAATAGAATCTATTGCAAATTGAATTTAGTTTCTAAACTACTAGGTTTATTTTTATTTTAAAAAAATCTATTTGATGAAAATTTGAAATTTTAATGCAGTAGTACTTAAATTTCAAGGAAAAAATAAGAAGTAGGTGTCTATCTGACCACCCTAACCACAATAAAATGATAATAAATTTTTATATAAGTAGGTTTAGACTGTGGTAGATTGTATGTTATGTCTTGTTATGTCTTGTCGATGGCGAGTTTTGGACAATGTATTTTTTATTTTATTTTGTGAATTGATGAAAGCAGACGAATGTATTTCACCAACACTATGGCTGACATTCTAATGAGTGTTCCACCACAAGCCAAGTGGAGGTTTGTGCACATCCATAAGAAAAACAACCAGAAGAAGAAGAGCGAAAAAATTGTCGATATAGGGTTGCCGCATCTTTTTCCATGGACAATAGAACATGCAGCTCATTTGAAAAATATGTGCTTTGATTATGTTAAATGTTCTTTTAGGGCTTCTTTCTCCTAGAAAAAAAGGGAATGAAAGTATTGCTTGCAGTGAGTAATCAATTTGCAATCGAAAATTTATTTTAAATGTCTTTATGTTGGGTTGAAGTGAATATAAAATTGTCGTTTTGATTTTTAAACATTGAAGGGTTTTAGGTGGACAAATATTAGATTTGTTATCAAATAATTAGATATGTAATTAAATTACTGATTTGTAATTGTATTAAAAAAAGTGCAATAGTTATATCAATAGTTACAAAAGGAGGTTTGTAGTTGAATTTTCAATTGATTTACTAAAAAATGATATAACATCATTGTTGGTGTACACATCCTACACATATGACTTACTTAAGCCTAGTTAGTTGTCCATGTAGTTGAGTTGACACTCCAGGTAGTTGAGTTGACACTCCACTCCTATCCACTTCGTGTGGATCTTGATCTTCTTGTTAATTCCTATATTATGTACATCTCCTTCATCTAATGATCAGATCGGTTTTGTATAAATTCTTGTTCTGTGCTTGGAATTTCAGTCTTTGTGATTCAGGGGTTCTCACATGGTATTAGAGCTTCTCAAAGACATTTTCAGGCCAAAGCCGAATGCAGTAAATAGCGATTGGACGATGGCACAAAGATTCTCGCTGCTTCGATAGTTGAAAATCTTTGTTGGCGTTCAAAATCACTGTTCTGGAAGCTGATCTCATCGACTCTCCTCATTTCGTTGCCCCAAGCAATTTTATCCCAAGCAATTTTATTTCTCTATTGTAGATGTCTTGCAATGATTTTTTTTCTCAGTTTTAGACGTCTTGCACCAAATATAACCCTTTGTTTCTACATTTCACCTGCATTGGAAGCCCATAATCACTGTTCAAAGGGCGATTAAAGCCCAAATTTATTGAGAAAAAGAAGGATTGGAGGCACGACTTTGCAGTTGGACGCTCTGTGATGAAGCTAGAGGTCGTGATTTTCCATAAGGTTGGGTGATTCAACTCGCAGGGTACACGAGACGCAGTGGCTTTATTGGAGGGAGTCATAGCTTTCATTGTAGAGGCAACATAATCTGTGTATAGTGTGTGGAGAAATACATGGGCTTGATAATAGTTTTTTAAAAATATGAAGAGGGCATTTGCAACGCAAGGAGGTTCGATCTACAGTTGAAGGTTTACGATTTGAAGTCATTAGAGGCACATTTTTTTACACACAAAATTATTACTGGTTTTTGCAGGTGTGAAGATCAGAAGAGAAGGCGCGAGGTCTTATATGCTCCATACAACTCCCACATGGGCCTATGATCTTTGTCCCTCTACCAGTCTAGCGTAATGAATTCTCCCTCTGCACTATCGAGCTCTCTTTATTGAAGGTACCTCCTTTTTTGGCTGATCTGCAGCTTAGTGCAGAGAGATCCGCACCATGAATGCATCAAGATATACATCCAATTGACTGCCATGATCTGTTGAAGAGGGGAGACCCGATTCAAAACAGAAAAGGACTGATTGGGTGGTGGAGAGGCATGATTCTGTTCTGCAGAGGTACGCTGAAATGTGTGCAAAGGTGGAGGCAAGAAGGGAGGCGCAAAAATTGCGCAGCTGGAGGATTCAAAATCGTTCCAAATTCTATTAAAATCTGATTTAAATTTTCCCCTGAAGTCTTTGACTGGCGTCAGTCTCAAATAGAGGTAAGGGTGCACTTTAATTGGTCACATGGGGTTTCAACCCTGTGTTTTTTCCAGCCCATAAAGGCATAATTGTTTTTTTATTTTTCCTCACTCTACTTTCTTAAAATATTTGATTTTTCAATTTTGTAAATGCAAATTTTATTGGTGTAAATTTGTAACAGGGTGAAAATTTGATTTTCAAACTCTATTCAATGATGGTAATTTTGCACTTAAAGTATAAAGTGCATTTTTTCACCATCATTCTTGTATGCAAATAATGCACTAGAATAAAGTGCCAAGCAAAGGGGGGAAAGCATAAATATTAAAAGAAGGGGGTATCAAAGAGTTGTGATTAAAAATCCATTCTAGATTTATTTCTTTCAATTTTCTAAAAGTTGAAGATCACAACTTAGCATGGAGCCAAACCAAAGGAGCCAAATGTAGTTAAGGATAAAGAAATACAAGGAGGAACAAAATCACAAAAAGGAGGAAAATATGAAAAATACTCTTTTTGGAGGATAGTTTTTTCCCATTGGGTTTTCTATCTTTCTCCATCTTTATAAAAGTTTGCATTGTAAATGAGTACCTTATTAGGCCTTGTTTTTGGGACTCAAATTTCCATTGATTTTGTCCCACCTAAGCTATGCTTAAGGGGGGGGTGTTGGTGTACACATCTTACACACATGGCTTTGTCCATGTAGTTGAGTTGACACTCCACTCCTATCCACTTCATGTGGATCTTGATCTTGATTTCCACATCTTATGGATCTTGATCTTCTTGTTAATTCCTCTATTATGTACATCTCCTTCATCTAATGATTAGATCGGTTTTGTGCAAATTCTTGTTTTGTGCTTGGAATTTCAGCCTTTGTCATTCAAGGGTTCTCACAATCATAATTTTGCACTAGTCATTATTGGTCATGTACATGTCTTGATACAATATTAAGTGGTGATTCATGGCATGAGCAATATAATTTACAAGACTTGATACAACATTAAAGATAACTACACACTATGGAAAATGCGGATTTTCTGCTTGTGCTTTAGGATAAAGAGAAAATACAATTCCCAACTATTCCATTGAAGTGTAACCCTGGAGATCTCAATGTAAAAGAGAAAGATATCTTGTAATACGGTTATCCTAGGAGATGAATATGATCTAATGAGGGGTTCACCACCATGTTTAGACTTGGAAAAGATAATAAAATGCTAGATGAAATGAAAAACCCTAATTCAATGCAAACTAAGACTAAATGACCTATAAAAGTGAATGAAACAACACAAAAAACTACAAAACGGAATGTGCGGACTTGGATCTGGAGAAGGCTAAAATTTTATTTTACTGTTGACTGAAATCTCCTACACTTTTGGCTCTCTGAGACCAAGGTGGGTCAACCTTTACAATGCCTAAAATAATTAATTAACTCATACACCGACATTTTTTTTATAGAAGATAGCTCTCAATGAAAAGAAACTAAGGAAAACATTGACAACCTCAAATCTGACTAAATTCTTGGTATATCAACACTTACTCAACAATTGGGAAGCAAAAATTAACACCTAACTTCAACCAAACAGTAGGAAATTAAAATGATTTTGAATTTAAACTTGTTTCTGAGATGCATAAAGCTAAATGACAAATTAGTGCCTGATTCTAGACCATGGAGTCAAAATGCATAAAATGAATTCATTAACAAATAGATTTCAACCAGTGGATTTACAACTGTTAATGCATTACATCAATAGACCCTCTCTTGTTATCAATCAAATTCTCATTATTAGATACAACCTGCACACTTAAAATCAAAATTATCTATTCAAAGTATTTAACCATTTCATTGAAACAAACCCATAAAGAGATAAAACAATCTCAAGAAATTTGAGATGACAAAATCAAAAATACTTTGTATTAGTGAATTCATATGACTTAAACTGTACAAATTTGGAGACAATTTGATGACATTATCAATTTGCTTTCACAAGCTGGTTGATAATTACTCATGAGATCAACAATCGAATCTTTACAGACTCAAAGTTATGACTCAAAATTCAACATTTTCTATCTACCTAGCCCCACACAACAATTTCAGAACCCTTTACAATGAGAAGACAAGAGAAGAAATAGAAAACAAAAGCAGCCCTAAAACTGATCCATTGATGACATCTGGGAACCTCTTTCTCGTTCATCAACAATTTGCAAAGCCTCTCTCATCTCTTTTCCTTCAACAAAATTAGCCTGCAATTATGCCTTTGTCTCAAGTTGCTCAGCAACAAAAAATCTGCCCATGTGGAGAATCTCCATCATTCACCTTGTTGTTGAAAAATTATTTTTGTTTGCCCATGAAAGCCTCTTTTTTGTTCTTTACTTGCTGCACATTAAATTTGCACTTTCCAACCAATATAAAGTATTCAAATTTATAATGAAACCATTAATTTAAATTCTACTGTGCTTTCATTTTTAATACTTCACTTGAAAAGTCTGGCAAAATATTATTTTCCCCAACAAATAAAAATTTAGTGAATATTTTATTTACTTTCTCAGATTATTCCCCTGTGTAGTTAATGTTTTAAATCTTCCATTTAAAACATTCACTCATTCTCACGTGCCTTTTTTAAAATCTGCATTTTACCAAGGCATTAAAAGATTTTACCTGTGCTTTACATCCACCATTTTACTTTATCCTTTAAAATATTTTGCCAGCACTTAAAATTAGTGTGGGGCACATTTAATTCACCTTATCTTTAAAATATTTTCCCTAAAAAATAGAAGTTCCCAAGCTATTCTATGTGATTCCCATTTCACCTTTTAGTTTTCATGTTGGCAATTAAAATAACCGCAACCCAATTTGCATTGTATGTATTAATTCCTTTATTGTTTAAAATGAAACATCAAAACATTTTATGGAGCAACTCCACTTTTGAACATTACACATTTTAGTAACCCTGGGCCCACCCTGCTTTTAAATACCTTGCACCATTATTTTAGAATTTTTTTTTCCTTTCAAAAGAAATGAAATCTCAACCTTGCAGCATTCCCACTGGCGTCATCCACACTCCCACAGGGTCTGTAATATTTCTGCATGTGGCAAGGTCTCCCACAAACCATTGATCTCAGCTTGTGTCCTAATTTCTACGTTTGGAGTTCATCTGGTTCTTTGCAAGTTTCTCGTTGCAACTTCTCTTGACAATGGTGGCACCAAGAAATGTATACAGTAGCAACCTCAAACTCCATCTTCTTCCATTGAAGCCATAAAATAGAATTTCTTCAAACAATTTGATACATTTTGACTGCAATGCAAGCTGCTAAAAAATGGTGATATCACTAAGTTGTTTTATACAATGCAAGGGCGTTTTAATGGCTGCAGGAACCCAAAAATCATCCCAAACATGCTTAAAATCTCTACCCAAACATTAGGAATGGTTAGGGGATGAAATTAAACCATGAGAAAGCAAATTTGAGCTCAAATGGACCCCCAAAAAATGCCTAGTAACTCAAAAACGTGAGAACTGTTCATCCTACAACAATACTTGTTAATCTACCCACTCAAAAGAACCTTGATGGAGAAGAAAACACCTCAATCTTCATTACAATGGAGATTGTAGATTGCCATCATCCTCCCAACATTCTCCCTCCACACCTTGCAAGCATCTGCAAAAACATTTTAATTGTGCGAGGCTTGCGGGAAGCATTGTCGTGCACATAAAAATTAGTTTTATAAAGTTGAACTTTATAAAACATAGAATATATTAAACTTGCTCTAAAATGATTTTATTTCGGTGCATTTTTCCTTTTATAATATTTAAAACATGCAACATATTTTAAATATGTGCAATTTGGACATTAGGAAATAATGAAAATTTTATTTTCGACTACAGTCCAAATAGGGAAAATTTATTGTGGCCAAACCAGGACATCTGAAGCCGAGATTTTTTGCGTGCAACCATAATAAATTATTTAGAGAAAACCCATTTTACTCAGATTTTTCCCTGCTCTTAAAATTCAGGTACAACCTTTGTAAACTGGCCTCCGGGATGTGTTTGCCGCAACATAAATACATTACAATAATGTATCAAACAACCTTCGATCTTGATGAAAATGGATTTGTAAAGGTTTTAGACCAAAAAAAGAAGTGGGTTGTCTTTAAAATCTAGAAATTTGACACTTTTCAGAACACCATTTTTGGCCTTGTCACAATCAGAAAACAATTAATTAACCCATTTGAACTCATCTTGAAACCTTGAAACTGAGCATACATGCACAGTTTGATCAAAGAATGTAATGCAAAAGATGGTTTGAAAAATAAGATCCTGAGGTTCAAGATATTAATCGAAAAAGTTGCTCAATTAGTCATTTCTACAACTGCACATGTTTAGAACCAATCAAGGCTCACCAAGTCACCACTTTGCAAAAATATCAAATCACCTTCTGAGAGTCTGCCACTGGACATACAAGCTCATTTAGGTACATTGAGTACGTGTGCAGGAGGTATTTTCTTAAATCATCATTCATCAAAAGATATTGAAGGTAAAAGTTGACCACCTTGAAAAGTACAGGTGCAAAACTAAACAAATTGCATTTGGTTTTGGCCTGATAAAAATAGAAAATCTTGTCATGAGGCTCTGAAACCTAAAATGGGAGTACATTTAAGTAGGGATAATGAAGAGCAACAATCCTTCATCATGACAATCCTCCATCTATGAAATATTAACCTGAACAAGAGGTCACTTTGCAAAACTAAAAGTTTGCAAACAACAGAAAAGTGTCAAAACCCTCGAGCTTCGCTTTTCAAAACCTTGAAAAACTCATCGTGGGAAGCTGAAAATTTACGTGCACACATTCACATATGTCATATGAGTGGGTCCACCAAGGGGGTTGGCTTGAAAATCAACAGGCTTCAAATTTTGACCCTCCAAAGTAGGTCACTTAAGCAGATTTTCAGGTGGACTTCTAAATGTGCAGAAGCAAAATTTGCAATATGGGCACTTCAAATTTTGCAAATTTGAAAGTCCCATAAGTCACTATGATTACTCTTCTCTACGACCCACGTGTGAGGCCAGTTTGGATTTCCAGGCAGTCTTGGTGAGGTGTAAGAGACGTCATAAAAAATATTGGCCATTGGCACCACTAACATGGTATGAATCAAGCTTTTGACCACCTCTCCTTGTGCTTTTTCTTGAGGATTCTAGGCCATTTCAGGACTCTATGGACCTTTGCGATGCTCAACCTTTCTCCAACTCACTTAGGTTCTTCCTAGCAAACTGTGCACTCAAAACTGCTTGCAATGAATTGTGTATTCAAAACTCTTTAGTGCTATTATTTTGCATGAAACACTTAGCCTACTCTAAAAACTTAATATGGAAACAATGGTTGTTTTAGCAATTAATTCAACATGTACCGCCAACTCATCAGCTCATATGAAATGAATTTCTACTCCTTTGAAAAGATAACAATTCATTATGAAAATTATTCATCATACCCTACGACCTACGATCCCTTGGGAAATTGAGCCAAAAATAAAAGGAGATACAAAACATTTCACATGCCTTAGCACTTAATAACCTTAGCCAAATGATTAGGTTAAAAGGTGTAACAATTATACAAAGAGATTTGAGTTGATCCTTCTTTGCTGAGAAACGTTTATAGCTGGCCACTTAGTACTTGACTGTGAAGACTACCAGCTATGCCTACCACCAGTTTAAGCTGATTAATTACTTCTTCTTAACTTGCATGCTGCAATTTGTACACAACAAACACAACTTGGTAGTATTTTTGAGTTTGCAACCAAAGGGATTTTCGAGTTTTCTCTTGATCATCATTATTCTTATTGCATGCATTGTACCTGGCTAGGTCTATAAATAGATTTAAGGATACTAGAAAAATTTACACTGGTAATCGGGCTTTTTGATAAAGGCAATGGATACTCCTATTAGGCTTACTAGCAATAAGTCACAAGTAGCTTTTCTAGGTGATATTTTTAGTAGACTTTTAAAGCACATGACCAAGAACAAGCATTCTCGAGCAATAATTATGATGAAATGGATATTCGGGATGGATTGCTTAGAGTATGAAGATAAGTGTAAGCTAAATACTAAAATTTTCTCTCATTTCGTTGCAACCCTTCTTGATATCCAAGTGTCGAAGGGGATGATACTAAGACTCAGCATAGCAATCTTCCCAAAGTGCTACCTTAAAGGCCTTGATGAAGTTGTGATGAATGTGGTGTATGGCCTTGGTCTCCCCACAACAAGTGATCTTCATCGAAATATTGAAGAGGATGCAGTGGTGCCCTAGGTGTCATTCTTGAGTTAATTTCCCATTATGGCAATTGAAGAACACTGCCAAAGGGTTCCTTGTGCTTGCCACTTCCTACTAGGATGCTACAATATCGTGCTCTTTTATGACGTGGAGTGGTACACTGACTTCAAAAACCTAGTGTTTCCTCCTCCACTTGCCATTGTTGTCGTGGATGCTCCTATTGCTATGGTTGTTTCTGATGTTTTTCTCGATGTTGTTCTTGATGTTGTTCCCGATGGACCTACTGCTACAGATGGTGATGCTACCCCAATTGAAGAATGAACTCCTTTCTCTTCCATTTTGTATATATTCCTCATAAGGAATTTAATACATATACTTTGACAAGCTACTTAGTATATATATACTCGAAAAGTATGGTCCGAGAGCCATTTTGAATTGTAATATCTCAAAGCATATATATTTACCGTATAATGAATATAAAGCTCTTTTTTTCAATTTTCTGTCTCTTTTGCTTTCTCTACATCTTACATCATGGGTTCCATATAACAAAGACTAGGCTGAATAAAAACACAAAGAAAATATTTACATAATTACACATTTACATTGGTAAAATGATTAATGAAGCTAATTTAATAATTTGAGGTGAATTTCATTGACTGGAATTCTCAATGCTTCTTTTTCCATATTTTCTAATTCAAATGCATTACATTTCTTGCATTGAATAATGCAAAAAGGGCCTTCCCATAGAATATCAAATTTCCCATGTTAGATAGGCTTTGCGGCTCTCTCGTTGAATTTTTGCATTAAGTCTCTGCATTTAAGACCTTGGTCAGAGGTTTTTTTGTTGAAACACTTCTTAACTACTTGTTGGTAGATGTACATGGCCATCAGATAATTTCCTCTTTTCTCTTGCACCTCCAACAGCTCAGCCAACTAGACCTCCATGGCTTCATTTTGTTCCACCTCTAGAGAATTAAGCAGCTGCAGTGTGGGAATCTCCATAAATATAGGTAGTAGCACTGCCTTCCCATATACCAGCTCATATGGAGAAGTATTTATGACTTTCTTAGTGGTTATTTGGTTTTCCCAGAGTGCTTCTTTGAGGTTCTGATGCCACTCTTTTTAATGCTCTTATCGGATTCTTTAATGAGTTAGACTAAATTTTTATTAGTTGACTCGGCTAGACCATTTCCCTACGAGTAATAGTTTGAAGATGTCTTTAGCAATATGACATGCTTAATTGTGAATTGACATACCTTAGAACCAAGGAAGGCCTTTACATTGTCGGAGATAATGGTCTTTGGTGGGTTGAACCTCATTACTAGTTCCTCGAGGAAATTCACAATCTCCGCCTTTGTTGCATTCTTCAGGAGCATGGTCCCAGTGCATTTGGTAAAATAATCTATGACTGTGAGGATCCATTTATGTCCAACGCTAGAGATGGTATTAATCATCCCAATGAAATCCTGTCCCCACTGCATGAAGGGTTCTTCAACTACTATCAGATTCAGAGTCATTGTTGAGTTCTTCCTCCTCCCTATGAAGAATTGACATTCTTTGCATTGTTTAACCAAAGAGTGTGAGTCATTAAAAAGCATAGGCCAGAAATACCTGAATCACATAATTTTGATGGTTGTGGTCTTTGTAGAGAAATGTCCGCCCGTGGGCCTACTGTGAAATATATCTAGAAATTAATTTTCTTGCTCTAAGGTGATGCACTGCATAATAAAACCGTTGAAAAAGATCCCCTCAATGAGTGCATGTCTACTATTTTGCAATCTATAGAAAATTTTCTTTTGAGATGGGAGGCCCACCGGATATTTCCCAGTTTGCATGAATCTTATTCTATCTTCCAACCAACAACCTTTAGACTTAGATTTGTTCATTAGGACAAGCTCAGGTTGTTCCTCCTCAGTTGCCACTTCTTCATCAGGTGTCAGATACTTGCACAATCCTCTTCCCTGCATGGTCTTTGTGGGCCTCACCTCAATTTCATATTCTAGGATCTTAGTTATCCAATTGGACCCTTTTTTGTGATTTCTCCTTCCATAATGTACTCGCGCACACTAGAATATGTGAGATATACCACCACCTTGTTGCAAGATATGAGATTTCAAAAGTTCTTGAGCCCCTTAACAATGGTGAACGCTTGCTTTTTGAAAAAGTTATAGTTTGTCTCATGGTCCTTTAAGGTCTAGGAGTTGAAGGCTATTAGATTTTCTCCGTTTCCTTCATCATCCTTTTGTGTCAAAATAGTAGTGATGCTAGATTTTCAACTGAACACATACATTATGAAGCCCTTTGATAGGTCTAGGTTTAATAGAATAGGGGATGAAGAAATAGCCTCATTAACCCTTTCAAAGGATTCTCTAGCCTCTTTAGTCTATTAAAATAATTGATCATTTTTTAGCATTAGAGTGATTGGTCTAATTAACCCCACAAAACTGGAAACAAATTTTCTTACAAAATTTACCTTTCCTAGGAGAGACTAAAATCCCTCTTTTTTCATTGGAAGGGGAAGTTCCTTTATTTCCTTCACCTGATCTAGATCAGTAGCAATTCCATCACTAGACACTACATGTCCCAATAATTTACCTTGAGGTACTCTGAAGATACATTTTTTCAGGATCAGGGAAATCCTGAACTCCTAGCATTTCTTAAAATCCATTTCAAGATGATCAAAAAAATCATCCTTTGACTTAGAGAACACAGTAAGATCATCCAAGTAGATCAAAATGATCTTATTGATCAATTCTCTAAATGAAATATCCATTGCTCATTGGAAGGTAGCCCCTACATTTGAGAGGCCGAAGGGCATTTTTGCATAGGAAAATGTTCTCCACTTGGTAGTGAATTTTGTTTTGTGGCAGTCCTCCTTTTTTATTTGGATCTAGTTGTAATCGGAGAAGTCATCCAAAAGAGAAAACATTTCTGATTCGACCACTGTTTGCAAGATAGACTCCATGGAAGACAAGGGGAAGTGGTCCTTTAGGGATGCTTTGTTCAAATCCTAGAAATGAACACATAGGTGGATGTATCCATTCTTCTTTGAGACAAGAACCAGTTGGACACTCATGTAGTGTGCTTAATTGCTAAGACGATGCGAGAGTACTTTTTTCAATTCTTGTGCCATTAATGCCTCAACCTTTGGATTCACTAGCCTCTACTTCTGGCAGACGGGTTTTTCTCCTCCCGTCAGTTCTATAGTATGTTGGATGATTTCGGGATCATATCCCTTGAGTTCATCATATGGCCAGGCTACTACTCCTTCATATCTTTCACCAAAATGTATGAGTCAATTTTATCATGTTGTGGGACATATTTCTTGACCTTAAGCTTCCTTCCATCTCTGACCTAAAGATCTGCATAATCAATTTTGTCTACTTCAAAGTTCCTCTTGTCATTCCTTGCATCGTCACAATCGAATAGGTTTTCAAGATTGACCAGTTCTTTTGGAAGCTTGTTGGACCTAAGTTGAATAATTTTCCCTTCATAGGGCTCTACGATTTTTGGTTGGAGTTGGTCAGCAAACTCTCTTGAATGTTGAATGAATGAGGCGATGTTTTCATCACTTTTGAACACTTGCCAACTGTGGTCATTATCTAGCATTGTAGGTTGGATGATTACTCACAAAAAGTGTATGTCATGAACTAGTTCGGAAACAAGGTCAAATTGAGATCATATTGTTGTCATGTAATCTGCAGCTACATTTTGCTCTCTAGACACTGTCTAGGTATTGAAGGCTTCAAAGCTTTCAATCAGGTCCAAGACTCTATGTCTATAAGATCTCATGTGAACATCCTTTTCTATAGAGACTCCCTAGACTTGATTTACTATTAACTCAGAGTCTTTGAACACCATTATTTTCTTAACGCGCATCCACTCTAGAAGGCTTAGACCTTACACTAGTCCTTCATATTCAAATTCATTGTTCAAACAAGAAAATTGAAAGCAAAAAGACCCGAGTGTATTTTCATTGGATGGGGATATCAAACATATCCCAACTCCTGCATCAACTTTACATCTTGCTCCATCAAAATAGAGAATCCATAGCTCTGAGGCTTGACCACCCTTGGGTTTCTTCATGACTTTCAGAATCACTTGATCCTCATCATAGATGACACAGGTTCCCAACCCGGTGGCATGATAATTGTTGAAAGGATCATTGTCTATGAAATCACTTAAGAGGACCTCTTCTACATCTGTCTGATCTCTGATAACCTTCTCATCTTCTACTAACTCAATACAATACATCTCATCCTTGGTGATAGAAGTATGAGTAGCCTCAAAGTTGATCATGGCTTCATCTACTACATGTTCTAAATGTAAAGGTTCAGATACTATCTTTGTTTTAGCTCTATGCTTGGTCCTAAGGATCAAGTGTGACCAATCCAAGGAAATATATCCACCTATTTTGGAAGTGAACTCTTGAGATAAGCAAAGACCGAACATGGGAGGAACATCAATCATCATGGTATCTCATGGAACAATGATGCTACATCAGGAGAACAGAGTCAAGGGGAGGTTCTTGATGACACCTATAGTTTCAACCATATTCCCATCAAGCTACATAACCCCTCTATTTAAAGGTTCATAGCTAAGTCCTAAGGCTTCAACTATTTTCTTGGGCATGGCTGTGGTGCTTGAACTAGAGTCAATCATAGAATTATGCAATAATTTATTACCCATAATGAGGGTTAAGAAGAAGGGTTTCAGTTTAGGCTTGCCTTTACTTTCAGTGGAGACTTCTTCTCCACTTTTGTGAGGAATTTTTCCTGAGATGGCGAATCAATGGCCTTTCCTTTGCAGAGTTGCTTTGTCAACTATGTGCTCACATCTTCCAATAGGGCCTTCTGTAGCAACACATTTTTCTCTAGAATAGCTAAGATATCCCAAAGAGATACATGAGTAGAGGATTTCTTCAATTGTTCCACCACATTGAATGGTGGTGGATTCAAATAATTTTGTTTCTTAGACCTTGTTATAACAATCTCCTTATGGGGCAGAGATTGCAGTACAATTGTGGAGGTACCAAGAGCTTGGTCGAGAACACTTTTGGGTTGTGGAGTGATCGGTTCACCTATGAATCTCCTCTTTGAGTGAGTGTTATAATTTGATTGCATTTGTGAGGCCTGTGATGTGGATGCCTCATTTACAAACACCCCTTCTTCTTCTTCCATCCATGAGAACATCGCATGGTCAACTATATTTTTTTCTTGCTCTAGGGACATCCCTTACATTTGCGTAGTGAGTACCGTGTTTTTCATTTGTGGAGAGGCATATGCATAACCTCCTAAATTTGAAAAAATGCATTGAATATGTTGTTTTGACACTCTTTGTTGTAGATTTTCACATGGACAATTTTGGGGCATATGTGCTTCATTGCAAGGGAAGAAATAGGGATTGATATCATCTGCAATATTATTTTTCCCCGCTACGAGTTTTTTGTTTGAACTTGGGTGAGAATTTTGTAATGGAGTAGGCACTGAAACTATCTAATTACTTGTTTGAGCCTATGGACTCGTGCACGAGCCTCCTTGGAACTGGTTTTGTTGGTAGGAAGGTCTTCTGCCTTGGTAATTTTAGTAAGCTGGCTTCAGGGGCATAGACTGATTATTCTTAATGGTAGTTATTTCATTTGAGATTCTTTGCAACAACTCCTTGAAATTGCTCATCTCATCCTTTGAATATTTATATGTAGAAACATTATTTTGTGGTGCACTCAGATATGCATACATAGACAATGAGGAGGAGTACATGCACTAGTATAAAATGTCTCCTAGAGGGTAATCAATAACTCTACAAATATAGGCATAGCAGGCCAAGGCGGTAACTTTTTGGCATCGATCAAATTATTCTTCACCTTAACAACAACATTATATGCATCCGACAAGGTGTTCCTACGAAGGGACTGGATCATCACCCAAATGTTAGTGTTTAGAGACTTCAACTAGAAAATGAATTCCAAATATATAGGCGGACGGATTACCAGCTAGATCCTTTTCCAAGTCATCTAAAACTAGGCATTAAAGTTAGTCATGGCCTCTTGAGGAGCCCTCTTTATGGTTGCTAGCTACTGAAATAGTGAAGATTGATCTCCATTGTTTGAAAACCGCTCAGAGAAAGATCTCTGAGCTAATCCCAGGTATTGATAGTATTGGCTCCCAAAGTGTAGTACCAATCAAGTGTCTTGCCTTTAAAAGAGGCCACAAGAAATATTAAAGCTACGTTTTGATCAGTTACACCATGTACCAGACACACACCCACCACATCTTGCAGATGTTCAGATGGTGTCTTCGAGCCTTGCCTGGCGAATTTTGCTACAAATTTCAAAGTGGAGGTTGGGATAGGTGCCCAAATGGTTGGTGCTACTAGTGGTATGAGAGGGCTTCTGGTGTCCCATGCAAAATAATTTCTATTAGCGATTGGCAACATGGCTGGTGGAGGGGTCAGGACATTTACTGGACAGGTTCTTGTTTGTAGTGTTACTAGTGGTGGCACTAGCAAGCCAGGGTTGTTCACGGTTTGGGATACAGTAACAGGTCTATGGCTCATACACCCACTTTAAATTTAGATACATTCAAAAATTCTCATCGAGTTTGCTAGAAAAAGAAATGTTGACGCCTAAAATTGCTAGGAAAATAGCCTTATGGGAAACTCAGTTAATGGGGGACCAATTGCGCTAAATTGAGTAACCTCCAGTTTTTTAAATAAAGTTGACTCTTTCTATAATTGGGGTGTTGGAAAGGGAAAAGGAAGCAGATATATCAAAATAAGATCTAATCTAAGGAGATGCACCAAGAGTTAAGTATGGGCATGGGAAATCTTCCATTCATATGAGATTTAAGGGCACGTTCAACAATCTGCATGTCCAAAAATAACAAGAAGTAGAGATGAAAAACCTAATAAGTTTATCAAATAAAATAACACAACTTTCATACACATTTACTAAACAATAAGAGTTCAAGACATGATCTGAATCAACATATTTATATTGAAATTATAGAAGCCTTGTAGATAAACTACTAATTACAAGAAACAACACAGTATAATGTCCTATCCATTAATTAATAAATAGAGAGCCCAAACAGTATGGAACAGTCTGTGAGTATTAATACAATAAGTAAAAATAGTACAAAAAGGCCGCAAGTCTTTTTTACTTCTTTCTGTGATTTTTGAACCCATTTTCCAAGAGTAGAAGTAGTATATATAGATCACTCACTGCCAAAGAGTTAGTAGCTGAAAAATATTCCAAGGTATGAGAAATGATATCTATCATAATGATTCCCTAAAGTCGTTGCAACAAAAATATTTTCATACATAGCATGCAGTCGCATTTGAACAAGATGTGCTCCTCAGCAAATGAAGATTGTGGTTAGAGGGAAGAAGAAACAAAAATCTCTAGGCGACACGTGTCACTCACCCACCTAGTTGCTTAGGACACGTGGCAAAGATATAGGGCTTCATACTCATTCATTTCTCCCTTTCGATCAAAATCCTTATGGAGAAGACATGTGGAGAAATCTACATTTCAAAAGTTCATCGTGCAGTCCACCAAAAGGTTTCCCGCAAAATGATGCAACGTGGCACGCGGGCGGAGCTTAGAGGAGAAACAAAGGAGAGACAGCTCTCAAAGGTCTGTGCTTCTGACATGTAGTGAAAGGGTGGGGCTCAACAGAGAAGCAAGGGAAGAATTCCTTCCAAGGAGTGCACGAAGGAAACATAGAGCAAGTAGGCGAAGGCACTACAAAAAGGGGTCCGAGAATGTTTAAACCTATAAGGAGTGATCATGCAAAAAAAAACCAACCGAAAGGGAGCTCTAAGGATTTTTAATCCGCATGAGCCATTCACCCAAGGTGGTGAATAAGTCTCATATTCCTAAATTTGGGCCACACAAGCCAAAAACACCTAAATTATGATTGGTTAATGATTGGTGTTAGGATTATCCTTGAAAAGATGCAATAAATATGGCTTATGGATGCAAAATGGGGCCAACTAAAGCATAAGAGAACCCAATTATTAATGAAAAGCCTAGAATAGTGTTAAAGTGTGTTATAACACTTTACAACACTCCAAATAAGGCATGATTAAGATTATTTTTTATTAAAAAGAGCTTTATTATGTTGATAATACATTAGAAAAGTGTGAAAGTGAGTCACAACACTTCACAACACTTTAGCAAGGTACCATTAGATCTATTAGTTCACAAGGGCCCAAGACCTAATGTGAATGTCTCAATCACCTTGCAACACTAAATCAAGGAAAAATTAAGCCTAAATCACAAGGAGGGCCCAAATAAGCCATAAAAAGTAGAAGGGTTACTTTCTTAGTGACTCCATTTAGCCCCCACTTTAGTGAGAGGATGAACCTGATTTGAAATCACACTAAAGTAGACCAACACACATAAAGAGGGGTACAGGTGTACCAATGTCAGTAAGATGAGCCAACAAGAATCAAGAGGGGTGATGAAGCCACCAGGATCAAGATCCCGCGGAACGAAAACATAGGCACAAAAGAACACATGTAAGAATGATATAAAGAGAAATGACAAACCACAAGCATGCACTGTTAGAGATGAAAAAAGTTAAAAGATGAATGAGAGCCCGATCAAGATTCGATCATTTGTCAATCTTGATGTTGATTAGATCTGAGTTGTTTGTCTGAAAAATGCATACTCGTTATGTGGCAACATAACTCTTGGCTATTCGTTGGGTGAGAATTCCAAAAAGGTGAGAACCATACACTCATGGCTAGTATGTACTCACACACACATGTGAGTGGCTATGGTGAAAGTCATGCCTTGGTTAGGATTCTCGCTCAAACCATACCAAATTTATACCTCCTGATAAATTTAATAAGGGGCCATACAAAAATGGTTTTCGAGCTTCATGAGACAAAGAAACCTTTGTATGCTTGGAGCTCATGAAAAAATAGGATGGCTTTACAATCATGCAAGCTGTGTTATGCAAGGTGTCCATATATAAAATAATACAAAATGAGGAACATTCAAAGGAGTCTTTCTTAGTTCATGTGAGGTATTTACTTAGCAGACATTGTGCCTAATATCTCCAAGAGAGGACCAATCAAAGAATAGAAGATTCATAACTTATGGGGTGTAGTGTGTCGCATCAAGCCACTAAGAGGAATATAATATGCTAAGAGAGATCACACTCTTGAATGAAATTATACCCAATGCCATCCACAAAGAAAAAAACACATTGTATAAAGTAATAAAATTGCACCATGAACCATGAAAGAGGAAAAAAGAAAAAGAATAATAACAATGTATCCCCCCAATTTAAAGGAATTGGTAAACACCATACTGTGAGCAATTACTTTAAAGTAGCAAATGATAACTGCAAACAAAGAGGACATGAGAGCCAACTTGGAAAGCCCTATGCCAAGTCATATGTTTCCAAGTAAAGCCACATCATGTAAGAGAAAAAGAAAAGGAAAAAGAGATGGGTTTCCCCCACAATGAAAACACCAAAAACGTAAGGGATCTATGGATTTGGGGTCAGTATCTTCTCCCCACAATGTTTTTAGAGAGCTCATAACTATCATCATTCCCCAAATACACATAGAACTAGAAGAATGACACAAAGGGAGCAAAAACAAAGAAAGAGCCTTTCGGGTCAACATGGTAGGGACGTAAATGTCTCGACGCCTTACATCATCCCAAAAAAGAAAATACAAGACAAATGGAAAAGATAAAGAAAAGGCTTTTGTGTCGACATGGAAAAGACATGAATATCTTGATGCCTTGCATCATCCCCAAAAGGAAAACACAAGATAAATGAAAAAGATAAGGAAAAGAAAAGGAAAATATTTTGGGTCAACATGGAAGAGACATGAATGTCTCGACACCTTGTGTCATCCCCAAAAGGAAAACACAAGACAAATGAAAATGACATAAGGCAAAAAAATGAACATAAAGAAGAATGAAGGTACAAATAAAGGAATTTCACAAAGAGAGAGATACATCAAATAGAACGTCATGGGGGATTGCATTATGCACATGTAATCACACAAAATAAAATGAAAAATAAATAATGCAAAATACTAGTATGGAACATGTGAGTCAACCTATGAGCAGGTCATCTGCCTCCCAATCTCAGTCTGTATAAGCGAAAGGTAGACAACGAACCTAAGGAACAACACCAAATGCATTACTGGGACAAGGCTATCTACCTCTTGCTCCAACTAAGTAAAAAACAAGACTGAGTTGAGGTAGGCGGTGGAAAAGATCATGTAATACTGAGAATAGAATGTTCTAAAACCATTAAATGATAAGGGGGAAGAAAACAGAATATGCTATGCAATCACTCTATGGCATTCGTTGCCATCAAAGTGAATGTTGTTCACTACCAGCTTGAATGCATGACACTCATTAGTACTATGTTCAAGAGTTCTATTATATCGACAATGTGGAACTTTTTCATCTTTAGGATATATTATGAGCCTATCTTTCATTGGTGGTAATGTTATTAGCTCTTTTTTTAGGAGCAATTGTAGTTTTCTCTCACTTTCAGGTGGTGGACAAGGAAATTTTAGATTTTGTAATTTGTAGAGCCTCTTGCGCTTGCTAGATTCACTAACTTATCAAGATGAAAGTTGAGGAGGAGGACCTAAGGTGATCCTATCATCCTTTTCACTATTGTGAATGATTGGTTATTCTTTAGGAAGAAGGACATTCATATTTGGAGGGGAATCGAAGATCACCATACCATCACAACAAAACATTAGGTATTCTTTAGGAACTCTTATGTTGTGAGAGGGATCTTTATATCCCAACCCCTTTGTGTTTTCATTAGTTGGTATTTTGTCTAGGAGTTGATGAATTTCATGTTCACTTTTTGTATCGCATCGTTTTTTACTAAAGATTGTGAATCCTTTTCCATATCTTTCTTTGTTATCATATAATGGTTGAGTTTTTTCTTGTTTAGAGGAACTAGGTTCACCTATTGTAGGGAACTTAGGTTCAACTTTTGTTTCTAGGTGTAGGTAACAAAAAATCTCAAGAGGTGGCATTATAGGACATGTTGGTTGTTTCATTGATGGGTAAAAGGATGCATTAGCTTCAAGGTTGTTAAGACAATCATTTAAGAACTTACTCATGTGTTCATCATCTTCTCCAATGATATCAACATCACAAGGAGGACATGCATTAGGATTTGAGTGAGCATGAGTAAGGTCAATGTCATTAGGATCATGTCAAAAAAAAAAACTTGACACATCCACTAAGGATTTTAAAGACATCCTAATCTTGCTAAAGCACATATCCATGATGAAAATTTCAGATTGTAAACTATGCAATAGTGTAAAATAAAATGTTGTAATTGCAATTTTATATTTAAGGAATTCACAAGATGAATCAATTTAAACGACATCTAATGAATTGAGTGAAAAAGAAGATCTATAAACTGAAACAAAAATGTAGTAATAGAAAACAAAAACTCAGATTTTGAATTGTAAATGCTAGAAAATGTAGTGCAAAAATTGCAAAGGGACCGATTTGCCCAAGGTGGCAAATGAGTCCGAGTGAGGACTTTTTTCAAAAATTTCATAAATTTTCAATGGAATTTTATGCTTTTTATGTTTTATGATCTGTATTTGAGATGAAAATGCAGATTTTGAATGATTTTGAATGAAATTAGATGCAAAAATTCAAGCTGAATGAGCTTTCAGTAACGTAAAAATTGAAACCTTAGAATGTAAATTAATTAATACTTATCCTAATGCAATGTTAATGCAAGCCAAATCTAGGATGAGAATCCACTCCAAATTATAATTATAATGTTCTAAATGTCAATTCACCAAAATGGAACCTATGGAAAATGTGGATTTGCTACTTATGGTTTAGGACATAGAGAAAATACACTTCCCAACTATTCCATTGAAGGGTAACCCTTGAGATTTCAGTGCAAAATAGAAAGAGATCTTACAAGGGCTATCCTAGGAGCTGAATATGATCTAATGATGGGTTCACCACCAAGTTTAGACTTGGAAAAGATAATGAAATGTTATATGAAATGAAAAACCATAATTCAATGCAAACTAAGACCAAATGACCTAGAAAAGTGAATGAAACAACACATAAAATTGCAAAATAGAATGTGTGCACCTAGAAATCCGGAGAAGGCTATATGGAGATATAAAATAATAGAAAATATGATTTTACTACTGAATGGGACTCATTTTCCAAGTTGGGCGAATCAGTCTAGTTTTTGAAAAATTGTGTCAAAACAGGTTTCACACAAAAGGGTATCTGAATTTGCAAAATCTTGAAAATTGACTAGAACTGGGACTCATTTGCTAGAAGTGGTGAATTAGTCTAGTTGGGCTTTTTGGAACTTTGAAAGATGATCTTTCTCTTCTCTATTTTCTCTGTAATTCTTTAGTGGTTTTCGGATCCAAAACTACAATTTGTGACATGTAGGTGATCTCCAAGTCTCTCCAAGGCTAGTTGACAACTTTGACAACTTTTGAATGGTTTTCAACTTTTCTCCAATATTGCTCCTAAGGAAATATGCAACCTACACCTGCAAATCACACACAAAGAAGAGGGGAAAATGTTGTTGGGTTAGTGGATAGGGGTTTTTCCTTGGTCAAACCTCTTGTTGGTAATTAAACCTTGAAATAAAATCAAATAAGAATGGGGAATGATGAATGGACAAATGATAGTGTTGTAACACAAAACCCTTCAATGAAGCACTCCAAATATGCTTGAAATGGCTACAATGGATGTGGTTCTTGAATCTTCCTTGAATGATGTTGATCTTGAGTGAAGCACTTACTTGAATCATAAAC
Source organism: Sequoiadendron giganteum (assembly GCA_007115665.2). Classification (NCBI taxonomy): domain Eukaryota; kingdom Viridiplantae; phylum Streptophyta; class Pinopsida; order Cupressales; family Cupressaceae; genus Sequoiadendron; species Sequoiadendron giganteum. Next base: position 129,969,370 of record CM021108.1, on the reverse strand, counting down.
CCTACACAAAAATTATTAGCACAATAACAAGCATGATGCATGGAATCTTTGACATGATGATTGATGCTTGAAGAATACTACAAAATGCTTGATAATATGTCCTTGAATTCTCTTGTAGATGCTTGAATTCTCTTTTGAACTCAATTTCCTAGTATGAATGCTTTTACAAAAATCTTAGATGATCTCATGAATGCCTCGGTGAAAATGAGTTAAAGAACCTTGTGTTTATACTCAATTATGCAAGAATTCTCTAAATTACAACACTACAAGCCGACATCAGATCCAGGAGAATAAAATCCAGCCAGAAATTTGAATTAAGTTTTATTTTGGGCCGCACAAGACTCATTCACCCAAGATGGAGAATGAGTCCCATTTGGCATAATGTATGGGACCAAAAATGAAAAGTGCTTAGAAATGTGTGAAAACTGGTTCGAGGCCAAAAGATCCAGGTGGGACCCATTTTCCCAAGGTGTTGAATGATTCCTAGATCCCTAAATATGGGCCACACAATACATAAACACCTGAGTTATGATTGTTTAATGATTGGTGTCGGGATTATCCTTGAAAATATGAAATAAATGAGGCTTGTGGATGCAAAATGGGGCCAATTAAAGCATAAGAAAACCCAATTATTAATGAAAATCCTAGAAAAGTGTGAAAGTGTGGTACAACACTTTATAAGACTCCAAATAAGGCATGATTAACATTAATTTTGATTAAAAAGAGGTTTATTAGGTTGATAATACCTTAGAAAAGTGTGAATGTGAGTCACAACACTTCACAACACTTTAGCAAGGTACCATTAAATTCATTAGTTCACAAGGGCCCAAGACCTAATGTGAATGTTTCAACCACATTAAAACACTAAATCAAGTCAACATTAAGCCTAAATAACAAGGAGGGCCCAAACAAGCCAGAAAAATTAGAAGGGTTACTTTTTCAGTGAATCTAATAAGGAGTCTTGACATGAGTCTAGGTATTTTTGAAATTTGTATTTAGTTGGATCATCTTTTATTATTATTATTTTTTTTTCAATATCTAGCTTGTGACAAACACACATAGAAAATATCATGAAATATTTTGAGTCATGGCATACTCTTCAAATTTCATTGTCCATCATGTTTTGTTGATTGAAGGCTTGCCACTTATAGTCTAGGTTGATTCAAATTGTTGCAATCTATACTACCAATAGACAAGACAAAAATAAGTATGTTTAAGTTTAATGCATAATGTCAATAAATTGAATTCAAAATTTCATCTAAAAGTAATAGCGAGTTATGTTTCCTAAGAAGGATTAAATTGTAAATGCACTCATAAAGACTATCAATTTAAATATCAATAGTATTGTATTTTATATTAAAATCAAGGGAAAGGCCCCTAAACCCAAGAGTAAAAGTGTAGTAAACAAAAGAGCAGAGGCCAACAAAGCCTAACAATCAAAACCAAACAAGAGGAGGCATGTAGACCTCATATATACATGAAAATTAGTATAAAGAACTAGGGAAGTAATCCATAAAGATGCCGAAAGAAAATGAAAACAACAAAATAGAACCTACAACAATTATTTTTTTGAAGAACGAATGAGATCCCAATTTTTCTTCAACTTTTCCAGAGCAATATTCTAGTCATCCTCCTTAACATTCTCAGTATCAAATTTCATTTGAGTCATCTATTGGTCTTTCCTAATTTTCCTCTTGAATTTATTTATCTTAGACTTACAAGACATAGTCCAAAATATTACATGTTTCATGATCACATCCATGATAGTATTTAGATTTTCAACAACTTCCTCCAAGGAAAAAATATTATTTTTTATTTTATCACCATCACCTTCAGTATCATCTTCAAGGGTCTAGATAATCCTTTCCTTCAATTGATATTTCATACCTTTTCAACAATAAAAATGGGTCACTTCTTTTTCAATTTCCTCTAACTCCCCTTTAAGGTTTTCCTTACCAAATACCTACTCCCACTTGAGCCCTTTACAATCCTCTTCATTCATATCAACAAAATTTTTATCTTTATCATTGTGTTCCTCCCCCTCCTTAGAGATAATCTCCTCCTCTTCCTCCGTTTGTTCACTATTGACTCGGCTATCATCATCAATGTCAAGGAGGAAACACTGATTAGAGTAGACCAGATTCACTTCCTCATGCTCTAACTTTTTTACCTTTAATATATTTTCTTTTATGCATCTGGCTAGCACTAGCTAGTTTGAAAAAGCTCCTTTATCCTGACCCACTACTTTTCAAGCTATTCTATAAAGGCTCTGGGTCATCACCAATTTATATGGTTATAGAGCTATAGGGATCCTTGTTCTTATTTTTAGCATTACTAAGAGAGAGAGGGACATTCCTTTTCTGAGGGGTTAGAGTCTCTACAAGAAAAATGAAAGAGGTATTTTGGGGTGGAGTAGAAGAAGAAACCCCTTTCTTAGAATTAGAATTTTAGCTCGAAGCAGGGGATTTAGGGGTAGATAGAGGATTATTTTCTAAAATATTGATTCCCAAGGAGTCAATAGTGGGGGTAAGATTCGATTGGGGGTTGGCAGAAAACAAAAATTTATAAATGTCATAGATTAAACCTTTATGTAGGGGTGAGAAGCCATCTTTATAAATATAAGATGTTAGGGATGAAAGCAAGTAAAAAGGAACATTTATCTATTCCCTATAGTAAATGTTAGTTAATATATTTAAATGATAACCATGAATTGTTGTAAATCTTCCCTCAAGGGTAAAATAATGTACTAAGTGAAGATTTATCATGCTATAGGTGGAAGCTAGCTTCTCCTGACAGAAGCAAAATATGAAGACAACTATTTTTTCCACCATGTCAAATAATTTATCCTTGATTTTTTGGTATTTATTGTTTCTAATATTTGATACTTTGAGACCTTTACATTAAAGGGTCGTTGTGTTTGCAATGAGGCTAGTGGTCACCTCAAAGTGAATTCAACCAATGATGACCTTGCCAACATTCTTTGAGTTGTAGAATTTGGAGGTGAGGGTACATCATCATACCGCCTAGAAGAAAGAAGTGTGGTCTGCCTCCTCAAAAACTCTCAACAATTCAACATTTTGTTTTAGTGTGATGCAAGAAAGAGGTATTGACCTTTTCCTTGGGCCTCCTATACTAGCCCCAAGTACTTACTCAGAGATTAAAGAGGATTCTTTACAATAAGCTTAATACAAAGAGCGACAAAGATGGCATTTGAAATGCATAGGTATTCCTTGAAGAATGAGCATACAATTAATGAGGAGAAAAATTAGCTCGTGTCAAGAATTTGGCTAATTATTGCCCTATCCTAGAAAGAAAACCCCCTTTCAAAGGTACTATACTTGTGGGGTGGCTCATACATATTATAATTCCATTAAATGGAGGAGAGAGGTTTCCAACTCATGTTGCCACTTTGGAAATCATTCATTTCCATAATTATTTTTTCTTCCAAAAAATCAATAAGATTTGGAGTGTGGAAAGATATCATCTCCAAATATTAATAAATAATGATGAAAATACCTTCCATATAACAAAGGATTAAGCCCTCATTATGTAATTTCATTTTTTTATAGCCTAACTTCATCCTTTTCCTATATTTCAAGAAATCACCATTGTCAACATCATTCATATTATGAATCCCCCCACATACATGAAGGGGGAAATGATAAGAAGAATTATAAAGTCAAGAAACATTGAGAAACTAAGCAACTTAGGAGGTTGAAAAAATATGGATCTTGTTGCACATGTTAGGTAACTACCTAGTGTCAAGTCTTTCGTTTAAAATTATTTATTTAATATTTTAAGGGATATTTTCAAATCCCCAACAAACCCAATCAGGATAGGAGACACCCACATTAGATGTCACATTAGTTTCCATATTACCTTCCCTATAGGTGTACTAGATCTGATATTGAAGAAAACTACCAAAAGATTGTTTGCACTCATCCATCATGTTGCTGATAAAAATAGGCTCCACATAAAATCCTTTTAAGCTATTAATGATGACCATAAAATCACCTTCAATAATGACCTTTCTGAAACCTTTTTATTTGTATCTTAATTCCCCAAGTAGCCATAGTTATTTTTTCAAGTAAATTATTATTTTATGGAAAGAAAAATATCCATGTTATTTCTTCTCTAATCCCTCAAATTTTTTTTGTTTGTTTCTTTCCATTTTCCTCAAGAGACAACTAGGGGAATTAGTCGCCAAAGATAAAAAATGATGGGGCTAGAGAAGGGGTAATTGTTCTAGCTATTAAGAAAGACCTTAATGGAAAAGGGGAAGACCCAACAAACTAATAAATATTTAAGGACATAGTTGCAAACTTCAGTCTTAAAGGAGAAATTTAAGAGAAGATGGTCTATGTTATCAACCTCTTCAATGCAAAAAGAGCATCTATTAATATATTGAAATCATCTCATATTAAGGTTGTCAACAACAAGAATGTTTCCACGAGTAAAAACCAACTAGAAGTAGTTGGTTTTGAGGATGATTTTAGGAATCCAAACCTCCTTCCAATAAAATCTACAATAGAGAAGGATAAATTTCTCGATCATACTATAAGTAGATTTGGCAAAGAATAAGCTAGAGAGATTTATACTACATATCTAATTGTTTATTTTCTTAAGGGAAAAAAGAGTGCAGTCCCCAATTTGATTAATCAGATCCTTCAAAACCTCTTCCTCATTTTTTTGACTACCACCCCTTAGGGATCCTCCCAAAAAAAATTGATCTTCAATTTTTTTCCATTTCGGGGAAGCACCAATCCAATCAATATAGTTATTGAGGGAGTAATGATAATCCTCACTTATCCTTACTTTATTGTAGTTAAATTGGTTGAAGGAGGAAAGAGAAGGACCCTTAGACCAAAGATCCTCCCAAAACCTACTGTTGAAGCCATTTCCTAGACCCTTCTTCTAATCCTCTACTTAATGATACCTCTTATTTTCACCAAGTTATTCTAGATAATTGAACCACATGAAAATTTAAAAAACATGAAATTATCTTGATTCACATTATCAAGGTATTTAGCTTTCAAACTTGTAGCCTAGTCTTTTTATTCAGTCAATAGGTACCATCAAATTTTCACAAGTAATTCTTTATTGAAAATTTTCAGTCTCTCAATTCCAAGGCCCCTAAAATTTTTTGGCATGGAAAATTTCTCCCAATTGAGCAAGGAAATTTTGGACTTTTATTCCATTTCTATCCACAAGAATTTCCTCTGAAGTTGTTCAATTTTTTAGGCTATGTAAGCAGAAATGTTGAATAAGGAAAGAATATAAAGTGGAAAAATCTAAAGGGAAGCTTTGTGAAGTTGGAGTTTCCCATCTTGGCTAATTATCTTATGCTTCCAACTGTCCAGTTTCTTTCAAATTATTTTGATAATACCATTCCAATAAGAATTTAGAGGATATTTGGTAGTAAAAGGAAAGCTAGGGTAACAAGCTAGGAGGGGAGAAGATTGACATCCTAGAATCCTAGTTACTCTCTCTCTAATTAACTAATCTATATTAAATAAATAAATCTTTTTATTAGTGAAATTAATGTACTTACCTATTGTAAGAGAATATGCATCAACGTTTATTTTCCAATGGGAAGCTTCCACCACTAAGGAAACATCAGACATAATTGTGTGATCCACAAATTATTGATGGGAATCAAGGGGAGAGAAGAAGCAACTTGAATACCTTTAAGAAATTTATGGATATTCTTCCCAAGAACTTAAGCCACAATTATGAAGAGATAGCGAGAGAGAGGATCCCCTTCCAAGAGTCCTCTCCCATGAGAGAAAGAAGCCAAAGGAATTGAATTTACCAAAAAAAATAAAATTGGAGATGTAACACAAGCTTTAATCAAACTTATAAACTTTAATTTAAAACTATAATTTTGTAGAAAAAACATTAGGAATTGCCAAGATACTTTGTCGTAGGATTTGGAGATGTCTAATTTGAGTGTCATAGTGGGCTTCTTTCTATATTCTATAGAATTGATATACTCCTAAGTGACTAGAGTTTTGTCAATAGTTTTTCTTCATAAAACAAATCTTTTATTTAGGAGAAATCATTTTATTTAGAATCTCTTTTTGCCTATTGACAATTATTTTAGATTAGATTTTGTAGGCTATGTTGCACAGACTAATGGGTCTAAAATATATCATAGTGAGGTCCTCACCTTTCTTGGGAAGTAGCACAATGTATGTAGAGTTAAGTTATTTTGGCAACCTGATCTAAAGAAGTCCCTCACAACATTAAGGAGGTCAAGAGAAATCATCTACTAGAAGTCTTGAAAGAAGCCAAGGGAAAACCATTAGGTCATGGGGCCTTGTAAGAACCAACGGAAAACACACATTATTTTAGCTCTTGATATGAAACAGGCTTCACCAAATTCTTAAGCATCTTGGTTGGTAATGATGTTAGGAATAATATTAGTAAGATCAACTAAATTCGAAACATCTAGAATTTGACCTACCAAGGAGTCAGTAAAGAGAGAGATAGTAGCCTCTGCAATATCATTCTCCTAATTGAGAATAGTACCATCTTCCCTGACAAGGGACTTGACCTTGTTCCTTTTCTTATGTCTCAAAGTAGATTGGTGAAATAATTTAGTGTTCTTGTTGCCCACTATTAACCTTCAACACTTGATTTTTGTTTCTAGAAAATTTCCCCCCTTTTTTACAGCTAATCCACTCCATTCTTTAATCCTTTTCCTTAACTGAGGTCTCCACTTCATTTTCTTCTTCTTCTAGGTTTTTTTGTATGGCTTGTAGGATAGTCAGAAAAATTTTCTTTTCTTGGATTATATTTCCAAAGGAGATATTTCTCCATTTCTTAACCTTCTCCTTAACCCACTTTAATTTGTTGGTAAGATGATAGGTGTCCCCATGAGAGGCTGGTTCCAACACCTTTGTATCAAATATTTGAAGTCAAGATGCATAGACAACATCATTTCATATATGAAGGGGAAATGCCCTTTAGCAATAGTGTCTTCCCAGTTAAGGAGTATAGCATTATGGTCTGAATTAGTTCTAGAGAGGGTAAAGAGAGTTAGCTTAGGAAAAATATTCCAATTTTTAGATATTAGAAACCTGTCAAGTTTAACCTATTTGTGGTTTTTTCAAAATCGCCTATTAGAACAGGTGAATAAGGACCCACATAGGTCAATATATAACAACCCATTCAAATGAAGGAAATCCATGAGATCCATCATACTATTTGAGAAGGAAATGAAGTCCCTCAATTTCTCTAAGGGGTACAATGGAGTATTGAAGTCTCTTCGCAACATCTTCCATAGGTGTTTCTTCTCTTCTTCCATCCCCACACTAACACCACAACTAGCCCTCATATTATAAGTAAAAATCAAACAAACAAGGAAAATCCAAACACAAAATCGAAACTCAATGTAACATCTCAAACCAAATAAACAATAATGCATTAAATTTTAAAGAGTCGCGATCCTACCTCCCAAGCTATACATTGAAGATAATGGATTGATGAAGTTGTGTCATATCTCCCTAAGTCCTTCTCCAATCTCTTCCTCAAATTTCAAGCCCAAACCTTAAAAAAGATTCTCAAAACCCAAAAATGAATGAGATTCCCTTCATAAAGATTCAAAGATAGTATATGTAGTGAATTCGATGTAAGCATTCATTTTCAAATGGAGAAGTCACCCATGGATCATAATCACCCTCTCTTTGTTTTCCCAACAAATCTTAATAGAGTGGTCTCCACAAGATGCTCACACATGTGTGAGCATTGGGATAAGAGATGTACTTGTGTACACTCATTCCCATGGTAAGTTCCTTGGGAAAAACTCACCATCATTTTCAATGCCTACAAGATTCATAAAATACAATATTATAGAATATATTGACAACATAATAGTTGTCACATATGATATACTCTTTATAGAAATAATTTACCCCTGATAAAAAATACTCTTCGATTGACAATGTAATCAAGATGATCAATGATGAAAAGTTATAAATTGAATTAATGTATTTTTATGCACATATCAAATTATATTCCTTAACATATTAACTTTTATAAAAAAATAATTGACATAACCCTTGCACCTCCTTTCGGTGCAAGTGTAAGTTAAGTAATAAGTATTGAAGAGTTTTAGATGGATAAATAACTACAATTGCAATCAACTTACCACTTAAGTATATGAATATTAATTTTTAGAATTTTTTGATTAATTGTGACTTATTAAAGGTTTCATTATATGAATATTTAGATTTTTTTTAGTGAATGTCTTGTACTTAGCAGTGGAAAAATAAATTGGGTATTTTGATTTGAGTTTGAGACTAATGCACTTAATAAATGGTTGATTGGTAGTAGATTCTTTCTAAATAAAGCAACTTCACTGATGCATTAAGAATCACTTAATATTGTTTATCTTTTCTAGCACGAAATTTTTAAGCTCTCAACGACTTGTTAAATAATTATTAAGATGAATGCAATGTATTATATATATATATATATATATATATATATATATATATAGTTCAAATATTCACATAACAATTAGAAGAGTTTCTTATAAAAAATAGACCATGATATAGTCTAAGATATTACATTTTGAAAAGTTTAATATCTTGGAAAATACCTTTTTATGGAAGACATGAAAATTAAATTTGAATGTTGAGTATTTTTCATGTACCATTTTTTATCACAAAGACTAAAAATTCCCATCAATTTAATTAATATGTATATTGAAGATTAATTTTCCATTTTATTCAATGCTTATGGTAGTTAATTAATAAGAAAATTTCTTATAAATTTATACTCAAAGTTAAAAGTTACAACTTAAATTACTCTTTATTCTATATATTGAAATGAATCAAATATTAAATTTCAAACAAAATATATTTTTATCATTGAAATACATTTTTTTTATTCATAAGCACTTTTGATTGGAACTATGAACCGTGAAGCCATATTTGGAAGACCTCATCCCCGTCATCTCTCCTTCATCTTTCTTCTTCCTTTTCCTCCATTTCCTCTTCTACTCCTCTTCTTCACTCCCCTTCTCCTCCATATCTCCTCTTCCTTTGGCTCCCCCATCTCCACTCCTCTCCTTTATCATCCAGCTCACCTCCTTCCTCCTCCTACTCTACCTTACTTCCTCCTCCTCTCCTCTACTCGATTGCCTCCACTTCCCTGTCACCACTGCCATCCTCCAGCCTTACTTTTGTCAACCCCTTATCACTCCTCTCAGTTCTGTCACCTTTTCTCTCCCTATAACTCCAAGCTCGAGTGCCACCACCTTATCACTCATAATTGACCTCCTTATCCCTCCAATGCACTGAGTGAGACCACCTTACCTCCAACCTTATCACTCTGGTACCTTATCACTACTGACACCCCTTATCGCTCCACTACCTTATCACTCCCAGAGCCTCTCCTTATCTCTCTGTTCCATCCTCCCTCCAACTAGCTCCAACCCACAATACTCCTTTCTCTATATCCTCCGCCTTCACTGGCGAGCGCTCCATGCTCATGTCGCGGGGCCAACGTGGAATTAACAGCACAACCGACCGGGTCAACGATCCAAGTCCACCATTCATCCTAGAACTTTCCGCCAGCAGAGAGTTAACATTGTCCTTCAAGCAATAGGAGTTGGTGTGAGTCGAAACTGTGACACCATATCAACAGGGCCTGTGAGTTTATCGTCACACTGCGTGGTGAACCCCCATTGAAATACATTTTTAGTGACAAATCAAATAATAAATTTGTAATAGAATTTATTACTAAAATGTAAAATTAAAGAAAAATAGATATTAAAATGATTGATATTTTTACATATATTTATGATTACAAATAATAATTGTCAAGAATATTTAACCCACCATATAGAACTAGTGTGATAAATAATGGATAGTAAGAGAAATTCATATTATATAGGTTTCATGTTAATGTAGAATATTTTTAGAATATTTTTTTCGATAATATTCTTCATATGGATTACTCCTATTTAGAGATAACCTTGATATGAGATAATACTTCTTAGGTGTGTTTATTTTTATGGAGATTGCATACCATTATTTTAGATAGTAGTTTCTCTCATTTACTATATATGTAAATCTTATTGCAAGATTAATTCATTTGAATATTTCTTTCATTTTTCCTTGTTGTTATTGCATACTTTCATCCTTTCTAGCTTTTGTAAGAGAATTTGTTTTTTCACCTTTCATAGCTCAATCAAGTGATATCATTCTTCTAGAATATCTCAGTTTTGATATAGCATAGAGTGAGTTTTTGGCTCAAAATTTTTGTCTAGTAAAATTACACAGTTTATATGAAAAGATATATTTTGTTTTTATAATAGCAAGATATTTTATTCTTTATGTATTCTTTGTTCAAATATGTTTGCAATAGATCATCAATAAAATTTAAAAGGCCATTCAAATTTTTTTTTTTGTGAATCATATGTTTTGATTAGATTAAAATGGGAAGGTCCTATACCCATTACAAAACAACCAATATGTTTGGTGTTAATCATATGTTGCATGGGTGAGAATTAAGTAAAGGTTGAAATTCTTCATCTATTGAAAATACCTTAGTTTCCAAGTTGAGAGTTGATTATTTGTTTCAACATCCATTGATTGAGGTTATGTTGCTTTTCTTGGTGACAACCTTTTGTTGTATGTTGTGGGAGGCCATCTCATCTTATAGGTTAGGAGGGTTTTTCTCTACATGTGGATTCGTTTTTGTGGACTCGAAGAAAAATACCATGAAGTTTAGAATTTGGAAGCCTTTGGAGAGTAAGACTCTTTTTTTGCATGTGTTTTTTAGATGTGATTTTTGCATGTTAATTTTTGCATTTGATTTTTGTATGTGATATTTTATTGTGCTTTTTGCATGTCATTTTTTAGGCAGGTTTCGCCTTTCCAATTTAAGAGCAAAAATTTTAATATATGTAATAAAATAATCAACTAGGAAAAAAATATATTTGTAATAAATTTTCATTGACTACTCCAAATTGAGATCAATTTTTTTAAAAGTTCTTATTTTTCCAAGCATGTTCTATTGGAATTTTTTTTGCATTATTATAAATTTTCATTTATTGTTCCATTTGGACAAGACTATCCACTAAACTATAAAGTGTCGCAATCCATAGGTTAGCACTTTTTACCTCCTTTTAAAAGGTAATTTAAATTTTGTAAGTTTAAAATTAGGAAACCTTTGTTTATCCACTAAATACATAAGTTGAAATTTTTTTGGGGGCTTGGTCATGTATATGCACTCAACTTATCAGTGCTACTTTTATGTATCATTTTTTGGGTGAATTATACACAAGCATTTTTTAATCATGAAGTGAGATAAAGTTCCAAATTTCTTAAGAGGTAAATCTATTTAAATAAATAATGGGATAAAAAATCATCCCTCCATCATTATTTTGGATGAAAAAAAATACATGTCCTAGAAAGATGACATCCTAAAGCATTTCCAATGGATTCATATATTGCCACATTTGTATGGGCTTATTCTTGAACCAAGTACTATTGAGAAGTTGTTGACTTGGAACTATTGTCATTGATGTCAAAACCTAGGATCTGGAAGTTTGTCCTCCGGATGATACACAAAAATGATCTATCCTATCGTATGCTATAATGTTGTGTAGTGTGGATGTTATCCTCAAGACGGATATGGCAATACTTCTTTTTGGGACATATATGGAAGACAATTAATGCAGAATAATGAAAACTAATCTTTTGATGTTGGATGTTGTACCTAAATCTTATTTTGGGTATCCTTGCTATCTGAACATTCATGTAGCATGTTACAAGTTCTAGTATGTCTAACTGCATTGCTCCAATTGGTACTGAAAATGATGATGATCAAGATTTAGTCTTGGTTGTGTTGTTCCTAATAGATCTAGAATATATCTCATGTAATTCAAAGTACACTATATATTGGTAATTATGCTAGGTGATGAACTTATCTTATGTATGACCTATTTATGGGTCCCTGTGTAATGTGGTAAGAATATTTTTATTTGCAACCTATATTTTGGGTCTAGTGCTAGTGTACCAATCCTTATTGAGTATTTCAAGGTTGTTCTTCAAGCCGACATGTTTTGCTAGGCTGGCTCATTTTGTTCTTCAGGTATATATATGTGTGTGTGTTTATGTGTGTAAAAAATCTTCTTTGTATCCGAACAAGAAGTGTGGTGTGTGTGAATAGTGATAAGGGTGTGAAGGATTGTGTGCCAAGAAATATAGAAGGAAGTGAAGGAAAGTGTCATGAAGAAGACATTTGTATTACGGAGGTTGTGTAAGAAAGTTGTGCAAAATATTCTTCAATGGATCTACTACAATCAAATATTGTGCTCTTAACCAAAACTGAATTCATACATATGTAGATGCAACTTCATTAGTTCATGTTTTGTCTATTTTTGTATTTAGTGATTTTCGTATTAATCAAACAGTGAGCCCATCGAAAGTGAGCCTTACCTACAGTGAGCAATTTGGTAGCGAGCTTTTGTAAAATTCACCTTAACCAGTGCATTATAATTGATAATTAGTATTCTCTGTGGTTTTTCCCATCTTGGGTTTCTATGTAACTTTTGGTGTTCATTGTGCATGGTGTTGTTAAGTGCTTGCATGTTCATATCTATTTTAATTAATATATGATTGGTTTAATATTGATCCAGATTAATTAAAGAAAGGAATTTTTTTTGGTAATAATTGATTCACCCCCCCTTTCATTTATTTGGACTATTCAACAATTGGTATCAAAGCTTGGTCCCTTGCAAATAGACCTTAACTGCTTGAGGGAGATCTTGAAAGTTTGACAAAATGGTAGGAGATTATTACATTAAGAAATAACTAAAGTCAATATTAAGTGATATGGAAAGTACAAAATCTAAAAATGAGGAATTGAAAGAAAAAATCAAGGAGGCAAATGTTTTTTATCTCAAAGCTAAGGGAGAAAATCTAGAAATTCAAACCTAGACATAGAGAAGTCAGCGAGCAATTAAAGGATTCAAAGGAAAGTGTTATGAATCTAAAGCTTCGGTTGAATGAATAGAAGAAGACAAAAGAAAGTCTCAAGGACACCATCAAACATAAAATAGAAGAATACTGAAGAAAATATCAAAGATACCATCAAACAGAAAGTAGAAGAAAATGAGAAGTTAGATCAAGAGTTAAGGAGGATAAAATAAGAAGCTAGAGTATGTAAAAGTAGCATAATTCTAGATCAAATTCTTTCCCTACAAAAATTTCACAAAGATAAGGGAGGACATGGCTTCTCAGGGGAAAGCTTGAATCAGAATACCAAGGGTAAAGACAAAGTAGTTGGAGCCGAAGCAAGATCTATTGCGACAAGCAAGGTCTGGAACTCTAGAAAATCGACAAAAGGACCTCTGGTTAGGAAACCAAATGCTCAAAGGTACTGATCATTTAATGGTCATTATTTTCTATGCAAAAAAATTGGACATAAGGCTATAGAATGTAGAAGGAGGAAGGAACCAATTATTCAATTATTTAACTATCACAAGTTTAGCCATAAAGAAAGTCATTGCATAAGTCAATTATCTAATCTGGCTAGAAGGAATTGAATGAATAATCTATTTCATGGTTATTGCTACTTATGCCATGGTTATGGTCACAAATCTAAACAATGCAAATCTAGGGTTCACTCAGTTAAGTTAGGGAAAATATGTTACAAGTGTAATCAATCTAGACATTATCTTAAAACATGCAGATATGTTGCTCCAAAAAATTCTGAAAACAAAAAGAAGGTTATAGAATCAGATGAATCTAAGGAGAAGACCATCATGGTTTGGAAGAAAAAGGAAATAATTGTGGAGATCTCTTTTGTGGTACCAGATCTTGGTACAAGCTCTTTCAGAACCTGAACCTACTGCCTTGGCTCAAGGAGAGTTTTGCAATGCATATCCTGATAGTTCCCCCTCACCAAAGTAAGATTCATGTGCTTTTGGCATGACTAAGCTGGATCCAATTGGTGATGTATGATGAAGCTTAATATAAATTATTGAAAGGAAAAGTACAATTTCTAGTGTCATCAATGAACATTTTGGCAGTGAAGTCATCACGAGAAATTAAGGAGGAAAGATGGAGTTTCAAATCATTTCTCACAATTTGCAAAGAAGAATAAGAGGTTTTCGTTGAGTGATAAAATATTGAAGAAGCTAAGCGCGACGATGGAATCTGTGTTGATTGGAAGTGAATCATGTGGTGGTATTCTGTTGAAGTTAAAGGGAGTAGAGTTGGATAAATTTGATCATCAGAAGATGAAGGAAATGGAGCTAGCATTGAAGGCTGATGAATAGCATAATGTATGTGCCCTAGGTATAGAGTTATAGGGCGAATTCCCTTGTTTTTCTAACAAATATTTTATCTTGTTCTTGTTGATTTTTTTCAAGGATGGCTACATCATTTTGGAGAAACCATATCTGATCACTAAGGAAGCCATTGAAGGTATCACGGGGTTGTGCAAAGTTAGTGACTTCATTGGGAAGAAAACAGTGAAATACAAAGATGTGGAGGAACTTAATTGTATTGATAAAGACCCCAAAGCTCTACTGATAAATACCATTATCGATACTATAGTAAGGTATTTTGCTTATGGTATCTCATACAAAATCTATTTCAGAAATTGTGAAGGTTCTACATTTGCTATTGTTGTTTATCTTGCACATAAGATGCTGAAGGAAAATCAACAATTTGACTTGTGTAGCCTGATAATGGAAAACGTAATTGAGAATTTCAAAATGTCCTTGGTTGATATTTATCCCTTCTGGTTTGGGTCTTTGTTCATGTGTTATTGTTCTACTTTCTAAATTTTTTACTATCAAAAGAAAATGTTAAGTGGAAGTCCAACATCCCTGTCAAAAAGTAAGTTTACAAATATTTGGAATGTATGGAAGATAAAGGAAATGCATGCAAAGATTATTTCTCATCCTTGTAGATGGATTTATGCTTTGGTGTGATTGTGTCTAGTGCTACACCTATTAGTCAGTTTGAGGAGGTTTCCTCCTCTAGTAAGAGGAAGTTAGAGGTTGTCATTGGTGGTTCCCCTCCATAACCTAAAAGGAAGAAAATTAACACAAAGGATGTCATCACTATCTCAGAAGAGAAGGAGAAGGAAGAAGAGTCTCTATCTGATACATATGAAGTTCGTTCCATGTTGGATAAGGGTGATATGCAAAATATTGGTGAAATATGGAATGCCTACTCTCCAGTCAGTAAGCCTAGAATTGAAGATGCCTTGGTGGATCATCTGCTCAAAAAGGGTATTATTGTTTATGTTGCTTCCAACTCATAACTGGATGATCTGGTAGAAGTTGTTGAAGAAAGGTTGTTTCATGCAAGATCTGGAGGAGATAAATTCCTAGCTATGATTAAAAGAAGGTGTATTAGAGGTTAAAAAAAATTATCCAAACACATTGGTGAGATAAGAGAATGCCTTAAGGAGATGTCTGGTTCAACATCTACAAATATTGTATCTGATGGCCTATGACTGTTGATAATTTTAGAAGAAGAATTGAAGCTATTAAATCTGAATTGAATGATATTGGGATGCATTTTGACTTCTTCAAAGATAAAGATGGAAAATAGAGAATAAGAGTTGGCAAGTTGCAGGCTGAGTAATTTTATACTAAGATATAGAGGGAAGATTTGATTAAAACCTTCTGGTTGCTTAAATAAATTATTGAGTTTTGATTAGATCATCCCTCAAGGATACTTTTGGATGTAGAGGATTGCGAACAATAGTGCCTGCCTCTAGACTAGTCATCTTCATTTGGGTTGTTTGTTCTAAAGGATAGTGTGTGTGCGGGTATGTGCAAGATCATGATGGGCCAAAAAGTGGTGATATCTAAGTGATATGATGCTGCATGTTGCTAATGACTTTTTTTTACCAAAAATTGATGAAACGAAAAGGGTTTTTAAAGGAGGTTCTCAGCTTTCCATCAATATAAATTATGCTTTACTTTGAATTTAATAAATAATTATTATTCATTTTCTATTTGAATTATGACTAAAGTTCTAATTGATAGGCTAATTGAAAAATATCTATAACTTTCAAATGGTATCACATTTTTTGAATCCAAAACATGCATCACATTTTATGCTTTGCATACTATAGGATTTCAAAAAAAAAATGAATTTCATGAATTTTTGAACAAGTTAAGGTTGTTAGACATATGAGTTTTTATATTTTTAAAAATTTGTAATAAAAAAAACATAATTAATTATTTACTTGGAAAAAAATTACAAAAAAATATGCATCACATTGGGACATGAGTCCACTACTTATATCTAAAATCTTATAAAAAAATATTATCATTTTATTGTGGTTAGGGTGGTCAAATAGATACCTACTTCTTATTTTTTCCCTGAAATTTAAGTACTACTGCATTGAAATTTCAAGTTTTCACCAAATAGATTTTTTTTAAAAAAATATAAACCTAGTATTTTAGAAACTACATTCAATTTTCTACAAATTCTATTCTTACATATTTTTGAAATAATATACATAACTTATTCAAATTTTTATGTCAACTTGCCTAACTCCGATTTTCTGAATTTTATTGCCACTTAAGGGCCTATTTTTTCCATGATGATCCTGCACATACCCATGCCAGAATGGTTTCTGTAGTGCAAGCTTGGAAGAAGATTCTTCCAATTGTGAGAGAAAGGTACAAGAAAAAATTTCATGTGAAAAGTGTTATTTTTACTTGATTTTATGAATTTTCTTATTTGGTCCTTTCCCTTTGATGGAAAAAAGAGCGAGAAATTGAAGAGTAAAAAAAAAAAAAGAGGAATTAGATTGCTTGACAAAGGGGGAGCACTTGGAATATTTTTTTTGTAGTTTTTGTAGTTTTGAATTTTTGTTGTTTTTCCATCAATTCCAAAGGAGGAGATTGTTGAGAAGTTTTTGACCTAACATTATTTTCATTGATGTCAAAACCTGGGATCCGAAAGGTTGTGCTCCAGATGATACACAAAAATGATCTATCCTATCATATGCTATAATGTTGTGTAGTGTGGATGTTATCCTCAATCCAGATATGGTAGTACTTCTTTTTGGGACATTTGTGGAAGACAATTAATGCAAAATAATGAAAAATAATCTTTGGTGTTGGTTGTTGTGCCTAAAGCTTATTTAAGGTATCCTTGCTATTTGAACATTCATGTAGCATGTTACAAGTTTTGGTATGTCTAATTGCATTCCTCTAGTTGGTACTAAAAATGATGATGATCAAGATTCGGTCTTGGTTGTGGTGTTCCTATCAGCTTCAAAATATATCTCATGTAATTCAATGTACACTATATTTTTGTAATTATACTAGGTGATGAACCTATCTTATGTATGACTTATTTATGGGTCCTGATGTAACGTGGTAAGAAGATCCTTATGTGTGACCTATATTTTGAGTCTAGTGCTAGCGTTCCAATCCTTATTGAATATTTCAACATTGTTCTTCAAGCTAACATGTTTTGCAAGGCAGAACTATTTTTTTCTTCGAGTATATATATGCATGTAGAACATCTTTTTTTGTATCCAAACAAGAAGTGTGGTGTGTGAATAGTGATAAGGGTGTGAAGGATTGTGTGACAAGAAATAGAGAAGGAAGTGAAGGCAAGTGTCAAGAAGAAGAAATCTATATTGCAAAGGTTGTGCAAGAAAGGTGTGCAAAATATTCTTCACCGAATCTACTACAGTCAAATATTGTGCTCTTAACTAGAACTGAATTCATGCATATGTAGATGCAACTTCAGTAGTTCATGTTTTGTGTATTTTTGTAATGAGTGATTTTTGTACTAATTGGGTAGTGAGCCCACCGACAGTGAGCCTTACCTACAATGAGCAATTTGGTAATGATAATTTGTAAAAATCACCTTAACCGATGCTTTATAATTGAGAATTAGCATTCTCCATGATTTTTTCCATCTTCGATTTACACATAAATTTTTTTGTTCATTGTGCATGGTGTTGTTAAGTTCTTGCATGTTCATATCTATTTTAATTAATATATGATTGGTTTAAGATTTCTTTGAATTATTTAAAGAAAAGAAAAGTGTTTGGTGATAACTGATTCACCCCCCCCTCTCAGTTATCCAGACTGTTCAACAAGTACATGTTGGAAAAAAATATACATGGGGAAATTGAAATGATCATGTCATAGGATTAACTAGTTTAAGTGTTGGGGACCAAACATCATGGTTTCTATCACACATTAAGTTCCCTCACACTCTTTTAACCACACTTGGAAATATATGGAGATCCTAATGAACCTCCATTCCCAGATGATCCAATTAGGGACATACTTCTTTCCCTTGATTATGTTGATAATCCTTTGTATGATGATGATAGTAAAGGGGAAATTGCTTATTGGGAAATTCTTGAATATACTGTTGACACAAATGTATCTCCTCTTTCTTCTCCACTTCCTATAGATGTAGCATTGGTAGCTATTCTACCACCTACAACTACCATTTTGATAGATATATTGAATTTTTTGTATGGTACTTAAGATTCTCTCCAATAGGTTCACACTTGTATCAATGAGATATCATCTTATCAAAAAATCATCATTTGTTTATAAAATCTGATTCTTGGTCTTGATGAAAAAAATGTTGATCTCATTTTGATGATAATTATTTTATTCTTACACCTATTACTACTATAGATTAAAAAAATCTTCACTACTTTGGCTTCCAAGAATTCCTTGCAAGAAGACATCTCATGTAATTTGGATTATATCAACATGGTAAGAATTTACATTCTACATCCATACATCCTAATTACTTCATACATTCTACTTGAGTGGGAATTCAATTGTTTGACAAATTAGGGATTATATCTTCCAAAGGTAAGAGGCATCATCTATTGCAAAGGAACCTACTTTAGTGTTTTCCATGTGACATTATAGGTTTAGTTTCTTTCTCTTCTTTGTGGTGAGATGCATGGGCCCTGTCTTGGAAGGATTTTAGGACTATCATATTCAGGTAATTTTTCATGTTGTTCTTTGTATACTTCCATGTCTTTTCTCCCTTTTAGAGGGTATTTTTTTCCCACTAGGTTTTCTCCCTTTCTCCTCTTTTTAAGATATTTCATTGTAACTAGGTACCTTATTAGGCCTAGTTATTCAAACCTAGTTTCTTTGTTCCCACCTTAGCTATGCTTAAGGGGGATGTTAGTGTATACTATTCCTAGAGTTCTCATTTTATAATATTCCTACTTCACATGGATAACTCCTAATTTTGGATAAGATTTCTTAGGTGTTCCTTTTTACATGGCGATTTGATGCCATTATTCTAGATGAAAGTTAGTCTCCTTTGATATATATGTGCATCTAATTTGTATGATTAATTTATTTGATTATATCTTTCATTTGTTCTTGTTGGTCTTGCATAGTGGGTGGGTGCATGGAAATGGGTAGCAATTTCGTGGACACCTTTCAAAAAACTTTTGAAAAGCAATAACGTGAGCATGTTATAACACGCTTGCATGATTGGTTCGTTTTGCTGAGCCTAAATCTTGACAACCAAAAACCAATAATGTCAGCATGTTATAACGTGCACGCTATAATGTGCTCGCATTATTGCTTGTTAAAATTAAAAAAAAGGTGAAAACCTCTCATTGTTATTTGGACTACTTTTTTCTTGTAGCCATTTACAAAACCCCCATACTTATGCGCTCACATTCTAGGAGGAGCAATTCAACAACTTTTTTCACCGACAATTTCTATTTCTTCATAATGATGGTGCCAAGATGACAAGGAGATGTGAGACGTAAGGATTTTGTGGTTTTTGATTTGAATTAGTTAGTTTTAGGTTGAATTTGATATATATTTGTTTGAATATTTAGGAGATGAAAATCAACCTACAAACCCTCAAGATCCTCAATAGGAAGACCAACCAAATCCTCAAGATCAAAATCAGCCACAACAAAAACCTCCTCCACCAATCACTCAACCCCCTCCTGGCACTCAACAAAATTTAATGAGTGAAATTAAGAACAACAAAAAATAAATTGAGGATTTGATCAGTAGGTTGAGTGATTGAAATGGTTCAATCATAGAAAGAATGACCCTAGAAAATTCATTGAAAGATATGGTAAAAAAGGTAGATTCAATTAGCAAACAAATAACTAGATGACAATATAGGAGGCAGACGACTAGGGATTATTATTGAAATAAACTATCAGACAAAGATGTAAAGGATTTAAAAATTACAAAAGGTGATTTGTGCTCATTATTCACCGACCCACACACAAATCAAAATCTTACCCTCAATGAGAAGAGGTTTCCTATCCATTGGTGCAACCACCAATAGATTAGGGACCAGTTTTATGATAGGTGGTACATGGTCTTCGATTACCCACCATGCAACAATTGTGAGGTCCCGCAATATTTCCTTAGGAAACTATATAGTGAGTTCATATTGAAAAAAATCCAAAATTATTTTGATATGAGGGATTTCCAGGGGAGAGCTGGGGGGTCAGCTGAGGACAAACCCGGTGCATAGCCAGATCCTATGCGGAAAGGTAGACGAGCTCTCGCTTGGCCACCTCATGAGCACATTGTTATTCCTTCCATCACAAAGGAAAGTGATGACATGGAGACATTGTAGGCGATCAACACTTTGACCCAAAGTGTCATCCATCATACTACCCCTATCCTATAGTGTCATCCAGGGGAGTCTTCGAGTGGTGGTCGTCGAACACATGTGCGTCAATCTTGTGGGGCTACTTGTTCATATTACCCCACCGACACTCAGGAGACTGGTACACATGATCCTTCTGTAGCTATGGAGATGGAGAGGGCACCTTAAATTTTGCATGAGGCATATGGCATTGATAGTCAGGTAAAATTTAATGCATGTTCATTGAATTTAATTTATTAAATTTCAATTTTTAAATGCAAGATTAACTAAAAATGTTTTATGATTTTAATAAAATTGCAGGGTCACGTTCTTGAGACTGGTACACCGACCCCCCACCAGCTTATTTTTGTAGTACACCTATCGTTGGGGTATGTAACTAGTAAATAATTATAAATTTATTGCATGTTAATAGCATTGTTTTACGAATGGTAATTTAATATGTGATTTTGAATGTTGAACAAACAAATATTGGAGGTTTTGATGAAACACTTCCCAGTGGCGGTGGATTTACTCAAACCTACATGGAGGTAATAGAATAAATAGTTTAACTAATGAATCAAGTACTTAATAGATTTGTGTAGTTTATATGCCCATCAATGATTACATTGAATAATTTGTTATTTTATTTTCAGATGATGCAAGCCGAAACACCTACAAATGTGATGAGGGAAATGGATATTGGTGTGTCATCTTCTATACAATCCTTGATGGCTCTGATAGGAGAGGTATGAGGAAAATTAGTAAATTTACATTTACATTTGTTGTTATAGATGTTAGTTAGTGAAAAATCAAACCATTATTGATTCACATAGTTTAATTTATATTTATATGGTTTATATAGGGCTTGAGCATGCCTGAGCATGGGCGTGAGAATATTTTCCCCATGCAGAGAGATCATAAGATGGAGATAAGTGATTATTTTGTCAAATATATCATTTTTTATAATGTAATTTCTATATATTCATGTTTTTACTTCTTATTTTAATAGTTAAAACTTCACCATGGACTAAACACTAGGAGGAGGAGCAGGAGCACTCCTCGAGTGCAGAAAAAATGAGTGAAAGACTTATCGCCATCTGATCGAAAAGGAAAGGGGAAGAATTTATTTCTAGGGCATGGAAAGTAATGACTTTTGATTCCAAAGCCCTTTGTTGTATGCCTACATGGCAGTTTTGTACATATTTTTATTGGACATATTTGACATTGTATGCCTATATGGGATTCTCATAAGCCTATATGGCTATTTTTTACATATATTTCATACTTATACCGACATATATTGATGTATGCCTACATGGATATTTGGTTAATACAAATATCTTTTATTGATGCCTATCCATATTTGCATTCTAAATTGATGGTTCAATAAATATGAGTTACGTGTATTCAAGTGTATACTTTACAACTTACATGTATACTTTGTGACTTACATGCGTTCGAATGTATACTTTGTGGCTTACGTGTTTTCATGTGTATACCTTGTATTCGTGCATATACTTTGTATGAATTTGTGTATACTATGTATTTGTGTGTATAATTTTTGAGGCTTACATGTTTTTGAGTACTTGTGCTTCCCTTATTGACATGTGCATGCTTGAATTATTCACATGTATAATTATTAATTGGTTAGCCCTAGCATTGATCATTGGTGTCCTTCATGATTTATCTTGAATATTAATTAATTGATGCTAGACAACTTTATCTAAAAGAAAAAAACACATTTACAATTGGCATTCCATGAAATGATTCATAAAAATATTCCAATATTTTGTTTATCTAAAAGTTGGAGGTCATACCAAGTACAAGATCAGCAAGTTTGTATCAAAAATCTAAAAAATAGAGAACAGTGTGAATAATTATTATTAGATCTTCTCCAAAATTTCATCAAAAACCTCCATTAGAGCCTCTCAAGGCTTTATATAGTGTTTTACACCCTTCTCTAACTGATCCATGCCCTCAACTAACTAAAAACCAACTTTCAAAACAAGTAACCGTTGCATTTCAAATTTGTTGCTTTAAGCAACTTACAAATTTGCAACTTTAGACTCCTCCAACCTAATGAGTACATATAATGACCTCTAAACCCATATAAATGGCATACAAATAGCCTTATTACATCAAAAAATCTCCACTCTTTCACAATTATATACCAATTCACAAATTTTCCTTCAAAGGCTACAAAGACAACTTCTAGTGCAAGATTGAAATTTTCACATTTTTTATCACTAGAACCAAAAATCACCCTAAAACATACCTAATGGTCTTAATTGACCTTATTCAAGACAAAGCATTCTCAAAATACCCGCAAAAACCTATTGACCATTAGATAATCACTAAAACCACTGAACTAGACTTTCTTCATCAAATGGAGGAACAAGTTGCTTTGCATCAATGATCATACATTTTTTGTGTGGAATACTCGAACTTTTCAACCATCATTTGTATGTTTCTCTTTTGATGTGTTTTGCATGACAGCATAAGGGATCAAGCCGGTTGAACGCAAGTTGGATCAATTCCACCTGTTTGGGTGCGAAAGAGGACCATGCCTAGCATAAACCTACCTATTGGGATGCATTGTAGCATTTAGTTTGGTCACATGAATTGCAAAACAAAAGTTGCAGCACTTTGCAACTTTGCACAGCTTGAATTTAACACTTTTTCTATCAAGTGAAAATCCATCGCCACAGGAAAACCACTCTGAGATAGCCAAAACTAAGAGAGGTTTTGTAGAGGGTCCCAACACAATCCTGTAGGATTAGATGAGAAGTTTCTAATCATCATGGTATCTGAGTAATAGCATGTTGAAGTTTGCAGCCATTTTGCAATTTAGACCCTTAAGGGATCGATCTGGTGGAATGTAGCTCGAAGAAATTCCACATGTTTCAATGCAAAAGAGGACCATTCATAGCATAAACATACCTATTCAGATACGTTGGAACAATCCGCTTGGTCACACGCATTTCAGAGCGAAAGTTGCACCACTTTGCAACTCTACATAGCTTGAATTTGACACTTTTTCCATCAAGTGAAAATTTGCGGCCACTGGAAAACCACTCCGAGATAGCCAAAACCAAGAGATATTTTTCTATATGGGCCCAACACAATCTTGTAGGATCAAACGAGAAGTTTCTAAGTGTCATGGTATCCGAGTAATAGCATGTTGAAGTTTGCAGCCATTTTGCACTTTGGACCCTCAAGGGATCGATCCAGTGGAACATAGCTCAGAGCGATTCCGCGTGTTTCAATGCGAAAAAGGACTATTAATAGTGTAAAAATACCTATTCATATGCGTTGGAAAAATCCTCTTGGTCACACGTATTGCAGAGCAAAAGTTGTACTAGTTTGCAACTCTACACAACTTGAATTTGACACTTTTTCCATCAAGTGAAAATCTGCGACCACCAGAAAACCGCTCCGAGATAGCCAAAACCAAGAGAGGTTTTTCTATACAAGCCAAAAAAAATCTTTTAGGATAAAACAAGAAGTTTCTAAGTGTCGCGGTATCCGAGTAATAGTATGTTGAAGTTTGCAGCCATTTTTCACTTT
Source organism: Sequoiadendron giganteum (assembly GCA_007115665.2). Classification (NCBI taxonomy): domain Eukaryota; kingdom Viridiplantae; phylum Streptophyta; class Pinopsida; order Cupressales; family Cupressaceae; genus Sequoiadendron; species Sequoiadendron giganteum. Next base: position 129,945,182 of record CM021108.1, on the reverse strand, counting down.
GGACCCTTAAGGGATCGATCCGGTGGAACATAGCTCAAAGTGATTCCGCGTGTTTTGGTAAGAAAGAGGAACATGCATAGCGTAAAAATACCTATTCGGATGCATTGGAATAGTCCACTTGGTCACATGAGTTGCAGAGAAAAATTTGCACCACTTTGCAACTTTGCACTACTTGCATTTGATGCTTTTTCCATCAAGTGAAAATTCGTCGCCACCGGAAAACCACTCCAAGATAGCTGAAACAAAGAGAGGTTTTCATAGAGGGGCCCAATGCAATCCTATAGGATCAGATGAGAAGTTTCTAAGTGTCACGGTATCGGATTAATACCATGATGAAGTTTGCAATCATTTTGCACTTTGGACCCTTAAGGGATCGATCGGGTGGAACATAGCTCAGAGCGATTCCACATGTTTCGGTGTGAAACAAAACCATACCTAGCATAGAAGTACCTATTCAGATATTTTGGAATAGTTAGTTTGGTCACACGAGTTGCAGAGCAAAACTTGAACCACTTTGCAGCTTTGCACAGCTTGAATTTGACACTTTTTCCATCAAGTGAAAATTCTCTGCCACAGGAAAACCACTATGAGATAGCCAAAAGCGAGAGAGGTTTCTCTAGAGGGGCCCAATGTGATCCTATAGGATCAAATGATAATTTTCTAAGCATCATAGTATCCGAGTAATAGCATGTTGAAGTTTGTAGCCATTTTGCACTTTGGACCCTTAAGGGATCGATCCAGTGGAACATAGCTTGGAGCGATTCCGCATGTTTCGATGTGAAAGAGGACAATACCTAGCATAAAAATACCTATTCAGACACGTTGGAATAGTCCTCTTGGTCACATGAGTTGCAGAGCAAAACTTGCACCACTTTGCAACTTTGCACAACTTGAATTTGACAATTTTCCCATCAAGCGAAAATCCACCGCGACGAGAAAACCACTCCAAGATAGCTGAAACCGAGACAGGTTTTTTTAAAGAGTTCTAAAAGGATCATGTAGGATTAGACGAGAAGTTTCTAAGCATCATGGTATCTGACTAATAGCATGTTGAAAGTTGTAGCCATTTTGCACTTTGGACCCTTAAGGGATCGATTCAGTGGAACATAGCTCGGAGCGATTCCACGTGTTTTGGTGCAAAATAGGACCGTTCCTAGAATAAAAATACCTATATAGATGCGTTGGAATAGTCCACTTGGTCACACAAGTTGTAGAGCAAAAGTTGCACCACTTTGCAACTTTGCACAACTTGAATTTGACACTTTTTCCATCAAGTGAAAATTCGTCACCACACGAAAACCACTCCAAGATAGCCAAAACCGAGAGACATTTTTTTAGAGGGGTCCAACACAATCCTATAGGATCAAACAAAAAAATTCTAAAGATCATGGTATCCGAGTAATAGCATGATGAATTTTGCAGCCATTCTGCACTTTGCACCCTTAAGGGATCAATCCGGTGGAACGTAGCTCGAAGGGATTCTTTGTGTTTCGGTGTGAAAGAGGACAATGCCTAGCGTAAAAATATATATTCAGATGTGTTGGAATAGTCTGATTGGTCACATAAGTTGCAGAACAAAAGTTGCACCACTTTGCAACTTTACACTTCTTGCATTTGATGTTTTTCCCATCAAGTGAAAATCTATCGCCACGAGAAAACCACTTCAAGATAGCCAAAACTGAGAGAGGTTTTTGTAGAGGGGCCCAATGCAATCTGGTAGGATTAGATGAGAATTTTCTAAGCATCATGGTATCTGATTAATAGCATGCTGAAGTTTGCATCCATTTCGCACTTTGGACCCATAAGGGATCGATTTGGTGGAACATAGCTCGAAGCGATTCCGCGTGTTTCGGTGCAAAAGAGGACCATTCCTAGCATAAAAATACCTATTCAAATGCATTGGATTAGTTAGTTTGGTCACATGAGTTGCAGAGCGAAAGTTGCACCACTTTGCAACTTTGCACAACTTGAATTTGACACTTTTTCCATCAATTGAAAATCTGCCGCCATGGGAAAACCACTCTGAGATAGCCAATACCAAGAGAGGTTTTTCTAGAGGGGCCAAACGTGATCCTATTGGATCAAACGAGAAATTTCTAAGTGAAATGGAATAATTTTTATGGGTTTTTTGTTTCTGCCCTTGTAAATTTTGATGGAAAAGCGCATGAAAAATGAGGTTTCACCTTAGGGTTTGATAAAATATTGCATGTAGAGGTTGGGTGATTGTCTTTTGATTTTGTGCAGGTGATTTTAAGAAGGTCTAAGGTAGTGGCATGTCATGGTAAGGTGTGGAACCATTCCTTTCAATCAACCCTCTTTATACTACCATAAAATAAGGGTTTTTCTATGGCATGGTGGAGTGAGTTTGTCTTGAGACAAATTGCGGATCTGAGGGTTTGGATACATGATAATTTCTGCCTCAACAAGTTAAGGGGGTTCTTGAATGTTTAAAGGTATATTCCTTTGTTTCTTGAGTTCCCCTGCACAAATAAACACACACACACCTAAAACATCCTAATTCGACCTTACATGCTTTATATCACTTCTTTAATCACCTAATGACCTCTTTGAGACTTTCGATACATTACATATGACCTTTACATGACCTTTTTCACATTGATTACATTTCAAAAGTCAAATTTTTCAAATTTTCCTATTGAAGGCATTTACAAAACAAGGTGCTACTACACCAAACATGAACTCCAAAATTACAATATTTGAGTAAATATCATTAGGTAAGTAAATCTTATTACAATGCCCTAGGTATTTCATTCTCAGAGATCTTTTACAATGTCAATCATACATTCAAGATTCTCTATAAATTTCTACATCATAGGTGGTCATTATGAGGTTAACTTCAATTGAGTAACTTCAGATTTCCTCGCTAAGCTTCACACACTCTTTTATAATGGATTGAAATCAAAATTGAAATTTGTCAAGATCATCAAAATAAGGATGTTACGTTGCTTTTTTGGCTGAGATTCTCTTTGATGGCTCATAAATCAGCATTTTGTGCAACGAGAGATCAATCAATTTTTATTAGTTTACTTACAAATACGCAAAGTAAAAGAGAAAAAGAAAGAGCATCCAAAATGGAAATGAAATAAAAATAGATGGAAGACACTTACAGATAGGCATGCAGGTCTCACAACTTAGTCATTATTTCTTGGTCAATGCATTGAATATTGGAGTACACATGAAATCTAGAACTTGGTTTCTTGTGTATGGTTGGAGATTAGATGTATGAATGAGTTTGACTGCATTTTATGATCAGAATAAAGGTCAAGTAAATTTTGTGAATTTTTTTTTATCTTTTGACATTACAGATCAGTGTGGCATGCGCTTTTATGTTTGAGTACTAAGCTATTGTGTACGTTTGAAAAGATTTATTGCCTCTTTATTTAAATTCAGATTCTAAAGGCTTTGATGTAGATTATTTACCTATATCTATGGACTATTTGCATGGTATTGAAAATGCCACATGGAAATATAGTGTGCAGTTTCTTACTTCGGATAGAAGTTGTCTCTAATTTGTTCATTGAATCTACAACCAAGGTTTGTTTCCAAGGATTTTTTTTCTTGTTATGACACGTTAAATATGTTTAAAATTACGTTCAATATGTTAAGTTATCATTCATTTCTTGAAATATTGTACTTCTTATTTTTGATAAATTTGTGATATTTTTATAGGTTTGCATTGGAGTGGAGCATTGGAGTTTGAACAAACGCAAGTGGAGCAAAATCCTTGAACATTGAAATAAATATTTGAAAAAGAATTTCTTAATACTTAGTGTTATAATCCCAGGCTCTAATTCCTGCTTTTGTTTTATGTTTTAAACCAACTCACCTTTCAAATTTGGGTTTAAAATCAATCATTGATTTGATCTTTTTCAAGTTGGATTAAAATTGAACCTTAGAAACTTACTAAATTTCAATTTGGGTTCTAAAAATTTGACAAACAAACTCTCATATCTTGATTTTGGGGCTTTAAAAAGAACTCAATTTTTCCTTTGAAGATTATAATGAACATGTGCTTTTGTGTTTTGTAATATTTTTTGCAAAGTAATTTCATTCAAAAAGGCATATGTGCTTCTCTCGTGCTTCACAAAGATCTTGAGAATCAAAAATATTTTTGGTGACATTAAGTTGCATAAAAGATTGCCTCCACATTTCAATTTGGGTACCTTAAAACTAAAACAAAACATCTTGCGAGTGTGAGTAAGCCTATTGCATGTGTTCTTCGTTTGTTTCTAAATGAAGGTTGATCAAAATATGAATATGTTTGCTCGCTTTTGTTTATCTTAGAGGGCCTACCTTGTTGGAAAAATTACTCACCCAAGGGAACGATCCAACCGATAACACACTAAAGACAAGTGTATTTCCAGCCAAGATATAAAAGTGGGTACTGGAACAAAAGCTAGTATCATGCAGTTGGCTCTGACGAGAAGGGCGACAATGGTCTCTCACCACATGGGTCAATGTACATGAATGAAAAGTCTGAGTTAAAACCCCTTGTTTAGCAAAGGCCAGAATCCTATCTATTTGTTGGTGCAAAAGGTCATGTCCTTTGAAGCTGCCCCACGTATACATGTAGTTTTGTTGTAGAGATGAAAAGTATGCCATGGGAGATTCAGGGGTATTGATGCTAGATTGACCCAAGAAGCGAGTGCACTGTAAGGGGGATCCTATGTGGTCAAGCATCTAATCATACACACTAAATATGTGTAGCTAGATTTATCCAAGTGGGAACCCAAAAAATATTGTCTTTTTAGCCTAGGGTTGTGCATGTTATTGGAATCCAAACACTTTGCTTGGATCTAAAACATTGGAAAACAAACATTCATAGAGAACTTTAAAATTTCAAACCCTTTGGAGAAAACAAATATCCTTTGACAAATCTAAGTGCTCTTGCTTTCCCTAGGGATTCTATCCTTAGAGGTTTCTAAGTACTTGGGTTTAATCATCATTTGTTTCCACTAAAGTCAACTTAGGTAACTATGCTCTTGAAACCTTGATTTTTACATAATGGACCTTGTGGAATGAAAAGGAATTGAGACATAGACATTTAGTTTGAAAATTTAATCAAAGAACTGTTTGTGGTAAAAAGAGCTCATTAAGAAAAGTAAAAGACAATTGATCCCACACATGTGTTCTCTTAAATGATTTCCCACAAGACCAAAATGCAGAAACCCAAGTTCAGAAAGATTGGCCCAAAATCTAATGAGGAGCATATTGAAATGATTCTTGAAGTTAGAGAAAGATTGGTTTACAAATTTTACAAGAAAGCTTCAAGAAACAACTTTAACTTGTATGAGTTCTATTATCAACAAAATCCTGAGATTTTTCAAAGGTTTTCTTTTCTCACATATGAAGTGTCAAGCGTGTTCTTCAAAACCAAGATCTTGTAAGAAGGAGTTTTATCTAGGTCAAGTCTAGGATCAAAATCAATCACTCTCATGGAGCTCTCAACAGTCAAAAACTGTCAAATCACCTCACCAACAACTTTTAGAAACTTTGTAAACATCATTTATGCTAAACTTATATGAAAAATCAAATCAATTTGTTTGACTTAACACAGATAGTCAAACTATCATCTTGTGCATGATTTTACTCTAGGATAATACAACTTCCTAGGGTTTACAAGTTCATTATCACTTTGTTTGGCTTAACACACTTAGCCAAATTATTAGATCCATAATCACTTTGTTTGGCTTAACACACTTAGCCAAATTATCAGATCCATAATCACCTCGTTTGAATTAACACACTTAGTGAAACTACCCTCTTGTGTATGAGTTTACTCTAGGACAACACAACTTCCTAGAGTTTACAAGTGCATTATCACTTTGTTTAACTTAACACACTTAGTTAAAATATCAATCCATCACGATCGATCAATCAAATTCCTAAAGTTTAGCATCTCCCTCAAGGTTCCTCAAGAGTTTCATTCATTTGTATCATCCATCTTTTGTTTATCTCATCCCCATCATCACTTTGGTCCTTGAATTATCCTAGTTCTTCGCTTCTTCGAACCTAAGGTTTAGACCAATCTAAGGGATTAGAGGTTCATCTCTTCAATTCCTTAAAATTGATCTCTATTTTATGGTTCAAACTTGATCTCAACACAAGAAGAATATGGAGCAAAACAAAGAAACATCCATTTCAAGTGATCTAAGTCAAACTGAAACAACATTTTACCTAATGATAACCATTGACCTCCCAATCAATCCTCCTCAAGTACCTCAAAATTCTCAAGTGGAAGGTCATATAGAGGACATCACTGACAATAGGATGAAACAAGAAGAACTTCTAGAAATGGTGCAAAACCCTAAGAATCACCGAATTGTCAATGCCATGTCGAGATTGTACCCATCCCAATACATGCTAGAGTTAGCAAAAGAAGGGGCTAAAATCCCTTCTGACTTCGACATAAGCACTATTGTGGAGAGGTCTCTCGGTATCATGCCCTCACCCACATCCACACATCCACTTGAAAAATTCACTCAAGACATCCCCCAAATCATATTATCTATCGCTTCAACCCCACCGATTGTTAACAAGGGAAGCGCCATGCTTCGTGAACTCCAAAAAAATCACCTTGTGAACAACCAAGGGTTGAATGCAAGCACCATATCAAACCAATCTGTCCCGGTGAATCCATTACACCCTTATGTCTCACTCGGTTTCATAATCATACCAATTCATCTTCATTTCATGCAACACTAGATTATCCTCTGAACATGCAAACTTCTCTCCCTATCTCATAAGGAGAGGGTGACTTGTTTGGAGTAGGGGGAATCTTGGATCCATCATCATCTCTTCCAAGGATTGCATCACCTATCTTTCCACCTTTTCCACCATTACCACTCACATCTACACCATCCCTTGGGTTGGGTCTTCCCACTCTTCCCGTTGTGCCATTTGTATTGCAACAACAAATGGAAACCATCCAAGCAACCATAATGATCAAAACATCCACCATTCCTCAAAGCATGGTTTCTCAGGGACCAAGCACCTCGTTCACACCATCCATAGCTCAAATCTCGATCATTAACATGACTGTTTCGCTCATCACCACGGTCAGCGTTCTTCCCAATCCACCACCATTACCACCAAATCATAACACAACCAATTCATTCACCATGACATTGCAATTTGCTCAACAAAAATCACTCCAAAATCAACAAGCCACACAACTAGTTGCTCAGCAAGCGCAAGTGCAATCAGCAGCACAACAGTAATTGGAGGCTACATAAGCCCAAGCCTTGTTACAACAACAAGCCGCACAAGTTACCCAAGCTGTGTAGGTAGCTCAGCCGCCCAAGCTACCCAAACTGCACAAGATGCACATGCCACTCAGATTGCACAACCAATCCAACAAGCACATGCTCAGGAACGAGCCCAATTCCAAGCTCAGCAAGTGCAAGCACAGTACCAAGCATAATTGAAAGCGCAAAAAGAAGTGTATCAGTAAGCCTTGCAAGACTATCAATTACAGCAATAATATGACCAACAAAAAGCATTTTTGGCACAACAACAACATGCCCAACAACAAGCATTATTGGCGCAACAACAACACGACCAACAACAAGCATTTTTAGCTCAGCAGCAAACACAGGCATCGCTTTCTGAGCAAATCTTACAACAAATTCCCACCAACGTCCCACCCATTAATCCCACACCCCAAAATGTATTCACTCCACCTCTTGATTCACAGGGTGACATGATGCATGAATCAAATTTATCTCACAACAAGTGTTAGATTTGCAATCTGGAAAGAGAATCATAACACCTAGCAAATTGTGTCCTTATCTATTTGACAGAAGCTTGGCAATGGTACCATTCTCGAAGGGATTCAAAATCCCCAAATTTGATAAATATCGTGAGATATGAAACCTCGAAGATCAGATCAGGGAGTTTAAGGTACATTGCATGGAATTCGCCTACAATGACATGTATCTAATTTTTCTATTCCCACAAAACTTGGTTGGTGATGCTATGGAGTGGTATTTTTGTCTGTCTACGGGAATTAAAACATTTCAGGAAATTAAAGACGCATTCCTCCAAAATTAAGCATTCAACATTTCTATAGATGTTAGTTTGGAAGAACTCACAGTGCTCAAATAGGGTAAACGAGAACCATTCACCACCTTTCTCCAACGATGGTGAGCCAAGGTGAATCGAAGGAAGTGGGCCATGCCAGAAGAAAAAAAATTATGTACCATCATTGCCAATATAGACAAAACCTTGGCATTCTATCTGAAGATGCAATGCATCCCATGTATGATCAATTGATCCCCAAGGCACTCAATATTGAACAAGCTCTTGTTACACAAGGGGGCATGCTGAATTATCCTAAACATCAAGACAGTCACCCATCCACCAGCTACAATGAAAAACCTCAAACATGGGTGAAGAACCGAAATGTCATTAATGATGGAGTAGTGGATGCCAAGGTTGTCATCAGCACTCCCAAGCAAAGTAATCAAACACATCATCACCAACCATAGGACAACCAACCAAAATAACATGCAAAAAAATGTGGTAAACCAACAACCACCCCACAATCAGATCAATAATCTCAATAATCAAGGAGGACCACTTCCACGAAACAAGTATCCCCCTAAGTGATAATTCACAGCCCTTGGGGAGTCAATTGAATCCATGATGAAAAATTTAGTCAATGAAGGGATCATCAAGGTCCCCACCCATGATAATTACAGTGAACCCTAGGTGAAGCCACCCTGGTACAATGAAAATCTCTTGTGTGATTATCATAAACTCAAGGGACACATGACCGCCAACTGCATGAAATTGAAGAACATCATCCAAGATCTCATTGAGGATAAAATCATAAATGTCAAACAACCCACTAGAAATCAAGATCTCAAAATATACACAAACCCGATGCCTAATCACAATCAGGGAAATAATCAAAGAAACAATCAAGGAAATAACCAAGGGAAAAGTAAAGGGAAAAAAAATATTCCAGTGCAAAACTTATATATGAAGACATCGTCGCATGCATAGATGAAATGATTACTATCATTAGCATCAAAGGAGCCAACGCTGATTGTGAAGTCACCATATACGGTGGAAAGGTTACTATTGTAGGGGCATCATAACTTCATTGACCAACTGAAAAGAACTTGTGCTTAGATCTCTATCATGGAGTTACTGAAAATTTCCGCCGCCCAAAGGAAAATCCTTTATGAAGCATTAGCTGTGTCCACTATCTCTGCTAACCTTGATATATAAAAAATTTAGGCTATGGTTGGTAACATTGTCACTCCAAATCTTCTCACCTTCTTCGATCAAGACTTCCTTGCCCAACCATCTCACAATCGTGCACTTCATCTTCAAGTACTCATTCACAAGAAAAAGGTCAAAAGGGTCTTGGTGGATGGAGGCGCAGGCCTCAATATTTGTTTGCTTAAACTTATAAAGAACTTGGGAATCTCAGAAGACTCCATTGACAAAAACAAAGGAATTACCATCAAAGCATATGATGAACAGGAAAGAGTGTCTCAAGGCACTATCAAGATCACAATCCAAGTAAGGCCAGCTGCTATGGAAACCACATGTCAGGTATTGGACCTTGATTTACCCTACAATATACTCCTGGGACACCCATGGATCCATGGGATGAAGGCGGTCTCCTCAACATTTCACCAATGTGTAAAATTTTCATATCAGAATGAGGTCACAATACATGGTGATCTGGAGCCATTCGCCTATTGCAAAAACTTGGAAGCCAAGTTTTATGAAATTCCCCAAGTACCATAGAATGATGAAGGCCCATCCACTCCCTATAAAGATCCATCTAACCTTACCTCCACTTCTTCAACAGAAACACCCTCCATCCCTGATATATCTGACATCAAGCTCATGATCTAGGACAATGGGTGTGGAGATTATAGAATGAAGAAAGATTCTTTTGTTGTAGGAGAGTTACCGCAATCTCCTAGGTCACATGGGAAACCTCAACTAGTTAAAATTCTTGTCCACACTTTCAGGGTGGACCCTTCTAGATTCCGCCATTGGGGGATCTAAGTTAGGAAAATGTGGATGAAAGAGACATTGAAAGCTCACTATACCAAGATGAAAGGCCCATACCCACCCTACCCATGGATGAAGCTAGGAGAGGACTGCAAATGATTCTTGGTATGGGCTACAAAAGAAATGAAAGACTTGGAAGGAACAACGATGGATGACTTGAGCCCATAATTGTAGAAAGATGAATGACAAATCTTGGCCTTGGATATACCCCTTCGAGTATAACCATATGTGGCAGAGGTACCCCTAGTAGAGAAGTCAGGTCTCCCCCTCGATTTTCAATAGCCTCTCTTCAACTACCCATATCCATAGGTCTGCCCTTAGATAATTTCACCTTTGACATAACTAACGCCTGTAGTAGTAGTGATGACGAGGATACCATAACCGGATTACCCACACTTTTTGAAGATTTCTCCTCACTCATGATTAGTGCCTCACCCATTGAGTCTGACTGCCAAACTCACAAAATAAACCTTGTTTATCCCCAACTCATCAACTACGACCAATGAGGATCACTAGTTTTAGAGACATTCAAAAATGATGAGGCTCTCTCAGAATTCATGGGACTAAGCGACAAAGTACCAAGAAAATATCACAAATTTGGGTTTGAAATCACACTAGAGACACAATCATATTATGAGGAGATGATTGAGTCCTTCAGTAACAAAAGAAAAAGAATGAGAATAAGCTCAAGGTCATTGAGTGAAAACCACACTGTGGCACTCTCTAATCATAGAATAGTAAAAATAAAGGATGCATCCAATGGTGAGAACCTCTCTGAGGCGTCGGAGGATGAATAATTCAATCTTCCCCTCACTGCACTTCATCAAGAGAAATTAATAGTCCTAGCCAAACGGTGCAATCCTATCAATCTAGGAACATAAGCAATGCCACACATCACTTTCTACAATGAGTCACTTCTATCAGAAGAACAAGAACTATTAGCAACATTCCTAAGAGAAAGAAAGATGAACTTTGCATGGACCTATGCTGTCATGTCAGGTCTCGATCCAAAAGTTGTGGTTCATCATTTAGCTGTCTACCTAGGGGAAAATCTAGTAGGACAAAAATTAAGAAAGATGCACCCTTAGATAGCCTTGCTAGTCAAGGTGGAATTACATAAAATCTTGGATGCCAATTTTATGAGTTTAGGATGTCAAAACTAGATGGGTGCATCTGTATCTACACTAATTTTAGAGACCTAAACAAAGTGTGTCCTAAGGATGACTTTCCACTACCCAACATTGATATGATAGTGGACATGATGGCCAGACACAAGATGCTATCACTGATGGATGGCTTCTCAGGGTAAAACCAGATTATGATAGCAAAGGAAGACTAGCATAAGACAACGTTTACATGTCCATGGGGCACTTACTATTGGAACATGATGTAATTTGGGCTAAAGAATGCGGGAGAGACATATCAAAGGGCCGACACTAAGTTTTCATGAAATGATTCACAAACCTATGGAAGAGTATGTAGATGATATATTGGCCAAGTCAAGGAAGAGACAAGATCACATAGCAGCTCTGAGTGCCATATTTGACAAACTAGAGAAATACAAGGTTAGACTCAACCCCAATAAATGCGTCTTTGGGGTGCAATTAGGGAAGCTCTTGGGTTATATAGTATCAATGAGAGGAATAGAAGTGGATCCCGCCAAATTCAAGGTGATCCTCGACATGGAAGCACCTATGACACTAAAACAATTTAGAGGCCTACAAGGCAGGCTCCAATCCATCCGCAGATTCATAGCACAACTGGCGGATAAATAGATCTCGTATTCTCATCTACTCCACAAGGGAGTAGCATACAAGTGGGATGACATGCGCGACCAATTATTTAGTAAAATCAAAGAATATCTACTTATGCCACTAGTGTTAATGCCACCAATTCCAGGAAAACCATTGATTCTATACATATTGGCCATAGTGGCAGCTCTCGGTCCACTCCTAGCTCAACAGGATGAAAATGGAAGAGAAAGAGAAATATACTACATCAATTGGACAATGGTAGGGCATGAGCTCAACTACACACCAATAGAAAAAGCTTGCTTGGCAGTTGTGTTTTTAGCCCAAAAGTTCAAACACTACATGTTGGCTCATCAAATCAAGTTGATTGCAAGTTTAGATCCACTAAAGTATCTTCTCTCTAAGGCTACTCTCATAGGATGAACAACCAAGTGGGTCATGATATTGATAGAACATGACATAGAATATGTAGAGCACAAGGCCATCAAAGGACAAGCGATTGTAGAACAACTATCAGAAGTTCCAATTTATGTTGACAACCCGCTTATCTTGTAATTTCTGGATGAGTCAATTTTCAACATAAGTATAGAAAATCATTGGAAGATGTATTTGGATGGGTCATACACACAACATGGGTCAGGTACCAAAATTTTCTTCATCACTCCCTAGGAAGATTACATACCCAAATCCTACAAACTATCTTTTTCATGCACAAACAACACAGAAGAGTATGAAGCTCTTGTCATAGGACAAAGGATTGCAATACAATGGTAGATCATGGCTCTCAAAGTCTATGGAGATTCACAGCTCATCATCAACCAAGTCAATGGTGAGTATGAAACAAAGGATGACAAACTAAATCCATACAAGAATTTGGTGGAGAGCCTCAAAGAATTCTTCATTGATGTCACCTTTGAACAACTACCTAGAGAAAACAATAGAGCAACAGATGCTATGGGCACAATTGGATTGGTCTTGGAAATCCCAATCAATGTTCCAAAATAAGAGTTTTTGGTAGAGCAGCTTCTCGTACTGGCATTTGAGGTACCAGAATCTGAATTCATGTGCGAAATTGTTGGTCCCAGTGATCCTTGGTATTAGAACATCTACACCTACATGAGAATAGGATTCCTCCCAGCTGACATAACCCCAAACCTTAAACGAGCCTTTGTCAAAATGTCCTTGCATTTTGTCATCCTAAGAGAAACCCTCTATCATAGGAGCATTGAAGGAATCCTATTACATTGCTTAAATCTTGAGGAAGGCCTGACTGTTCTGACTGAGGTCTACAATGACATTTATGGTTCACACTCAAGTGGTATAACTTTGGCTAAGAAACTACTAAGGACCAGGTACTACTGGCCAACAATGGAAATATAGGCACATGACTTTGTCAGAAAGTGTTTACAGTGCCAGTAGCATGGGGACCTCATCCATGCACAAGCTCAAGAGCTTCACCCTATTGTTACACCTTGGCCCTTTTCACAGTGCGATCTTGATCTGATCGGAAAAATCACACCCACCTCATCTAATGACCAAAAATTCATCATCACCGCCACGGAGTACTTTACAAAGTGGGTCAAAGCCATACCAATGACCTACATAATTGGAAAATAGATATCAAAGTTCATCCTGAACTACCTCATTTTTCGATACAATGTCCCCCAAGTTATTATCTCTTATAATCGGACACCTTTCAAGAATCAGGATGTGTGTGACCTTTGCCACAAATTCAATATCCAACATCCCTTTTCCACTGCATATTACTCGCAAGGAAATGGCCAAGCAGAAGCCACTAATAAAACTATCCTAAAAATCCTTAAGAAAATAGTCAATGACTTTGGTCATGATTGGCCTCTGTAGCTAAATCCTGCCTTATGGTCCTACTGCACTAGGATCCACATGCCAACAGGTGCCACCCTATTCTCCCTGGTCTATGGATCAGAAGCCATCCTCCCAATCGAGATCGAGCTCCCATCATTAAGGATATCATTGCAAAACCTCATTATAGATGATGAATATCGAGTTTCAAGGTTAAATGAGCTGGAGTTATTAGATGAATGACACATGGATGCCCTCAATCATCTATAGGTCTATCAGAACCGCCTAAAGCGTAGCTACAACAAGAAGATCAGGAGATGCACCTTCCAAGTCGGTGAACTTGTGTTGAAAGAGAACTAGAAGAACGTGCCAAACCTAGATAGCAAACGTAAATTTGAGCCCAACTGGTTGGGACCTTTTTTCATCATAGCAAGCTATCAATAAGGGGAATATCAACTATCAACACAAGAAGGCAAGCCTCTGTAGGAGCCCCTGAACAACTGTCATCTCAAAATGTTTTATTCCTAAAAATTTGCAAGGAATTCAAAAAATACAAAAAATCAAAAAATGTCCTGAAAAAATGGCCACCTTGATGAAAACCTCACAAATAGGCATCTTGGTGACAACAAAAAAATACAAGAATACAAAAATCCAAAAAAATCAGAAAAAGGATTGAAAACAGTAAAGAAAAAAATTATCCTCTAGTAAAAAGCACTTCAGTGGTACTTTGGACAAGTACCTTGGTGAAAACCTGGCATATAGGCGCCAAGCATAAATAAAACTCTCTCCATCCACCAACATCTTCAAGGCCTTTTACGCACACTCACTTATCCATTACATTCCATCTATCCTTCCATCATCTGTTCATATTTGTATCATAGCTTGATCTTGTGCTCGTATCATGTTCCACCATAGTACTACTTGGCATATTCCCAAGGTCAGTTTGTCCTACCTATATCGAATTAGTCTATCACATCACCCTGGGGCCATGTCCATGTACCTGGATTGGATCAAATTCATGTATATTCTTGTGATCTTCCTAAACATCAAAAAATAAATAACATCAGAAAATAAAACAATCAAAAACATTCAAAAAGTCCATCAAAAATCCAAAAACATCAAAAAATCAAAAATTAAAAACCTTCAGAAAACCAAAAAACCAAAAACATTCAAAAAATAAAAAAATCAAAAACATCTAAATCATTCAAAATCTAAAGCATCTCAAAATCTAAAGCATCTTCAAGAAAATGTCAGTCAAAATACGTCGTCTCTGAGCTTGAATGTAGGCAAGGTTGATCTATGATCATCCCCTGAGACATTTTAGGTCAGTCCTTTAGGCGTTCGTTGCAATGGTAGTCTATTTTCCCATCTATTTTACATTTTAGGTCAGTCCTTTAGGCATCTGTCACAATGACAATCCATTTTCCCATCTATCTTATCATAGAATCGAGTCAATCGTCAATCAAACTACGTGGTCTCTACGTGTATAACATAGGCAAGGATTATATATGGATCAGCTCTCGAGACCCCTAAGATAGGTCTTTAAGTTAGTCTCTTGGTCAAAATATTGAAAATACCAAAAAAAATTTGTAAAACAACTCAAAATTTAAAAAAATAGCCTCAAAACATTTCAAAACATCAAAAACATCCAAATATTTGAAAAAACCCAAAATAGTGCACTCGTCTCAACTTGCTTTCACTCGCAATAAAAATCGCTCATAATAAATCAATCATCATCTTCATCCTTTGGTAAATTAGTCAGAAGCAAGTCTAGCAGTTTCAAAAGTGAACGCTCAATCGTCGAAGTCTGAAGTCTAGATCAGTGAGTCAACAAATTGGTCAACTCAGAGTATCAATAGCTTATCATCCAATCAATCTCATCAAAACCCTGATCACAACATGTCCTATGAATGCAACCTTCCTCCGATGGACATCATCATCAGATATCACCTTAGTTTAGCTTTGGCTAGCGGTACGAAGAACACTAGCTTATTTTTTTACTTTATCTTGGTCTTTTAGACTTTTCTTATTTTGCTCTCATTCCAAGGACCTCTCCATGATGTCTAAACAAAAAGATTTAGGGAGAAAGGAATGGGGCAATGATCATTATCTTTTTATCTATTGTTCTTGTTGGATGTTCTTGTAAAATAACTTTGTCATGCGTGCTTTGTTTTGTTTGTAAGGAGGATATTTTAGGTGTCTTGTTGACCACATAAGAAGGTTGGCCTTTTTATGTTTTGGTCTGAGATATCTAGAATATCTGAACTTCACTCTAAATAAGGTTTCGTTTGTCAAGTGTGAACAAGAGTACTCCTATCTGATTGTTGACTCAAAGTCCATCACACTAGGTGCAATGCCATCCTGGTTCTTTATACCTTGATGCATCATACCTATGTGTGCTATCAAACATAAGGAAAGTTATGCTTTTTATCTCTCCCATCCTTAGGTAAGCAATATATCATCATCATTCATCATCATATCTAATAAAGTCTCAACGACTAATGGATTTGTTGGACTTCTTCATTTTCTTGGATTTAAGCATTGATCCTACTCATTCTTCTATCCTCTTTCACACTAACAATGCATCCATCCTGCATCCTGCATTATCACCTCATATCATCATAGGACAACATCATCCATCTCATACAATCTCACATGCATTGCATAATAATTTAAGATGTTTAAAATAATATAGATTTTTTATTCTAAGCATCTTACAAACATCTCATTTGCATCATCATTTAAATTGTTTAAAATAATATAGATTTGTTATTTTAAGCATCTTAAAAACATCTCATTTAAATCATCATTATCATATAATCATAGCCATCCATACATCCATGTTGAACCTCTTTGTCGCGAGATCGGCATCAAATCAAATCTTTCACTCAATCTCTCAAGGGGGAAATGTACTAACGTACTTCTTTCCGTTGGGGCATCCAAAAAATTAAAAAAAATAATAATTTTGATGTCGACGACATCATTATTTGAACCAATGCAACAAGTATATTGCTTCAAAGAGGGGCAAAATGCAGACATGCAAAACTAACATCATGCATTAATCATATTCTCCTTAATTAAATAAATCAATTTTATTTAATTAAACTCTAAAGTCCTCCATCAAAATTAAATAAATTCATTAACACTAACATCACCCCCTTTAGCTAAATAAATCAAAATATTTATTTAACTAGGTCTAAATCATTTTCTATCACCTTTTGATTTATTTTAACCCATAAATATAAATCAAATAGGTCAAATCACTTAATCCTCTCTTAAGTTAACTAAATTATGATTAATATTAATCTTAATGCAAGTCTCATCCTCTAACTTTTCCCACTTGCACAAATAAATTATTTAATTGATTTATTAAATCTTCTAATATTCCTCAACATGGCATATTTAGGGAATAATCCTCCAATTTGAATTTCCCTCTCAAATGACTTGTCCCTTCCAACATAGCATTAACTCCCCTCTTACATGTCCCCCACTTGTCATTTAAGACCCCTTTCTTCTCCCTCCAACAAGTCAAATTTTAAATTTGAAAAGGCCACAAAATGTCATTTATTGGCACATTTACCAAAACTTGCACAACCTTGGCCCATTCACATGGTGACAAGTTGCTTCTTCCTATTGGTTGAGGATTAGTTCCACATTCCTCCACTTTTCCTCTTCTCTCTTCAATCTCACCTATAAATTCAAGGGGTTTTCTCCTTCATTTGCATCCACAATTTGAGCGAAGTTATTCTCTTCACATTGAGAGCTAATTGATGCAGAAGCATCCAGTGGTGTAAGGGCAATCCTACATCACCTAAAAATATATTTACTTTCATTTAGATTTTTTTTTTTGTAGATGTTTTTGCATTTCTGGATACCCTTTTTGTTGAAGAAGAATTCCCAACTTTCAGAACTGCTTTTCTATTTTTTTTGCTCAACTGCTATTTTTAGTAGGTATGATTTTGAAGGCGTGAGGAGACAAAAATTTAAGAGAAGCTTCAAGACAGAATAATAAACACTTTTGTGAAAGAATTAGGCAAAGATCATTCCTAGTTCAAAAGTTATTCAAGTTTCAGTTTATGCTTTTTGCCCTACAAAATCTTTGAAGCTAATTTTGAGGGACTTAAAGGCTCCGGATGGGCCCGAATATTGGTGGAAAATGAAAGTGGTTAGCCTTTAGGCCCAACTTTCTGACACTTCATTTTCCCAAGACCTTTCCGAAAAGGTATTATCATTGAAGATCCGACAGATAGATCTTGAGTTAGGGCTTCCGGAAGTTTGTGCATAATTAGAATGTTGTTTTTGGCTCCAAACGGAGAATTGGGCTATTTATGTGGTAGTTTCTGATTTTTGGGGGTAGTTTTTGGGGAAAGAAGATCGCATGTTGCGAATAGGGGAATTTCTGTAATTTCTTTTCTGTAATTTGCATGTATTGCAGAACTCGAGGATTGGAGATCCTCTACATGTAAGAATTTCATATTTTGAAAATAATAAGAATCTCTAGTTTTTCTATGTGATTTTCTTGTGTCTCAGGTTGCACCCTCATTAAGTGGTATCAGAGCAGGTTTTCTTGAGTGTGTGGACAGATCGCCGATCGTGAGGCAGTTCGCACCAGGTCTATGGTTGTGGGTTCAAAATATTCAAGATGCCTCCAAGAGTGGTGCGTGGTAGGCAAGGTGGTGCCGGAGGTGCCAGAAATGCTGGTGGAAGAGATCCATTAGCGGCAGAGGGTTTCAGAGCCCTCCAGAGACAAATTAATGCATTACAAAGAGAGTTAAGAAGAGGGGTAAACCCGAGAAGGGGGGAAAAAAGTGAGGATGAAGAAGAGGTAGAAGATTCAAATGTAGAAGAGGAAAAAGAAGTTATTGATCATGATCAAATGCGGCTGATAAGGGCCATTTCGAAGATCGGAAAAAGACCTAGAGTAGAAGTTCCCAGTTTTTCTGGAAGTTTAAACCAGAAAGAGTTGATTGATTGGATCAACAAGTTGGAAGAGTATTTCGAGTATGAAGAAGTAGAGGACCCAGATCGGGTTAAGTTTGCAAAAAAAAAGCTGAAGGGCCACACGAGTATCTTGTGGAAAGAGGTCCAGCTAGAAAGAAATAAGAAAGAAAAGGGAAAGATCACCAGATGGGATCGCATGGTGGAGAAACTGAAGAAGCAGTTCATGCCAATGGACTACGAGTTAGATCTATTGAAGAAATTGCAAGGGTTGAAGAAAGGGAGTAGATCTGTGAAAGAATACACAGAAGATTTTCAAAAGATAATCATCAGAACTGGACATGCAGAGGCCAACAAGGAGAAGGTAGACCGTTATCTTAATGGGTTACGGCCTCAGAATTGCCACCATTGAGGATGCTTACCAATTTTCACTGAGAGTTGAAGAGAAGTTGAACAAAAGATTTGACAATAAGCAAAAAGGATGAGGAGGTCAAAGCGGAAGGGGTAGCGGAAGATCTTTTGGAAGCTGAAATCAGGATGAGAAGAAAAATGAAGATGTGGGTACCAGTCGAAGCCAGAGGAATGATAACTTTTACCGCCCACGTGATTAGAATGGTGGTGATCAAAGAGGTAGAGGATGAGGAAGATTTGGGCAAGGACCTTGAAGGGGTGGTTTTAGAGGAACTTGTTTCTGATGTGGTGAAGAAGGGCATCGAGCCTATGAATGTCCACAATACCAAGGAAGAACAGACAAAAGGCCAGAAGGTCGTGCAAGGGTTGCACATGTAGATGAGGAGGCTCAATCTAAGCATTCAGATGATGCTGAAAGGGGAGAAGCCCTAGTGGTTAGAAGAGCCCTAGTGACTAAAAAGAAGGAGCTAGAACAGAGGAAGAATCTATTTCACACAAGGTGCAAGTGTGAAGACAAATTTTGTGATGTCATTATTGATGGTGGGAGCACTGATAATCTAGTGTCAGAAGAAATGGTTACAAAGTTGAAGCTGAAGAGGGAAAGGCACCCACATCCATATCGAATTGTTTGGTTGCAGAAAGACCACAAAGTTCTAGTCAATGAGCAGTGCTTGGTGAAGTTCAAGATCGGAAGCTATTATGATGAGGTACTCTGTGATATCATCCCCATGGATGCATGTCACATGTTGCTAGGGAGGTCGTGGTAGTTTGACAGGTGAGCTGTACATGATGGCCATGCAAACACTTATTCCCTGATGAAGGATGGAGTCTGCCATAAGTTGAAACCCCTGAAGAAGGTTGAAGAAAAGGTATGCAGTAGCGCTAGAATTTGTTATGTTGATGTAAGGAAATTTTTAGAAGGCATGAAACATGAGCGTGTGTGTTATGCATTGATTCCTAAAAAGGATAAGGAGGGTAGTGAGAAGGTTCCAATAGAAGTTTCTGGGTTATTGAATGAGTTTCGGGATATTCTTTCTGATAATGTACTTGAGGGTTTACCACCAATGAGGAAGATCAGTCATCAGATTGACTTGATCCTAGGAGCCAGTGTGCCGAATAAGGCAGCTCATAGAATGACTTCTGCAGAAAATGAGGAGTTGAATAGACAAGTTGAGGAGTTGTTGAGAAAGGGTTTGATTTGAGAGAGTCTGAGTCCATGTGCAATACCTGCAGTACTAGCACCGAAAAAGGATGGGGAGTGGAGGATGTGTACAGACTCTCAGGCCATAAACAAGATAACAATCAAGTATAGATTTCCCCTGCCAAGGATGGATGACCTGATGGACTGTTTGAGTGGAGCTCAGTACTTCACAAAGATTGATCTGAAGAGTGGATATCACTAGATCCGGATTCAAGAGGGAGATGAATGGAAGACTACCTTCAAGACCAAAGAGGGCCTGTACGAGTGGTTAGTCATGCCTTTTGGGCTAACCAATGCACCGAGCACATTCATGCGGCTCATGAATGAGGTACTGAAAGAGTTCCTAGGAAGATTTGTTATTGTGTATTTAGATGATATTTTGATATTCAGTAAGTCATTGGATCAGCATATAATGCATATCGGTAGAGTCTTTGAAAAGTTAAGAGAAGAGAAATTGCTGATTAATCTGAAGAAGTGTAGTTTTGTGAAGAGTGAGTTATTGTACTTGGGGTTTGTTGTCTCGACATAAGGTCTCAAGATGGACCTCGAGAAGGTGAAGGCTATTCTGGAATGGCCTACCCCAAGAACTGCTACTGAGGTGAGATCTTTCCATAGATTGGCCAGTTTTTATAGAAAGTTTATTAGAAACTTCAGTAGTATTTGTGCACCCCTAACTGAAACAATGAGAGGGGATAGAAAAGAGTTCAAGTGGACCAATGGAGCAGCAAGGAGTTTTGATCTATTGAAGCAGAAGGTGACAAAACAACCTATTTTGGCTCTCTTGGATTTGAATAAGGTGTTTCAGGTGGATTGTGATGCCAGTGGTTGTGCCATTGGAGCAGTGTTAAGCTAGGAAGGTAAGCCCATTGCCTATTTCAGTGAAAAGTTAAATGATGCAAAGAGAAAGTACTTTGTATATGATCAGGAATTTTATGCAATAGTTCAAGCATTAAAGAAATGGAGGCATTATTTGTTGCCAAAGGTATTTGTTATGTATACTGATCATCAAGCATTGCAGTACCTAAGTAGTCAGGGAAAATTAAATCAGATGCATATGAAATGGGTAGAATTTTTGTAGACTTGTACATTTGTTTTAAAACATAGGAGTGGGAAGTCAAATAGGATTGCAGATGCCTTAAGTAGGAGGCATACATTGTTGATAAAAATGCAGATTGGGGTGGTTGGGTTTAGTGAACTCAAGAAATTGTATCCGAATGATCCTCATTTTGAAGATGCTTGGAAAGCTTGCAAGGAACCTATTACAGTTGATAGGACAAAGTGGCTAGATTTCATAATTCAAGAAGGCATCTTGTTTAAGGGAAGTC
Source organism: Sequoiadendron giganteum (assembly GCA_007115665.2). Taxonomy (NCBI): domain Eukaryota; kingdom Viridiplantae; phylum Streptophyta; class Pinopsida; order Cupressales; family Cupressaceae; genus Sequoiadendron; species Sequoiadendron giganteum. The sequence goes on along the minus strand of CM021108.1, from coordinate 129,923,676 downwards.
AATTGTGTATTCCGAGGAGTTCCATGAGGGAGAACCTCATAAAAGAGAAACACAGTGGAGGAATGGCAGGACATTTTGGTCGAGATAAGACCATTTCCATTATCAGTGAGCATTATTATTGGCCTCAGTTGTCACAAGATGTGAAGAAGTTTGTGCAGAGTTTAGGGTATTTCAAATGGTTAAAGGAGTGAGTCAGAATATAGGGTTGTATTATCCCTTACCTATACTAGCGAGGCTGTGGGAGGATATAAGTATGGACTTTGTTCTTGGTTTGCCAAGGACACAGAAAGGGAATGATTAAGTATTTGTGGTAGTTGATAGGTTTTCAAAGATGGCACATTTCATCCCATGTCAGAAGACCCATGATGTAGTCCACATTGCTGACTTGTTCTTCCGAGAGGTGGTGAGGCTACATGGTTTGCCAAAGAGTATAGTATTAGATCATGACACAAAATTTGTTGGATACTTTTGGAGGACCTTGTGGAAGAAGTTGAAAATAGAGTTGAAGTTTAGTTATGTACACCATCCCCAGACTGATGGGCAGACTGAAGTTTTGAACAGGAGTTTGGGTAACCTACTGAGATGCTTGGTAGGAGATAAACCAAAGGGATGGGATTTGATCTTACCCCAAGCAGAATTCGGTTACAAAAATTCTGTCAATAGAAGCACTAGTAGATCACTGTTCCAGATTGTGTATGGAAGTAGTCCTAGGACTACTCCAGAATTGAGGAAGATGGACCAAGAGAAAAAGACAACTGCTGAAGCTGAAGACTTTGCAGAACACATCAAGAATATGCATGAGAAGGTAAAAGAACACATTAACAAGATGAATATGCAGTATAAGGCTAAGGTAGATCAAAAAAGGAGGTATAAAGAGTTTCAGATTGGTGATGAAGTGATGGTCCACTTGAGGAAAGAAAGGTTTCTAGTAGGAACCTATAACAAATTGAAGATGAAGAAGTTTGGTCCCTGTAAAATTTTGAAGAGGCATGATTTAGGGAATGCATATGAGGTAGAGTTGCTGGATGGATTCAACATTTCCCCTGTGTTCAACATTGTAGATTTGACAGAATATCATGAGGGTGGTGCAGAGGAAGTACCAGCAATAGAACAGTGCGGTATTCCAGCACCTACTTCAGAAAAGGAGGAGATCGAAGAAATCTTGGATAGCCATGTGGGAAGGAGTACCAGAAACAGGCAATATGAAGAATATCTTGTGAAGTGGAGAGGAAGGCCTATGGAAGATTCATTCTAGTTTTCTAAGGCAGAGGTTGACCATTTGGGTTTTCCTCAACCATCTGAGAAGTGACGAGGTCACTTTTCAAATTACCCTGGGTGTCTAATGTAGGAGCATCCAGTGGTGTAAGGGCAATCTTACATCACCCAAAAATATATTTACTTTCATTTAGATTTTTTTTTTGTAGATGTTTTTGCATTTCTGGATACCCTTTTCGTCGAAGAAGAATTCCCAACTTTCAGAACTATTTTTCTACTTTTTCTGCTCGACTGCTATTTTTAGTAGGTATGATTTTGAAGGCATGAGGAGACGAAAATTTAAGGGAAGCTTCAGGAGAGAATAATAAACACTTTTGTGAAAGAATCAGGCAAAGATCATTCCCGGTTCAAAATTTATTCAAGTTTCAGTTTCTGCTTTTTGCCCTACAAAATCTTCGGAGCTAATTTTGAGGGACTTAAAGGCTCCGGATGGACCCGCAAATTGGAAAAAAATGAAAGTGGTTAGCATTTAGGCCCCACTTTCCGACACTTCATTTTCACAAGACTTTTTCGAAAATGTATTATCATTGAAGATCCGATGGTTAGTTCTTGAGTTAGGGCTTCCAAAAGTTTGTGCATAATTAGAATATTGTTTTTGGCTCCAAACGGAGAATTGGGCTATTTATGGGGTAGTTTCTGATTTTTTGGGGTAGTTTTTGGGGAAAGAAGATCGCATGTTGCGAATAGGGGAATTTCTGTAATTTCTTTTTTGTAATTCACATATATTGTAGAACTTGAGGATTGGAGATCCTCTGCATATAAGAATTTCATATTTTGAAAATAATAAGAATCTCTAGTTTTTCTGTGTGATTTTCTTGTGTCTCAGGTTGCACCCTCATCAAGTGGTATCAGAGCGGGTTTTCTTGAGCGTGTGGAAAGATCGCCGATCGTGAGGCAGTTCGCACCAGGTCTGTGGTTGTGGGTTCAAGATATTCAAGATGCCTTCAAGAGTGGTGTGTGGTAGGCGAGGTGGTGCCTGAGGTGCCAGAAATGCTGGTGGAAGAGATCCATTAGCGGCCGAGGGTTTCAGAGCCCTCTAGAAACAAATTAATGCATTACAAAGAGAGTTAAGAAGAGGGGTAAACCCGAGAAGGGGAGAAGAAAGTGAGGATGAAGAAGAGGTAGAAGATTCAGATGTAGAAGATGAAGAAGAAGCTATTGATCAAGATCAAATGCGGCTGATAAGGGCCATTTTGAAGATCGGAAAAAGACCTAGAGTAGAAGTTCCCAATTTTTATGGAAGTCTAAACCCGAAAGAGTTGATTGATTAGATCAATGAGTTGGAAGAGTATTTTGAGTATGAAGAAGTAGAGGACCCAGATCGGGTTAAGTTTGCAAAAATGAAGCTGAAGGGCTACGCGAGTATCTGGTGGAAAGAGGTCCAGCTAGAAAGAAATAAGAGAGAAAAGGGAAAGATCACCAGATGGGATCGCATGGTGGAGAAACTGAAGAAGCAGTTCATGCCAATGGACTATGAGTTAGATCTATTGAAGAAATTGCAAGGGTTGAAGCAAGGGAGTAGATCTATGAAAGAATACACAGAAGATTTTCAAAAGATAATCATCAGAACGAGACATGCAGAGGCCAAAAAGGAGAAGGTAGCTCGTTATCTTAATGGGTTACGACCAAGCATTCAAGAGGAGTTAAGCCTAGTCAAAATTGCCACCATTGAGGATGCTTACCAATTTTCGTTGAGAGTTGAAGAGAAGTTGAACAAAAGATTTGACAGTAAGCAAAAAGGATGAGGAGGTCAAAGTGGAAGGGGTAGCGGAAGAGCTTTTGGAAGCCGAAATGAGGATGAGAAGAAAAATGAAGATGTGGGTACCAGTCGAAGCCAGAGGAATGATAGCTTCTACCGTCCACGTGATCAGAATGGTGGTGATCAAAGAGGTAGAGGATGAGGAAGATTTGGGCAAGGACTCGAAAGGGGTGGTTTCAGAGGAACTTGTTTATGATGTGGTGAAGAAGGGCAGCGAGCCTATGAATGTCCACAATACCAAGAAAGGATAGACAAAAGGCCAGAAGGTCGTGCAAGGGTTGCGCATGTAGATGAGGAGGCTCAATCTGAGTATTCAGATGATGCTGAAAGGGGAGAAGCCCTAGTGGTTAGAAGAGCCCTGGTGACTAAAGAGAAGGAGCCAGAACAGAGGAAGAATCCATTTCACACAAGGTGCAAGTGTGAAGACAAATGTTGTGATGTCATTATTGATGGTGGGAGCACTGATAATCTAGTGTTAGAAGAAATGGTTACAAAGTTGAAGCTGAAGAGGGAAAGGCATCCACATCCATATCGGATGGCCTGGTTGCAGAAAGACCACAAAGTTCTAGTCAATGAGCAATGCCTGGTGAAGTTCAAGATCGGAAGCTATTGTGATGAGGTACTCTGTGATATCATCCCCATGGATGCATGTCACATGTTGCTGGGGAGGCCGTGGCAGTTTGACAGGTGAGCTGTACATGATGGCCATGCAAACACTTATTCCCTGATGAAGGATGGAGTCCGCCATCAGTTGAAACCCCTGAAGAAGGTTGAAGAAAAGGTATGCAGTAGTGCTAGAATTTGTTATGTTGATGGAAGGAAATTTTTAGAAGGCATGAAACATGAGCGCGTATGTTATGCATTGATTCCTAAAAAGGATAAGGAGGGTAGTGAGAAGGTTCCAGTAGAAGTTTCTGGGTTATTGAATGAGTTTCAGGATATTGTTTCTGATAATGTACTTGAGGGTTTACCACCAATGAGGAAGATCAGTCATCAGATTGACTTGATCCTAGGAGCCAATTTGCCGAATAAGGCAACTCATAGAATGACTTCTGCAGAAAATGAGGAGTTGAACAGACAAGTTGAGGAGTTGTTGAGAAAGGGTTTGATTTGAGAGAGTCTGAGTCCATGTGCAATACCTGCAGTACTAGCACTGAAGAAGGATGGGGAATGGAGGATGTGTATAGACTCTCGGGCCATAAACAAGATAACAATCAAGTATAGATTTCCCCTGCCAAGGATGGATGACCTAATGGACTGTTTGAGTGGAGCTCAGTACTTCACAAAGATTGATCTGAAGAGTGGATATCACTAGATCCGGATTCGAGAGGGAGATGAATGGAAGACTAGCTTCAAGACCAAAGAGGGCCTGTACGAGTGGTTAGTCATGCCTTTTGGGCTAACTAACGCACCGAGCACATTCATGCAGCTTATGAATGAGGTACTGAAAGAGTTCCTAGGAAGCTTTGTTATTGTGTATTTAGATGATATTTTGATATTCAGTAAGTCACTAAATGAGCATATAATGCATATCGGTAGAGTCTTTGAGAAGTTAAGAGAAGAGAAATTGCTGATTAATTTGAAGAAGTGTAGTTTTGTGAAGAAGGAGTTAGTGTACTTGGGGTTTGTTGTCTCGACATAAGGTCTCAAGATGGACCTAAAGAAGGTGAAGGCTATTCTAGAATGGCCTACCCCAAGAACTGCTACTGAGGTGAGATCTTTCCATAGATTGGCCAATTTTTACAGAAAGTTTATTAGAAACTTCAGTAGTATTTGTGCACCCCTAACTGAAACAATGAAAGGGGATAGAAAAGAGTTCAAGTGGAGCACTGGAGCAGCAAGGAGTTTTGATCTATTGAAGTAGAAGGTGACAGAACAACCTTTTTTGGCTCTCCCGGATTTCAATAAGGTGTTTCAGGTGGATTGTGATGCCAGTGGTTGTGCCATTGGAGCAGTGTTAAGCCAGGAAGGTAAGCCCATTGCCTATTTCAGTGAAAAGTTAAATGATGCAAAGAGAAAGTACTCTGTATATGATCAGGAATTTTATGCAATAGTTCAAGCATTAAAGAAATGGAGGCATTATTTGTTGCCAAAGGAATTTGTTATGTATACTGATCATCAAGCATTGCAGTACCTAAGTAGTCAGGGAAAATTAAATCAGAGGCATATGAAATGGGTAGAATTTTTGCAGAGTTATACATTTGTTTTAAAACATAGGAGTGGGAAGTCAAATAGGGTTGCAAATGCCTTAAGTAGGAGGCATACATTGTTGATAAAAATGCAGATTGAAGTGGTTGGTTTTAGTGAACTCAAGACATTGTATCCGAATGATTCTGATTTTGCAGAGGCTTGGAAAGCTTGCAAGGAACCTGTTACAGTTGATAGGACAAAGTGGCTAGATTTCATAATTCAAGAAGGCATGTTATTTAAGGGAAGTCAATTGTGTATTCCGAGGAGTTCCATGAGGGAGAACCTCATAAAAGAGAAACACAGTGGAGGAATGGCAGGACATTTTGGTCGAGATAAGACCATTTCCATTATCAGTGAGCATTATTATTGGCCTCAGTTGTCACAGGATGTGAAGAAGTTTGTGCAGAGTTGCAGGGTATGTCAAATGGCTAAAGGAGTGAGTCAGAATAGAGGGTTGTATCAGCCCTTACCTGTACTAGCGAGGCTATGGGAGGATATAAGTATGGAATTTGTTCTTGGTTTGCCAAGGACACAGAAAGGGAATGATTAAGTATTTGTGGTAGTTGACAGGTTTTCAAAGATGGCACATTTCATCCCATGTCAGAAGACCCATGATGTAGTCCACATTGCTGACTTGTTCTTTCGAGAGGTGGTGAGGCTACATGGTTTGCCAAAGAGTATAGTCTCAGATCGTGACACAAAATTTGTTGGATACTTTTGGAGGACCTTGTGGAAGAAGTTGAAAACAGAGTTGAAGTTTAGTTCTGTACACCATCCCCAAACTGATGGGCAGACTGAAGTTGTGAACAAGAGTTTGGGTAACCTACTGAGATGCTTGGTAGGAGATAAACCAAAGGGATGGGATTTGATCTTACCCCAGGCATAATTCTCTTACAACAATTTTGTCAATAGAAGCACTGGTAGATTACCATTCCAAATTGTGTATGGAAGTAGTCCTAGGACTGCTCCAGAATTGAGGAAGATGGACCAAGAGAAAAAGACAACTGCTGAAGCTGAAGACTTTGCAGAAGACATCAAGAATATGCATGAGAAGGTAAAAGAACACATTAATAAGATGAATATGCAATATAAGGCTAAGGCAGATCAAAAGAGGAGGTATAAGGAGTTTTAGATTGGTGATGAAGTGATGGTCCACTTGAGGAAAGAAAGGTTTCTAGTAGGAACCTATAACAAATTGAAGATGAAGAAGTTTGGTCCCTGTAAAATTTTGAAAAGGCATGATTTAGGGAATGCATATGAGGTAGAGTTGCTGGATGGATTCAACATTTCCCCTGTGTTCAACATTGTAGATTTGATAGAATATCATGAGGGTGGTGCAGAGGAAGTATCAACAATGGAACAGTGTGGTATTCCAGCAGGTACTTCAGAAAAGGAGGAGATCGAAGAAATCTTGGATAGCCATGTGGGAAGGAGTACCAGAAACAAGCAATATGAAGAATATCTTGTGAAGTGGAGAGGAAGGCCTGTGGAAGATTCATCCTAGTTGTCTAAGGCAGAGGTTGACCGTTTGGGTTTTCCTCAACCATCTGAGAAGTGACGAGGTCACTTTTCAAATTACCCTGGGTGCTTGATGCAGGAGCATCCAGTGGTGTAAGAGCAATCCTACATCACCCAAAAATATATTTACTTTCATTTAGATTTTTTTTTTGCAGATGTTTTTGCATTTTTGGATATCCTTTTCGTTGAAGAATAATTCCCAACTTTCAGAACTGCTTTTCTGCTTTTTCTGCTCGACTGCTAGTTTTAGCAGGTATGATTTTGAAGGCGTGAGGAGACAAAAATTTAAGGGAAGCTTCAGGACAGAATAATAAACACTTTTGTGAAAGAATCAGGCAAAGATCATTCCCAGTTCAAAATTTATTCAAGTTTCAGTTTCTGCTTTTTGCCCTACAAAATCTTCGGAGCTAATTTTGAGGGACTTAAAGGCTCCGGATGGGCTCGAAAATTGGCGGAAAATGAAAGCTGTTAAGATTTAGGCCCAAATTTCTAACATTTCATTTTCGCAAGACCTTTCCGAAAAGGTATTATCATTGAAGATCCAACGGTTAGATCTTGAGTTAGGGCTTTCAGAAGTTTATGTTTAATTAGAATGTTGTTTTTGGCTCCAAACGGAGAATTGGGCTATTTATGGGGTAGTTTCTAATTTTTGGGGGTAGTTTTTAGGGAAAGAAGATCGCATGTTGCGAATAGGGGAATTTTTGTAATTTGCATGTATTGCAGAACTCGAGGATTGGAGATCCTCTGCATGTAAGAATTTCATATTTTGAAAATAATAAGAATCTCTGATTTTTCTGTGTGATTTTCTTGTGTCTCGGGTTGCACCCTCATCACTAATTTTGTCTACTTCATAGAATTTTCAACAATCTTCATCATTTGGCTTGTCAAAGGGTTGGGAAAGGGCTACTTTCTATACAAAGAGTAGCCCCAATCCAATATGGAATAGGTACGCATTTTTCTTCTTTTATGCTTTCAATTGGTTTGTTTTGTTACTTTGTTTATGAGGTGTAATGCATTATTTCATAGGAGCATTGGTTTATTTGCTTAGTTTTGAACTCACCATGCTAATGAGTTTTGGAGTTTATAGCTAATCTGGAGATTTACAGTGCTCACACACTTTATCCATTTGATGTCTTAGATGAATATTTGGAGGCTTCATCAAGTATAGAAAAGATAGTCTCAAATGTCCAAGCATAATTGTTTGAAGATTTATTGGTAAAATTGATAAATTCATCTAGAAGATACTCAAAAATTGTTTAAATATTTTGGAATGCATTTTCCTAGACATCAATAGTAATAAGATAGATTACTTGATTGGTACATTTGAGGGAAGATATATAAACTACATGAAATCTTACAATATTCATCAGCCTAATTTGAGTGACCTCTTCTCCTACAAACTAATTTACCTCAAACTTACAACTAATAAAGGATGAATGCAAATGACTATGTATACATTTATGAGTTATAATGTGTTGCAAACAAATGATTTTTACTTGAAAATAATGAAATTACCTCGCTATAATGCTAAAAATTATTTTAGGTCTCATAACCTCAATGCATAAATTTTGGAACCATATGAGTATTTAACAACACTCAACATTGTCACACTTCTCTAAGACACTAACTCTTTTAACCATACTACAAAAAACATCTAATGGTAGGTGGTTGAATGAAGGAATGGTCCGCCAATCTAAAAGTAAAGAATTGATAGATGTACTCTAAATACACCTCCCGAAACTTTGCTTTCAAAATAGCTGTAATAAGAACTTTGTTTAACAATGACTAGTCAACACAAGTACTCTAGAAATATTAGATTGTTAGGTTGCAACAACCCTAAACTTTAGCAAATCAAACCACCAAATTTTTGTGTGAGGATGTTTCAGATGTTGAATAATTAAAAGAAGATAAAAAAACATTGAAAACTAGAATTAAATACTTAGAAGTAAACAAGAAACAAACACGAATTTTTACATGGTTCAACAATATGGCTACATCCATGGAAGTAGGGGAACTTTTTTTATTAATAATTATATTGCACAGTACATTGCAGTAACATGTTCTCTAAATATTTTATATAAAATCATCCATTTTTCTTTACAAAAGATTCTTCAAATGGAATGCCAACAACCAAACCAAAATGTAGGGACAAATAATGAATTTTGGGTTTCATATCAAACAATCTCTTACTTGAAAACAAGCCACTATTGCAAACCTTCAGAGATATTCGCCCACTTCAGTCCTATTGTTAGATTCTACCTGAGATGAAGGATTGTGATTGATCAAATTTGTTGGTGTATTGACCACCTTTTCCCAAAATTATTTACTTAAACCTACATGAGAGAGAATACTCTAAGATCCCTCTAAAATCATTTGATTCATCCTCCTAGCTAGGCCATTTTCTTAAGGTGTGAATGAAATGATTTGAATGTGTTGGATGCCATTATCTACACAAAAATTATCAAACAACAAAGAGAAAATATCTACTTCATTATCTGTGTTTAAACATTTAATCTTGTTGTGAGTCTGATTTTCAACTATGGCTTGTAAAGTTTTAAATTTTGAAAAAAAAATTGATTTCCTATTGAGCATATAAACCCACACTTTGTGAGTACAATCATCAAGAAAAGTGACAAAATAGTTAGCTCCTCCAAAAGAGATTACCCTTGTGGGATCGAACACAACTATGCACACTAACTCCAAAGGCTATGTCTTCATGTCATGACCAGTCTTTAAAAACCTAATTCACCTATGTTTTCCATAGATGCAATGCTCACATAACTCCAAGTCAATAGATTTCAAACTAGGAAGCTGATCCCTTTTGAGGAATATTTCAAGTTCCCTTTTGCTCATATTTTTGAGCCTCTTATGTCAAAATTGTGTCCCACTATCCACAACTGCCATCAAAGCTCCCACTTCAACATGATTGTCTAGTACATATAAAGTACCCACTTTTCAATCTTGTGAAATCACCAAGACTCCTTTCGTCACCTTCCAAGTGTTTGAAGAAAAGATGATGCTACATCCTTGAGCATCAAGCTGACCCACAAAAATCATATTTCTTTTTAGCTTGGGAACATGTCTCACATCATGTAAAAACCATCTGTTTCTATTCTTCAATGCCAACATCATGTCACCTTTGCCAATTATATCACATATCTCATTATCACCAAGGTAGAATTTGTCAAATTTACATTCTTAATAGTTTTGAAACACTTCTCGACATGAAGTTGTGTGGAAGGAAGCACATGATTCCACCACTCATGAATCAACAGTAACATCACTTTTGGACAAGAATAAAACACCTTCATCTTTTTTGTATGTGGTGTTAACTTCTCTTTCCTTTGATTGATTTATCCTTTCTTATAAGACCAACAATTCTTTTTGGTATGCCCTTCTTTGCCACAACACCAACAACCTCCATTTATCCCTCTAGACATTGATCTTCTTACAGAGTTTGATCTCCTTTGATTGTTATTTCTATCTCTTTCTTGATGACTACCTGTTGCCAAAAATCAAGGAACCCATAGATGAGATTCCTTGATTTTTCCTTGTCACATCTTTGCTAAGAAGAGTTCCAGCAACATCGTCAAATTTGAGTTTGGTTTTTACCGAATATCAAAGTGTTGATTGCCATCACTATTCCTTCCCAACTATTCAGAAGAGAGCAAAATAATAAAATAGCTTTGATTTTGTCATCCAAATTTATATTTACCGAAATCAATTTGTTGATTAGATTAATGAATTCATTCAAATAATACTTTAGAAGCTGAAACCATCTCATACATATCAGTGAGTTTGTCCCACAATTTCTTTGAGGTCTTTTCAACTGTAACATTAAAAATGACATTGTTGGATAATGTTAAGATAATGGTTGAGCTCTTGCTTTCCTATCCAACCTCTCCCACTCCTCATCAGCCATCATAGTTGGCTTTTTGGCCTTACCTTCCAATGCGAGTGAGAGATCTCTAATCAGTAATGATTTCATGTACACCTTCCATAATCTAAAATTCTACCCCGAGAATTTCTCAATTTTCCATTTATCCGCTTCCTCCATTTTCCTCAAAAATTATCACAATTTCCCAATCAACTTCTTCACCTAGCTCTAATACCAATTATTGAATAACTAAGAGAGGATAAAATAACACATAAAACTAGAATTAAAAACTCATAAGCAAACAAGACACAAACATGAATTTTTATCTGGTTCACTAATATAGCTACATCCAGAGAAGCAGAGGAAAACTTTGTTTTATCAATTCTGTTACACAGTACATTGCAGCAGCATGTGCTTTATAACATTATCTATTTTGATCTTCAAAAGAGTCTTCAAATGGAATGCCAACAGCCAAACAAAACTGGAGGGAAAAAGAATGACCATTGGGTTTCATATCCAACAGAAGAAACAAAAAATGAGACACGAATCCTTTAGATGCTTCTCAAGGAGGAAAATTTTAAGAAAGTTTACAGAAATACCATTCAGAGCTTCCACATAAGCGATAGATCTCCATACGCCCTTCTAACAGTTTCAATAGACTTTTGTGTTGAGATAAACTTGCAAGCGGGTCTTCACATAGCACTATTAGTGCTTCTTGGAATGTCCACTACTCATCAAGCTGAACTCTTCTTAATTCTCACTCTGCAAAAATATTTCCTTAAATCTGGTTTCTTGCACCAATCAAAATGATTAGAAAATATATAAAACATATCGCCCTTCCATTTTCATAAGCGATGATTTGCTTTCTACTCCGCATGCCGTTCACACAATTCGTCTTATATATTTTGCAATTAGATCAGTATCTTGGTCACTACCCAAGCGGCCAACACATCTAATTTTGTTAAGACTATGCCATTGATTTAGGGAGATGCTTCCATTCCTTGCTCAATTGTAGCGGCTGCTATTTACTGTTAGATCGTACCACAACCTCCTCATAACTGTCCGCTTCTGCGAACTAAGTAACTTTGGAGTCCTCCTTGAACCGTACTCTGAGAATCTCCACTACAGCATCCTTCGCAATTCCTTAACATAGTCTGAATCACTAAATAGTTCTACCATGACATCTTCGCAAGCCCGGACGAAGATCTTATCGCTCTGATACCATATAAGGAGAAATCTAGATGACTTATTCACTGTGTAGCAGTCACCTTTATAAAAGGATAGAGTCGTTGCAAGAATCGTTCGTTTAACTGAAGACAATTAAACTGTACACTTCCACTATCATTATCAATCTAATATGCTAACATGATTATAATTGAAATTAAGGCTTTTTTAATATTGTTTCTTGTTTTATTTATGTTTTTCAAAATATCTTTATGGTATTAAATCAATTACAAGAAGTATGCCAAGGAATAATTTTGATATATAAAGTTTATATATTTTTTCTTGTCTAATTTGTGTTTTTTGTGATTGGTTAATTTAGTTTCTCTTTATTTCATTTAGTGAGAAGCACAATTGAATCTACTGTTTAAAAAATATATATATAATTTTTATGTAACCAACACACCCATATTTAGGTAAATGTGTATTTTTCTAAATAAGAAACTCCAACTAATCAATCATTATTAGAGATAAGAAATTGCAAGATGAAACAATAAATAAAGAAATTCATGGTAAGTTATAGAAGATTGTTGATTAGATTATGGTTTAAATGAAGATATAAATTTCCCTCTTTTTTAAATTTTATTCAAATTGTTTACGTGACTATAATTTGTATATAAAACATACAACTTTGGTACATCATTTTATATTAAATCATTAATGATAATAAGTTGCAAGATGCATAGAGTGTTCAATTTGATAGAGAAGTTGAATAATTTTTTTATTTCTAATGATTTTATTTTATAAATTTAGGGGCACACAAGAAGATCTAGTTGTGATCATTATGGATTAGTCCAATTGATCATGTGTGTCTATTTATTTGCATTCCTTGTCATAATAAGTTGTTGACAATTATTTGTATGTCCTTTTACAACACTTTGGAAGATGGCAAGAGTTTGAAGTTGTTTACAATTTTATGTCAATTTTTCAACTCAAATAAAATTAAGCCTTTACAATTAAAAGTTAATATGGGTCAAATATATATTCCAAAAGATGCATTCTAGTTAAATTAGATTTGATCCACTTTTCCAAGAAGTGTCAACTAAAAACATAAATAACATTAATTCAAAATTTTCCTTTTTATGTCAAATTTTGAAGTTAAATAAAATTAACCATTTCCAATTAAAAGTTTTATTTTTGGCAAAAGGTTAAAGTCTTGAACATTTTGTATTAATCTTAAAAAGTAATATGTATTTCAAAACTGAATGTAGTCACAACCCATCAATGGCAAAAAATGAAAGAAAAATTTATGAGTTGTCCCCCTTGTAGTCCAGCATGGAGTCTGAAGTGATTGCACTAAATTAATGGTGTTCAGCATTGTCTTTGGAAATTCAAAAAAAAAACACCCAACTAACTAGCAGTTGCTACAAAAAATTGCTAACAATTAAGGGTCCTTCTATAACAAAACATTATAAATCTACATTCAAAAAGAACATAGTTCAGAGCTTGCAAAGAAAACTAGACACATTTCCAATTTATTTAATGTAATTAATAAAAATTTCAACCCATTCAAAATCTTGAACCGACTCTACATGAAACATTTTTCTCAGGAACCATACTCCCACCTATACCCCTTCTCTATGTTCACACAACATCTCACCTGTAATATCTTGAATGAGGGGAAATAAAGTTACTTCCACACCTGGTACTAGAAGATGTTCAAAGTCATGGGGCCTAGGAATACTTAGGCCAAAGGAGGCAACATACATCACCTCTTCCAACTTGCCTAAAAGTTTGGGAATAAAAAGCTTGCATACCACTTCTAACACATCCACTTTTAGAGTGTGTAGGTCTAGTACTGTCACCACAAAATGTGAGGATATGTTTGAGTCAACACTATACCTCTCTTTTGACACTAGAAATTAGCAGTCAAGGATGAGTTTAACTGCTCCAATCAACACAAAATCTAGTTTCAGCATAATACGATTCAACCAAAGCTATACGATTACACCTATGTAGGCCATCTATCTATGGGTGCTCACAAGGTTGATGTGAGTATCCATATATCTTTATAGGAATGAATAAATCCCTTTAGCTAGAAATGCACACTATGAATTTTAGAGTGTTTTTCCAATTTGGTTGCATTAATTTCAAGTAATACTTGTGCATGAGAAAGCACCTCTTATAGGGAATGAATAAATCCTATTAGAATATGACCATACACATATGTGTTTAGTGATGATTATTTCCAACCTTCACACATGTTCAATTTTTTTCTTGAAAGAGAACAACCACAAGATTACATGATGATCTGAGTATATAACATTAGCAATTATAGTTTTCATCCTTGATATTGGAAGGAATCTCCATGTTAGATTAACTATTCATTAATACCTACCAAATCAAGTTTAATTCAAGAGTGGTTTGGAAGGAACTCTGGCACCTTTGGTTGAGAAAGTGACAAAATATCATTCCCACAAATTTGGGGGGCTTCCTAGCATTTCTGATGGCATTCCTAAATAGAGTTCTTGGTACCTTAAGAAAGTACCTTATTAGAATTATGCCTGAGTTACACTTGGCATTAACGGACAACTAGTTCCTATTAGGAGATTTGGTATCCACTCTTTTGTTGGAAAATTTATTGATCCTAAAGATTCCTACTCTCATGTCAAACCCCCAACAGTTTTCACCTACCCATCAAGAGCTCCTTTCTACTTTTGGGGATCAAGTCCCTACAGCTCCTAACAACTCCAAAATTAAATCGGGTAGCTTATTTTAAATTTTCATTTATTATTGTAGGTAAATCCAAATTTTAGGAGGGAATGTTGAAGAGTCAAAAAGAATTGCAAGCAGTTAGTTTTGTTAGTCAGAAAGTTAGGTGAAGAAGTTTTTGCAGCAGCAGTCTATGAAGTGGATTGTTTTGTCTGAGCTCCTAGAAGCTCCTGAACAACAACAGTTGTATGTTATTTTGTATGTGAGCAGTGATTGCTCCTAAACGAGCTCTGCGTAGCTCCTGACAGTGAGCTCCTAGAAGCTCCTAAAAGTTATTAGTTTGGTTGAGCAGCTCCTAATAGCTCCCAACAAAGTTGTAATCTATAGCTTAGGTTTATTTTTTAACTTTTAAGTTTACTCTTATTTTGTATTGTCATTTCTAGCTTAATGAATACAAATGAAAGTTGCATGTCTCCTTGTGCTTCCACATTTTGAGTTTTTTGTATTCCTAGTTGATTGGGAAACAAAGTTGTAGCTCTATGTTGTTTTAGATCATTTGAATTGTTGACATGGTATACGAATTGTTTTAGATTTTTGAAATGGTATCAAAGCCATAGGCCCCACTTATTCATGAGTTAGGGCATTTGTTTTCTCTAGGTATCGATTTTTTTTCTATAGGAGACATGGCTGGAGATGAAGGGAAGAGTTGGTAGTAGCCACCGTACTTTAATGGATAGAACTATGATGTCTAGGTAAAGAAGATGAATATTATTATGGTTGCAAATGACTTGTGGGATTTTTTGACAAATGGGGTTTTTGATGTTACTGAGCTAGCATAATATGCAACCCTCTCAAACAACCAAAAGACCCAGTTGAAGGAGCAAAGTAAGAAAGAGGCTAAGGAATTGAGTTTGATAGAAGCACCCTTGACAAAGGAAATTTTTCCTAGAATAGCATCAACTAACTATGCAAAGGAAGCTTGGGAAATCCTCCAAACCGGTTATAAAGAGACTGATAAATTTAGATCGGTGAAGCTCCAAATACTTTGAAGAAATTTTGAGACTATAAAAATCAAGGATAGTGAGTATATTTCAAAATTTCACACAAGGTTTTCGGGTTTGATAAACCATTTGAGAAGAAATTGAGAAACCATGGAGGAGAAGAAGATTTTGGAGAAAATCCTTAGATGTTTACCCACAAGGTATGACACAATCATCATTTACATTGAAGAGGCAAAGGACCTCTCTACTTTGACGGTGGATGAGTTGATGGGTTCTCTTCAAACCCATGAGAAATGCCTAAATAGGTCTGCTACTGCTTCCCAAGAGAAATATTTTAAAACTCATTCAAATGCAAGAGACAGGGGGAGAGGTAGAAACAAATCTCGAAGAGGTAGAGGAAGATCCAGACAAGCAAATGCTCGAGGAGAAATCTTGAGATGAGCAAGTAGCCAAGAGGGAGCGAGAAGCTCTTAGACCAGCTCTCGAAGATACATGGGAAATAGTAGTTTGAATCACAAGAATGACAAAAGAAATGTTGAATACTACTACTATCATAAATTTGGTCATTATGCAAGTGATTTTTGGAAAAAGCACAATAATTAGCCAAAACAAAATGAAAATGTGGTTGATTTGAATGTGGTTGAAGGCAATTAGTCCACAACCTTCATCATGTGCAACATTGGTGAAGAAGGTAGCCCCGAAGTCTAGTATTTGGACAGTGGTTGCAACAACCACATGAGTGGTAATGATAGTTTGTTTTCTTTCATTGATAAGAATGTAAAATCAGAGATAAGAATGGGGAACAATGGATTAGTTCTATTCAAGGGAAAATGATCTATCATGATCTACACCAAGCAAGGCAAAAATAAGGAGGTACAAAATCTATTTTTTGCTCCTGGGTTAAAGCATAACCTCATGAGTGTTGGACAACTGATCTAAAATGGATACAAAGTGCTAATGGAGAAGGGTCAATCAATCATTTATGACAAGAATGAGAGGACAAAAGTGTTTGCAGCAGTTCAAATGACCAAGAATTAGATTTTTCCTTTGAAGATTGAGACATGTTTCTCATCTCAATCTATTGTTGTACCTCTCATGAATGGAAATGTACAATAGTACAGTTAGTAGCCCTCAAGAGCTCCATTCAAGAGCCCTCCAAGCTATGGCATCTCAGGTAAGGACACTTATGCTTTGTTGGTTTGATTCTTTTTCCAAGAAAAAAATGGTTGATGATTTGCCAAGAAAAGTAGAGCCTAATGTTAGGTGTGAGGCTTGCATTTTGGGCAAGCAACATAGGCAACCCTTTCAATTGGGAAAAACTACAAGGGCAAGAGGACCATTGGAGCTGGTGCACATGAATTTGGTAGGCCCTATGAAAGCCACATCTATTGGTAAAAGCCAATATTTTCTGACCTTTATTGATGATTATAGTCGTAAGACATGGGTCTATTTTTTGTAGCATAAGTCTGAAGTTTTTGATAAGTTTTTGTTGTTTAAGGCCTAGGTTAAAAAGGAGAGTGGACACATGATCAAGGTATTAAGTTCAGATCAAGGAGGAGATTACAAATCCAATCATTCTGTGAATTTTTGTAGGCAAAATGGCATTAAGAAGGAGCTAATAGCTAGTTATACTCCCCAGAAAAATGGAGTGGTTGAGAGAAAGAATAGGAGCATTGTGAAGATGGCAAAGAGCATGATAAGAGAAAAGGGACACCTAACTAAATATTGGGGAGAATTTGTCGCAACAACTATATATCTGATAAATAGAAGTCCAACAAAGGTGGTCCAAGAAAAAATACCACAAGAGGCATGGACAAAATGCAAGTGGATGGTTGACCACTTGAGAGTGTTCAGGTGTGTGGAATATGCACTTGTGCCAAAAGAAAAGAGGAAGAAATTGGATGACAAGGGTGAGAAATGCATTTTCACGGGCTTTAGTGAAGAGTTCAAAGCTTACAGGTTGTCTAACCCAGTCACCAAGAAAATCATCATTAGTAGAGATGTGGAGTTCTTAGAGGATGAGTCACAGGATGGTCTAACAGATCCTGATAGATCTCAATAGCTCCCGATAGTTCATGATGATGAAGAAGATGAATGGGAAGATCAGCAAGATCTTGCAGCAACAAAAATAGTTGGCTCCTGATAGCTCCTGAGAGCTCCTAAAACAAATAGGTAGTTAAATAAACTATCACAAAACTTAGTTGGAGAGAGTTTGAGTTGGCTCTTGATAATTCCTGAAGCTGGAAGATAATCAGAAACAAAGTCATAGATAGAGAGCTCTTGATAGCTCTTGAAAGCTCCTATAGTGAGCAGAAAAAAAGTCAAGCAGTTGCATGCAGCCAAAAGATTGGCTCCTCAAAGGTCCCGACAGCTCTTGAACCAGCCTATTTAGCAGAGTAGTAGTAGTAGTGAAAGTTGAGACCCCACTCTCACCTCCCTAATGCCAAATAAGACCAGGATTCTAAGGGAGATCTACCAAGATGAAAGGTATGATGAATATTTTTATGAGAATATGAATTTTGCACTATTTTCTCATAGTGATCTGATTTATTTTGAAGATCTTGTGAAAGAGAAGAAATGGTGTGAGGCCATGGATGAGGAAATAGATGCAATAGAGAGGAACAACACATGGGAGCTAACTAATTTCCCTCCGAACAAAGAAGTTATTGGGGTGAAATGGGTCTACAAGACCAAGTGCAATGCTAAATGAAGGATAGAGAGGCATAAGGTAGGTTTGGTGGTTAAGGGGTACAAACAACAGTTTGGGAGAGACTACGATGAGATGTATGCCCCTGTTGCAAGGATGGAGACTGTGTGGGTAGTCACAACGATTGCAGTCCAACACAAATGGAAGGTGTTTCAAATAGACGTGAAGTCTGCCTTCCTAAATAGAGTGTTGAAAGATGAAGTTTATGTGGACCAACCATTTGGATATGTAGTTCTAGGCCAATAACACAAGGTGTATAGGCTGAAAAGGGCTCTTTATGTGCTGAAGCAAGCTCCATAGGAATGGTACAGTATTATTGACTCATATTTGATGAGCAATGGCTTTAGCAAAAGTGATGGTGAGCCCACTCTTTATATCAAGGCAAAAAATTGTAAGATTTTGATTATTCTCTTGTATGTAGATGATCTAGTGTTTTCTAAGGATGATGATTTCCTCATTGCTGATTTTAAAGAAGCCATGAAAAGAGAGTTTGAGGGTATGTGAAGGATCATCATGGAAAAAACAGGCCCTTAAATGGCGATGAAAATTTAGAAAAATCAGAGTTAGGCAACTTGATGTAAAAATTTGAATAAGTTCTATATTATTTCAAAAATATGTAAGAATAGAATCTGTAGAAAATTGAGTGTAATTTCTAAACTAGTAATTTTTATTTGTTTTTAAATCTATTTGGTGAAAATTTAAAATTTCAATGCAGTCGTACTTAAATTTTAAGTAAAAAATAAGTAGGCATTTGTTTGACCACCCTAACCACAATAAAATGATAATATTTTTTTGTAAGATTTTATATATAAGTAGAGATCTCATGTCCCGATGTGATGCATATTTTTTGTAATTTTTTTCCAAGTAAATAATTAATTATGTTTTTTTTATTACAGCTTTTAAAAAATATAAAAAAACTCGTATGTCTGACCACCTTAACTTGGTCAAAACTTCATGAATTTTTATTTTTTTAATCATATAGTATGTGAAGCATAGAATGTGATACATGTTTTGGATTCAAAAAATGTGATACTGTTTGAAAGCTATAGTTTTTTTTAAATCATCCTATCAATCAGGAGTTTAGTCATAATTCAAATAGAAAGTGAATAATAATTATTTATTAATTAAATTAAAGAATAATTTATATTGGTGCAAAGATGAGAATCTCCTTTAGAAACCCTTTTCGTTTCATCAATTTAGGATTAAAAAAAAAGTCATCAGCCACATGGGCGAAGTCTAGAAAAGCAAGGTAAGTTGTTAAACACATTTTTTGTGTTGACTTCTTAGGATTGGCATGTCTTAGCCAAATTCTGAACCAAACCCAAGGCTAATCCCTAGTTAGTAGGGTTTGTGTTAGACATATCCGATATGTATTATATATAATTTTAATATATGATTTTATATAAATTTTATATATCACTTTATATAATTTTTATTTTATATAAAAAAATGTAAAATAGTTTTTATTATATAATTTTAAAAATGCAATAAATAGTTTATAGTTTATTTTAATATATCTAATTGAGAATATTCAATATAGTTTATAATTTAATATATAATATATAATTTATGATAATCTCTTATGGAATTATGTTTAATATTTCTATATTATTTATATACTCTAGGCAATGTATAAATATATATATATATATATATATATATATAAATATATATTAAGATAATATATAAAATATTATATAACTAAATAATATTACTAATATATAAAATATATTTAAATATTATCTCTCTCTCTCTCTCTCTCTCTCTCTCTCTCTCTCTCTCTCTCTCTCTCTCTCTCTCTCTCTCTCTATCTCTTGTCCACCCTCCACCTCCGAATTACTCTTGGGCCTATGTGTGCCACAAATAGTATATCTAATTCAAATCGGATATCCAATTTGTGACACCAAAATGTTACCGTTACAATACATTTCTAATTTTTTTTCAAATCAGATATCGAATTTTATCCAATATCGGATTGGTGGGCCATAGAAAAACCTTAAGTGGGCCATTTTGGGCATTCCAACGGACCCTACATTTTGTTTGCACACTTTGCAAGTGAGAAAAATAGGATTTCAAATAGGAAGAGGCAAATATCAACTTTTTGGAGTGTATACACCTAAAAAATGGTCTCCATAATATAATTAACTAAATACAATTTTATTTGATCAATCAACCTTTCAATTCCTCTACTATTAAATAAATAGAAATATTTATATAGTTCATCTTTTAATTCTTCAATCTCTATTATATTATTTCTTCCTAATTAAATAAACAAATTTAATACTTTGTTTTATTTAAATATCATTATTAAATTCTTATATTAATTATCTATTATCATCCCATCTAAATTAAATAAACAATTTTTCTAATTTCTTTTATTTAACTACCACACTTTCTCCATATTTATTTAATAAAAATATACTACTATAGTTTTGTTTTATTAAATTAAATATATTATTTTCCTAAATTGAATAAATCTAAATATTCAATTAGAGGATATTCTATAGCTATTTCCTCTTATCACTAAAAAGTTGCAGCTACCAAATTGGATATTATATATGTCTAATTTAATGCATCTCAACCTTCACGGGCAAATTTGGGGACAAATTGGAGATAAATTTGCACGCAAACTTCTTCATCTTGTTCCATTGATTCTTCCTACCATCTGGTTGAATGTTTTTGTGGGGAGGAAAAATCTCCATAATCAGCTCAAGATTTTTCATACTTCACCATTCAATTCTTCAGATCAAATCCATACCTTAGATTTTTGCCCCTTCACAAATGTGTTGTCAGGAATCTATAAATACAACCTCTTTCTACAGGAAAAGGATCCCCAACTTTGTGCAAAATTACTCTGCAAGAATAGCAATTGAGCAATCAATCATCTTAGCAATAGCATTATCATTTAGCGATAATTAATCATAGTATTGTAGAATAGTAATCATAATCATGGCTGCATCATAGTTTACTATATCTTCCTTTTATAATATTCATGTCAATTTAGAGTACAATAGATTCACCATTATCATTTAATCATCATCATATATGATTGGATTATTGCATTTAGCAACATCTCATTCCCTAGATTGGCATTCTAATAGTCACAATGCTTACCAAATCTGAGAGCCCCGTGATTTAATAAATCTTTGGAGATAGAGAGAAATATGACACTTTCAAGAGTTTTCCTCTCTTAATTAGATTAATCATTGTTGATCCTCTTGATACAAGGTTTTATTAAGAAGTGTTGTCTATTATTTTATTTATTACTTATTCAACACTTACATTTTGGCGCCCACCATGGGGCCCAAAAACCCCATATTTTTATCTTTTTTTCTGAAAAGTGTCCTTGTAGGCTTCTAACATGTTTTCTTTTAGCGCGATCGAGAGATTTTCCGATGCATCCACTGAATATTCTAGCACATCTGAGCACTGTTTCGATGCATCAACAAAATATTCCAGCACATTTGATGACTGTTCTAGCACATCTGAAGTTCTTGTGTCACTAGTCAGGGAGTTTTCTTTTGG
Source organism: Sequoiadendron giganteum (assembly GCA_007115665.2). NCBI lineage: Eukaryota > Viridiplantae > Streptophyta > Pinopsida > Cupressales > Cupressaceae > Sequoiadendron > Sequoiadendron giganteum. Next base: position 129,901,951 of record CM021108.1, on the reverse strand, counting down.
CGCATAGACCTATTATTTTAGCGCACCCATCAATTTATTTAGCGCATTGATCTATTATTTTAGTGCATTGAAATTTTTTTTTGGCGCATCTAATAATTTTTATGGCACATATGAATAATTTTGTAGAATTTTAAAAAAATTCGAAGTCCAATCAATGTTTTCTATGTTCTAGGTGTGAAATATGATTGTCAAAGACAAAATTCACAAAAAATATTAATGGTGTTTGTATGGATTTAATTTCAATTATTGTTTTTCATTTGTTTAAAATAGTGCATCTAGATTAAGTAAAGGATTAGTTGAACACCTTGTCTATTATGTTTGAAGTTATAGGCCTATGTTCTCCCCTTCACTAGGTGATCAAAATTCTAGTCACTTTTTATGCTTTATTAAATCCTTTAGAAGGCTTGTCGTAGTGGGAAAAAGTAATCACCTAAGTGGGAACAACCAAAGCCAGGTTTTCCAACCCACTATAGTCAAAAGTGAATTTGGGGAAACCCACAATTCAACAGAAGTGTGCATGATAACCATCCCCAAAATATTTGTTCTAAAGATTGGGAGGTCTCTTGAGGGATTTTATCATTTTCCGCTTCGAACAAATACCCTATCTACAAACTTTAGTGTAGAATACAACTATGTCAGTTTCCAAACACTTTTTATATCATGATGCAAGGGGAGGGAAGAATCTTCCCTCAAGAAACTCACCATATAACTATCAGAGACCTTGGGAAAAAGTGGAGGATTCGACTTTGGTTAAGACTGAGGAAAGGCAAAAACACGGGCGCCCTCTAGGGGGTGACAAGGTTGTGTGAGCTAATATAGTTCCATGCTATGGGATGTGATATTCTAAGTGACCTACTTGAGATAGAAAAGTGCTTGAACTATTTGTATTTGTGTCAAAACCTATGGAAATTGAAAGAATTGGACCAGATTCTAGAACACTCACTACATGTTTAATGCATAGAATCTGAAACAACTTTTTACAATCTGGCTTTAAAGTGTGAAGTTATTTTCGAAGGTATCATCCAAATAGATCATCAAAATTCGATATTTACAAGAAAAATACTCTTCCACTATCTTCACTAGTTAGAAAATTACACCCTAGAACTAATCATCTTACTGAGAAAAACCAGAACAAATGGAAAAAACAATGAACATCCTGGAAACTTTCACTTTAGCACACTTGTGGTCTGTTTTAGCACATATACCCTATTTGATGATACATACACCATATCTTTTAGCACATCCACAGCCTGTTTTAGCACATATGCACTCTGTTATAGCGCATCCACATAACAAGAAAACAAAGAGCTATTTGAAACTGATATCAGACTGTTGACATCAAAACCTAGATCTTTGTCAGAACAAAAACATTTTCTCAGTCCAAACAGAGTTTTGAACTTGGAAAAATAAGACCTTACAAGTCAAAATTTATCAAATTAAGCCAATATATTGCAACCTTAAAGTGTCTAAACCATCAAACATAAATTTTGGATTATTACTTTAAGTTTCTTTATCAGGATCTTGTCATCCTACAATTAAGAAACAAAAGAAAATAATCAGATTTTTAGCTTAGTCTCATCAATAGAATTTATCATTCTATTAGACTTAAGTTAATACCCTTAACACTCATCCAAACAAAAGATCAAATTTTAGTAAGAATAAAAAACACTTGTATGCCAATTTTGACGAGGTTACAAAGACAAAAACATGGAGAAAAGGAAATTGAAACACCAAACACCATGGCTGAAGAAAATCCCTTTCATAGATTCCACCAAAATCACACAAATGAAATAACCCAAGAGGACATTCAAACAACACAACAAGATCCCAATTTCCATAAATTTATGGAAAAACTCTTAGAACAAGATATGGAAAAATACATTTTGATGCTAGCTGAACTAGGTGCAAAACTTCCGGAAGACTTTGATATCAATGGATTAAAAGAAACACCTAAAGCAACTAAAACTGAACCACACAACACACAAAAAATAGGTGAAGTGGTGACACTAACACATCAAATGCAAAACATGCAACAACAACTTCAGGATATGCAAAAAGGAACCACAAAAAGGTACTCATTACAAGACATTTGTCCTTATCCTTTTGATCCAAGTGTGGACATGATACCATTTCCTAAACATTGTGAATTCCAAAAATGCAACAAGTACAATGGTAAAATAGATCCAATTGACCATGTGAGGGAATTCAGAACCATGAGTTTAGAATTTTCACAAGAGGAAACTTATCAAATGAGGTTATTTCCAAGGAGCTTAGGAGGTCAATGTATCAAATGGTTCTTCAAACTACAACCAGGGATTCAAAATTTTGAACTATTCAACATGTTTATCTCACAATTTTCCTTTAATATTCAACATGAGGTAATAGTAAAAGACCTTTACAACATGAAACAAAAGAAAGGTGAAAGATTCTTGTCATTTCTACATAGATGTCAAAGGTTGTTTGCTAGATATCCTCATTCTATACCTGAAGAAGAAAAGATGGAACTATTCATTGACAACTTAACTGATCACATGAGCTATAGGCTTGAACTACAATGGCCACCTACATTTGAGAAAGTAATTAAAAATTGGATCAAGATCAAAGAAGCTTTGGTCAAAAGTGGGGTGATAAAACATTACAATGAAGGATCAAACAATATAAATTCCTCAAATCACTATGGAAACAATGATAAACCTAAGTTTTGGAAAAAGAATAGAAATACTGGAAACAATGATGATACAAATGATGCACAAAATGCGAAACCAGTATTAAATTTGACGACAACTACTACAAAGACCAAAATATCAATCAAAGTGTTAATGAAAACAACAATCTAAACAATAGAGAATCTAAACTACAATCATATCAAAGATCATCAAATCGATGAAGATTCACACCATTGGGACAAACACTAGAATCAACAATGAGAGAACTTACTGCAAATAGACTTATTACCTTACTTGAACCAAGAAATTGGGAACCAAAAGTAAAACCATCTTGGTGGAATGAAGGAGACTATTGTGACTTTCATAAAAACAAAGGACACAAAACAAATGACTATATGCATTGAAACATCTAGTCAAACCAACAATGATCATGACTATTGAGAGTGATGCTATTGCTGATAATCAAATTGATAACATTGGAACCAATGAAATCATACCATTAGATATGATCCTAAACATGAGCAGATTAATTTCATAAAAATTAGAGAGATGCAAGATTCCCAACCAATCAATGTCACAACAAGGGGGCAATCCAAAGTCATATTGGAAAGAGTTTCATCAAAAACTACTGCCACCCCTTCAAATCAATACAACATAGTTGACCAACTTCAAAAGATTATGGCCCAAATATCGATATTGGAAATCCTTAAAATCTCACCATCTCATAAGGAGGTTTTGGAACAAGCTCTTGTGGCCACCACAGTACCCAATAATCTAGATGTCTATCAATTTAAAGCTATGGTGTTATATTTAACCATGCCTCATTATCTATCATTCCTCGAACATGATGATGTAATACTTAATTGTCCACATAATGCAACACTTCATATAGAAGTATTAATCCATAAACACCATGTTAAATGTGTCCTAATAGATGGTGGAGCCGGTTTAAAAATTTTCACTTTAAAATTGATTTGTGCACTAGGTTATTTTGATAATGCTATCGATGATAGAAGGAAAGTAACAATAAATCCTATGACCAAGAAGAGAGATCCTCCAAGGGATTGATCGTGTTTCCTATTCAAGTAGGACCAATTATGAAGAATATAGTTTACCAAGTGCTAGAAAAAGAGCTTATATATAATATACTCAAGTAGGATGTCCATGGATTCATGAAATGCAAGTAGTGCCTTCAACTTATCATCAGTGTTTAAAATTTCCAATCAATGGACAAGAAGTAACTATATTAGTTGACTACAACAATCTCCAATATTGTAACACACTTAAAACAAATCAAGACACTTTTTTGCCCCATAATAGAGAAGAAAGCACTTCTAGTTCATCCAACAGTGAAAAGCAAATAAACGTTGTATCTAAATGGGTTGAGAAAAAAAACCAATCAAAATATACAAATGTTGATTCCACTTTATCAGACAATGAGGGTCACCTGAATTCTCTATCACAACAATTTGAAGAAAAGGTCCAGTTAACCGAAAAAGGCATGGGAGAATATTCCATTGGCCAATCTCTATGTCTTTCACAACTACTACCATCTCCAAGGTCATATAGAAAACCATCAAGAATAACATGACAATCATCACAACCTACCATGGTTCTAGATGAAATATTTATAAAAGTAGGTACTCTAGAAGATGAATCAGAAGAAATGGCCATCCTTAATTGGCTCTACAAAGATGAACAAACATCAACATCAGCAAATATCAATGTAAAGACAGATCAGTATGGAAAAGGAAAATCTATCTTAGATAAAATGGGGTATGAAGGAAAAGGACCTATTGGGAAAAGAAAGGAAGGCATCATAGAACCCATTCAACCTCTCACACTTCAGTGAAAGGAAAAAAATAGGACTAGGTTATATAGAGGAAACAAAACAAGCAATGACTCATAAAGATGTTGAAAGAATCCTTCAGATGAGAGATGGTTCTCAAATAGATTCCAATGAGTATGAGTGGGATCTTTTATCTAAAATATCATACACATACATACAAATTGACATCATAAAAGAGTATGGTCCCACACACGAGGAGGGACAAAGCTCAGGGACTAGACCACTTGTATTTGAATCACAAAATATCGATGACTCAAGTGAGGATGGACAGACATCGAGTGAGATAGATGACTTAGAGGAAAGTAATATCATAGACTTTGAAATCACTATTGACAAACTTGACAACATAGCTATTTGAACCCTCACTATCATTGACCTTAGTCAATCTGATGACTTTTTACCCTTAATACATATTGAACTTATCGACTGGGAACCAAATGAACCTATCAATGTACCCATCTTTGCAAATGATGTCGCTATCGTTAATTTAATTTGTTGTGATGACCTTGAAAAAATATCTAATCATAAATATCATAACGACACATTCAGTTAGGAGGGTGATAAATCTTCTAGTTGAAAAATTGAAAACAAGAATAATGGATCTAATGGTGAAACCCATTTAATGGTAGCATTAGGTCTTGAAAAAGTAAAAATAAAGAACGCATCTGACGATGAAAACCTCTCCGAGGCACTGAAATATGGGAGATTTGACACCCTTTGAGAGAACTATCATGAAAGATCATCAGTACCTTTGGAGCCTACATAGTCTATTAATATTGGCACAACAGAAAAAGAAAAGCCTAAATTCACCAAATTCTTTGAGGAAAGACACAAACTTTGCTTGATCTTATTCTGATATGCCAGGTTTAGATCTAAATCTCCTAATGCATCATTTATCTCTACCATTTGGAATAAAACCTGTGAAGAAAAAACTAAGAAAAATGCATCCACACATCGCCTTGTTAGTAAAGGAAGAGTTGAAAAAGTTGTTAGATGCATAATTCATTAGATCTATTAATTATATGGAGTGGATTTCTAATATTGTACATGTTTCTAAACTAGACAATAGTATTAGAGTATGTATTGACTTTAGGGATCTCAACAAGGCATGCCCAAAGGATGATTTTCCTTTACAAAACTTACATTATTGTAGACTTAATAGCAGGACATGCCATGTTGTCACTAATGGATGGTTTCTAAAGCTACAATAAAATCAAGATAGCACCAAAATATTAGGATAAAATAGCATTCACATGTCCATGGGGAACTTTTTGCTAGAATGTCATGCCCTTTGGGTTGAAAAATGTAGGGGCTACATATTAGCAAGAAATGACCACCATCTTCCATGACATGATGCATACCATTATGAAAGATTACGTGGATGATATATTAGAAAATTCATATACCAGAGAAGGGAATCTAGAGATCCTGGACAAGATCTTTACCATATTAGAGAAGTTTAATGTCCGATTAAATCCTAAGAAATGCGGCTTTTGTGGTACATCAACAAAACTCCTAGGATACATAGTTTCAGAGAAGGGTATCATAGTGGATCCTGCAAAGTTGAAGGCTATAATGGAAATGCCACCACCAAAGAATATCAATCAACTAAGGTCTCTACAAGGTAGGCTACAATCAATCAAGAGGCTTATCTCCCAATTAGCAGACAAAAGCCATCCATTTAATCACTTGCTACATAAAAATGTCTTTGTTCAAATGGGATCAAGGGTGTGAAACAAATTTCAATGAAATAAAACAATATCTGATGTCACCACCCATACTCATGCCACGCATAGCAGATAGACCTTTATTAGTATACATTGCGGCAACATAGATTTCTTTGGGGGCTTTATTAGCATAGGAAGATCCTGAGGGAAAGGAACAAGATATTTACTATATCAATAGGACTTTGAATGGTTATGAAATAAATTACACCTTCATCGAGAAAGATTGTTTGGCGGTGGTATTTTCTACCCAACAATTGTGGAATTACATGTTGACTCACATAGTTAGGCTCATAGCAAATATTGATATGTTAAAATATCTACTCAGCAAGGTTGCTTTAACAGGAAGACTAGCCAAGTGGGACATGATTTTAAGTGAGTTAGCTAAAGGTCCATTATCCGATGATCATCCAATGAAAATTGAGTTTCCTGATGCATACATTCTTATTGTGACAACACAACAATGGAGGCTTTATTTTGATGGGTCATACACACAACATGGGTCAGGAGCGGGAATTTTGTTTGTTACACCTCAAGGAAATACAATACCAAAGTCCTATAGACTCATGTTTCCATGTACCAATAATGTAGTTGAGTATGAGGCATTAATTATTGGCATCAAAGTGGTAGTTAAATAGAAGATCATAGAGCTACAAGTATATGGAGACTCACAACTAGTCATTTATCAGGTAAATGATGAATATTAGACAAAAGATGAGAATTTGATGCTGTATAAGAAGTTGATTGATGATCTCAAAAAGTAATTTATGGTATCAAGTTTGCACAAATTCCAAAGGTAGAAAACAAAGTTGGAGATGCTATGGCAACAATTAATTCTCTCTGGTATTTGCTAGAAAAATGAGGTTGTTATGAGTTTATGGTAGAAAAAATGTCTAATCCTGCTTATGATAATCTTGAATCTCAAACCATATGCCATTTAATTGACATTGAATCCTCAATCTATGGAAAGACTTATGCTTTCCTAAAATACAATATCCTTCCTCCTGATCTTTCTAGAAAACAGGAATGCAACTTCATCTGGCAAACCACATGACATACCTTAATTGCTGACATAATTTACCATCAAGGTCTAGATGGTACTCTTCTTTGGTGTCTAGAACATTATGAATCTAAGATAGCCTTACATGAGGTTCATGAAGGTATTTTTGGAACTCATTCAATTGGACTAACTCTAGTAAATAAACTCCTTTGTTTGGGGTATTACTAGCCGAATATGGAGAAGGAGTCTTATCATGTTGTTAAGAAATGCTGGAAGTTTCAGATCCATGGTAACCTAATCCATGCACCAGCACAAGAATTGTAACCATTTACTTCAACATAGCCCTTTTCTCAGTGGGGATTGGAACTTGTACAAAAGATTAATCCATCTTCATCCAATGGACACAAGTTCATAATCACAACCACATAATACTTTACAAACTGGATAGAAGTGATTCCTTTAACAACAATCACTAGGAAACACATTTCTTCTTTCATACTAAATTACCTCATATGTCGGTATGGCATACCCCAATCCATTGTCACAAAAAATGGTAGAACTTTTAAAAATCATGATGTCCAAGAACTTTGTGAAATTTTTCATATCCAACAAAAATTTTCAACAGCATACTATCCTCAAGGAAATGGACAAGATGAGGCCTCCAACAAAACAGTTCTGAAAAATTCTAAAGAAAAAGTTCAATGATGTTGGACGTGATTGACACAATCAACTAAACCCTGTTTGAGGGCATACCAAACTAGCATCAAAACACTTATATGAGCTACACTATATGCATTGGTACATGGATCAGAGTCCATCCTACATATTGAGGTGGAAATACCATCACTTTGTGTATCACTGAAGGGTATAATTACATATGAGGATTATAAAATCTCTAGACTACAAGAACTAGAATTGTTGGATGAATGTCATCAACAAGTTGTAAACCATTTGAAGGAATACCAATAGAGAATGTCCAGAAGCTAAAATCATAGGGTAAATCCTAGATTCTTTCAGGTTTGTGACTTGGTCCTAAAGGAAAACCCTAGAAATCAATAGGACAGAGAAAAGAAAGGAATTTTGAACCTAGAAATTATCAACTATCTACACCTGAAGGGGATTTGTTCGAAAAACCTATCAATAGTATCCATCTCAAAAAATTCTACACCTAAATTACCTAGTGCATAGTTCAAGTCCTGAAAAATGGTTGCCTTGATGAAAACTTGGCAAATAGGCATCTTGGTGACAAAAAAAATTTAAAAAAGAAAGAAAAAAATGGAAAAATACAAAAAAAAATCAGAAAGTCTCAAAAAGTGTAATAAAAACATGTAGTGAAAACTTGGAAATAGCCACTACTTGTGATTTAAACTAGAAGTTCCATATATTAGAGGCATGTCATGGTCTTTCACTTTCACCATCATTTCCATTCAATATCATATCATTGCAATGTGGTCATGTCTCACCCTACCTTGCGGGAAAAATCCTGACCACACTTGGGGCACTCAACTTTGAGCTTAAACAAATAGGAATACAATAGTATGACAACATAGTAAACACAATTATCATAGTGGAACCCAACATTGAACATACATCGAACATCATAACATTTTAGTAAAATCAACCGTCTATATCAAACAACTGAAATGAAAATCAAATCAAGACAACTTTAGGGGGATTATATTCTTTTGAATTATGGTTTTATCGCTATATGCTTAAATGTTAAAAATGTTATACTTTGATTATTGTTATCATTTCTTTGAAGCAACTCGATGAGGTATTGAACTAGAGAATCTAGGAAGAATAATAATATTTTCTTTGTCTGTTGTTTGTGAGTTGATCATTAATGTTGTGTGAATTATCGCAAGACATGCTCTACAAAGTATCACTACTAACCATATGAATTCACACACTACAATCATTAATTCTTGTCTGTTTACGCAAGAAATGCTCAGGTCATCTTGATTTAATTATACCTAGATGCTTGTGTTCACTTGCAATATCAAAAATCATGAAAGTAGTACTCAGGTCATCATGGTCTAACTCATACCATTGATGCTTGTACTCACAAGTTCAACATTTTAAAGGCTCAATGATGATAAAAAGCATGATAAAAGAACTGTTAAGGTGACAATTTTTGCATATGTACTTTTTCATGATTACGTTAGATGGCATTTATGTTGGTTTTGCATCTCCAAAGTATCTTGTTCCAAAGATGGGTAACCAATTCATAAACGATGTTAACTTTCCTTATTAATGGATTAAGTATACTTGACACTAACAAAAAAATCATCATTATCATATAGCTATATAACCATTTCCATTGCATACATTAGAAAACATCAATATATCATTTAATCTTCAAAAAAACATTTCATCCAATAATTTGTATTAATCATGTCATTTCTTCATTTGAGCAACACATCATAAAATTGCATGAGAAAAACTATCAAAAATACAAATCTCTATATTAGATGCATTTTCATTCATCCATTTATCATATTATAAAAAATACATTAAAAGTATCATTATAGTCATCATTCATTCACCCATTTCTTATATCATATATTTGCATTACTCAACTATCATTGAAACATCACATCCATAGTCATGCATATGATTACATTATCATGTAATTTAGATATACGCATCATCATACATATATCTATCCATAAATCATCATTATCCATGTAATCAAATTTGGACATCAAAATCAAAACATCATAAATCATAGCATATCACATGATCATTAAATGCATCAATAACAATATCATATAGATCATCACATGACATATAGAATAGATAAAATAAATGCATCCATCATAGAATCATATAGAACACATATAGATCAATAAATCCACCACATATCATATAGATCTCAAAAATCATAATGTCAAGTATACAATGATGTCTGAAATAAAAAGAGATACAACATAAAAAATGCTTGTGAATCAAAAACCAGAGTATACATCATGTCTCAAAATACATCAGAAAGTGAAATCATGTGGCTATGTGCTGCTAGCTCCAATTGGTGCAGACATCTCTAGGCCTGTACCTCCCTCACTAGATGTACCAAGATCTCTCAAGTCTCTCTGTGGAGGCTCTATCACATCCATGCTAATAGTCCTAGAATGAGTCCTCCCCGATCGAGATTGGGAATAACTAACTCTCTACTTAGAGGGAAAAACATCATGGTACCACCCTCTGTAGTACTCCACCTCCCAACCTACATGGAGAACCTCTCTCATATAATCGGCCATAAATGTACCATCAACCAATCTCTATAATCTCTCGACAGTAATTTGTGCCTAATCTACAACCTGTCTAGTTGCATCTCTCTTGGTTGTGAATGAGGCAATGTGTGCCTAAGCAGCTACCAACTATCCTTGTACCTAAGCTAGATTTTGTGTGTTAGCTTGGGCCTGTGTCTACATTTGGTTCTATGTCTAGACTAGTAAACCCCAAGCCTATATCAACTACCCCTATAAGGTCTGCACCTACACCTATACACTCATAATTTGAGTTTGCTAATGTTGTGAAGGTATCCCAATATGCACATGTTGCTCAGTAGGAGCTATCAATGATCACCTCTTATGAGGCACAATCAAATCCCGCACATCTATGGAAATAGCTAAATCACTTGCACCACCACTTGACTCACCTGCACCACCACTTGACCCACCTACACCACCACCTCCTCCATGGAAAGGGATGTAAAGCCAAATAACATGCATAATTTTTTGTAACAAGAGCCTCAGTAATATCAGGACGGATATCCCAAACTGAAGGTTTTAGACCTTAGTACTCTTGAACGACAATATCATATAAAAGATAGGGTCCCCAATCTATAGAATCTATCTTATGACGGCCATAATGGACAACACCTTTGGGCATGCCCTATATAATACCACGTTGCTTGAGCACCCTCCTAAACAAAAATCTCTCCAAAACCCAATGAGTCTGACCAATCAATAACATCAACTAAGAAAGATATGGCAACTGAATATCATCGTCATTGACCCAGTGCTCACAATCTAGATAAGGCTGCCATGTGATAGCCTCAACATCATCTAAAAATATCCTCCAATGCTCCAAATTACCCAGTCTAGGATGAGTAAGATGACCTGCGTAAATGTGCACATATGGCCTCATGTCGGGCTATTGTCTCGCCATCACTGGGCGCGTAACAACTATATGTTCCCATGCCCACACCTATAGTAATGTAACCCCTGCGGACAAATTGCGACCTTAGAGGTAGACAACCAAATGAAAATCGTGATAAAGATGAGCAAGCATACACATGCCCCATGCATATTTGGTACCATAGACAATCATACTCTCCAACGCATGACCCCAACCAACATAAAGTCCCTTTGACCTGTGATTAGGACAAAGGAACCCTCTAATAAAACCAACAAGAACAAAAGGCAGGGTGGCATAGGCATCCACCATCTCACGCCATGGAATCTCGTATCCACAAATCCTATCATCTTGAAATACTCTATGGAGAGCATCAACCCTGCTCTGCTATGAAGAATCATATAATACAATGTCACCAACAACGGGAATCCTCAAAATCTGCCAAAAATCCTCAGGGGTGACTATCATCTCGCCAGTAGGAAGGTGGAAGGTATTATGCTCGCTATGCCACCTCTCTGCTAAGGCTATCAAGAGACCCCAATTAATCCTAATGTAGGGCATAGATAAAAGAGGCACCAAACTACAACACACGATCACTATTGTCTCAGGCTACACTAGCTGTGATATCAAAACAAAATTCCTAGGAAACCACTCTAAAATCTATAGGTTCGTCAATGACTCCTATCATCATGAAATATTGAAAATCAATAATCTTTGTCAATTCATCAAACATCAATCAACTGATCAAATCTAAATAACTCTCGTGAGACATTGATCAAATCTCATGAGCAACCATCATTCAACCTCACCTATCATGAGCTCAATCATCAATCTTAAAAATTATACCTCGCCTATCATGAGGTCAATTAATCAAATCAACCTCACCTATCATGAGGTTAATCATCATCAATCAATCATCATAACTCACCTATCATGAGGTTGAACATCACCTACTCTATTGATATCATCAATCATATCAAATCAACAGCTTACATGATCGAAATCGACAAAATAAAGGATAAAATTGACAAACTCTAGCATTCTGACTTAGATGCACAAAAATAGTGTTTTGATGTGCCACAACATTCAATGCACCATTCAAACATTTCAATGCGCTAAAACAGGTGGCCAATGCACCAAATCAGACAATGCACCATTAAAGGACATCTATGTGCTATTTCAGGCGGCCAATGTGCCAAATCAGACTATGCACCATTTCATCCTATCAACGCATTAATCTAGGTGGTCAATGTGCAATACCATTCAATGTGCTAATCTAGCCTATCTATGCACTAAATTAAATGACTGAGGCACTAATTTATCTATGCGTTATTTCAACCTATTGACATGCTAAAACAGGTGACCTATGCACAATCACGGTGGATGCACCACTACAACAATTGTATGCGCTACTGCGGGCTATGGATGCGCTAAAAGAATTCAAAATTTTAAAATTTGAATTAAGTGCGCGAAAAGTGAAAAACATGAAAAATGAGGAGGTTCATGGGTATGTACCATAGGTTAGTAGGTGGTTGGGAAATTGTGTTGGTGCATGCACTCAAAATGATGAGTGTGGTATGGGATTGACATTTTGCTCCAAATGGCTCAAAATCACTCTCTCAAATTTTCAAACTTAAAATGCACAAATGAATTCAAGTTCACCCCTTTTTAACTTTTTAAATTTTAATTGAAGGGATTTTGGTGGGATTAATTTATTTTATTTACTGGAGGCTTAATTCATACTTCATCATAGGGTTATTTTTTTACACTATTTGTCAGGAGATAAATTATTTCATCATCAAATCTTTATCAAATCATTAGAAAATCATGAAAATTTTGAAAAAATCAAGAAATTTTTTTATTTTTTATCAATTTATCTCCTGAGGGGGCATATATCCATCATCACCTAAAAATCAACATCTAGGGCATATTGAATTTTTTTCCCCAATACTAACAGCAGCAAAAAACCATTCTTTGAAGCAATATGTAAACACATCACTTCAAAGAGGGGGAAAATTTATACACCTAAAAATGGTCTAGATAATCTAATTAATTAAATATGATTTAATTTGATTAATCAACCTTTTAATTCCTCTACTATTAAATAAATAGAAATATTTATATAGTTCATATTTTAATTCTTCAATCTCTATTATATTATTTCTTCCTAATTAAGTAAACAAATTTAATACTTTGTTTTATTTAATTATCATTACTAAATTCTTCTATTAATTATCTATTATCATCCCATCTAAATTAAATAAACAAGTTTTGTACTTTGTTTTATTTATTTACCACACTTTCTCCATATTTATTTAATAAACATAGACTTCTATATTTTTTTTTATTAAATTAAATATCTTCTTTTCCTAAATTGAATAAATCTAAATATTCAATTAGAGGATATTCTAGAGTTATTTCCTCTTATCACTAAAAAGTTGCACCTACCAAATTGGATATTCTATGTCTAATTTAATTCATCTCCACTTTCACGGGCAAATTTGGAGACAAATTGGAGACAAATTTGTAGGCAAACTTCTTTATCTTCTTCCATTGATTCTTTCTATCATCTTTCTTAATGTTTTTGTGGGGAGGAACTATCTCCATAATCAGATCAAGCTTCTTCATCCTTTTCCATTCAATTCTTTAGATCAAATCCATACCTTTGCTTTGCTTTCCCTTCACAAATATGTTGTCAGGAATCTATAAATACAACCTCTTTCTATAGGAAAAGGATCCCCAACATTGTGCAAAACTGACTTTGCAGGAATAGCAAATGAGAAATCAAGCATCTTAGCAATAGCATTATTATTTAGCAATAATTAATCATAGAATTGTAGAATAGTAATCATAATCATGGCTGCATCATATATTATTGTAGCTTCCTTTTATCATATTCATGTCAATTTAGAGTACAATAGCTTCATCATATAGGATTGGATTATTTAATTTAGCAGCATCTCATTCTCTAGATTGGCATTTTAATTGTCACAATGCTTACCAAATCTGAGAGCCTCGTGATTTAATAAATCTTTGGAGATAGAGAGCAATATGACGCTTTCAAGAGTTTTCTTGTTTTAACTAGATTAATTACTATTGATTCTCTTGATATAAGGTCTTATTAAGAAGTATTGTCTGTTATTTTATTCATTACTAATTCATCACTTACATGGAGCATCTTTTATTCAAATTTTTCATAAGCAATCATTTTTGTAGCATCTTCTTGGAGGTATAATGGGGAGCAACATTCGTCGAAAGCAAAAACATAAGAGAAACCTTACAAAAGAACAAATTGAAGCATATAGACAAATAGATAGAGAAATTCATAGGAAGAGAAGAGAAGGTATGTCAAGTATTGGTGAACTTGAGCCCTTTGGTCTTTCAAGTGAAGAGAAAATTTAATATGTTCAAGGTGAAATTGTTGAACATGATATTGAAATTGGGAATCTTAATGTTGAAACTGATATTGAAATTGATATTGAAAATTTTCAAGCTGAAAATGCTGGAATTGAAGATGTTAAACATAATATTGAAATTGGGAATCAAATTATTGAAATTGATATTGAAAATGTTCAAGCTGAAAATGTTGGAATTAAAGATGTTGAACATAATATTGAGCCTAGTGTAAATTGTGTTTCACCAAATTACATGGTAAATAAAGAAAGACATATTCCAAATTCAATACCTTCAAGAACCCCTAAATGGTTACTTGAAATTGATGAGAACATTATAAACAATTTTGAAGGAAAGAGGTCAACACGAACCATTCGGTTGTGGTCTATGCAAATTTTCAACCAATATTTTAGCAATAAGCATTGACCAAGCAATGCCAAATTTTTGTACAATTGCTAAAGATGAAAAAGATGATACCTTTGCTAGCCAAATTGAAGATTCGTGTCAACAAGAAGACCAATTTTTTTTTTATTATTGTCAAAAATATTTTTAATGCTCTCAAGTCTATTGGAAAAAATAACAAGGAAAAAGATAAGAGAGATGCTCAAAGAGTCATTACAACCACCCTAGTAAGCCATCAATTGAAAAAGGATCACTTTATGAGACAAAATTGTATTGATTTTGACATAAATTGTAAAACTTTGGATAGAGCACTTCCAACAAGAGAAAGAATAGATGATCCTCTTCAAAATGATACATGGGATTTTGTCGGGAGGCTTCCATGTGTTGATAAGAAGCTAACCGATAATGGAAAGAAGGTAATTCAGCAATTTTGGCATGATAACTCTAGAGTATCACCCAATGCAAAGGATTTTTTAAAGTTAATAATTGGCAATTGAGACTGTACACCGCATCCTAAACATTTCTTGGAATCAAGGCAAACAATCTTGTTCAAATTTTTTATTGAAACAGATCCAAATATGGAAATATCACAAAGGAATTTTAAATGTTTTAATCCATTTTATTGCGCACCTCTTAAAATTCTTAAAACTTGTTGTTGAAAATACCATGTGGAGTTTTCAATGTACAAGAGAAACTAGGTGAAGTTGTAAAGTGGTGTAGGAGCACCAAGCAAATGAACATTGCTCTAGGAGGGGTCAGTATGTTAGATCTAGGTGTGGTGAGTATTTTGTGTTCAATAAGGTCTTATTAAACCATTTAAATCTATTATTGGTTGTTGGGAGTCATCTTGAGTCATTTTGTGTCAATATTTCAAAAATTGCAAAATTATGCAAAGTTGTAATGCAAAATTACCAAATGTTGCAAAATGGCATATGAAGACTCAATTTGTCAAAATTGTGTTAGGAATCAAGTTATTTATTTTTTTTAGGTTCCATTGGGACTATTTAATGGAATTTAAATTGTTTGGGGGGTCATTGGTGTAAAAAATGCAAAAATTGTGTATTTTGTAAAAATTGTCATATTGAAAGTGCAAAAGGTGGAACACCAATGGCCATGTTCATTTAAAAGGTTGTTGAGTTAGTTTATGAGGTTGGATCTGGTGGGAAAAGTGTTAAATATTTTGTATAAACTCGAATGTAGGGTTGATTCATATTTTTATGAACGGAAATCAAATAAAATTCCTTGTTTTTGCCAATTTTCTATGTTTTTCCAAAAAAAATCAGTTTCAAGGCTCTGTATGGTTATGCACATTAAGTTATTGGTTTCTAATGATGTAAAATTTGTGGTTAGAAGAACTCTCTCCATTATGGCTTTGGAGTGAAGAAATTTTGTTGAGTTTTGTGCATTTGGTGGCAAAATTACTATAGGCGGCTGAAACTTGTGTTTTCAGGGTTTAAAAATGCTTAAATAGGCCATCTCATGTATTCTACATGTTATGGCTCAATGGGATGGCCCAGATAGGTTGGAATAGGTATAAATAGGGTGAATAATGAGTTTTGTGTTGCAGGGAATGTCTTTTGGTTGGTTTGGCATGATGCCCTAGGTGGCAAATAGTGCATTTTTGGGTGAAATTGGGTGGTTTGAGTGAGAAAATGATAAAATTATTGGAGGTAGCAGAGATCTCTTCATCTTTTGAGTTTTTTCAGGTCCTTTATGAAGTTTTGGAGGTGTTGGTTGGGTTAGATATTCTCTAGAAGGTTGCTTTTCAATAAACCCCCATGTAAAGTGTAAGAAATGAGGGTTTCATGGTAGGGTGCTTGTGGAATTTGGGGTTATGTTGGCTGGTGAGTGCTGCCCAATCAAAATTTAGGTGACAAGGAAACTTTAAGGTATAGGTCCTTTGTAAAAGTGACCCAATTGGGGGTCTGAAATGGTGAAAAAGCCTAATTTCAACTTTCCTCTCCTACTCCAGAAACCATGCACATATGTCCCCTAACCTTAATTATGCCATTCCACTAAGTTACAGTAGGATAAAATAGGTGGAATGGCTAAAAAGTCATTTTTGCACACTCAACTATTTGCATTTGACAACTTTTTCCCCAAGAGAGAATTCACCACCATGGGAAAAGGCCTCCGAGATAGCAAAAAATGGGAGAGGTTATTATAGAGGGGTGCAACGTGATCCCATTGGGTCAAGAAAGAAGTTTCTAAGTGTCATGGTGTCCGAATACGAGCATGCTAAAGTTTGCAGCCATTTTGCATTTTGGACTCTTAGGGGAATCTACCGGTTGAATATAGCTTAGAGCGATTCTGCATGTTTTGGTGCAAAAGAGGACAATGAATGTAGCATAAACATACCCACCCGGACGTGTTAGAATAGTCCATTTGGTCAGATGAGTTGCAGAATGAAAGTTGCACCAATTTGCAACTTTCAACTACTTGCATTTGACAACTTTTTCCCCAAGCGAGAACTCACCACCACAGGAAAACGTCTTTGAGATAGAAAAAACTAAGAGAGGTTATTGTAGAGGGGTCTAGCATGATCCCATAGGGTTAGATGAGATGTTTCTAAGAATCATGATGTCCGAATATGAGCATGCTAAAGTCTGTAGTCATTTTGCACTTTAGACTCATAAGGGAATTTGTCGGTTGAATGTAGCTCAGAGTGATTATGCATGTTTCAGTGTGAAAGAGGACCGTATCTAACATAAAATTACCCACCTAGATACATCAGAACAATTTTTTAGGCTAGACGAGTTAATGAACGAAAGTTGAACCACTTTGCAACTTTCAACTACTTGTATCTCACAACTTTTTCCCCAAGCAAGAATTCACCACCACAAGAAAAAAACCTCCAAGATAGAAAAAACCATGAGAGTTTATTGTATAGGGTCCCCATACAATCCCATAGGGTCAGACGAGAAGTTTCTAAGTGTCACGGTGTCCAAATATGAGCATGCTAAAGTTTGCAGCCATTTTGCACTTTGGACTCTTAAGAGAATCTACCGGTTGAATGTAGCACAAAGTGATTTTGTGTATTTTGGTGGAAAAGAGGACCATTCCTACCATAAATATACCCATCGAAATGCATTAGAATAGTCCGTTTGGTCACACGAGTTGCAGAACAAAAGTTGCACCACTTTGTAACTTTCAACTACTTGCATTTGACAACGTTTTCCCCAAGCGAGAATTCACCACCATAGGAAAATTCCTCCATGATAGCAAAAACCAAGATAGTTTATTGTAGAAGAGTCCAATTCAATCCCATAGGGTTAGATGAGAGGTTTCTAAGCATCAAAACTCGCTTGCTAAGACCCTCTTTCATGAAACCCTCATTTTTCACCCAATAAGCAAGGGTTTATTGAAAACCCCATCTCCAGACCTCATTCAAGTTCAAAATATTTTCAAAAATTCTTATTTCACCTTTCACAAACTTAATTCACCTTCAAATTATTCTACCCCCAAATTTCTCACACATTTCCTTCTTCAAACCTCTCAATTTTACCTATTTTCACTCTTTGTTCAACTAGGGCTTCAAGCCCAAACATCAAAATGACCTACCATACCTTTGTAGCTCTTCTATCACATTAAAATATACCTAATAACACTAAAACAACCAAGTTCCAACCTTCTTCCAAACTATTCCTTTAATCCGCTACTTCAAGCTATGCCTCCTAGGCCTAAATTCATGCTTTTTCCATAGAGGCAGCATGGAAATCTCCACCAAATGTCTTTGCCACAACTAGATATCTAATCCTACCCATAATCTTATTCTAACAAGGCCCATTCCACTGAATCATGACATGAACAATAGGTGGAATGGCCTCTTAATACATTCTGCCCCTCAAACCCTTAACTACAAACTTAAACAAGCAACTTCAAAGAATGCACTCAACCTTCCTTCAAAGGAAATTACTAAAATTATGGTATCAAGTGAGATGGTTAGTTTGAAGTCTTAAAATAATTTGACAATAGGTGTGAAGGTTGACATAGGTTTGAAGATTGAGTTGGTAGTAAATTGGTATGTTAATGTCATGATAGGGTCCATTGTGTGTCCATTGGTTGGGAAGAATGTTGCAAAGCATAAAGGTTTTGTAGGTACAATAGGTACAAAGGTACTTTTTTCTAGTAAGATAAGAGGATTTATGATGTTTTTTAGGTCTTTGAATGGCCTTATCCAAAAGAAATCTTCAAAAGTTGTGTTTTGAGGCTATAAGCCTGTAGGGCGTGTTTTGGGGATAAGTTGAATTTATAAGAGCATATTAATCTTGTTAGATGCCTCTTAAAGTCCATGTGAAAGGTCCTAATATTGCTTACATCAGGGCAATGCTTTGTAAGAGTTAATTAAGAAAGGGTAGACATATTTGAAGGTGTTGGAGACATTAAAATAATGAAGAAAGGTTTGGAGGTGAGGCTAACCCTGTTGCCCACCGAATTCAATCCATTGGAGTGTATTTAAACTTTAAAGTTAAAATGTTAAACTTTACCATTGTTCTTCTCTTCACATTTGTTTAAACTATATAATATAACTAGGCAATATATGATATAATTTAACCATTATTCATTATTTTTTATTGTGAACTATATAATATAACCATTATTGTTTATGTTATTGTACATTGATATTTAACTAGTGCTCAAGATTAAATTTTCAAACAGTTTAAACATGCACATGAGGAACAAATTATTTTGATTCTAAACTTCTATATAGCAAATTATCCAATAATCAAGTGCATGTCCATATACAAAATTTCTATCAATGCCAACTCAAACAAAGTTTTACAAAATGTGGCATATGCCATCTTGATATCTATTCAAAATATACGTGCCAAAATGTCTGTATCATCCTAAACTACTGGTGGATCATCAAAATGGAGCCTCTTTGAAGCACTTTGTGGCTCCGAAGGAAACTGCACAAGAAAAATTGAAACCATAATTGAGATTAGTTATATTATATAATTTAAAATCAAATAATTAACATCAAAATCAATATACATTGAATTATAATTGAACTCTAAAATTGAAATCTTGATTACCTGATATATACGTCTCTTCAAACCGTCAAGAGTCCTAGAATATATCCCTTTGAAAGAACCAATCATATGAAATTTTTCAATACCAATCTATATATGTGAACAAAAATATTAAATTGATACAAGTTAGCATACAATTGTCGGTAATAGGAACATATTTACCAAACAAAAAATAAAATAAATGCATACCTCTTTAGGCATCTCTTTTTCCTTATCTCCTTCAGGTGTTTCAATACCTACACCTTGAGGTGTTCCAACACCTACTCCTTCAGGCATTGTGACACTTTTCAACAAGGATGTGTAGCTCATAACCGCTTGTACATATAAAAATGACAAATATATGAAACTACCAATCTATGTTGATGTATGTATAATCACTATATAAGACCTTAAAAAGCTTAATTCAATCAAATTTGAGTTCAATTACCTTTCCCTTATCCACCATTGCACCTCCAAAGTCTGGAGAGTGTTGCACCTCGCTCACTCTAGGTGTTTCCTACAAGAGGAAAATAAGATAAACATATAAGTTAATATATATAATTTCATTAATGATAATTCAAATGAAAAGCATGTATATAATAAAAAATATAAATGAGTGAGTGCGAAAATATGTACCACGTGCATGTTGAGGCCAGCTGAAATGGCCCTTAGGGTGCTATCAGTAACTTGTGTAATCTCCTCCTAAGAAATCAACTGTTAAATAGACCATGTAAATAAATATTAGTACTTGACACTATCTTTTATTAATATTCATTTAAAAACAAATGAAACTTATGAATTTACAACTTAAATCTTAATGTGTAACTATTCCAATGTCATCCTCTGTAGCAGGAAAGGACTCTACAGGATGTGCTTCAATCTCCTGTGTTTGATCTCCTATTACATCCACATCATGGAGGTCAAAATAAGATGCATCCAAGGGATACACAATGGGATGTACAAGAGGACCCGAGAATATATGGTGGCACATAGTGCAAGTATGTGGCACACAAATATGTGGACCTGAGGAGGATGATACAGCAACACTCGATCCATCACCAACATCACCAACATGTGGCTGAGCTACTCTAGCGCTATGAGAAACAAAAAGATCACTCAAAGAGTGAATATCTTGAATAGTCTATGTGGCTTCATCCTCGATAATATCTGGATGACGTACTGGAGCTGGATGAGGAAGGGGAGGAGGGGGGACATATGGGCCCTGGACTACTCTAACTGCCCTTGGTCTATCTTGGGGCATACCTCCACCTACGCCCTGAAAGGGTTTAATGTCAAAGTAATTGACATGATGCCCTAACACAAACTCAGCCTATAATTTTTTAATAAAGTAAAATGATACATCACTATTATTGTTGGGTGGTTTATCAAAAACCATACACCAACAATCCCAAAAGTTATCCGCAATGTCATTATTCATGTACCATTTTTAGAAAGTTTTGGTTTATTAACATTAACTAGCAGAACGGTGTGAGGGTTAACAAATAAAGAGGCTATTTTGGCTTTTGTTATTCCGAGATCATCCACATCTTTCTAAGACAATCCACAGGAGTAATACTCCCTCATGCTTTCTTACGACAAAAGAAAGGCATTATGTTGGTTGGAGAGGTGTCTATATTTTTAATTATTTTTTTTAGTGTGTTTGTCATCTTCCTTAATCGAGGGATTTTCTTATAAACATCACAAATGCCCCTCAATTGCTCTAATTTTCTACCATTTAACTCTTCAATTTATGGGCGCAAAGGTGGTGGAGGGTTTGGCATTTGTGGGTTTTGATTCTCATCCATAATACCTTATTGAAGTTCAAAACTAATTAATCTAATTGAAATTATGCAATATAAATGAAATTATTGTAAAAAAACTTAGTTTTTAATAAAAATCTATAAAAAAGCTCAAATTTTTAATAAAAATTTGTTAAAAAACTAGTTAAAATTATACAAAACATAAACAAAACTTGATTAAAACAGAAAATCAACCAAAGACTTACCTTCAAAATCATATATCAGCTAAGAATGGATATTGGATTCGTACTCACTATCATTGTTTGAGTTGTTGAATGTTTCAAAGGGTTAAAATGAATTTGAAATGACCTTTTTTTCATTTATATCACCCGACCCCAAATTGGATATCCATTTTTTTTTTTTTGAAAATCAGATATCCGATTCAAGTCAGATATCCGATTTGAAAAACTTAGGCTTGGGGATTGCTATGGAGCAATGTACTGACACCCAACCCAAAAAAGGTCAGCTCGGGATTTTCGCATTTTTTGGTGAGTGCAAAACACTACTTTTTTCATATTGCCACTTTTTGGCCCATCATGATCCTACACATTCCCTTGAAATGACAAATTTAGGTCTTTGGAAATATTTCCTAGGCATAGAAGTAAAACAAATGTGTGATGGTATATTTATCACTCACGAAAAATATGCAAATGAAATCTTGAAATCAAGACTACCCTAACACCAATAGTCATAGGTCTAAATTTGAGCAAGGAAGATTGTAGTAGCAATGTGGATCTGACCATGTTTAAAAGTTTGGTTGAAAGTTTGATGTATTTGACTACAACTAGGCCTGATATAATGCATGGAATAAGTCTTATTTCTAGATTTACGGAGACTCCAAGAGACACCAATTAGAAAGTGGGTAAAATAATCTTGAGGTATGTGAATGGCACCAAAGGATATGGTATTTTGTACACAACAACAAATGAGTTTGGGTTGGTTGGATACAAGGATAGTGATTGGGTAGGAAGTTTGGATGATAGGAAGAGAATATCAGGTTATGTGTTTCATTTAGGTTCGGGAGCTATCTCGTGGGCTTCCAAGAAGCAACCCATAGTTACCCTATCAACAATAGAGGCTAAGTATATAGCAGCAAACACAACAACATGTCAATCTATTTAGTTGAGAAGAATTTTGGTAGATTTGAAAGAAGAACAAGAGGATGGAATAGCAATCTTTTGTGACAATGTTTCATCAATAGCCTTGATGAAAAATCATGTGTTTCATGGAAGAAGCAAGCACATTAAAATCAGGTATCATTTTATTACAGAATTGGTTGAAAATGGTGAAATTAAAATGGAATTTTACATATCTCAATAGCAGCTAGCAGACATATTCACCAAGCCATTGAGCAAGGACAAATTTGAGCATGTAAGGAGAAAATTAGGTGTTGTTGATTTGGATCAGGATTGATCTTATTTCATTGGCTCAGGACCAAGGGGGAGTGTTGGGAAATTTATTACTCTGGAACCCTCCTTCTCTCATGTCAGACCCCCAGTAGTTTCCACCTATCCATCAAGAGCTCCTTTATATTTTTGGGGATCTTCCCTATAGCTCCTGACAACTCCAAAATTAAATGTGGTAGCTTATTTTGAATTTTCATTTATGTTGGTAGGTAATTTCAAATTTTAGGAGGGAATTTTGAAGAGACAAAAGGAATTGCAAGTAGTTAGTTCTGTTAGTCATAAAGTTGGGTGAATTTGTTTTTTTGCAATAGCACTCTATGAAGTGGAATGTTTTGTATGAGCTCCAAAAAGCTCCTGAACAACAACAACTGTATGTTATTTTTTATGTGAGTAGTGATTTATCCTTAAAAATCTCTATGTAGCTCCTAACAGTGAGCTCCTAGAAGCTTCTAAAAGTTATTATCTTGGTTGAGCAACTCTTGATAGCTCCCAACAAAGTTGTAATTTGTAGCTTAGGTTTATTTTCCGAGTTTTCAGTTTACTCTTTTTTTTTGTATCTTCATTTCCAGTTTAATGAATACAAACGAAAATTGCATGTCTCCTTGTGCTTCTGCATTTTGAGTTTTTTCTATTCCTAGTTGATTGGGAAATAGAGTTGTAGCTCTGCATTATTTTAGAGCATTTGAATTGTTGACATGGTATCAGAATTGTTTTAGATTTTTGACATGGTATCAAAGTTGTTTTATATTTTTGACATCTTTTGGGCATGTAGGTAATAGGGAAGCTAATAACACTCCTTTGTATAAACTACAAGCTCAAGATTCTCCTGAGCTTGTGCACATATGACATGTTATGTTGCTTGGTGTCATTTCCAGTATGTTTGCCTTTGGCATTCTCATTAGGGGAATATAACATAGGAATCATAACTACATAATCGCTTGACACCACTCGTGGGGTCACATGACAATCATAATTATAATAATAACATGCAACCTACTAAATAAAATATTATGTACCTTCCACAATTCTTCAAGGTCAAGGTGCTCTTGAGTTTGGGCTCATTTTACACGTGGAATTATTAGGTTTTTGGCTCAATATGCTTTATTTTTGTTACCTCTCTTAGGGGAGAGTGATGAAAACAATCATCAAAAATTCAAGCCAATATAAAGCCTTAATGGGCCCACTCTAGGGTCTAAATAGAATAACTATCAACCCAAAAGGTGAGTCAAATCAAGGTTTCAATCAAAAATTGCTCCTTTATGTAATGATGGTGGTCTACACCAAGTAGTACTATGGGAAGACAAATTTGAAGTAGAAAAAAAACTATAAACCTAGATCCACAAAGTGTAATGAAGAGATCTATCACAAAACAAAAAGAAACAGTAAACTTTATAGAAAACTTGAGGGTAACAAATATTGTGCACCTATCAAAACTTGTTTTGACAACGCGAATAGGGAATCATTTTCCCTATAGCGAATGGGTCCTTATAGACTTTCTCACAAGGCTTTGAATCAAAAACTGTAGCTTATGAACTTTGAAAATCTACTGCCCTTATATCCCTGATAGTGATTCATTCGCCCTATGGAAAACGGGTCCTGGTAGGCTCTTTTAGAAAAGTCTAAATCAGAATTTGAAGTTATGAACCTACAATTCCTGCCTATAACTTGAAATCCTCTCTTTCGGATCCGAATCTTTCAATAATCTACAAAATGAATTTTGATGTTTGGTGGTGGAGAAGGATTTTCCTTAGTCAAACCCCAAGTTTGGTAATTAAACCTTGATGATAATTTGAAATCTGAAACATGAAATTTTTGTGCAATCCTAACCTTAAGTGTGTATAATATTATTATCTCTATTGATGCAAGGAAACCCTACTCAATTGTGCTAGAATATGATCCTAGAATGAAACATTAACAATTCAAAAGACCTACTCGAGGAGATCTTAAATCCCCTTAATAAGTCACAAATTTGAATATACCTCTCATTAGGCTAAAAATAGAATGATCATAGAATATGGAATCACTTACGAAACAAATCATTAGGATTGGTTGAATCTCATGGTTCTTCTCCCAAAACCTAGAATCCATCATGATTCTCCATAGGCATCTATCATCACTTCTTCAATAATGCTTGATCTCTGACAAAACAATGAGATTGAAGACGCAAAAACCCTATAATGTTGCTCCAAGACCTCACTCTTTCTTGCTCCTTGAATATGAATGATAGATATTATAAATATTTGCTTAGATTCTTCTCTTCGGTCTACTTAAAACATAACGAAAATAACCTTCATTTTTTTACATAACTTAAGATTAATTCCCTAAATTCAAATATCACAAGCCAACATTGAATTATAGATTTAAAGCATTAAAATCTAGCCAAAAAAATATTTCAAAGAGGGGTCCTAGGTTTAAGTGAGAACACTTTTCTCATAGTGTGAATGGGTCCTAGCTCACTTAACTAGGACACACTTTGGGAAATGTTAAATGTTATTTGAAAATAGGGTCCTAGGACCTAATGAAGACCCATTCGCCATGTGGTGAATGGGTCCTAGGTCACCTACCTCGAAGAAACACTTTCCAAGATTACGTTTTGTGTAATATAATTTATGGATATTGATTTCTATCCCTCAAAATTTACATTTAATTGGACTTGGATTTGAATTAAAAGAGCCAATTAAAGAAAAATTGTAGTGTCAAAAAAGGTAATCATTTTTCACACTTGTTTGATAATTGACATTAAAGCTGAATAAGTGATGTCTTGGAGTGGTGTTGTAATGTCTTGTAGACATTCAAACTATTCTAAGGCCCTTATCTAACTAAAACATGCCTTAATTGGTCCTTTCTAAAGGTGTTGTAAAGTGTTGTAACACATTTTCACACTTTTCTATGACTTATTTGCTTAATTAAGCCTAATAAGACCCTTTTCAATAAAAATGTATGTAATGTATACCTTGTTTAAGTGTTGTAATTTGTTTTAAGGTACTTTCACACTTATCTAGGTTATCCTAATTCATTGTCGTTAATTGGAGTTATTAACTCCCTTTTAATTCAAGCTTAGAACTTAATCTTGAAACATCCCAAGGATCTTTTTCGACGATCATAAATTAAATATCAAATTATTTCATACAGAAAAATTTGGTCTTCGTAAGTTGAGCCAGGGCCCATTTTCCCTTAATGGTGTATGTGTCCTCCCTTAATAGGACCCCCATTTCTCAGTTGATCTGGAATGCATTTTTGGCCTTCTTTCAACCCCCAAAGCTTGGTCCTAGAAAAATTTTCAGGACCCATTCACCTTTTGTAGTGAATGGGTCCTCCCTTAATGAGACCCTAATTTTTGAATTCCATTCTGGCAGGAATTTAATTACCTTTCTTCCCAGATATGATGTTGTCCTTTGCAGCAATTGAAGATAATATTGTAATACCCCTCCGTTTTGCTTCTTGTTCAAGTTGCTTTATGCTATGTTTGGTTGCAATTACTTTGATACTGGATACATTTTGTTATAATGTTTTGATTGCTACTATTGAGCGATAACATTATTGTGGGATGTAGTTATCTGATTATTGTTTCACATGCATTATGGATTAATGATGTTGTAGAGTTAACATGAGATGTTATTATGAGATTACTGGATTATGATGAAAGTGTCAGTTTCGATGAGTGTATTGGTGAAGAGGACGAGTTCGCATCACTCGCTTGCGAGCGCCCTGTGAATCCGTAATTCCTTCTTCACGGTGTGTATTATATGCTGGATATATTGTACGATGTTGTTTACTTGGTTGCAGGATTGCAAGGTGGGGTGCAACTTCCTTTAAGGCTATTTGGCGGGGCATTACACATGGTATCAGAGCCTAGGTTTAAACACTGAGTTCTCTGGGTGCAATTGTGCCCACTATGTTGTTCTTGTGTTTTGTTAGTAGAGTGTTAAGTAATCACATGTTCATGGCTTTTACTTTAGCATGATATACTCTGTGAAAGAGAGTAGCGTGTTAGTAACCTAATAAAAGGTTATGGTGGGAAAGTAATGATACGTATTCCATGGGTTATGGAATTGGATGTTCCTATGGGATTATGTATGTAGTTGTTTCCTTTGTAAATGTAAGAAACCAGTAATTGTATCTTGTTTGAATGTTGTGGAAACCTGTACTTGCTTGTGTGTCTATGTGAGGGTGATACTTGGTACCCATCCATGGGGAAAACTCACTTTTGGGTGTGGATGTTACCATACCTTTTTGTGTGTTTGCATGTTTGTTACTTGATTGAGGACCAACCCAGGTGTGGTTGAAACCTTTATATAGGAGTAACCAAAAGTAGCTCTTTTTCTTTTGGTTCGTTAGATCCTCAATTCGTGAAGGGATAGTAGTAGTCACAAGTTTTCTTGGGTGGAGTGTGTAGCATACGCATGTTGTGGCGTAGAGTATCTTAGCTCAACCAATCCCGAGGAAACGTACATGCTACTTTCCCTTATGTTAGATCAGGATACTTGATCTATATGTGTTAGCCTTATCCCTCGGATTGAGTTTACCAGCATGGTTGTTAGTTATGCCTAGACATCCATAGAGGTGATGACCTGGTAGAGTGACGATGTCTTCTCTAGTCATGTGGATAGCGTGCCTATTCCGCATCACATGAGGGTATTTACCATTCTTGTTGGATCTTGTTTTCTCCTTCCTCATTTGGTGGCTAGTATCTAGTCACATAGTTGTTGTATAGTGGAATTTAAATATTGTGAACTTTCTTTCGGTTATTGATGATTCTTTTCAGTTGATTGTGAGAGTTGACACTTTGTTTATACTTGATTGTGAAGGTTTAGCCACAATTTGTGATCTTATTTTCTTATAACCCTAGTGGTTATGAATTTGATTTAATGTTGAAATTACGCGTATTTATTTCTTTATTGTTGAAATGGAACTTTAATTTGATCTTCTTTATGAACTTGGTGGCTAAGCTAGTTATCTTTGTTGTTTTCAATGTCGGCTATGTGTTGTATTGTGATTCCTCTGCAAGGTTGTTTGAGGCAAACTTGGTGAGTGTGTACGAGGAAGTAGAGGCAGGAAACATTGAGAATGGGGGTATGTGAGGCTGGACGCAGCTAGAACCCACTACTCACCTTTGTGTGTTGACTATCTCTTGAAGGCTGATCACCTTACACAACAAGAGATATGTCATTGTGGTCTTGTTTGGATGGTCTCATTTTATGTATGACCTAGCACTATCAAGCCACTGGTTTGATGTTAGAATTAGTTGAGATGGTTTATGTTCTTGATTCATGGATTCTTCTATCATGGATTGGTATGTTGCTTTCTGGTGTCCAGGTGGACCCTTGTGTAGTCTTGTGATGGTTGTTGGTGTTGTGTATTGGTACATATGTGTATTGTGTATGATAATCCATAGTTATGTGTTTTTAGAGATTTGGTTGGTGGTTGTTTCACCATGTTGCCTTGGTTGGATTTATAATGTGCTTGGCTGAGTTGTTTACGGCACAGGTTGTTGTTTTTGTGTTGAGCTATGAAGTGGTTCGGTTTGGAATCCTTGCTTTCGTATGATTGTATGGAGTTTTCTCTTGGGTTTGTGCAGGCTTCCAGGAGTAAGCCTAATCTTTGGGGGGGAGAATGTAATACCCCTCCGTTTTGCTTCTTGTTCAAGTTGCTTTATGCTATGTTTGGTTGCAATTAATTTGATACTGGATACATTTTGTTATAATGTTTTGATTGCTACTATTGAGTGATAACATTATTGTGGGATGTAGTTATCTGATTATTGTTTCACATGCATTATGGATTAATGATGTTGTAGAGTTAACATGAGATGTTATTATGAGATTACTGGATTATGATGAAAGTGTCAGTTTCGATGAGTGTATTGGTGAAGAGGACGAGTTCGCATCACTCGCTTGCGAGCGCCCTGTGAATCCGTAATTCCTTCTTCACGGTGTGTATTATATGCTGGATATATTGTACGATGTTGTTTACTTGGTTGCAGGATTGCAAGGTGGGGTGCAACTTCCTTTAAGGCTATTTGGCGGGGCATTACAAATATCATCATTTCAAGGGTTTGACAAATGAATTCATGTTGTTGAGCTAAGATTTTGAGTGTAGCATATAAGACCTATTTGCGACTATTGTCTACATTATTTTCAAGGATCCTAGATCTACATTCTCCATGGACACTCCATGATTATTTTCAGATTTACATCACAAGACAAATCCAAGGTGACATCATTTACATTATTACATATTTTATGCTTTATTTCCTTATTTCATCATTTGCTTTAATTACTTACAACGGGTTTGACTGAGAAAAACCCTGATTGACTAAAAAATCAACAAGTTTTCTGCCCTTGAGTGTTTAATTATAGATTTTACAAGTTGAAGATCAAGCTGAGCAAGATTTGGAGCAAAGTTTTCAAATTTGCAAAGCTGAAAAAGTTTTCATTCAAAGTGCAAGATCATGGAAAGAGCTATACAAAATTAAATATTGGCTTTTACAACTTGATAACCGAGAATTCAAGAGTGCAGACATCAAGGTATAAGATCCTAAAGTCAGTTTGCCAAAGCCCTAAAAGGATCTAGATTTTTATACTCTAAAAACTCCCCTCATAGTTTCTATAAAATTTAGGTTGCATTTCTAGTTGTTATTAGCATCATATCTTACACATATTGAGGTGATTTGGTGCCTTGAAAAGTAAGTGATCCATCTCACTGCTCACAACATTTGGTGGATCCCATATTTTCCACCAATCATTTTTGGTGAACTCGACATTTTCAACATTACAATTTTTTAATTTTTGAGTCTGTCATTGCATTTTAAGTTAAATATTGCATTAATTGCATTTAGATTTGCATTGAATTAGGGTTTTCTTCTTTTGCATTCAAATCTTGCATATCATCTAGGGTTTATATTTGTATTGTTTTGCACTTATTAAATATAAAAATTAAAAACACAAAGCAATCATTTGGCATCTCATTTAGATTTCATTTAATTGAATTTGAAAATCAAAACAAAATTGCATTTCAAACTAGGTCCTACATTTCATCTTTCTATTCCATTTTTGTATGGAATTTTTGGAAAATCTTAAGCTCCATTTTACTCTCTACAACTTGGAACTAAAAGATATATCTGAGAACTTGGAAAACATTACAAAAATAGTTTGAAAAGACCTTACCAGGACCCATTCTCTTTTACTATTGAATAAGTCGCTAATCAGGTCCAGTCTATACCTTTTGGCATCTAAAAAGACATCAAATTTTACTTTGAAATCCACAAAAAGATCCTAGAAAGACCTAACAAGGACCCATTCACCCTTATTGGCGAATGAGTCCCAGTTAGCTATAAATCTACAATTTTAGGGTATTAAAACCTTATATTTTAGCTTATGTTTGGTGCATTCATCTTGTTGTTTTAGTTTACTAGTTTTTTGTTTCATCAATTTTATTGCATTTAGCTTAAATTGCTTCATTTTAGTGCATTGTTAAAAGTTCCAAATTGCATTCAAACATTCCATTTTCAGCTTATTGCATTGTTTAATCAATAGATTTAATTTCTTAGACTCTATAAATTGCATTTCATTCTAGGTTATTTCATTTATCATTCTAGGGTTTGCACACTAGGTTTATAAAACTTATATGAGCTTAACAACTTGGTGTCTTATTCATAATACTATTATAAGACGTGGCTTAATGATCCTATCATTTAGTGATATCTCACTTGTCATGGATCTTGGGTTCTCTATCTCTCTTTCTGATAGTGTTGAGAATCAACATTCCATGGCTCATAGTTTGCATACGTCATTTCCCATGGCTTCACCTCCTATAATCAATGTGCATGATCTTATTGAAAAGATAGATGAACAACTAGAAAACTTACAAGACCATATCCTTAGTGATTGGATGGACATTAGCTTAGTTCCTATCATACAAAATCTAAGGAAATTGCTTAAAACTTGGAATGAAACAAAAATCATTTATAGCCTTAGCTACTTCCTTCAGGAGTACTTGAAAAAACAAGACAATAACAACATACATGCCACAATCAATCCTCCTACTAAATATAAGAACAATGTTAACAAGGATCATGATCATATGCCATTACCTCCTATGGAGGATGTGATAGAATTTATCAAAGATATACCTTGTAAGGGCTTGACTAGACAACCTATTGACATTGCTTTCTCAGAAAGTGACATACCTAAACATGCACCTGCTGGTCCTCTTTACATAGTTGGTTGAATCAACAATAAGCCCACTAACAGGATATTGATTGATCTCGTCTATGGAGAGAATGTAACCATAAAAGAATTCTTATATGTGCATGAGCTATATCAAGATGCATATGACAACCCATAAGCATAGATCAAGAAAAATAATGGATTTTCTTGCCCTACAATAGGCTCGATAGATCTCCCTTTAAAAGTGGGATCAAAAACATTAACAGTCTCATTCTCCATCATCCCACAATTAGACCAATTTTATGTGAAGCTACGCTATCCATCGCTTCACTCCATGAATCTCATCCCTTATGTTGTGCATAAATATCTAAAGTTTCATTTGGCAATGAAATATTCACTATACATCATAGAGGATTCCATCTTGCCTCGGCAAAATGGAAATTTTGACTAGATCAATTCTAGCCCAAGCCTCTCGAACTTATCAAGCCTTGTGAATATTTCCTTTTCAAATCATATCAAAAATTCAAGGCAAATAAAATAGCAGAACTATCCCTTAGAAACATGCCTCAACCTATGACTGAACCAACCATCCTTGATGAGATAATGATTAAACCAAAAACACTTTTGAACATACAAGAACAACCTATAGACAAACCTCTCACAATTTCCCACAAGAGACCATGAGATAATAGAAACAATCATGTTGTCCCTCCTAGAGTCAAACAAGTAGATGCAAATTTGAAGATAAAGTAGTTGAGTAGCCTATTGTTGTTCCCTCTAGTCCTCCCAAGGAAGAGAAGGAACCTATGATTGAAAACCCACTCTTACAGACAAAATAAAAATAAAATAAACTGAAAATAAATCAAAATACTAGAGAGTGTTGATGTCCATAGACATCGTGCTATTTCACATAGATTTCAAACTCAAGGAAACAACAATAACATAGAAAATCTAAATCTAAACCTAACTAAACCAATACATGGTGACTCGTAACCCTCTCTAGAACATAAAAAAGAACATTGCATGTAAAGTTTTATTCGACCTCATGTTGTGATTAATTTAGATGATATTAACATTAAAAACATTGATGAACAAGTGCATGATGAGTTGAATGGATTGTTTGTTATTCTACGATCTTAGATGGAAAATCTCCTAAGAAGAGTGTTGAGCATAGTGCATGTCCTAGTTCAACACTTTTCATTATCCCTAAATAGCTAGTTGCCCACCTTCCATTTATACCAACCGAGATTGGGAGGCAGATGACCTACTTTAGGTTGAATCGCCTATGCCTTACTAGTATTTTTCTTTTTCATTTTTCTTTATGATTTCATGGGTGTAATGTGATCCCTTGTGACATTTCTTTTGATGTCACTCTCTCTTTTGCGCATTCTTCTATTTGTACCATCATTCTTCTCTATGTTGTAGTCATTTTTTTTCATTTGTCTTGTGTTTTACTTTTGGGAATGATGCAAGCCATCAATATATTTAGGTCTCTTCCATGTTAACCTAAAATATTTTTCTTTATTTTTCATTTGTCTTGTGTTATCCTTTTGGGGATGACACAAGGCATTGAAACATTCATGTTTCTTGCATGTTGACCTGAAAGGTTTTTCTTTGCTTTCAATTTATTTGTGTCATTCTTCCAATTTTGTGAGTATTTGGGGAATGATGGCAGTTTCATGCTCTACGACAACGTTGTGGCACAAACATAACTACCCCAAATCCATAGATCCCTTATGTGTCTATGGGGGGAACCCTCTCCTTCCTATTTCATGACGCAACTTTATTTGAAAACATATGAATTGGCATAGGGTTTTCTAAGGAAAGCTCTAATGTATTAGGATAAAAAAATTTGGCTACTTCAAAGTAATTTCTCATAGTTATGGTGTAGCAACTGCTTTAAAGTTGGGGCATACAATGATGACATCTTTTGGAAAATTTCATGGCCTGATTTTTATTTTCTCTTGTGATGTGTCCTCTTCTTGGTGGTGTCATTGGGTTTGATGTCATCCTTGAGAGTGTATGATCTATTGACATGGCATGATACGAACGAGGCTTCCCATGGGCAGTAATCTAACACTTTGATGTGTCCTCTCTTGGAGACATTAGGCGCAATTCTTCATACGAGGAAGACCATTACATGAAAAGAGAAAATTCCCCTTTAAGGAAAATTTGTACATGACATTCAAATATATTTTTTAAAACATTTTTGTGGCGCCTTATTAAATTTATCAGGAGGATAAATTTTGTATGGTTAGTATGATGGGAAACTGATAAATTGGCATGAATTTATCATTATACGGTGGGAATATGAGACACTGGCATGAATTTATCACTAAATCCCTTTTGAGACAACTCACCTAGTGGAAAGAATGAGGTTCAACTACCCCATAGTGATCAAAATTTGTTGTGGATAGACAACCATCACCTCACATTGTGTTGATTCGGTTGTGCTTGATCCTTTATTTTATTTTTTTTGTTTTTCTTCTGGCCTTTAATAGTGTATGATTGTGTATTTGTGTTATTGTTGCATACTTAAGTGTCTTGATTGTTTAATTTAGTGTGAGTTTGACATAGGGTCATCCTCTCACTAAAGTGGGGGCAAAATTTTGTGTCAAAAAAAGTAATCATTTTTTACACTTGTAAATGGTAATTGACATTAAAATTGAATAAGTGATTGCTTGGAGTGGTGTTGTAATGTCTTGTAGACATTCAAACTATTCTAATACCCTTATCTAACTAAAACATGCCTTAATTGGTCCTTTGCAAATGTGTTGTAAAGTGTTGTAACACATTTTCACACTTTTCTAGGACTTCTTCGCCTAATTGAGCCTAATGGACCCATTTTCAATAAAAATGTATGTAATTAATACCTTTTTTAAGTGTTCTAAAGTTTTTTCAAGTAAATTCCCACCTATCTAGGTGATGCTAATTCATTGTGGTTAATTGGATTTATTAACCACCTTTTAATTCAAATTTAGGCCTTAATCTTGACACCTCCCAAGGATCTTTCTCGACAATCATAAATTAAATATCAAATTATTTATTTTGGAAAAATTTGGTCCTGGTAAGTTGAGCCAGAACCCATTCACCCTTAATGGCGAATGGGTCCTCCTTTAACAAGACCCCCCTTTTTTAGTTGATCTGGAATGGATTTTTGGACTTCTTTTAGCTCCCCAAAGCTTGGTCCTAGGAACTTAGCCAATACCTATTCACCTTTGGTTGCAAATGGGTCCTCCCTTAATGAGAACCTAATTTTTGAATTTCATTTTGGCAAGAATTTAATTACCTTTCTTCCTTGATCTAGTGTCAACCTTAATTCTTTGAATTTCAGGGTTAATCTTCTAATTTAGTATAAATAAGGGGTTAATTCACATTGTTTCTCCTAGAAAATACAATCTAAGGACTCCTAAGAATTCAAGAATTCAAGTGATCAAGCATGGAAAAATTCATAAGGAATTTCAAGGTAGATTTCAAAGTGTTAATTACAACAATTCAAGATCATATCATCATTTAAAAGGTTTGATGCATGCATTCATGTTGTTGAGCCAAGATCATGAGCGTAGCATTGAAGATCTATTTGCAACTATTATCTACATTATTTTAAAGGATCCTAGATCTATATTTTGCATGGTCACTCAATGATTATTTGCAGATTTATATCACAAGGAAAAATCCAAGGTGCCATCATTTACATTATTGCATATTGCATGCTTTATTTCCTTATTTCATAATTTGATTTAATTACCTACAAGGGGTTTGACTGAGGAAAACCCCCATTCAATAACAAATCAACAAGTTTGTTTCCCTTGAGTGTGTAATTGTAGATTCTATAGGTTGAATATCAAGTTGAGCAAGATTTGGGGCAAAGTTGCAAAAGTTGTCATTGAAAGTGCAAGATCATGGAAAGAGATCTACATAATTAACTATAGCCTTCCAAAACTTGATAACCTAGAATTCAAGAGTGCATACATCATGGTATAGGATCTTGAAGTCAGTTTTCCAAAACTCTAAAAGGACCCATTTTCCAATAAAGGTGAATGAGTCCTCCATAGCTCAAAAACAACATATTTTTGGTGAGGTACACAAATTTTAATGCTCTAAAAACTCCCCTCATAGTTTCTATAATAGTTATGTTGTACTTCTATTTATTATTATCATCATATCTTACACATATTAAGGTGATTTGGTGCCTTGAAAAATAAGTTATCCATCACATTGCTCACAACATTGGGTGGATCCCATTTTTTCCACCAATCATAAATTATCCTCAGTTATTTAATAAAGCCCAAGATTAATGTGAAAGTATAAAGATACACTTTACAACACCCTAAATAAGGCACAATTAAGTCCATTTAGTTTTAAAGGGCCCTACACTTAATGTGAATGTCTAAAACATATCACAACACTAAGTTAAGGCATAATTAAGCTCATTTTAATATGAATTATTCCCAAATTAAGTGTGAAAAAGGGATAATGTTTCCAACAATACATTTAGCCCCCACTTTATAGGCCATATGATAATGCAAGTTAAATGAAATAAAAATTTGTAAAAAGAATACTCATATGGATTCATTAGGGAGAATGAATCCCCCACTATAGTTACCTACAAAACCACAATGTTAAGGACCGCATCCTACAACACAGGTTCATTATTTTGTCAAAAATCCTCTTATCAAACTTCTACGTAGAATCAAATTCGAGGGTAGCTATATGCCCCTCTACTTTTTCTTGCTTTATGGAGGTGGAATCAAGGTGAATATGAAACCACATTGAATTACATAAGCCATATCATATAGGGTATTTTCAAGTACCATACCACATAGTGATAGATATATAATGAGATCAAGAGCATAATTACAAATCCAACACAAAAAATGGCATAAAAAATGAAGTCATCTAACCCCCAATATGCTAATTTGAATGAATTTCCCTAAATATGAAATAGGCTTTATTTAATAGGGTTTACTATATACTAAAGAAAATTAAAAAATTTACTATCATTTGACATTTACCCTTTTTGCAAATTTTCTTGGTGAAAAGTGATCTAGGATGTCAAGATGACAAACCTACAAGCCTCTCAGACTTGATTTTATTTGCAATAAGGTGGCATGAGACACACTTTGACATATAGTGAGTAGATTCTACTCTACTTTTTCATCATTTTCATGCATTTACTCTATATTTTTATATATTTTTAGTAATTTTAGGACCCTAGAAAATATTGGCACAAAGTGTCCATATTTGTCACAAAGTGTCCATTGCTAGTGCAAAGTGTCCCAATTTGGCACAAAGTGTCCCACCTTGGTGCAAAGTGTCCAACTTTGGCACAAAATGTCTAGAATTATCTAAAGTGTCCAAGATCCCCCATCCAAAAAGGCATAAGTGTCCACATTGGCTATAAAGAATGTTAGAGAAACTCTAGTGTTATTTAATTGATAAATTTAGGATTTATTTTATGTATTTTTTATTTTAGACTCCTCCTTGAGCTCGATAGCACCTCAAAGGGAAATAGTTTTGTTTCCTTCGAGACTCCATCACACGACTTTGAAAGGAGGAGATCAACCTTCTATAGGATATAGGCTTGTTCTAAGTATACCTCATGCCACCTATGAGGTATCACGATGCTATGTTGATGGCCCTAGTAGAGAGATGGGATGCTAACACATGTACCTTCCATCTTCCTATAGGTGAGATGACCATCACCCTAAAGGACATACACTACATCCTAAAAATTCCTATTCGAGGTGAGGTTGTACACTTAGCAAATGAGTGATCATATAGACAAATTTGAGATGATATTATATACTATTTATAGCATCCCCTCTGACTGTCGATTGTTTGTCCATGCATTAAGCCTAGATTGCTTCTACATGCATAGACACCACTACTTCGGTGGATTTTGATCACTACTATAGAACTTACTCTAGTACTAGATTGATGAGGAGTACACATAGATGGTGGAATTGTTCATATCATTAGAGACATGGAGGAGCACTGGACCATTTATGATTGGGATCATAGTATGCTTACACATCTATATTATGATATAGGGTGGTTTATATACAAGGAGCTAGATAACATAGTACATTTACACTCTTGTCGGTATGGTGCTTCGAGCACATCACATTTACTAGGCCCTCTAGATTCCTACCATAGTGGTCATGGGTCACCCACTAGCCTTTAGTTATGCTTTGACACGATCATGGTAGGAGGGAGATTTAGCTAGGCTATGGGTAGAGAGAGATTGCATAGAGTAGGAGCGTATCGAGGCACTCATATGAGAGGTATATATGAGAGGAGAGATGCAGGGCCTACGAATATCTATGAGGTATTTGAGTAGGACACCATCATATTCCACCATCTCATGATGAAGGCCAACATCAGGCATTGAGGGGTCTATAAATCACAGGCCCTATTAGCATTGTATTAATTGATATATGTACTTAAAGTTTTTGGTGATATATATGATATATGATAATTTTATATTTTTATGATCTTATGTTGAATTAAATATCAATGTGAGTTATTAAATATCCTTTGAAAGAATTTCTAATAAATATCTCCATGATTTAATGTTTATGTGATCTAATTAAAACATTTTTAGTTTATGTTAGATGCTACATTGTGATGAAGTATGCAATGTTAACTTAAATGCACCTATGATCTAATTAAATGCATATAAGGATCTAACCTAAAATAACACATGCAATTTTATTTTGAATAGTATGGAAACAAAAGTAATCATTCAAAATGATTGAACAATCACTTAGACTCTAAGAAATAGTATTATCGTTTGTCAAAGAATGAAGCAATGTAAGATAAAATAGAAAACCATCTACCTAATCTAACAACACTACTTCAACAAACTATTCAAAAGAGAGGATTCTATTCATAATACTGACACAAATGTATAGCATTAATAGATTATTTTAGGGGTGTGACATCCATTTCCATTAATGTGTAGGCTTTGGACTCATATTTATCTTTGATGACATAAGGTCCTAACAAATTAGGGCTAAATTTTTCATTTTTCATTCAAAAGAGCATTAACATTACGTTGATTTCCATAAACACAGTCAAGTCACTTTTATTAAATGCACAAGGGATGAAATTATCATTATAACCACATTGCATTCTTTTATAATAATCTTGGAGATGCTCAAGAGCAATGATAAAATGTTCATCAATCATTTCAAGCTGATGCAATTGTTTCTCTTTATAAGTAGTACCACCAATAAGCCCTTTAAGATAAATTCACAATGAATAAATCTCTAACTCCAGGCACATTATTACTTCAGCACCATAAAAAATGTTATAAGGAGTGTTTTTGGTAGATTTTCTAAAGCTCGTACAGTAATCCCACAATGCATAGGCTAGTTGAGTATGTCAATCTCTATTATGTTTAATTACTATTTTTTGCTGAATTTGTTCAAGAGTCTTGTTAGTTGATTATGCTTGTCCATTTGATTATGGATAATATGGCATCAAAAAGTGATTTTGAATATGAAATATTTCCAAGAATTTCTTCACGTGATTATTCTTAAATGGAGTTCCATTAGCTGAAATAAATGTGGAAGGAAGACCAAAGTGAGCAATAATGTGCTCCAACATGAAACAACATATTGCATCAGCTATCATGGAATGAAGAGGGATAGCTTCGACCCATTTTGTAAAATAATTGGTTGTGGTAATGATAAACATATGTCCAATGGAAGATGTTGGTGATATTTTTCCAATAAGATGCAAACCCAAAATTGAGAATGGATAAATAGGAATTTGGGCACACAACTCAAAAGTGGGAGCGTGAATCAAATTGTTGTTTTATTGACATTTATTGAATTTCTTCATATATGAAAAACAATCTTGTTCCATGTGTCTCCAATAGTATCTTATATGAACCATTTTTTGAGCTAACTATCTTCCTCCAAAATGCCCCCCACAAGCACCTGCATGAGCTTCTTCAAGGGCTATAGGGATTTTAGGTTGTTTAAGACATCTAAGTAAAATACCATTAAATGATATTCTATATAACACATTCACAAGGATTATGTACTTAGATGCAAGTTTTCAAGGATGAGCTTGAGTTTTCTTAGTTGTAAGCTCAAGAAAGGTACCTTCTTTTAAATAGTTGAATATTGTTGTCTACCATTTGTTAGAGTTTTCAGTATAGGTTAATAATAATTGTTTTTTTTTAAATCTATCAACAGTTTAGGAATCTTTTGAACTATAAATGTGAAATTAGAAAAAGGATCTTCAGGAGATACAAGTGAAATAGTGCTTTCCATCACATCTACATGTTGATTATCCTTTCGCGGTATGTTGTCAATCGTATATGATTCAATTTTATCTAATAATGTCAACGTACAATCTTTCTATCAAATGAGATTATCATGCTTTGCTTGATATGAACCATTTATTTGTTTAATAACAAGGAGGGAATCACCAAAGATGGAAATGTGTTTGACATCTAATGCTAACATTGCACATATACTAGCTATTAAAGCTTCATACTCTATAGTGTTATTTGTACATACAAATTTTAAATGGAAAGATAAGGGAATAGGCTTACTTGAAGGAGGAATTAGTATAACCCCTACTTGAGAGCCAGTTCAACACTTAGAACCATCAAAGTAAAATTCCCATTTTTTCTTTTCTTCTTGCATAGTCAACATGTTATCATCATGGAATGAGTCTATATTAGGTATTGATAAGGGAGAGGGAACATCAACTAATTGGTTGATCAAGGTTTGTCCTTTTATTTCCTTTTGAGAGACAAATTTAATATTAAACTTAGTTAGCAACATAACCCACTTAGCTAAGCATCCCAATAAATTTGTTTCTAGCTAAAAGGTGTTTCAAATGATCAAATTTTGTCATCACATGCATTTTTGTTTTCAATAAGTAATTTCTCAATTTACTAGTAGCAAATAGGAGATCCAAACATTATTTTTCTATCATTGTATATCATGTCCCTTAATCAATTAGGGTTCGAATAATGTAATAAACAGGATGTTCTATGCCATTGTCATCTTCTTGAGCTAACATTGTTGCGAGAGCATGGGCTAATGTTGTTGTATAAAGGATAAATGGTTTGTCTTCTGTAGACATGGAAAATATACCAACACACTTGATCCTGAATAATAACATCGCTTCGTCCTAAATCGTACTCTCATCTTGTCATCACTTTTCATCCCTTAATTGAATAAATCATTATTTATCTGATTAAGTCATTCTCTCCTGTTAATTAAATTAATCAATTTGATTTAATTAACCCTATGTCTTTATTTGATTAAATAATTCATTTTATTTGATTAAATCCATAAATTCCTCTAATAAAATTGAATAAATTAAACATTATTTGATTTAATCTAACATTATCCCCTTTGGTTAAAATAAACAAAACATTTATTTAATTAAACCTTCCTCTCAATTATGATTTAAATCAAATTTAAGTCTAAATTGTCACATCTCCTAAATTCTTCATTAAATTAATCAAAATTTTATTAATTTAATCTTAATCCATGTCACATCCTCTAGAGAATTCAACTTGCACAATAAATCAATTACTTTGATTTATTAAATTGCCTATTTTCTCTCAACATGGAATAAAGGAGGAATATTCCTTCAAATTCAAATTCAAAATCCAAGTGGATTTGTCCTTCCAACAAAGCATTCATTGCTCTTACATGTCCTTGTGCATTGAGCCAAGTGGCATTTATTTCATTCATTTTTCCCTCTCACATGTCATTTCCTCAATTTCAAATTCCACCTAATGGCATTTATCATGCACATTGGCCAAAATGTGCACAACCTTCAAACATTCACATCTTGACAAGTGGCACTTGGCTATTGGATGTTGAATGATCCCACAGTCCTCAATTTAACTCTCTCCTCCAATTTTGAAATCTATAAATGAGAGACTCTTCCTCTCATTCTATCATCCACAATTTGAGTAAACTTACTATACTCAACTTCATCCTCAAGCATATCTAGCTTCATCCATTCCATCAAATTCTTAGCTAGGTTATGCATATTTTTCATCATGGAGCTTGATTGAATCTTCATCAAGGTGGATCACTCATCAAGTCATCAACATTGCAAAAAAGGAGTTGGGAAAGGGCCAATTTTGACACACCAATTGGCACCAATTCCCCCATGGGATCAAGAGTTTGCATGCTTAATTACGATTCCTTTATATTTTCACATTTTGTTCTTGTTTTTCCAATTTTGAGCATTGTAATTGGATTTCATGGGGAATCCTTTTTTTATCTTGCATATGAATGTAACTATGTGTTTGTTTGTTGTGTTTGTCCAGGAATAGGATTGGGGTTCACATCTTGCATAAGGGGTTGTAAGATAGGTGGATTAGCAAGATAATATTTCAAACTCTCAAAGGCCTATTTACAATCCTCATTTCAATTAAACTGGACCTCTTTCTTAAGGATTTGTGTAAAGGGTAATGTTCATTCTACTAATTATGCTACAAAATGACTGATAGCTTGAATTCTTTCTTGTAGAGTACGTAATTGAGAAATATTTTTAGGAGGTTTTATGTTAATTATAGTATTAATTTTATTTGTGTCAACCTCAATTCCTCTATGAGATACTATTAAACCCAAAAAAAATCCACTATTTATGCCAAAGACACACCTTTTTCAGATTTAATCTCATGTTATATTTTTGCATTCTTTCAAATATTTTTTGAAGGATATTCACATTGTCTAGTCGACTTAAAGATTTGGATAGAATGTAGACATAACATTCCAAAATATTGTGTATGTAATCATGAAATATCAATGTCATAGCTCTTTAATATGTTTTGTTTGCATTCTCTAATCCAAAAGGCATAACTACTAAACAAAATGTTCCCCAAGCTGTAGTAAACACTGACTTGTATTGATCTTGATGGTTGATAAAGAATTTATTATATCCAAAAAAACCATCCATGTGTTCAACAAAAAGACATGTCCCACGATCAAATCTACTATCATGTCAATATTAGGAAGGGGAAAATTATCTTTTAAAGATGCTTTATATTTAAATCAAAAACGTTCATACACATCTTAATACGATTATCAGGTTTTGCGACTACAATAATGTTTGAGATCCAAGGATATTAATCGATAGGTCATATAAAACCAGCTTCAAGAAGCTTTTAAATCTTAGCCTTAACCAATAAATCTATCTTAGGATTCATCTTTCATATCATCTATCTTACTAGTTTAACATCTTCTTCAAGAATGATGTTGTGTGTCACTATTTTAGCATCGATACCCGACATATCTGAATAAGTCCAAGAAAAAAGTTCGTAAAATTCATGAAGTAATATTGCATAATCTTCTTGTTCATTTTAATCAAGGAACTTTCCTATTTAAATCAATATTTCTACATTAGTTGTATCCATTAGTATGTTGATTTTATCTCCCATGGGAAGTTCATTTGGTTTTGAAATTTCAGGATTGTATTCTTCTTTGGCATTGTAACTCTCATTACGTTCCTTCTCTTCACCCACTTGTTTAGCACTAACCATAGAACATGTGACCTGTTTCTTCTTTGAAAGATTAAATTACTTGTCATAAAATCCTAAAATTTCTTTCAAAGCTTCATCATCTTCAAAGTATTCTACTGATTATTCACAAGTTGTATCAATCAATTCAGGATGCTTCAAAGTGAGAGTTGTGTTAGTGGGGTTACATATGATTATTTTGATCTTGAGTGAGGGTCTTTTAGTCACTTGTGTTATCTTAGAATGAAAAAAATCCCAATCCACTTTTTGTTTCTTGTGTGTTAGCTCTATAGGAACATATATTCCTTGTTCTTTTCTTCCACATACTTTTCCATTGTAACAAAGTTGTTTTACGATCTCATAACCTCTTCCGTAAAGTTTCTCCATCTCTTTCAAATTTGGTGGAACTTGTTGGTAGTCTATTTCATCAAAGTTTGTTTTAGAGCTTGTATCTTCTTCTAGAGTAGATGAAGTAGATTCTTGTGATTTTTATTTCGAATTATACATTGACATTACCATGGGTCCTTTTTTCTTTTCAATGTCTTTTGTTGTAATTTTGTATTCTCCCATGAATATTGGTGTGAAATATAAAGAACCCCAATCATCTTCTAACAACTTAGTGACTTCATCAATGTTCTCCCCATGTTCTTCTTCCTTCGTGACTTCCCCTTTTGTAGTTGGTACCAATGCTTTCAAAGGATTTTCTTTTTATTTTTCGGTATGCAAACAAATTTCAGGTTCAACATCGGCCTTGAGTGTGTAAACTTTGTTGTCAAAGACTACTTCATTACATGGTGAAGGATAGAATTCTCTCCATTCATTTCATGAATCCATGGTCTCCCCAAGAGGATATTGTAAGAAATATCATGAGGCATAACATGCACCAGAGTTTGTAATAAGAGCTTTCCAACTTTAATAGGAAATATTATTACTCCAAGCAGTTGTTTTCCTATATTATCAAACTCACAAATAGACAAAGAATCAGGGACAATGGCAATCTTATCAATATGAATCTTCTCTAACAAACTCATACTACAGACATTAAGGGCCGAGCCATTGTCAACAAGGGTTCTTCTTATAATGGTTCAATTAACATAGGCTATTATCATGAAGGCATCATGTCATTTTTGAGCTTCCAAGGAGTGTAACACTTTTTGGTGAAAAGAAACGTCAAATTAATCTCATCCATTCCTTGAACTAGTGCTACCAAATCATTTGAATTTATATTAGGAGGAACCATAACTTGTCGCAAGGTTGTTTGAAGCATACTATGGTAATTTGGTGAAGCTTGAATAAGACCCCATAGGGATATCTTAGTGGGTGTATTCTTGATTTTTTCTACAATATCATACTCTTTTCCACTATTCAAAGGCAAACAAGGAGTGCTATGCAAGATAGGTTGAGGAAAATGTAATTAAATAGGATTTGTTTGTTGTTTCATATTGTTCCTTGTATTGTATGTGTGAGAAACGGTATTGTAACCCGTTTATTGTGAAACATTGTTATTGTCAAGTGAAGGGTTGTTTTTAGGTGGTTCCAGGATAAGCATGGGCTTTTTTTAAACTTGAGGTTGTTGCGAGGGAGGGTAAATGATAAGTTGAGGTGTGATTGTATTTACATATTTGTGTTTCATTTTGTAATGAAAATCATTAGTGAATGTACCTTGTGATGTGAAGTCCTCGAGGGCTACATCTAACATGTCAAAGCCATCACTA
This sequence comes from Sequoiadendron giganteum, assembly GCA_007115665.2. Taxonomy (NCBI): domain Eukaryota; kingdom Viridiplantae; phylum Streptophyta; class Pinopsida; order Cupressales; family Cupressaceae; genus Sequoiadendron; species Sequoiadendron giganteum. Next base: position 129,857,171 of record CM021108.1, on the reverse strand, counting down.
CTAAATGGCTTAAGGGATAAGTTAACTTTGAAAAATATTTTTGACATAATCAAATAACTATGCTTTCTCTAAGGGTCTTGTTTGATGTTTTACATGTTTTTGGTTTTTTAATTTTTTTTTCTAATGATTGCAAAATGTAAACTAACATATCTAATGATGCACTAATGTTGGAAATGAAAGAAAAATGTAGAAATATAATGCTATTTTAAACTGAAATATGAAAGAAATTATTTTTCCAATGTTGCAAAATCTAACTAAATGAGCATAAATTGAATGCAAAAATGAACCGTTTCAGGAAACTACTTCTTGGATTTGATAGTAGAAACAAAAATACAAACTAGAGACTAAAACCAGTCAAAATTTTTGTTGAAAATTTATATATAGGGACTCATTCACCCTATTGTGAATGGGTCCCAAATAAGGGTTTGTTATGTTTGACTTTTGTTTTTCTGAGGTGATTCTATATGTTTTCTATTTTAGATTTGTAATAGACAAATTTGTAATAGATTGTCTAGATTTTAGGCTTCTAAATACAATATTGACTAAGGTTGAATTATGAATAATGTGAAAAAACGTAATGTGCAATATGAATCTAAATGATTGAATGATGATTTCAATGTTAACACTATGCAAAACAAACCTAGATCTAATGCATTTTTTCTGATTTTTAGTGATTTAAAATAATGCTAACATGCATATTTACTCAAACTATAGTGTTCATTAATGCAAGATGAAAGAACCCTAAATTTAATGCAACTAATGCAAACTATCACAAAAATAAGATCAAGGGTTGAAAGGACTCCAATTTTTAGAATTTTGTTAAATACAAGTTCAGGTTTGCCAAAATGAAACATCAAAAAATGGGGTAAATAACCCTATTCTCCACTATTTCATTCAAGAAATGAGATCCAAACCATGAAGTAACTATCAACCCAAAACGTGAGTCAAATCAAGGTTTGAATCAATGATTTCTCGTTTATGTAAGGATGGGGTCAAGTCCAGGTAGTACTGTGGGGAGATAAATCTAAAGTAGCAAAACAACTCTAAACCTATATCGACAAAGTGCAATGAAGAGATATATCACAAAATAGAAAGAAATAGTAAACTTTCTAGAACAATTGAGGGTAATAAATGTTGTGCACCTATCAAAACTTGTTGTTTCTACAACCCTAATAGGGATTCATTCACCCTATTGAAAATGGGTCCTAGTTAAATTTCACAAGAGGCTCTGAATCAAAAATTGTAGCTTATGAACTTTGAAAAATTCTTGCTCTTGTATCCCTAATAGAGACTCATTCACCCTATGGTGAATGGGTCTTGGTAGGCTCTTTTAGAAAACTCTAAATCTAAATTTGAAGTTCCAGACCTACAATTCCTTCCTGTAACTTGAAGTCCTCACTTTCAGATCTCGATCTGTCAATAATCTGCAAAACAAATGTTGATGTTTGTCGGTGGATAGGGGTTTGTCTTAGTCAAACCCAAAGTCTATTAATTAAACCTTGATCATGAATTGAAATCTGAAACATGAAATTTTTTTGCAATACCAACCTTAAGTATGTCTTAGATTAAGATCTCTAATGATGCAAAGAAACCCTACTCAATTGTTTCTAAGATTAAGATTAAGATTAAGAGTAGGACCAAATTTTATAAAAGATCATAAGTTTAATTCCTTGCTATATTTAAGATGAATTACAACATAAAAGCTACCAAATACTATTATGGTGTACTAAATATGGAGATGATTTTATCAAAATGGAGACCTAGATGAATGTGTTAAAATAGAAGGAAGCTAGCCATATACACAAAAAATAATATATTTAATTATATAATGGTCATAAGATAACACTAATAACTAATTTATTTGATTTATTAATAACTATTCATAGCACAAAAGCATGCATATATGAGGAGAAAAAAAGGTTGTGAGTGATGAATATCTATTTTTATGTTGATTTCATAAAAAGTATCACACTATCTAAATTTTATGATGAATGGGAGGATTCATTTAAGATCACATGAACCTAATGAAATTAAGGGTCATTTTCCCCTTTACTGGGGATTTTTCCTTTACCTTTAGATGTGAAAAGTATAGGAATGGAAATTTATAGGTTTATGTTTAAGTGTCATCTTATAAAAGGAGGTTTTTAAAAATGAATAAATAACTCCTTGATCAATTCAAATGGGTTATGATTAATGGGTAGGAAAAATTGATTTGCATGCTCAATACCAAGGTTCAATTTTCCACAACTATATTTTTTTTTAGAGGTTATTCTTAAGGGATATTTTCACTCTAGTGATAGTGTGAAGTAGGCTTGTAAGAAGAGTGTAATGGGTAGGAAAAATTAGTTCTCATGCTAGATACCAATGTTCAATTCTCCATTGTTTTATGTATCTTTTTTCTAGAGGGTATGCTTTAGGGATATTTACACTCTAGTGCTAGTGTGGATTAGGCTTGTATGAAGAGTGTAAGGAGGAAAAATCAGTAGTTGAATTATACGAGGAGATTGAAGGAGAAATAATTCAAGATACAAGAATGTAGGATGAAAATAATATGATGAATTCCTTTATTATTAGTAATAAAGAAAAAAAAAAGGTGAGGCATTCAAGTTGTTACCTTATAACTAGGAGACTTGTAAATCCAAAGATACCAATTTTGGAAGGGTGTCAACAAAAAAAAGATAACCATACTAATTTAAGGAGTGAAGGCCCTTTTAACAACCCTCACTGCATAATCTGAAATAAAATAAATAACTCTATGAGTTAGAACTAAAAATACTAAATTGTACTATAATACTCATAACATCCATACTTTATGCAAAAAGAATATTTCCAACACAGTAATTAATGATACTTGTAGATGCTAAAATATGCAAATCTAGTCATGGAAAAGTATAATTTGAAAAAAAAAACCTTCTTGGAAAATGTCACTAGGATTGCATTAATTCTTAGACAATATGATTTAATTTTAAAACTTAAAAACTTAAAAAATTAACTAAAAGCATCTTGAAATTTGAATTTATGAAAAAATAAATAGTAATATTGTATGTCATAGACTATATTGAAATCTAATAATATATATTATACAAGATTATTTTTTAAAACATATTTACCTAAATGATGAGTTATAAGAATTCGGAAAATCTCAGAGATGAGAAACAAGCACAATGAAAAATATGCAATATTGTATTTAGACTATCAAAATTACATTGAGTACAAATTATTGCATATATAAACAAGGAAGAGGAAATATACCTATGATTTGGATTGAAAAGTGACCCATAATGTGGAACAAATGAGTAGACAATTGTGGGTATGTGCAGGATCATGATGGGCCAAAAAGTTGCGATATGTAAGTGATATGATAGCTCATGTGGCTGACAAATTTTTTTTTACCCAAAATTGATGAAATGAAAAGGGATTTTAAATGAGATTCTCAGCTTTCCACCAATATAAGTTATGCTTTACTTTCAATTTAATACATAATTATTATTCATTTTCTATTGGAATTATGACTAAAGTCCTGATTGATAGGATGATTGAAAAACATCTATAGCTTTCAAAAGGTATCACATTTTTTGAATCTGAAACATGTGTCACATTCTATGCTTCGCATACTATAGGATTAAAAAAAATAATAATAATGAAGTTTTGACCAAGTTAAGGTGGTCATACATACGAGTTTTTATATTTTTTAAAAGTTGTAATAAAAAAATCATAATTAATTATTTACTTGTAAACAATTATATTTTTTTTGCATCACATTGAGACATGAGTCCTCTACTTATATCTAAAATCTTATAGAAAAATATTATCATTTTATTGTGGTTAGGCTGGTCAGACGGACACCTACTTCTTATTTTTTCCCTGAAATTTAAGTACTACTGCATTGAAATTTCAAATTTTCACCAAATAGCTTTTTTTTTTAAATAAACCTAGTAGTTTATAAACTACATTCAATTTTCTATAGATTCTTTTCTTACATATTTTTGAAATAATATAGACAACTTATTCAATTTTTTACATCAAGTTGCCTAGCTCTAATTTTTTGAATTTTCATCGCCACTTAAGGGCTTATTTTTTCCATGATGATCCTACACATACCTATGTCTTATAGACCTATCAACCTTAGGGTCACTTGGATTTTGCAAACCCACAACCTATTTGACCAAGGCATCAACCTTGATGCCAAGTGTTGAATGACCTTTTAGGTGAGATGAAAAGTCTTCCAACTTCAAACTGGTAGCACATGAGGTTTACCAAATAACCTGGTAGCCTCTCGAGGCTTAAAATTTTGCACATTTAGTTAGACATGATGTTCTCTAACCTCATCAGCCTAAGTACACTTAAGTATATTGATTAGATAAATTATTTTCTCTAACACCCCCCTTAAGTGATACTTGGGGAGATCACAAAAGTTCTAATAGATAGAAATGGGTCCCAACTATGAGGAAATGTTAAGTACCCATGTAAAATGCATTCTTTCAAAAATGGAGAAAAAGGAGTAAACCTAGTGGGAACCAAACTCATCTTCAAAAAAGAGAATTATAAGGATTTAAGACCTTTTGAAAATATGTCCCTTGATAATAGGAACATGATGATGAAGAAATTCTAAAGCATGTAGAAGTTGTAAACTCCGTCGATGATGAATTGGAGTTTGCTAGAATCAATGAATCTTCAAGAAATGTAGATCAAGATAAGGGATATAAAATGTACTACAAGAGTGAACATTGGAACACTAATCAACCATTTACACAAATATTATTATGATTCGAAGTACTAGAATCTCAAAATGTGATCCAATGAAATAATCTCCCATACGAGAGATCAAGATAGAAGGTTCATGAGGCCTCCAAAAATAATATTCCTCCACTTTGTAATTAAAAGAAGAATTAGCATAACACATCATAATCCCTCCTTAATGCTAAGATAATATAAGTAGAACCAACTGAAATCGAGAGTTTGTAAGTACTATAGAGATAGATGTACAAGAAAATGAGAAAGGGTGTGCTCCAAGGTACCCTCACATGAGGTTATAATCACTAGGATCCATTGTTGTGATGGAAAATGAAGGCTCTACACAACCCCCCATTACACTTTATAATCTAATATAAGTAAAAATTTACCAAATTCCCTCCATATGGAACACACATTCAATTTTGTGGCACTTTATAGTAGTGTATTTACAAACTTATTTTTTATTGAGTTCTTACAAGTTTTTTTTATGAGGTGGATTAAGAAGACATAGATTAAGTTATGTCTAGCAAAACTTCATAATTGACAAAAAACTTAAAATTAAAACCCCATTCTGATGACCCCCTGTTTTCCCAAATTCATTGCAAAAGAGAAAATTGGCTCCTTTTGTAAAAGAATTTAACTATGAAAAAAATTCCTCCCCTTTTTACAAGCTTTTCTTTGTAAAATTCATTACAAAAGATAAAATTGACTCCTCTTTTACAATTTTTTAACTATAGAAAAAGTAAAACTCACACCCATTTTTACAAATTTATTCAATATTTGACCCCCCTTTGTGAATACTTGATGGTTTGAACTAACAACAAATGGTTAGAAAGTATTCTGAAAGAGTACGATAAATAATATTAGCATAATATTCTAAAGATTACAAATGAAATAAATATTCAAGAAAGGGTCCTATTGAATTTCATTACCCAAGTCAATGGTCAATAGACAATAAATGGAAGTCAACCGTAAAATCCTCTAACAAAGATACCTATACCTAGCAGCTTGCTGATGGAGCTTCTAAGATTATGAAGCATGATGAGAAGATAGGCTCGGTCTATGGAGGTTGTTGAAGAATGCAAAGGAAACATGGCTGAATGGAGGTAGTTTGAGCCATACTCTTCCCACCCACCAATGCCTCAAGCTGAAATGAAATCATCTACCCAAAAGAAAACCAATAATGACTACGGGTTTGATGGATAGCAAACAACCAGGGTGATCCCACAAAGCTGGTTTACAATTTTTGGGAGCTTTTGATTTTTGCTAAAATCAGATATTTTTTAAAAATATAATGATTTAAGCCTTAAAAAGTTCCATTTTAAGGATTCCAATTGAATATGGTTTGATCAAACCACCTTAGATCAAACCCCCTTGAATAGAACCCCGCTAGTTTTAAACCATACCTACAACGAAGTCTTCTTTACACCTATCAAAATGCTGATAAAAAATCACTCTTGATTTACCTTTTGGCAGATCAAATGAATTCATTTAAAACTTATTTCAAATGATCATGGTATTCCACAAAATGAGCTATCCAATGAATATCATTTTAATATGTTTTGGTTTTATTATGTATGTAATTTTTTAGTTTTATTAAACATAGGTTTTTCACCGAAAATCAAGCTCTTTGTTTTGCACATGTGGAAAAATAGTAGATTATCAAAATAAAATTTTGAAAAATATGTTCAAGCGGGGTATTGATGTCCTTGATCTATTAAAAAATAAAAATAATTTCGATACATACAAAAAGATTTATGTTGTATATGGTTCGCCTATGTCTGAATTGTATTTGGTTTGACTTTGAAACTTGACTAAGGAAAAAATATTCAATAAAACACTATAAAACCAAATAAAAGTGCTATATATCGTAGTTACAAATCTAAATTCTAAAAAAATAGAATTTTATCCTTCATACAAAAAAAATTATGTTGTATACGGTGAGTGTCACTCCTTAAAAATGTTGTTTTTAAAAATAAACTAGTTTTCAAAGGAGAGGGAAAAATAAGTACAATCTAATTCCAAAAAAATTGAAAAAAATATATTTAGAATCTATAGACAAAACATCACAAATCACTACTTTTCATCATCTTCAAATTCTTCATGGTTTAGCGCTATAGGAGCCCAAAAGTGAAGATTTAGTTAAACATAATTAGTTCAGTGTCCAGTTTGCCCAAAACTTGTAAACCAATATTGTGGGATCACTCACCAACAAATACAGGTCTATGGAGATCCAAGAACTATAAAATGAGGGTGTGACTACAAATGAAAGGCATGCAAGATAAATGAAAGAGTTTGGGATCAATAAGAATAGTCATTGTGCATGGATTCCTTTGTTGTTTAGGTGTAGATTGGAAAATGGACATTATCTTCCCACCATCATTCCTTCCTAGCCTTCATGGATAGGATTTGGTTGTCTTTAATGGTGCACCAAACATCATAGAAAATTCTTTACTATGGGCACCAATATGTATAGAGTATATTTGTCACCTATCTCCTTAACATTGCAAGTCTATAATGAGAATCACAACCTACAATATGATGTCAACTTTAGAGAATTTGATGACCATTCATGCCTAGGCTCAAATTCTACACTCAGTAATCAAGAGCACTACACACAAGATACCTTCATACTAAGCACAAATTTAAACCCATGTCTCAAACCAACATCATAGCTAAATGCTTGCAATGTAAATTCATGGCCTACTTGTCAAGTAAATGTTGCACAAAATATAATTTATGTTTTGATTAGATTAAAATAGGAAGAGCTCATACCCTTTACAAAACATCCACAAAGGCCAAACAAGGGGCTCACGATAAGTGGAACACCCAGAAAGAAAAGAAACAAAAGAAATAACAACTAATTGACTACGAAGAGAGACAAAAATAACACACAAAACAAAACTAGCATGGGACCGATATAGCTACTTCTCTCTCAAAAGCTTTAGACCACTAATGGCCTACCACAATACCTTATGTTGATGGAGATAAATTCTAACCTATTCTTTAATACTTGTGACCTTTGCAAGACAAAGAACAAAGAATACAATTTGGCTTGGTGATGAGAGATTTGGTGTAAGTGATGAACAACAATTACCTCCTGAAGAAAAAATAGCAATGTAAAACACCACATGCCTTAACAAAACAACATATATTTGATTGCAAGAATGCAATACCCTTCAATTTGTAGGTCATCAACCTAATTTATTACATGCCCCTTGACTTGAGCTATGAAGAATTTTCAAAAACTCTTCCCTACACCACAAACGCTTCCCCACTATTGGTGTAAATAAAGTATTGAACCTAGTAAATTCATTACTAGGGGACATAAGGGACTTATTTACATGTTAAGTTTATGTATGTCCTAGGAAGGAATCTTTCTAGAAGGTGTTAGTTGTCATTAGATATTATCTTATCTTTATAATTTTCAAACATGTGTCCTAAGTCATTTTGATATGTTGTCACATGACATAGCATTAAGACACTTGTCATAATCCTATTTAATCCTATAACTCACCTTGGCTATATAACCATGTGGTCTCATGTGTAAATAATATTGTATGACATATTCTTGGATAATCACTTCCATTGAAATCTTGATCATTTCATATTGATCTCTCGTGTGCTTTCATGAAGTGCCTAGATCGTGGGTGGCTATAATCTTCAACCAAATCTTGTATGGTGTAGAGTTATTTTGTACCAACTCTTACATGGTATCAAATCTTGTGGGATTTCTTCTTGTTAGCCTTTATTGAGATATCTAGGTTGTAAATCTTGGTGGATCTTGGGAAGTTGATTATGCTCTTCTCTTGCATCGAATGATGATCTGGAGAATCAAAAAAACTTGAAAGAAATACCATATTTGGGGGTTTTCTCTTTGTTTTTTTATATTGCAAGTTCAAATTGAAGCTTCTTCGTGTAAATCTAAGCTCACCATTAAAATAATATGGTTTGAGAAAGTTATTTTTCCTATTTACTTTGTTCAAATCAGACATTTGAGGCTAGATCTATGAGGGTTTGAAGTTGAAGTGTGTTTGCTAGGTCTAGAAGGTAACTACAATTTTAGAGTATTTTGGGTCAAAATAAACCCTTCCATTGAATTCAGAAGGTCCAAAAACCCTTAATACTACATATTTTTGTTTACAAAAAAAATCAACTTTTTTCATGCAACTATCTTAAATTTGACAACCAAATGATCATCAAAAAACACTGTGTTAAATTTGACGACTAAATGACTATCATAATTCACTATCTTAAATTTGACAACCAAATGGTCATCATCAAGTTGCTCCAATCTTCCCCCCTATCCATCAACAATTTTGATTTTGCAAGCCGACATTAAAAGGGAATATCACAAACATACATGCTCCTTTTTTCAAGATTTTTTTTCGATTTGGTGTAGAATTTCACACTTTTCAAAGTGGTATAATTGTTTTTTAATTTTTGTGCTTGATATTTTCAGAAATTACTGATTTTTAGAGTTGTTTCCGAGTCATTCTGGTTTTGGGAAATTCTAAGGATCCGTTCTCACTCATACAATAACATTTTTAGGTGATTTTTTTTTTAAAAGTGCATAGTTTTTTGTGTACTTTCCATTGGTGTGATAATATTGATCTCATTCTATGTAAAAGTTTTACTTTGATCTTGTGGTAAAATTTGGCAATTTGAAAGCACTAAGATCAAGTCCATTTTGTTGTTTTGGCAAGTGGCACCTGTAATTGCACTAAGTATAAACAACCACAAATCATATATTTCTAAGGGGTTTTCTTGACTGACTAATTTTTGGGGTAAATCTTATAGTGTTTGATTGCTTTATTTGGCTTGGTTTGTGTTCGTGCAATTGGGGAATCTCAAGATGAACTCCTAATTCCACATAATTATGTTAAATGGAGAAAATCAATAAGGAACTATCTCATGATGAAATGTCTAATAGGCTATCTAAAGGAAACCATTCCTCAACCTATTGCAACTAAAGAATTGGAAAAATGGAAGCTTGATCATGAGAAAACACTTGGATGCATATGTTCATTAGTCTCATTTGATTTACAATTTCATTTTGAATCATGAAAAATACCTAAAGAGGCTTGGGAGGCTTTTGAAAAATTGTATGGTAAAATAGATAAGATTAAAGGGGATGCCAGATTGATAATGATTTGATGAATTTTGATCCTAAAATTTTTGACTACATCGAAGACTACATCTCCAAGGTTAAACAACTAAGAAAAAAACTAAAATATTGCAATATTGATAAGGAGGATTTACAATTGATCCTAATGTGTTATCCAAGCTTGGTAGTGAGTATTAATTGTTTGTTTCTCACTTTCATACCCATTGACTTTATATGGGAGCACCATATGTTCATCCTAACTTTGATGACTTTGAAAATCTCCTAATTGAAAAGGAAGCTAAGTTAACAAATATGGGTCTAATCAAGTCTTCCAAGTCACAAGTATTGTTGGCTAGTGAGTCTAAGGTATAGAAAGAATCTGTGAATATTGATAAGAAGCAAAATAAGGAAAAGAACAAACCACATAAAGAAGAATCATCTACGAAAGAGAAGACTACATGTGCATATTACAAGAAATTAGAGCATGATGAACATCAATATTATTCAAAATAGATTGATGAGTTGATGCATCTAGGTGATCCCACAATAGTGGTTTACAATTTTTGGCCAAACTGGACACTAAAATTATTATTTTTAACTAAATCTTCACATTCAGGCACCTATAGCAGCTAAACCGTGAGGAAATTGAATATGATGCAAACTAGAGTTTCATCACATTTTGTCTGTAGATTCCAAAAATATTTTTTTCAAATATTTTTTAATCAGATTGCAATTCTTTTCCCATCTCCCACGAAAACTATTTTTTTTTAGAAAACAACATTTTTAAAAAGTGACTCACACCGTATAACGCATAAATTTTTTTCCATGGAGGATAATATTATAATTCTTTCAAATTTAGATTTTTAACTTCAATATATAGTGCTTCCACTTGGTTAGATAGTTTTTTATTAAAAAAAATTCTTTAATCAAGTTTCAAAGTCAAACCAATTACAATTCAAATATAACGCAATTGTATAACACATAACGTTTTTTGTATATATCGAATTTTTATTTATTTTTGTTGGATCAAGGATTTCAATATCTAGTGCACTCGTATTTTTCAAAAACATAAATTATAATCTACTATTTTTCCACATGTGCAGAACAAAGACCTTCATTTTCGGTGAAAAACCTATTTAATAAAACTAAAAAAACAAATACATAATAAAACCAAAACATATCAAAATTATATTCCTTGGATAGCTCATTCCGAGGACTACCTGATTCCAGTTGGGTTTGTGAAGATTCCACTATTTTCATGTTCAAACCGAGCTTCGAAGTGAAAAAATATGGAGTTTTTTTGTATCGGAGGGTGGGAAGGTGGGAAAAGGGAGGTTTGAGCAAACCTAAGGGTTCACTTCAACTCCTAAGGTTTCGATCGAACCCCCCTTTCCACAATGTGGAAACGTGAGTTCCACATGTAAAGGGGTTCACTCGAACCTTGGTTCAAGCGAACCCCTTTGGTGTTCATTCGAACCTTGAGCTCATTCGAACCCCTCAAAACAATTTTTTTTTGCATGGGTGAGTTTTTTGGAATTTTTCCTTCCTCACTCAAATTGTAAACCACTATTGTGGCTTCACCCATCTTCTTAAGAAGCATCAAATCAATGAGTATTCATCATCAATGGGTTCATCATCTTCTTCTTCATCAATGTCCAACAAATATAAGGGGCAACGACTTGGTTTAATTGTAAATTCTAATTGAGAGAGGTGGATACTTGATTCAGGAGCCTCACATCACATGGCTTCATTAGAGAGTATGTTCTCTTCATTTGAGACTTGTTCATCACCACACATCTTGATGGAAAATAATGCATATATGTGTTTTTGTGGGAAGGGATACATTGACATGGATGATGGATCATTCAATGGTGTTCTTTATGTACATTCATTACCAACCAATATCCTTTATATCTATCAGATTACACAAGGTGGAGTAGGTAAAAATGTTGAGTTCACACAAAATTTTGTCATAATATGGGATTCACAAAGTGGAGATATAGTTGCAATTGGGGAGGTTGATCACCAATATTGAGTCTGCACCTTCTTATATTTTTCTTCTGATGATTTGACAAATGTTCACATTAAGGCATCTAGTGTGGACACTTTTGATGAGATTTAGTATGATCATTTTAATCTTGGTATTGTTTCATTTACTAAGGATCTACTGAGAGGTGTTGATATTTCATCTCCTTCATTTATTGAAGTGTACTTGAGGACTCTTGTGATTCCATAGTTTTGGTTCCTTGTGAGTTAATGCAGTGGGATACTCATCATCTTCCAGAGATGGCTACATGGGATTATTACTTGATAGACATTTATAGTTTTTTTGGTGAGTCCCACATTTCATATTTGTGAGACATCATCAATTGCATTCATCTTCTCTTTGATGAAGATGATCCTTCTTTATTTGTTGTGAGGGAACTCTTTGACCCTCTTGTTCATTCTCTACATGATCAACCTTTGCATTTTGACATAAGTATGGATAATTTTGGGAAACATTTGGAGGAGGCTTCTTTTTCTTTAGAGGAGATATATTTATCTTTGGATTATGTTCTAAAATAATTTCTAGCAGATTTTAGATTATCTTTTTCAGTAGTGTGGCCTAGATTCATGTTTTGAGTGTGATAGCTTTTGACATTGACATGGAGACACTTGAGAATTCTTCAAAGACATCACATATCATCCTTCTTCCTACATCTTCCTTTAAAGAATGGGAAGACATCCTACATATAATCTTGGTATTATTTCTTCCTAAGGAGGGGAACATTGTTCAATGCTATTGAATCATCTTCAATATTCAATGCCAAGCTTCTACCATCATTGTAGGAGACTCAACATTGGGGGTTGCATGGTCTCTCTTCTTCTTCTCTCTTATGGGGGGACTTTTTCCTCGAATGGAGTTTTATCATTCTTATTCTTCATTAAGATCATTATTTGGTTTATCTCTCTTTTTGGGAAGAGTTTTATCCTTTTCTCCATTTGTGAGAGATTGCATTTTCATTTGTACATGGGTACCTAAAATAGCCTCATAGTCAAGAACCATCTTTGTGCCATTTGCATAATAATTTTGTACTCCTTAAGTTGCACTTAAAGGGGGTGTTGGTATAAATAAAGTATTGTACCTAATTAATTCATTACTAGGAGACATACAAGACTTATTTACATGTTAAGCTTATGTGGGTCCTAGGAAGGAATCTTTCTAGAAGGTGTTAGTTGTCATTAGATCTTATCTTGTCTTTTGACTTTTAGCACATGTGTCCTAAGTAGTTGTGATATGTTGTCACATGACATAGGATTAAGACACTTGTCATAATCCTATTTAATCCCATGTCTGACCTTTGCTATATAACCAGGTGATATCATGCGTAAATCTTATTGTAAGATATATTCTTGGATAATCACTTCTACTACAATCTTGAGCATTGCATATTGATCTCTCTTATTCTTTTATGAAGTGCCTAAATATTGGGTGGCAATAATCTTCACCCAAATCTCGCATAGTGTAGAGTTATTCTATACCAACTCTTACACCCATGTGATGAGAAAAAAGCTATTGCACAAATTTGGGCTTGTTGCTGCCTATGATTTATGGCAGCACTTGTCGAGGCATCCAAAAAAAAATCCCATGTAGAAAATAGGTACATTTAAACCTGAAACCAACAAAAATTTCTTCTACTAGAGGTTAGGTCAGGGAACTTCAGGGGTGGGGTCAATTCGAACTATTTTGTAGATTAACTGGTAGAGAGAAATGAAACAAACAAAAATATAATAACATAGTTCATCTAAGGGCATGCAAATATATCTCCCCCTATGCCCTGATAACATATAAGAATTAGGAAAATTTAGGAGATGAGAAACAAGTACAATGAACAATATGCAATATTGTATTTGGATGACCCAAATTACATTGAGTACAAAGCCTTGCATATATAGGCAAGGAAGAGACAATCCTCCTATGATGTGGATTGACAAGTGCCCCATAATGTGGCACAAATGAGTAGACAAGTGTCATGTAGGTGTCAATCTTAGGATCAATTGGATTGTGCAAACCAGCAACCTCTTTGGCCAAGTCATCAACCTTGATGCCATGTGTTGAATGATCTTTGAGGTGAGATGGAAAGTCTTCGAACCTCAAAAGGGTAGCACATGAAGTTTACCAAATAACTTCATAACCTCTGAAGGTTTAAAAAGTTGCACATTCAGTTAGACAAAATATTGTCTAACCTCATCAACCTAAATAAACTTAAATATACTAAATAGATAATTTATTCACTCTAATAAAATACATATAAATACATTAAAAAAATATATTTTTTATTATAAATACTTTTTAATTATATTTATTAACTTTTATAAAAATATATGAATTATACTTTTCAAATCCTAAAAGCATTGTTGTTTTTCTACAACTTATATTTAACCAAGCATATCTTATCAAGCATATTTTTGCTTTCCCTCCTTTTTATATTAAAAATCTTCTAGAACAAGTATATATATCTTTATCATATAGATTTCGTTTGGTTCATTTTAGTCTGTAGTGTATATGTCTATCTTGTCATATAATTTTTTTTTTCGGTCCATTTTGGTCTGTAGTGTATATATCTAGATCCTGTCATATATTTTGTTACGTTCGTTTTTGTCTGTAGTATATATAACATTACACATATACCCACACTCTCTCTCTATATCCAACTCGAAATCTTGTCACAATATTTTTTTTTTGTTTCATACTGTAGTAAATTGTACGTCAAGCTTTGTTGTTTGTTCGTTTCTGTTTCTGTGTCTCCTCGATGATAAGTTTTGGAGGACAAGTCAAGCTAGGAATCTTTGGGACTAGTTGGTATTCTTAACAGGTGTCGATGAAGCCAAAGATCTTATTGTGCTTTCAACTCTGACTATTTGTATTCTTATCCGGTGTCAATGAAGCCGAAGATATTATTGTGCTTTCAGCTCTGACTATTGTAAACATTGACTTTAATGCTTAAGGTATCTTCATTCTTTCATGTTGTGAATTGATGAGGATCAGATGCTTTTGACTAAACATAAGGCCGAGATTTAAATGAACGTTCCTCCACAACCCTAGTGTTCATTGCTCTCCTGTTCATACGCTCGAGACGGTCTTCTGCTCTTCTTTCACTTCTCAAGACTCTTGTTGACTCTTGAATGTAATTAACAGCGGACTGCACGCACTAAGAAGCCGAAAAGAAGAGAGAGAAGACTGGGGTAGCTGCAGATCATATGGCTGAAGCTAGGGTTTCGGATTCATTGCCGAGGAAACTCTATGATTGCGTGATTTGCAAGGGAAGCTTCAGTTGTTGGCGAGCGCTGGGTGGCCACATGAGGATCCATCGCAAGGATCGGACGCTATTCAGGCAGTCCACACCATATGACCGGGCTGCTGCCTCGCCGTCTCAGCCAAGTTTGCCATTGTTATTTACACCATTTGAGCAGGTGGCTGGGTTTTCTTTCACTGTCCCGTGGTCTTCTGCAACACCCAGGAGAGTAAAACACAGTTTTGGCAAGACCCAATTCAAATTTTACAAGGAATTGTTTGGGGAGAATCGGCAACCAAGATTTAAAGCAGTGCAGACTGAGGGAGCAGAAGTGGGCGACGGACTCGATCTGGAACTTCGGCTTGGATAGAAGCTCTAAGAAGAAGAGCCATAGTTCTGGTATAAGGCCTTTTCCTCTTTTGCCATGGATAATAGAACATCCATCTCAGTTTACATATATGTATTTTAATAATTTTTAATGTCTTTTTAGGGATTCTGGTTTCTTTTCCTCCAAAAAACCGACAGAGTATTAGCTTTGAGTGAGTAATCGACTTGTTAGTTAAGATACATTAAAAAAATAGCTGGTATGAAGCGAATATAAAGTGCATATTTTGGTGTACAGATAATTAGTCCTCCTTAATTAACCATTAAGTATTGACTGGTTTCAAAGTTAATAAATTATTGCACTCGTAATTAATTCATTGATCAAGTCTGTGTAATGGTAACTTGTTTGATTTGCACTTGATTACAATGATTAAATCTATTGGTAACTTGTTTGATTTGATGGTTGCTAATTAAATGATTTCAATGCATGAATACTTCATTCTAGTCAATGCGAAGTATTTAGGAGCATAAAAATTTAAATGGTTGGCAACACATTTAATATGTGGTTGATTTCTATTAGTCTTTTTGCGAATCAAGCATTTTTTTCATAAGATTAAGAATCACTTGATATTGTTTATACTTTCTTAATAACATTTTTTTACTTTTAGTAATTTGTTAAACAATAATTAGTATAAGTGGAAACTCTATGGAATCTGCATACTTCAATATTCACATAATACTGTAATAACAGAAACTGTACGCTCTTGGAAATGGTACAATTTCATTTAATTTGTGAATAATTAATGATAAATTGGACTTAATGTTGCCTTGATCTAGTGTTGTAATTAAAGGGCTTGTAAACTCAGTGGACCTAATCTAGTGTTGTAATATGTTTTACACATTGACAATGGATTTAAGGCCCTTTTTAATTAAATGGACGTAATTTTTCCTTAATTTAATGTTGTAAAGTGTATTTATTTACATTTTGACATTGAATTTTGGGCTCTCTTATATTTATGACCTTTATATCATCATTAATAGGCCCCTAACACCCCATATTATTCATCTCAAGGGTTATTTCAATTAAAATCCTGACAAGATCAACAAATAGACTTAGTTTATTAACTCCCCGACACTTTCTCTCTCTAAAAAGGTCTTATGGGACCCATACGCCACTTTGGGCGTATGAGTCCCATTTGGCCCCTTTTAGGATTTTGAGTGGGAAATCAAGGTTTTAAATTCAAATTTTATGAATGTCAGCCTCTGGAATCTAATAAAGGTAACCTAGATGGATTGCCTATATAAATGAGCTTCCAAATCCTTATTTTACCTAAGAAAGATTAAGCCTTCATGATATCAAGTCAAGAACTCAAGAGTTAAGCATTCCAAGATTTAACAAGAGTGTCAAGAAAGCATTCAAGATCATTTCTAAGGAATTCAAGGGGAGATTTCTTCATCAATTATTGCAACAATTCAAGATCCATCATCAAGTCAAGATCATCAAGCATCAAACATGTTGTTGAGCTAGTGTTGTGATGTAGTATTGAAGATCTTTTTGCAAGCATAGTTTCATATCCATATTCAAGGTCAAGATCTACATCCTTCATGGTCATTTCATGTTAGATTATTGGTTTATAGGACATCATTCAAGGTATCATTGTCCATGTTTCTTGTTTCATGTTCTTATTTCATTATCTCATCATTTGGTTTAATTACCTAAAAGGGGTTTGACCAAGGCAAACCCCTATTTACTAAAAAATCAAAAAGTTTTTCTCTCTACATGTGTAATTGTAGATCTAGGCATCTTGGAGCATGGAGGATCTTTGAAGATTCAGTTACAAGATTCATGGAAGTTGTTGGAGTCATCCCCTCATTTGCAAGGTTGTTATCTTCACAAAAAGTCATCCAAAGGTTTGAAATCAAGGTTTCATATTCAGAAACAAAGTGTGGTAGAAAGAGAAGAGGTTAGAGAGCAGAACCAGATCTTAATCCTTCAAAAAAGGATAGTGGGACTAATATGCCACCTTGTGCGTAAGTCCCAATACAACCATTTTTTTAGGGTTTTTGGAGATTTAGAATCAACACTGTTAGATTCTAGTTTTGGTGCAAAAAACCCAGTCAAGGACTAAATTGCCCAATGTAGCCTATGAGTCCCATTCGACATTAAAATCAACATTTCTAGCATTTCCAGTCCTCATTCAATCCTCTACAGGTTTCCAGGTGCAAACTTATGATTTTATATCTTCCTATTCAGATTTATATGCATTTCTAGGTCATTCATTCAAGTTTCATGCATCACTAGGTTTAAACATTAGATATTGCATTTCATTAGTTTTTCCAAGCCCTAGCTTGGTGGTGAACCCCTCTTGTAATCATAAATAAGACCCTAGGACAACCCCTTAGCAAATCTATTTCTCCTAATTTACTCTTGGATTGAGATCTCTAGGGCATCCTTGAATGCATAGAAGATTGTTGTCCTATGTCCTAACCCCTAGTGATGACAATTTTCTATCTTACAAATACCTAATTAAAATTTTCTTAAAGTTACTTATTTCGTATCAATGGAAATAAAACATGTCATGCCCAAAACGTACTGAGTAGAGATAGACATTAAACCACAATTTTTGAAAAGACTAAAATATTCATCTGATATCATGCCTTATATGAAAACACAACATGCATGCTTGACGATGATGTGTGTTGTAATTCCAACAATTTGGGCAACATACATGTAGAATTGTAAATTGTCACCCTTGACAATTTCACACTACATTAAAACCCTATTTTGCCTACAACATTAATTATAATAACAAAATTTATTTATTTTGGGGTGAATTTATAAAAATAAATTAAATTCCTTGACACCCCAATAAATTTTGGGCAAAATCACCTAGTTAGAGGAGTAGTTCCCTTGACCTCAAACGGGGCCTAATTCAAATTTTAGGCTTTGGTGTTTTTCCTTGGTGGATTAAAAGATCAGAGGCCACTCTATAACCAAAATTGTCAATTGGAGTGCATATATAAACAAGTTCTATCCAAATTTTAACATTAAGAAGAAGAGAGAAGAAAGAAAAGAAAGAAATTATGAGCAAGAATCTATTATGTTAAAATTATGGTGATGATTTATATTGAGTTATCCTCTACAAGCTATCTAGAACAATCGATTGTGTCTTGGGAACTAACCTTTTGCAGGTCTATGAAGCAATCAAATAATCGATTAATCAACATTTGTGGTAACTTGTGTGGCATCAATTCATCAAGGATTTCATACCAAGGTAACATTGTCATTTATCATTTCATTTCAATTAATTATTATTATTGTTTGGCCTCTACTTGACCTAGGACATGCCCTCTTGATCATCATCATTTTTTGTACACATAGGTAGAAATACTAAAATGAGGCTTGAATTAGGTAAGCCCCTATACAATACAACCTTTCCCCCTCTTTTTATTTATGCATGAAATATTTAGAAGTTTCATCAAGATTCAATCATAAGAAACACATAGCAAATTGTAACCTACCTTTTAGAGTTTTTAAATCTTGAAAAATCAACAACTTAGGTCTAGGGAACCCACACCCTTATCACCCAATTCAAGCTCAAATTTTAATAGTTGGATCCTTTCTATATCTCCTTATCATATTTCTAATTCTTTCAACAGTTTTCATTTCCTTCTGTGTGAGAAATTAGAAGATTTAGGGTATATGTCAAATAGGATTTTTGAAACAAATCAAACTTTTCATCTTTGCAACTCAAGAGAACACAAACACTAGAAGATTGGGTCTCCCTTTTGGTAGAAATCCAATCATCAAAACCTAATTGATTATACATCCAAATATGGAATCAAATGAAAATAAGCTAATCCTAGTTGTAGCTAGAATCACTTTTCATACTTCACAATACAAAAAAAAAATCCTTTTGAATGGTATAATTTCTTCCTATGTCATGATGTCATAAAATTATAACATTTTCACCTAAGGACATCATGCATAAAACAACACCAAGTCACAACACTTAGAAGGTGAGGAGAGAGGTAACACATGTATGGGTGTCATGGGATCTCCACCCACACATCCTATGATGTGGCATACCTAATTCAAATTAAGTGTCTAGCATATGAAACCTCAAAGAAAGTTCATCCAAGAACCATTTCCCTTGGTTTTTTACTAAGGAAAATGAATATGGTCAAGTTCTTAGAATGACACTTAACATATAAGATAAACAATCATCTAATTTAAATATTTTAAAAAATAACCACTTGTCTTACTTCCTAGATTTTTCTCAAGCATCTGATAACACACTCATCGAATCTTAGGTTATAATGAGGTGATTTTCGTGAAATATTTTTAACATCCAATTTATCGCAATACACTAGGCAAAAACATATCCATGATAATTTCCAATCTTGAAATGGTTTCAAGAAAATCATAAATGTCTAACTTATTCCTCCATTCCAAGGGCTCCATCTAAGCCAACTTGATACATGTGTTATACATCTCCTCTAAGTCGTGTATGGTTATCCTTTCTAAATTTCAATTTTTAATTTTAATTATAATAATATTTAAACTTGGATTTTCAATTGGTAGAAGACGAATTCACAAGGTTAGGTGTTTGAATTAATCATATTATTTAATTTTTCTAGATGATTAATTTAAATCTTTGGATATATTTCTAAAGACATAAAAAAAAAGGGTAGGGGTCTAACTCCAAGTTGAAAACTTAATTTCACTTGAGATTTTAAGGAAACTACCTAAGTTTCTTTCTTTAATGAATGTTGTTTTTTTAATGATATTTCTATTTGCAAAAAAAATGTTTTTGTCCTTGAGGATATGGTACAAGACCTCATGTGTCATTCCTTTTTGAAGCTTTGATTTCTTCATCCATAGCAATCTTCTATGATTCTATAGCTCATTCATACCCAATACCTCTTTTAGAGATTTGGGCTCATCAATGTTAGTATTCAAAGAAAAAATGCACCTTTAATCATTAGGTGAATATCTCTAAGGTGGTTGTCTATGCTTTATAGACCTTTCAATGAGCTAATTTCGAGGTTATTCCTCCTCTTATGAAGATTAAAAGTTAGATGAGCTCTCCTCAGCTTCTTGTCTATCTAGGGTTCTTGATTCAACTTTCTCAGGTATAGAAGGAAGTTTAATTACATCTTCATCTATACTTTGTTCTAGATACAACATAATAGAAGGCTTAGTTTCTCCGAATTTAAAAATTATCATATATATTATCTTTTGTGATGTGAGATCTCAAAGCTTGTATCCTTTTACACCATAGCTATATTTAATGAATATACATTTCACAAACTTGTTCTCTAAATTTGTTCACTTCTCCTTTGGCACATTTCTATATGTCTCGCAACCAGAAACTATAATATGTCTTAATGAAGGCATGTGACCCAACCATGCCTTTATACATGTCGTATCGACAAGAGTTTATGTGAAAGACTTATTAATCAGGTAACAAGTAGTGACAACAAATTCAGCCCAAAACCTTTGTTCTAGAATTGTACTACTCAACATACTTCTTGCCTTCTCCATTAGTGTCTTATTTCATTATTTTTGAAACTCCATTATGCTATACAAAATAAAGAGCTATCTTTTGTTTGAGAATGTTGAAATATTTTAAAAAAATCTATCAAAATGATTATAGAAAAAATGACTGCCATTATCAATCCTCAAAAAATATATTTTATTTCCAAATTTTAACTCAATGATTTATTTAATCTCTTTAAGTTAATTCAAAATTTTATATTTACTCTTTAAAACATATACAAATGTTCTACTATAATCATCAATCTAATTGAAACATAATATGTCTATTTTTCAATCGAAGGAACATCTACATGACCAAATACTTCGAAATGAATAAAATCCAATACACAACAAGATTTATGAGAACTCGAGTTAAACTAAATTTTATTTTATTTTCCTTAAATTAAATGCTTAAAGAAATGAAATTCAATATTATAATTAGACAACCCTTCAACAAGGATTTTATTTTTGAAGGTCCTTAGACCTTTTTCTACAATGTAGCCAAGCCTCTGGTGTTATAACATAGTCTTCTTGTAGGTAAATTTAATTTAGAAGAAAGAGAACCCTTGCATACCTCAAATCCATGGCCATCTACTGAAGATGAAAACCTCACATGTTCCAGCAAAGTAGCCATACTCTTCCTTTTCACATAAGTGATATTGTAGTCAATAGTGCATGCATTAATTTTATACAATGTTCCATATTTAACACCTCTATCAATCACCATAGCACCCCTAACTATTTTTCATCATCCATTAGAAAAGACTACCTACACACCTGCATCTATTAGTTTGCTCATAGATAAAAAAAATATTGTAATCTAGAGATATGCAACACATCATTAATCGCTTTTATTCTACCATCAAGAAACTTGATTCTAACTTTATCACAACCAACAATATTTAAATAAGAATCATCACCCAAGTACACCTTACCTCCATTAAATTCTTGATACTCAAAAAACTAAACTCTATCAGAGGTCATATGAAAAGATGCATTTCAATCAACTAACCATGCATCATTAGCTACAGGAGTGAACAAAGCTAAAATTAATGCATCACAATCTTCCTTCTCAAATTCAAAATTAAAATCAAATCTCTTCTTATTTTTCTTCTTTTCTTCTTTGCACTCCTTATAGAGGTGTCCAGGCTTATTGCAGTTCTAGAAAATAACTTTGGATATTCAAGGAGATTTGTCCAAATCTCCCCTTGGATTTGGATTTATCATGCTTTTCATTATTCTTTCTTTTCTCTTAGGTCTTATATGAACATTTAGGACCTCCATGGCACTGATGGATACCTTCTTCCTCATCTCTTTAGAGAGAAAAGAACCCACCACATCTTCAGTCTTCAAGATAATAGTATCCAATGAATTAGACAAAGAAAAAGTAAAATCTACCATTTCTCTTGCTCATCCATTTTGATGCCAATTGATGCAAAATGAACCACCAAAATATTGAATTCTTGTAGATGGTCTATAATTCATCCACCCTCTCCCATTCTCAAGGAATATAATTTCTTCCTCAAGGAAATATTATTTACTAAGGATTTGGTTTGATACATCTCATCGTGTTTCTTGCATAGTTTGTATGCAGAATTTTCTTCATGAACATTAATCAAAATAGATTTTTCTAGTGACAATATTATTAGACCCTTGGCTTTATGGTCATGTTAACCTATTTTCATGGAAAAACCTTAAATAAGTGTCTTTTGTTTAAAACCTTTTAGCCTACTAAGACTCTAGGAGGGATTTATTTTATCAAATATCATGTGCATTTAGCTTTTGGAAGGAAGTTTGTTTCGTGAGATTGGGTGTTAAGAGGTTAAGTTGAGGGTTATGGCTATTTTCTTTCTATTTTTATCTGACTTGAGTGAATGATCCCTTCTAGGGTTTTGTGTTTTTTGTGGTCACCGTTGGCCCCTCTTGCATCATACTGCACCTCATGTGCAGGAGTTTTCCTCCCTTATTGAGTATGGCCACATTTACTACAGTTTTAGGGGTTTATTATGCCTTCAACCGGCATTAACCCATAAATTCATGCTGGTGTTAATGGTTTGTCGGCATTGCTCAATGGCTCCTCCTCTGAACAAATGTCCTCAAAAATTTGTTCTGAAAGTCTTTCACGAGGTATGCATCCTAATACCCCTATTGATGTCATTTTTCCTTTACCTGATTTTGACTTTGCTTTTCAAAGGCTCGAACAACACACCCTTGTGGGTTATTTTGTTGTGAGGACTCCCCCCAAAATTGTGCTAAAAGAATGGGTCAACAAGGCTTGGGTCTCTCATGGGGTCTGCCTTGACATGGTCCAGAACTTGACCAAAGGATTTCTTTTGTTCCGCTTCACGGAAGTTAATCATGTCCAAGCCATTCTAGGGCATGGGCCTTGGTATGTTAGGTATTCCTTGTTGGTATTCCAAGCATGGACCCAGGATTTTGCTGTCTCAGATGACGCTAAAATGCGGGTCCCGGTCTGGATTGAGTTTCCCAGTCTACCTTTACCATCTGTGTCCTTCCTACATCACATTGCTTCCTCGCTCAGGAAGGTTGTTTGTATCGACCTTGATAAGTTCTTCCAAGCCCGACCGCATAAGTGGTTTTGTGTGGAAGTTGATATTTTCAAGGACTTGAAAGAGTCTATTGACATTCAAATTGGTGCTATTAGGCATACCCAGAAAGTCACGTATTTCAATCTGCCCAACACATGTTATAAGTGCCAGTCAGTTGACCATAAGATCAAGGAATTCCCTTTGATAGTTCCTCGTACACCATCACCATCACCATCATGATATGCTAAAAAGCCTCACCAAATAGAGCCTTCTGCTAAGGTAGAGTCAAAATGGATAATAGTTACAAACTAGAAAAATAGGCCGACTAGTTTTGGGTCGGCACCCAAGGCCCCTGAACCATCTAAACATGTTTCAAACCCTTCTAAAAAGGGGACATATGCTCCTTCTGGAGTTGTTACTGCGTCAATATAGCCTAGGTCAAAGGCTATGCCTCATCCTATGGTTGTTTGGTGCACCTAGCCGACTATTCCTCCCACATCGAGGGTTCAATGGTAGTCTTGCAGCCCGTCTCCACCGTCGGAAGAAGGGGAATATGTGCTAGAAAAATGGAGGCAGTTGTCATCTATTCAGATTGGTTTAATCCCATAGGATTTTTTGAAGAATAGTTTATCTTCCTTTATTGAGGAGGAACTAGGTTCTGCAAACATGGAGGAGTTTCATCCATGAATTTTATTTCATGGAATGTTCGAGGTCTAACTGACCTCACCAAAAAGTATTTTGTTAGGGATACTCTACATAAATACTCAGGAATTGAATTGCTTTGTCTCCAAGAAGTTAAAATTTTAGTTTTTTTACTTGCTTCGACTGGTCGCACTATTTGGCCAGCCAACACTATGTTTTGTACTTTGCATGAAGTCGGGCATGGTGGAGCTGCCACTCTTTTGTCCTCTCAGTTGCATTCTTGCATTGTGGATCATGGGACCGATCCTTCCTAGCGAGTCGTATGGGTTCTTCTCAACATTGATAACCATTGTTTTGGGGTTGTCAATGTCTATGCCTCCAATGATGTTGTGGAGTGCTCTTTGCTTTAGCATTGTCTTGTTGATTCTTTGCCAGTCTCCACCTCATTTCTCTACGAGGATTTCAATATGGTTGAGATGGCGTGTGACAAGGATGGCAGTTTACTCTTCCATTGGGTTGTTGGTGAAAGGGAGGCATGGTTTTACATGCGTAATAAATTGGGGTTTTTTTATCCCAACACTGGCTGCTACCATTCTCATTCCCTCTAGCACACTTGGTGTAACTACAGGGCCAGTACTGATAGAATCTTTAAATGCCTTGATCGTGCCATGCTCTTGGCTCAATCTTTCTTTTCTTTTGTTAGCTCTGCCTTGCTAGTGAAGCCGTTAGTGGATGTGACTCAATCTGATCACTTCTCGATTCATTTTCGCATTGAATGGACATCTTGCCAACCCCGCACGTGTAAGACTCAATTCTTTCTGAACATGTCTCTTCTCTGCCACAAGCCCACTCTAGCCCACATTTGTCAAGTGTGGAATTTGGAGTGCAGATTGGCTGGCCAAATAGGCTGGATTACTTGGTGGAATGATTCCATCATTCGTACTGCTCGGTTCTTACGCATTTATGGGTGTCAGCTAGCTATTTTTCATCGGTGATCTTATGAGGCTAACACTTCCGACTTGCATACGGCCATAGAGGATTTGGCGGCTAGCCCCTTTTCCCCATCACATCAAGTCAAGGTGGAAAAATTAAGACACAAGAAGTAAGTGGCTGATAATTATGCTGGTAGAGGAGCGCAAATCAAATCTCAGTTGTATTGGCTTAAGATCGGTGATCATGCCTCAAAAGGATTTTTTTTGGCACTTCATGCCAGGCACTCATCCCCAAGCATAAAAAAAATTAAGGATGGCACTCAGGTGCTCTCTGAGCTTCCCGACATTCTCCAAGATTTTGTGCGCCATTATGAATAGGTGTTCACTACATAGGATTCCACATCTGTGCGACAAAAAGCTCTTTAAGACTGCCTTGTTGTTATCCCACATAGGCTTTCTTCAGCCCAGATCAATTTTTGTGATCAATTGTTAACAATTGATGATCTCAAGGAAGCCATTTTTTCTATGGCCGATGATAAGGCTCCTAGGATTGATGGCTTCCCTTGCAAACTTTACAAAGCTCTTTGGGATTGTGTTGGAAGCGATTTACATCATGTCAATCTTGAAGCTTTTCATACCAATTATTTAGGAAATTTAATAAATAAGGGCAATATAAAATTCATACCTAAGCCTAGGATCCAAAGGATATTTTCAACAGGAGGTCTATCACGCTCCTCAATGTTTCCTACAAGATCATTGCCAAAGCCTTGGCTTTGAAAATCTATCACCTCTTGCCTCAAGTTGCGTACCCTGAGTAGATTGGTTTCATCAAATCTAGGTTTATTCTAGATAATATCATTGTTGTTTGGGAAGGCATGGAGTGGGCCCGACGCTCCAACCAGAAAGTTGTGTTCATTAAAATTAATTTTGCTAAAGCATATGATCACATTGAATGGCCTTTCATTCTTGCGATGTTGCAAGCCTTGGGATTTGGGCCCAACTTCATTTAGTTTGTTTGAATGTTGTTTGCTAGTACTTCGACCTCCATTACCATTAATGGCCTCCAATCTTTTGCCTTTGGTCTTTTTCGCTCCATTAATCAAGGGTATCCTCTCGCCCCTTCTTTGTATGTTCTGGTTGTTGAAGGCTTTGGTTACCTATTAGCCCATGTTGTTTCTCAATAGTGTGTCAAAGGGATTCTTCTCTTGAATTTGTAGGAGCAGCTTGTCAATGGCCACTTTGTGGATGACTCATTTCTCACTCTCTTGGAGTAAGAGGAATCTATCACAATTGCCCTTGATTGTCTTAACACTTTCTGCCTTGCCTTTGGCTCGACCATCCAATGGCACAAGACTTTATGCTACAGACAATCTGTGTTACCCACCTGGGTGTGGTTTCAAACTTATAATTGGAAGTGGATTGGGTTGGGAGAGATTTTCCGCTTTTTGGGCATTCCCTTTACCTTTCAAGATTCCCCTAGGGAGCTTTGGCAGGCCATGCTCTCCAGAGTCGAACAGAAGCTTGCTTACTAGATTACCAATTCTCTTTCTTTGGCCCATAAGTTCTAGGTGTGTTCTAAAATTTTGGCAGCCATGCATGTTTATTATTCTTCTTGTTGGGCTCCCTCCAAAGTTGCTTACAATAGGCTTGAAAAGTTGCTGTGAGATTTCTTATGGGCTTCTTCTGAAACCCACAAGGGTTTCCATCATGTTGCTTGGGAGTTATGTTGCCTCCCTAGGGATTCTAGAGGGCTTAGGTTGCTCTCCACTCAATGACAAGGGACTGCCCTTTGTGTCAAATGGATTATCTGGGCCCTTACCGAAGATGAAGCTTGGAAGATTCTCCTCAGGCATTGCATACAGTCTGGATTTCCTACTCACAGACCCACTTGGAAAGGGATAGAATTTCAAACCCTCCTGGTTATGAGAGAGCCTATTCAAATTTTTGGAACTTTTGTGGCCAAAAGCATTTGGCGGTCTTGGGAGGTTGTCAAGCCTTGGCTCTGATGGGCTAGAGCTAGCTTTCATGATGGGATTTTTCTCAATCTACAAAACCTCCGGTGGTCTTCCCTTCTTGCTCAGAATGGCCAACCTCTGGCTAAGTTTTCTTGGCTCAAAGCCCTCAGGTTTCACAAAAAGGGCATTCAAACCTTGTAGCAACTTTTTCATCGACCCACGATGCGTATTATGTAGTGGGATTCTCTTAAATCCCAACACAACCTTCAAAACTAGGACCATGCCACCTTTGATAGGCTGGTGAACACCATTTTGGCTGAGATTCTCCATAAAGTGGGCATTCGTGGCCATAAGCCTTCGTGGAATGATTGGAAATGGTTCCCAGACACTCCTCTTAGGAGCTACAAGCCACGGCTTGGCTACAGGTGGATTTCACCCCATTTTCCTATGATCAACAGTTTAAACTAGATGTGGTTGCTTAATTGCTCCACTCATGTCTGGCAGAGACAATTTGATGCCATTTGGTCAATAAGTGTTAATCCCAAGATAGCCCACTTTGCTTGGTGTATTATTTTCCAAGGCTTGCCTGTGGGATCTCATCTTATTCACTTGGGGGTCTAGGACCCTCGTTGCCCTTTTTGTGGGCAACTCGAAAGCTTCAAGATCCTTTTTGGTTTTGTCCCAGAGCTCAGAAACTTTGGACTTGGATACATGATTTTTTTCGGCCTTTCCGGCTAGAACCCTTTTCTTGGCATATGGTTTTGCTTGGGGATTCCTTTTAAATTCACTTTGCTTTGGCACACTTTCAAGGTGGAAATCCTCTTCAGCATCTATAAAGACAAAAAATCTTGCATCTTTTCTCATTCCCAATTAGATGTTAATATTTCTCTCTATGCTAAAGCAGTTATTTGTTCTAATGTTCTTTTATAGATTCAAGTGCAAGCTAACAAAGTTGCACTAGAAGTAGCTCACCTTCAATTCCTCCTAGACCACTAGGGCAATGCACCATGTGCTGTGTCTCAGATCCTTGATTCACCCTCCTCCTCCCACAGTTGATCACCCTCTCGAGGTTAGAAATGAAGTGGCTTCGCTCGCCACTGTTTTCATCCCCCTGCTCGGTGGGACTCTCACCCTCCTCGGCATGCCTGCTCTCCTCCATTGTGGGTTGCTTAGGGGTGGCAAAGAAAATTAGAAAAATCTGGAAAGAGAATCAAGTTTCTATCACCCCTATAAATTCACAGAAGGATAAATCTACATTAAAGGTCTCTAACTTTCTCCTAGTCTTTGGTTCTAATCAAGAAAGAAGTAATTCCTCTTTCCCAATTGTGGTTTCTAACATCAATTTCAACCATAGCAGTGCTTTGGAAAACTCATCAGTTACTGACAATTCCCTTGCAAAGCCTAATGTGTATTCTAGATTTGGCAATCTCACCACCAATGCAAGTTTTGAGTCCATAAATATAGCTTCCATTGAATTTGAATAGCTTGGATTTCAGGATTTTCCTAAGACAGTTACAGGTTCAAAAAAATGAAATTGAGTAGTGATAGTGATGATTCTTAGAGAAGTTGTGGTAGCAGTAATGTGCTAGAGTCTACTCAAAATCTAAAGTCTATCAGAAGATTGAGTGTTCAATATGTCATACATCTCTTTGAAAGAAATCAAAAGGAGGTAAGTAGGATGATAGTGTGTTGTTAGTGAGAAAAAGAATGGATAATTCTATTGATTAAGCTGTCTAATATATAGTGGATTGCCAGAGTCTAGAGGTGTTTTAGATGATGATAGTGAAGGACCCTTGGAAGCTATAAATTTTCTTGTTAATTTGAGGGATGTTGCATGCTCAGGCCCTTTTGGAAGAAAATGGAACCATTTTTAGCACTTCTCACTCAACATGACTATATTTTATGGCCTTTGGTTCATGATATTGAAAAGGAGAAGCTTTTGGAGAGAATTTATAGATTTTTTTGTGCTATGATTGATCATAAAAGCCTTGCTACCTCTCTTCTCTCTAAAGTAAGATTTTTTCTTTTCCTTCTGGTTGCTACCTTGGATGCATTTTTTATCCTCTAGGTTTTGCTTTTGTTTCAAAACACTCGAGAAGCTTTAGGAAAGGAAGCAAGTAGAAAAAATAGAAACTTATAGGAAATTTACAAATGTATTAGCAATCTTTGTAGCTTGGACTAACAATTAGGAACTAGGGAAGCATAGGAGATTTTGGAGGACGGAAGGTTAGTGATTTAAGAAAGTACAGCTTGAAAATTATAGGAGTATTAAGAATGGCTTCAAAAGCATGTAGGAGTAAGAAAAAATGTAGTTGAAGATCAAAGTTCTTCTACAGCTATGGGCATTCGCTATTTACTATCACACACTTTCTTTGTGCAAAGCAAAAGAGTTTCCCTTTTCCATTTGGACAGCTAAGCAACCAATACAGAGGATACTTTAGGCCCATGGATTCAACTTGTCATTGGATTAGTTGAGGGCTTGAGTTTGAATCTCCTCAGCATACCTGATTATCAGTTATCTCTTGTTGGAAATGTTGTTGAATACATTTCACCATCCACTTATGTCCTATTTGAAAAAAAATCATACGATAGAAGATTTTTCTGTGAAAATGCCATTGGTGGTAATTATGACTATGGATAAGCTTGCAGTTAGTGGAGTGGTTGGTTCAGTTACATATTTATGGGTCAAATATGAAGTTAACTTGAAGTGGAAGTTGAAGTGAAGGAAGTCTCCCCAAATGATACTGTTACTAAAGATGTGACCGAGGACTCCATAGATGATTCTACACATGAGGTTGGTAATGATAATCATTTACTTGAGAGAAAAAAACCTTCAGCCAAAAATCATGATGCCATTGTATCCATTAAGGAGCAACAATCTGACAATATTTTACAACATTTTGGCAATATTTTAGAACAAGATAGTGAGACATCTAAGTTGGTCAAAGAGGGAATAGGCCTACAAATTCGAACAGCTATAGGTGCATCTATTGACCCAATTCTCTTGATGCAGGTTTTGTCAGAAATTTCTAATAAAATGAAATACATAGAATCATACAGAGTTGCTGCTATGCTTCACAATTAGGTGGGAATACAAAAACTCAAAATGTGGAATCACAAGGAGACATGTAACTTTCGTTTTCTATTCAATAACTAGAAATGACAATACAAAAGCATAAAACTTAAAACTTAGAAAAAAAAAACTCTAACTACAGATTACAAATTTTTGGGAGCCTTCAGGAGCTTCTCAATTAGACTATCAGACTTTAGGAGCTCCTGGGAGCTCTCTATCAAGAGCTACACAGAGCTCTTTTAGGAGCAATCACTGTTCACTTAAAAACAAATATAACTATTGTTGTTCAGGAGCTTCTAGGAGCTCACACATAAAAAAATTTAAATAGACTGTTGCTGCAAAAACTGATCATTCCCAACTTTTTGACTGGTAGAACTAAATTCCTTCATTTCATTTGTCTCTTCAACATTCCCTCTCAAAATTCAAAATTACCTACCACCATAAATTGCAAATTCAAAATGAGCTACCACATTTAATTTTGGAGTTGTCAAGAGCTGCAGGGATGATTCCCAAAATAGAAAGGGCTCTTGACAAGTAGGTGAAGCTCCAAGGGGTCTATTGTGAGAGCAGGAGGCTCATGAAAAATAATAAATTCCAACACTCCCACTTTGTCTTGAGCCAACGAAACAAGATCAATCCTGATCCAAATCAACAATGCCCAATCTGCTCCTTAGGCACTCAAAACTGTCCTTGCTCAAAGGCTTGGTGAATATGTCTGCTAGCTGCTACACAAACCTGCAAATTTTCATTTTAGTTTCACCATTTTCAATCAACTCTCTAATAATGTGATACCTAATTTCAATGTTCTTTCTTCTTCCATAAAACATAGGATTTTTCATCCAGGCTATTGATGAAACATTATCACAAAAGATTGCTATTCCATCTTCTTGTTCTTCTCTCAAATCTGCCAAGATTCTTCTCAACCAAATAGCCTGACATGTTGTTGCATTTGCTGCTATATACTCAGCCTCAACTATTGATAGGAAAACTATAGGTTGATTCTTGGAAGCCCATGAGATAGCTCCCGAACCCAAATGAAACACATAGCCGAATGTGCTCTTCCTATTATCCAAACTTCCTTCCCAATCACTATCAGTGTATCCAACTAGCCCAAACTCTTTTGTTGTTGTGTACAAAATTCCATATCCTTTGGTGCCATTCACATACCTCAAAATTCTCTTACCTACTTTCCAATGGGTATCTCTTGGAGTTTGCATAAATCTAGAAATAAGACTCACTCCATGCATTATATCCGGCCTAGTTGCAGTCAAATACATCAAACTTCCAACCAAACTTTTAAATGTGGTTGAATCCACATTGTTGTTACAATTTTATTTGCTCAACTTTAGATGTACAATTGTTGTTGTGGGCACATGCTTGCTTTCAAGCATCCTAAATCTCTTCAATATTTCATTTGCATATTATTCTTGAGAGATAAATATACCATCATGCATTTTTTTTACTTCTATGCCTAGAAAATATCTCAAGGGACCTAAATCGATCATTTCAAACTCTCTTTTCATGGCCTCTTTAAAATCAACAATGAGAAAATCATCATCGCTAGTAAAAACTAGATCATCAATATATAAGACAACAATCAAAATCTTACCATTTGATGCCTTGATGTAAAGAGTGGGCTCACCATAGCTTTTGCTAAAGCCATTGCTCATTAAATATGAGTCAATCCTATTGTACCATGCCCATAAAGCTTGTTTCAGCCTATAAAGAGCTTTTAGGAGCTTATACCACTTGTGTTATTGACTTGGAACTACATATCCATGTGGTTGCTCCACATAAACTTCCTCTTTCAACACTCCATTTAGGAAGGCAGACTTCATGTCCATCTGAATCACCTTCCATTTGTGTTGGGCTGCAATTACTATGACTACCCGCATGGTCTCCATCCTTGCAAAAAGGGGCATATGTCTCATCATAATCTCTCCCAAAAAAAATTTTGTACCCCTTAACCACCAAACATTCATTATGCCGCTCTATCCTTCCTTTGCATTTTCACTTGGTCTCGTAGACCGATTTCAACCCGATAAATTCTTGGGAGGGAAATTAGTTAGCTCCCATGTGTTGTTCCTCTCTATTTCATCTATCTCCTCATCCATGGCCTCACACCATTTATCCTCTTTCACAACATCCTCAAAAAAATTTAATCACTATGAGAAAACAATGCAAAATTCATGTTCTCATCAAAATATTCATCATACCTTTCAACTTGGTAGATCTCCCCTAGACTCTTGGTCTTCTTGGCATTAAGGAGGAGAGAGTGGGGTCTGAACTTTCACTACTATTGCTTCTCTGCTAAACAGGTTGGTTTAGGAACTCTCAGGAGCCAATCTTTTGGCTGTCTTTAACTGCTTGTGTTTTTGTTTGCTCACTTCAAGAGCTTTTAGGAGCTGTCGGGAGCTCTTTGCAACCAAATCTCTAATTTATTGTGACTGTCTTCCTTACTGTCTACAAACTTTAAGAGCTATTAGGAACTCTCTCTAACTGAGTTATGTGACACTATATTTAATTGTCTGTTTGGTTTAGGAGCTCTCAAGAGCTATCAAGAGCCAACTGTTTCTGCTACTGCAAGATCTTGTTGATCTTGGATTGTTCATCTTCTTCATCATCTTGAACTATTGAGAGCTTTTAGGAGCTATCAAGATCTGTCATGCCATCCCATGACTCATCCTCTAAGAACTCCTCATCTCTACTAATGGCAATTTTCTTAGTGATTAGGTTATACAACCTGTAGGCTTTGGATTCTTCACTGTAGCCCGTAAAAAAACATGTCTCACCCTTGTCATCCAATTTTTTCCTCTTTTCATTTGACACAAGTACATATACCACACATCTGAACATGCTCAAGTTCTCAACTATCCATTTGCATTTTTTCCATGCCTCTTGTGGTATTTTGTGATGGACCACCTTTTTTGGACTTCTATTTATCAGATATATAGTTGTTGCTACAACCTCTCCCCAATATTCATATGGGAGTCCCTTTTCTTTCATCATGCTCCTATCCATCTCTATGATGGTCCTATTATTTCTCCTAGACACTCCATTTTCCTATGGAGTATAATTGGTTGTTAGCTCTTTCTTGATGCCATTTTTCTTACAAAATTTCACAGAATGATTGGAGGTATACTCTCATCCTTGATCTAACCTTAGTTACGTGATGAAATGTCCACTCTCCTTTTCAAACTGGGCCTTAAACAACAATAACTTATCAAATTCTTTAGACTTATGCTACAAAAATAGACCCATGTCTTATGGTTCTAATCATTAATAAAGGTCATAAAAAATTGGCTTTTACCAATAGATGTGATTTGCATAGGACCTACTAAATCCATGTGCACCAGCTCTAATGGTTCTCTTCCCTTGTAGAGTTTCCAGATTGAAAGGGTTGCCTATGTTGCTTGCCTAAAATTCAAGCCCCACACCTAACATTAGGCTCTACTATTCTTTTCAAACCATCAACCATATTATTCTTTGACAAAAGACTCAAACTAGCAAAGCCTAAGTGTCCATACATGAGATTCCATAGCTTGGAGGGGTCTTGAATGGAGCTCCTAAGAGCTACTGAATGTATTATTGTACATTTTCCATTTATGAGAGGTTCAAAAATGGACTAAGATGAGAAACATTCTCTCATTATTTTCATAAATGATGCATTGGCCCTTCTCCATCAACATTTTATATCATTTTAGATCAGTTGTCAAACACTCATGAGGTTATTCTTTAACCTAGTTGTAAAAAATACATTCTGAACCTCCTTATTTTCATCTTGCTTGGTGTGGATCATAATAAATTCTTTTCCCTTGACTAAAACTACTCTATTGTTCCCCATTCTTATCTCTAACTTTACATTATTGTCAATGAAAGAAAACAAACTTTCATTACCACTCATGTGGTTGCTGCAACCGTTGTCCAAATACCAAACTTTGGGGTTGCCTTCTTCACTAATGTTATACATGATGAATTTTGTGTATTGATTGCCTTTAGCCACATTTGCTTTTTGTTTTCACTTATTATTGTGCTTTTTCCAACACTCACTTGCATAATGACCAAATTTATGACAGTAGTAGCACTCAACGTTTCTCTTTTCATTTCTCTTATTGGAACTGTTGTTCTTCATGCCTCTTCGGGATTTGGTCTAAGATTTTCTCACTCCCTCTTGGCTTCTTTCTCATCCCGAGCTTTCTCCTCTAGCATTTCCTTGTCTGGATTTGCCTCTACGTCTTCAGGAGTTGTTTTTACCTCTCCCCCTGCCTCTTGCATTTGACTAAGCTTTAAAATCTTTATCTTGGGAATAAGTAGTAGAACTATTTAGGTGTTGCTCATGGGTTTGAAGAGAACCCATTAAGTCATCAACCATCAAATTAGAGAGGTCCTTTTCCTATTCAATATCAATGGTGATTGCATCATACCTCGCGGGTAGACATCTGAGGATTTTTTTCACAATCTTTTGCTCCTCCATCATTTTTCCATTCATTCTCAACTAGTTTATCAAACTACAGAACCTTGTATGAAATTCCGAAATAGACTCATTGTCCTTCATTTCAATGGTCTTGAAATTTCTTCAAAGTATCTGAAACTTCACCAATCTGACTTTATTAGTCCTTTTGTAGTCGGTTTGGAGTATTTCCCAAGCTTGCTTTGCATACTCAACTACTGGTATCCTGGGAAAAATATCCTCTATCAAGGTTGCTTCTATCAAACTCAATGCCTTAGCATCTTTCTTCCTTTGCTCCTTTAACTAGGTCTTCTGGTTATTTGTGAGAGCTGCAAATGTAGTTGGGTCAGTAACATCCACGAACCCATTTATCAAAAAATCCCACAAATCATTAGCGACCATAATGGTCTTCATCTTCTTTGCCCATATGTCATAGTTTTGTCAATTAAAGGATGGTGGTTGCTGCCAACTCTTTTTCTCATCTCTAGCCATGTGTCCTACATAAAAAGCTTGATACCCAAAAGAAAAAAAAACTGCCCTAACTGACAAGGAAATGGGGTTTATGGCTCTGATACCATGTCATAAATTTCTAATAAAATGAAACACATAGAATCATGTAGAGCTACAACTCTATTTCCCAATCAGTTGGGAATACACAAACTCAAAACACAGAAGAACAAGGAGACATGCAACTTTCGCTTTCTATTCAATAATTGGAAATGACAATACAGAAACATAAAACTTAAAACTAAAAAAAAAAACTCTAACTATAGATTACAAATTTTTGGGAGCGTTCAGGAGCTGTTCAACCAAACTAACAAACTTTTGGAGCTCCTGGGAGCTCTCTATCAAGAGCTACACAGAGCTCTTTTAGGAGAAATCACTTCTCATAAACAAATACAACTGCTACTGTTCAGGAGCTTCTAGGAGCTCACATAAAAAATTCTTTACATAGACTAATACTGTAAAAATTGAACATTCTGAACTTTCTGACTGGCAGAACTAACTGCCTTCATTCCTTTTGTCTCTTCAACATTCCTTCTCAAAATTCAAAATGAGCCACCACATTTAATTTTGGAGTTGTCAGGAGCTGCAAGGATGATTCCCAAAATAGAAAGGGCTCCTTATGGGTAGGTGAAGTTGTAGGGTGTCTGACGTGAGAGTAGGAGGCTCAGGAAAAATAAAAAATTACAACAAGTTTTAGCAGGCCACGAGTATTTAACAAGCAACATTGCATGAGAAGAATATGTGGCTATTTACATTCAAACAACATTTCATGGATTTTTGGCCAGGAAAGCTCTATCGACTTTGAAAGGGGTGATGATATTGCGAGCCCTTGTTTGAGGTCAAGTAGTTAGGAAGTAGACAACTGTGACAATGTGTTATATGCAAACCTTAGTAAGAGTTCAAGCTTAGGGTTGATCTTGAAGAGAATGCATGGAAATGGAATGCTATGTTATACTTCACAACGAAAAAGACATATTTCACATTGTATAATAATTTTCCGTATCACATGACATAAATGATAAACAAAAGAACTTACCCTCTCTAACTAAGCTAGGTCGGTTTGTATAGCTTAACAAAACAATTCACCATGTAATCTCCTCAATCCAATTGGCTAGAAAATACTTGTACACTAAATTTTAAGTATTATTTGTAATGATAATTTCATAGTTGAAGAAAATGAATACTTTCATACACGTCTTCACATACTTTTTTTTCTAACTAATATTTTTAGGATATACATCCTTTCATAATAAAATTACATTGAATAATTACAAAGATCACAAGTTAGGTAATCATGATTACCCAACACATAAAGAATACTAAACTTTGAATCATAATGTTAAGTCATGTATCAAATTATAAAAGATGCCCATCTAAACTATCTACATACATAACATCCTCAAAAATATCATCAATGTAAATCATGTATGAACATACATATGCCATGATTTTAATTGAGTACTAAAAATCAAAGATTCATAGAAAAATAATATCACATAGTATCGATATCCCATGGTGACGATAAAAAGATTTTAAACCTAGACATGTGAATCTACTACTAAAATCTAGACATCACACCCTTCCCCTACAATTAGACTTCCTCTAAGAATTCCTAAGAAAATGTGTAGATAAAGTGTCATCATCTCTTAAGTGTCCTTCGTAGTAGTAGCAACCTCATTATATCTATCTCACTGAACCCTATCTTGCTCCAATTCTTTTCCTTGAAGGCCTGATTTTCGATGAAGCAAAATGAAAAAGAGCTCCAATGCTAACCATTCATTTTAATACACTTGTATTGCCTCCCAATCCAAAACATGAGATGCATCGTGAATATAATGTCACATTAAAATAACATGAAAATAATTCTAGATGTGTGATAGGCTAGTTGGTAGAGCTAGATAATAAGATACTAGTCCTATATGCTCTATGATCTAAACAGATCCATAAATTAATGTACAATTTTAGAGCCCTTTATGTGGGTACGTGCAGGATCATGATGGGCCAAAAAGTGGCAATATGATGGGTATGTGGCTAACGACTTTTTTTTCACCCAAAATTGATGAAATGAAAAGGGTTTTTAAAGGATATTCTCAGCTTTCCACAAATATAAATTATTCTTTACTTTGAATTTAAAAAATAATTATTATTCATTTTCTATTGAATTATGACTAAATTCCTTATATTTAGGCTGATTGAAAAACATCTATAGCTTTTAAACGGTATCATATTTTTGAATCCAAAACATGCCTCGCATAGTATAAGATTAAAAACTAAAATAATGAATTTCATGAAGTTTTGACCAAGTTAAGGTGGTCAGACATACGAGTCTTTATATTTTTTAAAAGTTTCCATAAAAAATTATAATTAATTATTTACTTGGAAAAAAATTGCAAAAAAATATGCATCACGTCGAGACATGAGTCCTATACTTATATCTAAAATATTATAAAAAAATATTATCATTTTAATGTGGTTAGGGTGGTCAGACAGACACCTACTTCTTATTTTTTCCCTGAAATTTAAGTACTACTGTATTGAAATTTCTAATTTTCACCAAATAGATTTTAGTTTTTTGTAAATAAACCAAGTAATTTAGAAACTACATTCAATTGGCTACAAATTCTATTCTTACATATTTTTGAAATAATATAGATAACTTATTCAAATTTTTATGTCAAGTTGCCTAACTCTGATTTTTCTGAATTTTTTGCCACTTAAGAGCCTGTTTTTTCCATGATGATCCTACACATACCCCTCTATAAAATTTGAATCTTGTAGGGTCACACTCTCAAGAATAATTTTTCACCCATTAAGAAGATCATATCTATCATGTTAGCATCTTCATATTTCTTCTAATGATATTGAGCCTCTTATAGTCACTTCTTTGTCAAAACCACATGCCTCTTCATATCTTACAACAACTTTGGTCCAATGGAAAAAATTTCCTCCATATGATCCCAAATCAAAGGATTCCTCCAAGGGTTGTCATATAGTTCTTGGAAGGGTACCATGCCTAGAGAATTGTAGTGATTATCATTGTAGGAAAACTCAACCAAGTAAAGGTACTCCTATAACCTAGACTGATGGACAATTTTATACATTTATAAAATATCCTCCAACATATGATTGACCTGCTCTATACAACCATCACTCTTGGGTTGATATCCTATGCTAAAATTAAGTTGAGTGCCTAATTCTTATTGTATTGCTATCCAAAATTCCAAAGTGAACACTTCGTATCTATATGATATAATCCTACAAGGGATCATATGCAATCTGATAATGTCATCCAAGAAAACTCTTTCTATTTCCAGTGTTATGTAAGTGGTACAGAGTGGAGAGAAGTGTGCTACTTTGGTCAACTTGTCCACCACCAATGATGAAATTAAGGGAAATGGTGTCCCATTTCCACACCAAGATCTCATGAGGGTAAAAAATTCATGCTAGATATTGATGCTCATTCTTCAATCTTTAACACTCAAGGCATCATGTAATGAATTTTGAAATGTCTTGATGCATTCCTACCTAGTGGTATAGTAGAAAAAAATGTGCATTCATCTTCTTCACCCTTATATGTGTTGGATATGGAGCCTTTTAAGAATCTCATAAGATCATTGTTTGAATATCCCTAATCTATGATGCAATAAACCATCTAAATCTAAGGTATATTTTGATTAATTTCTCTTAAGGGATCTCTTCAAGGTTGTATCTAACACTATACCTCATGGTACTAATCATCATCTTAAAAATGATACAATATGTGAGTCCTCAAATCTATACCCATAGTGATAGATATGATCTCATGTCATCGTCTACTCAAAGTATCAATTAATACATTCTCCTTGACTTTTATTTAGTGTACATCAAAATTCATACTCACACATGAACTCCATCCGAAATCCTTACCAATCATTCAAGTTCAACAAAATGAAAATATGCTAAAAATTGTAGTGATATGAATGAACATAAAAATGGTATCCAAGGAGAAAGTTTCTCCACATAGTGAAGGAATGATCTAATGTTGTAAGCTCTAAACCATGTGTGGGGTATTTTAGCTCAAGGATTTTGATTTTTTGTGACTCATGCATGATCACTTCACCCTCCTACTTAATCACTACACCTATTCCATTTAGTGGCCCATCTCTACAAACCAAAAATTCCAATGTTGTATCAAGCACTACTAGAACATGAGTAGTGGTAAAACACTCCGTAAGGGTTTTAAATACCCTCTCACACTACTCAGTCCAATCAAACCTCTTTCGTGTTCATTGAAGGGAGGTGATGGATTGTTCTAATCTAGAGAGGCCCTTGACACAACTATTAAAATAAAAAAATATCCCCATAAACCTACTAACCTTTGTAGCATTGGTGGTTGTTGGCCAATCCATGATTTCCCTAATATTCAATCGATATATTAACATACCATCAACAAAAGTAATATGATCCAAGTTCTAGATGTTTGTATAGAAGAATGAACACTTATCCAAATTGGTTTAGAGATAATGCCATCTTAAACATTGTAGAACCTATCTCAAATAATCCTCATGCTCCTCTTCTATTTGTGATGCAGAGTTAGGAGGATTCAACAACATATCTCACAATCCTTCAAAATTAATCCAAATCAATCTTTGTATAACACATTCTATTATTCATTCTATGTCACATTGGAAACATAACCATGGTAGCCCAAAAGAAAACTATTTCATTTTTCCCAAAACTGCAAACCCTAGACAGGGTTCAAACCTGCCCTCACTAAAATGATCATAACTTATTCAAATCTTAATGAAATTTGATGAGACTTGAAGAAAATGAAAGTAGATTCATATAGGAACAACATAAACTTGGTTTCAGACCCAAAATATATACTTTAAAATCCGTACCATCACATTCTTTCAGACTGTAAATTCTGCACAATATTGTTAAAATAGGCAGTCTCACCAAAATAGTCATATCTCCCACAAAACTCAATAAAATTGAATGAGACAAAAAGAATTGGAAACTAGAAACAGAGATCTTTCCATCCATATATGATACTCCATTATTTGAGTGCATAAAAGGCCGTACAAACCACAACTTCAACCTGGAAACAATGTAAAATCAGAAAATGCACACAAACTTGAGGTTGCCATTCATCAAACTTCACAAATAATGTCTCCAACCTCTCCAATTCGAGTTTTGGAGGGTGTACTTATACATTTACAACCAAAACCAACTATTTTCAACCACCTTTTAGTTAGTTTGTTGAAAAACACCTTAATGACACTTTTGACAAGTTGCTTGACAACTTTCTTGAGCAACTTTTACAATTTTTACAATATGGAACAACTTTAAACATTATTTGACAAATGACTTCAAATATTACTTCCTAAGACTCAAAAACCTATAAAATGGTTTTATAAACCTTATTATAAGACCCAATACATAAAATAGAGCAACTATTTACAAATGGCCTCATGGAGTCAAGAAATCAAACAAGTGCTCCTGCACCAAACTCCCGAGGGCAAAAGAATTCAAGCCCCTTTGAATTGCATTCTTCTTGATCTTCCAATTCCTTTGCACTTTTTCCTTTGTCTTTTCAACCTGAAAATTATTCTTTGTCCAAAGCATTAGTAACATAATGAAATGAAACAAAATTTCTACCATAATACCTCCATCATTCATCAATCCTTTGCAAACCTCTATGACCAATTCATCCATGATCATTCCCTTAATCAACTCAACGTCTTCAAGTCCTTGAAATCAGGTTTCTTATCTCAATGATACATTCACCTTCTTGCATTGGAATGTCTGCAACAACTTTAAATTCTTCATCTTCATGCTTAGGAACATCTTTGTCTTCATCTAGGAATTCTTCATGTGCATCTTCATATGCTTCTTCTTCCTCTTTCATCTTCTCATTTCTTCTTCTTTTCACAATCTTCTTTATAGGCCAAACCATCTTCCTTTTCAATTTCAAATTCCAACTTGTCTCTTGTTTCATCATTTGTTCTATCCTCTTCATAGATTCTT
The DNA here is from genome assembly GCA_007115665.2 of Sequoiadendron giganteum. Taxonomy (NCBI): domain Eukaryota; kingdom Viridiplantae; phylum Streptophyta; class Pinopsida; order Cupressales; family Cupressaceae; genus Sequoiadendron; species Sequoiadendron giganteum. The sequence goes on along the minus strand of CM021108.1, from coordinate 129,816,071 downwards.
GGAACTCTTTATCCAACCTCTTCATTTCTTGCTTCAACTCAGCAATTTCCCTATCCATCTTTGCTTGTCTTTTTCTCTTCTTTCTCTCCTCCTCTGCCTGCAAATGCCTTCTCAAGTTCTCCATCTTTTCTAGATGGTCTCAGCAAGTATCTCCTTGCTCACAACTCACTTTTCTCTCTACCTTCTCAATGGCAGCAATCAGGTTCTCACATAACCTGCAACCAACCAAAACACAACTACAAAACCACAATACCAAAACCAATTTCTTTCTCAGCCCAGACCTTTTGCTGAGCTCTGATACCAATCTGATGCAGAGTTAGGAGGATTCAACAACATATCTCACAATCCTTCAAAATTAATCCAAATCAATCTTTGTATAACACATTCTATTATTCATTCTATGTCACATTGGAAACATAACCATGGTAGCCCAAAAGAAAACTATTTCATTTTTCCCAAAACTGCAAACCCTAGACAGGGTTCAAACCTGCCCTCACTAAAATGATCATAACTTATTCAAATCTTAATGAAATTTGATGAGACTTGAAGAAAATGAAAGTAGATTCATATAGGAACAACATAAAACTTGGTTTCAGACCCAAAATATATACTTTAAAATCCGTACCATCACATTCTTTCAGACTGTAAATTCTGCACAATATTGTTAAAATAGGCAGTCTCACCAAAATAATCATATCTTCCACAAAACTCAATAAAATTGAATGAGACAAAAATAATTGGAAACTAGAAACAGAATCTTTCCATCCAATATATGATATCCATTATTTGAGTGCATACCAGGCCGTACAAATCACAACTTCAACCTGGAAACAATGTAAAATCAGAAAATGCACACAAACTTGAGGTTGCCATTCATCAAACTTCACAAATAATGTCTCCAACCTCCCAATTCGAGTTTTGGAGGGTGTAATTATACATTTACAACCAAAACCAACTATTTTCAACCACCTTTTAGTTAGTTTGTTGACAAAACACCTTAATGACACTTTTGACAAGTTGCTTGACAACTTTCTTGAGCAACTTTTACAATTTTTACAATATGGAACAACTTTAAACATTATTTGACAAATGACTTCAAATATTACTTCCTAAGACTCAAACACCTATAAAATAGTTTTATAAACCTTATTATAAGACCCAATACATAAAATAGAGCAACTATTTACAAATGGCCTCATGGAGTCAAGAAATCAAACAAGTGCTCCACCAATTTGTGATTAAATTAGGATTCCATCTAAGAATACTAACACAAACATTTCCTTAAAGGTGTGAAAACCACTATTCATTTGGCTTGTGAAGACTGGAGGGGCATTCATCAACTCAAATGACACTACTATAAACTCATAATGTATATATCGATTCTTAAAAAATTTCTTATAAATCTTTGCCTCCACAATTCTCAACTAATGATATTTAAAATTTAGGCATATCTTGGAGAATAACCTAGCTCCCCTTGTTTGATCAAACAAATCATCAATCTGGGGAAACAGGTAATGATTCGTAATTGTTGTTCAAAAATCTAAAATTAATGGGTAAATTAAGGGGGGCATATTTCTAATTAATGAATATGATATGTGCACCCCAAGGAGAGAAGCTAGGTTAAATTTGGCCCTTCAATAAAATTTCCTCTGATTGTGTCATCATCCTATAGGGTGCTCTCGAAACTAGGCGAGATCTTGGAACTAGAAAATCCACCTCTCGATTGGGTAAAATACTTGCTAAATCTAAAGGAAATACATTTACCAAATTATTGAGAATTGGGTGAATATCTAATGATATCTCTATCAAACCCCCTAACTTATCACCATTAGTGCTATACAACTATGGCAACAAAATTTGTACTCCCTTCTTGGAGATAGTACAATTTCTTGCCTAATTTGGACCTATTTTGCTATCCTTGCATTCATAATCCTTTAAATAATCACTAATAGGACCCTAAAATCCTTTATTTTGGAAAAAATCATCAAAAGCATTAAAATTTCTAACAACCCATCCTGAAAAACTACGGTGGGACTCATATGCCACCTTCGGTGTATGAGTCCCCCTAGGTGGGACCCATACACCAGAAGTGGCGTATGAGTCCCATTTGGCCCCTTTTTAGGGTTTGAGTAGGAAATTCGAGTTTTTAATTCAAATTTTTGGTTGATGTCATCTTTTGAGATCAAAATAATAGTAAATTAGGTGTATTTCCTATATAAATAATCTTCTAAGTCATTATTTGATCTAAGAAACAATCTAGAAGAGTAATTTCAAGATCTAAGCATTAGAAAGCACTCAAGTGTTCTTTCCTATCAGCATTCAAGAGCAAGTAGCAAGAAAATTTGAAGTCTTGGAGTAGCATTATTTTTTTTTTGCAAGTCTTCAAGCTCACTCTCATTCAAGATGTAGCATTTCCAAGGATTGATTGTGGTTACCTATATGGTGAATCATGATGGATTCTAGGTTGAGGAGATGCAACTAGCCATCAAGCCAAGCCTGGTGACTTGTTTCCTAAGTGATTCCATCCTCCATTATCATTCTACATTCAGCCTAAGGAAGGTACATGAATTATTAGGGCTCATTTGGGTGATTAGGGATCTCAAAGTCAGTTATTCATCTTCATATTTTCATTCATGCATCTCATTATAGCATAATAGAATAGGTTTTCATTGCATTTCATATTTCCTAATCTTCGACACACTTAATCTTACAGTTTGTGTTCATATTTTCATTCAAGATCCATTCTTTCTATCAAGGTTTAATTATTGAACTATGGGTTTGACCAAGGCAAACCCCCCATACACAAATCAACACTATATTGTGTTTTGTAGTTCTTTTTATAGGTTCAGATCCAAAAATTAGATTGGAAATGAAGAGAAGAGATTGGAAAGTGTATCTAGAATTTGACTTTTTGAAAAGGAAGAATGGAACTAATACACCAGAAGTGGCATATGAGTTCCACCACAAAAAAAAATCTAGATTTTTGAAGATTTTGAGTTGACACTGTGAGATTCTTGTTCTAGTCTAGAAACCCTAGACTAGGACTGATATGCTAGAAGTGGTGTATGATTCGTAGTGTTCCCTAAATCTATCTTTTTCAGAATTTTAGGTCTTGTTTCATGCCTCTACATATTTCTAGGTGCACATTTCTAGTTTCTCAGCTTTTTGTTCTAATTTATAGTTATTTCTAGGTCATTTAGTGAAGCTTTGCATATCATTAGTTTTAATTGTTAGTTCTTGAATATATTTTTTCTTTCCAAGAACTATCTTGGTGGTGAACCTTTTTTTAGTCATTAATCATACCCTAGGACAACCTTTAGTAGTTATCGTCCCCTCATTGCACCCTTGGATTGAGATCTCTAGGGCTTCCTTGAGTGAAACAAGGATAGAAACCACATGCCCTCTACTTCTTTTGTTTCACTTTGGTGTTCAAACCTACATTTAGAACATCTTAATTCTAATTTGGAGTGCATCATCATCCTAGATCTACCTTGCATTAACATTACATTAGGATTTGCATTAGTTAATTGGTATTCTAGGGTTTCTATACCTTGCATTAGTGAAAGTGCATATAGGTTGCATTTTTGCATTTTGCATCATTGAATTTCACTTAGCTTAGATATCATCCAAACTAAAAAGCTTAAATTTCACTCAAAATTTTCTGAAATTTGTGCAAAAATCCTCATCTAGGACTCATAAGCCCTACTAGGAGATTTGGTCGCAATATAGGTGCTTTTGCATGATTTCTGTGTATTCTATAGTGGTTGATATTCAACATTCAAACCTCTAAAAAATTATTTTTTGAACTCATACGCCCCTTTGGGAAATTTAGTCCCATTTCAAAGTTTAAACAACATTTTTCATCATTGAATTATTTGTTTTTGTGTTTCTCTTTGTTGTTGTTGAGTTATCAATTTTAATTTGTAGAGTTTTTGTTACAGTCATTTCATTAGATTTAGCATAGTTTACATTCATTTTAATCATGTATAGAATTAGATTACTATACTTTTCATTTTATACATTAGTTTATAGTTCAATTAGATTAGATTACATTAGGCATTTGTTAGAAAACAAAGAAATTGAAAATACCTAAAAAATGATGAACCACTTGGAAAAAAGTATAGTTATTTGAATATGTCAAATCTTTTTTTTCAAGTTAAGCTAACCCTTAAGCCTTTTATTATTGATTACTTTGACATGTGTTAGATGAATCCCTTGAGGATTTAATCTCACAAGGTTCATCCACTAAGACTTATTATGACAAACAGAACCAAGAGAAGTTAACATGATTGAACATCCACTTATACTTTACCCACCTTCACACAAATCTCAAACTCAAAAAAAACCTATTTTCACTCTTGAATGGGTGATCCCACAATAGTAGTTTACACTATTTGGGACATCCTAATTTTTACTGAAATCACATATTTTTAGAAAATATAATGATTTAAGCCTTGAAAAGTTTCATTTAAAGGATTCCAATTGAAGAGGGTTTCATCAAAACCCCTTCGATAGAACTGTGTCAATTTTAAATCATACCTATAATGTAGTCTCCTTTACACCTATCAAAATGCTAATGAAAAACCACTTTTGATTTACCTTTTGGGGGATCAAATAAATTCATTTAAAATTTATTTTTTGTAAGTATGTTGTCCTTATTATAAGCTTCCTAAAAAGTACAATTTTAAATATATTTATTTTTTATTTCTTGTGAATTTAGTTTTTCACTAAAAATCAAACTCTTTGTTTTGTACATGTGAAAAAATAGTGGATTATCAAAAACAATCTAAAAAATATGTTCATTCTAGGTATTGATGTCCTTCATCTAGTAAAAAAATGAATTTCAATACATACAAAAAAAGTTATGTTGTTTACTATCTACCTATGTCTAAATTGTAATTGGTTTGACTTCAAAACTTGATTAAGAAATAAATATTCAATAAAAAACTATGAAACCAAATGAACTTGCTAGATATCATAGTTACAAAGATAAATTAAAAAAGATAAAAGATTATCCTTCATAGAAAAAAAGTTATGTTGTTTATGGTGAGCATTGCTCTTTAAAAATAGTGTTTACTATTAAAACTAGTTTTCAAAGGAGATGGAAAAATAAATGCAATAAAATTCAAAAAAAATAAAAAAATATATATTTAGAATCTACAAACAAAATATCACAAATCACTATTTTTCATCATCTTCAAATTCTTCATGGTTTAGCAGCTATAGGTGCTCGAAAGTGAAGATTTAGTTTTTAAAAAATAGTTCAATGTCTAGTTTGGCCAAAACTTGTAAACCAGTATTATTGGATCACCCACCACCTAATAACAATGTTTTGTAGTAATCAAGTTATAATACCATTGCTCATACATATAGCACTATAAACAATCTGTAACCAAAAAAACCAACTACAACACTTCTACCTTTGCCTAATCCCATCTTGCCTAGTGCTCCTCATCTACCTTTGCATAGTGGGAAGGAGTATGATCTCGTTGAACAACTTAAGAATACTCATACAAAGATATCCCTATGGGACCTAATTAAAAATTCACCTAATTATTGCACTATGCTTCAAAATACCTTGAAACAAACTTAGTGGTTCCCTTTGGTACAAATGTAAATTATAAGGAAATTCTAATACAAAGAATGAATATAGTTAATGCAAACATTACCTTTCATCAACATGAGATGCCTCCTCTAGAAATGAGAAAAATAAATGATGCATTCATGATAGTAGCCACCTATGATGGGTGGGGAATAAAAATAACCCTTGTTGACAATGGACTTTCCCTTAATGTGTGTAGTGTGACCATTTTGGATAAGCTAGGTGTCGATAAATGAAGAATTCAACCTGATTCCTTGTTGATTCAAGGATTTGATAATATAGGAAAGAAACCACTTAGTGTGATTGCATTTCCTATTATAGTTGTAAAGGATACTTTTCAAACTCCTATTCATGTCATGCCTGATAATATTTCATACAATTTTCTTTTAGGGCGAACTTCGATTCATGTGGTGCATTCACTTCTTCATCATATAATGAAGTATTTCTATAACAATAAGGTATACCATACTAAAAAAGATCCTGAGCATGAAATTTTATTACAAGTTGAAAAAGGAACAAGTCCTCAAAACACATTAATTCCAACATCAAACATAGAACCTATGGAAGAAGATAAAAAATAGATGGAAATGGTATCAAAGTTATTGGAAGATGATTGGGGTTCCTTGGAGTGTACACCTTCGTTTATGGGAGAATACAAAATCACAATAAGAGAAACTAAAAAACAAAATAAAATAATGTTGATGTCAATGCATAATTCAAAAGAAAACTAGCAGGCATCTACCTCATCTACTCTAGAAGAAGATGCAATCTACGCAAAAAAAATTGATGAGATAGATTATCAACAACCAACAAACCTGCTAGAAATAGAGAGACTTTATGGGAAAGGTTATGAATTCATGAAACAATTCGTTTCTAATGGAAAAGGATGTGAAAAGAAAGAACAAGTTACATGTGTTCCTATAGAATCTAACACATAAGAAATGAAAAGTGAGTTGGGATATTTCCCTTCTAAGATAACATAACAAAAAAAAAGACCCTCGCCAAACATCAACACCATCATGAGTAATCCTAAAACAACACTCACCTTGAAGCATCTAAAATTAATTGACACAACTTGCAAAGCATCATTGGAGTTCTTTGAAAATGATAAAACCTTGAAAGAAATGCTAGGATTTTATGACAAACCATTTAATCCTAAAAAATAAATGGGCTGCATGTTCTATGATTAATACCAAGCAAAAATATGGAGAGAGGAAATTAATGATATTGACAAGAATAATGAAGAATACAACCTTGAATTTCTGAGAAAAATGCATTTCCTTTAGGAGATACAATTGACATACCAATAGCCATTAACAATGAAGAAAACGTGATAAAGATAGGAAAGTTCCAAGTGATGATGATGAACAAGAAGATCATGCAACTTTTCTTCATGACTCTCCCAAAATTTTCACTTGGAATTATTCGGATATGCTAGGAATTGATCCTAAGATTGTAACACACAACATAGTCCTTGCCGAAAATGCTAAACCTATTAGAAAAAGATATGAAAGATGAATCCTAAGATAGACTTGCTAGTTAAGGCTGATATTGATAAGCTCCTTTAAGTTGGTTTTATATGTCCTATAGATTATTCTCCTTGGATCTTGAACATTGTCGTAGTCACGAAATCAGATAATTGTATTAGGATGTGTATGGACTTTCATGATTTGAATATTAAAGCATATTTAAAAGATGACTTCCCCCTTCCTAATATTGACATGATAGTGGACTTGACTATGGGATATGATTTTTTTTCATTCAAGTATGGATTATTTGGATACAATCAAATGTTTATCAATCCACAAGATCAATACAATACAATATTCAACACAGGTTGGGGAACATTTTGTTGGATAATAATGCCTTCTTTATTAAAGAATGCAGGTGCAACATATCAAAGAGCTATGGCATTGATATTTCATGATTACATACATAAGATTTTGGAAGATTATGTTGATGACATTCTAGCCAAATCTCTAACTCGACAAGACAATGTGAATATCCTTCGAAATGTCTTCAAACGAATGTGAAAAAATATGAGATTGAATCCGAAAAAGTGTCTTTGTTGTAGATAGTGGATTTTTTTTAGGTTTGATCACATCTCATAGAGTTATTGAGGTGGACACGAATAAAATTTATGTTATAGTTCACATGCCACCTCCTAGAAATATTTCTCAATTACACACTTTACAACGAAGAATCTAGGCTATCCGTCATTTTGTAGCATCCCTAGTAGATTGAACATTACCTTTCACACATATCCTAAAGAAAGAGGTTGAATTTAATTGGAACAAGGATTGTAAATATGATTTTGAGATCTTGAAATCTTATTTTTCCAATCCACATCTTACAACCCAGTATGCAAGACAAACCATTCATCATTTATATGACAACATTGGCCTATTCTCTCGCAATATTGTTGGCCCAACAAGATGAAAATGATAAAGAACATCCTATTTATTACATTAGTTGAACTCTGATTGATTATGAGAAAAGATACACATCGATATAGAAAAAATGTTTGGCTCTTGTATTTTCTACTAGTAAATTGAGACATTACCTATTAAATGTTTAAATACATATGATGAAAATTTTTGATCCTTTAAAACATCATTTCACTAAAACAAGTTTATCAGGATGCTTAACTAAGTGGGTTATGGTTAAGTTTGACCTTAAGTTTTTTCACAAAAAGTAATTAAATGACAAGCCTTGACTGTCCAACTATTTGATGCTCCTTCTCCTTTAGTGTTACCTAATAATGATTCATTCCTCGACAATAATGTGTTGACAATTGAAACTAATACATGGGAGTTATATTTTGATGGATCTAAGTGTAGAACTGGCTCTGGTTTAGGGGTTATAATAATCCCAATCATGAGAGAGCCTATTCCCTTATCTTATCACTTAAATTTCCTATGTACAAATAAGATGGATGAGTATGAATCATTGCTTGTTGGGCTGCATGCCACTTTAATTATGGGAGATCAAGATATTAAAACATTCAGTGATTTTCAATTAGTCATTAAACAAATAAATAGAACATATCAAGGAAAACATGAAAAAATATCAAAATACAAGGATCTCACAATGACTTTCTTAGACAAGTTTGATTCGTACACCATTGAAAACATCCCATGAAAAGATAATCGGAATTTGGATGCAATGATGAGTGCGGCTTGCCTTATATCTCCTCAAGATCCTTCAAAGGAATGCATATTTATTATACATACATTTATGAAATCATCAATAGAAGATAAAATAGAAGAAATGTTATTAGCAACCATGGAAAACTCTAGTGAATGGTACACTCTGATATTTAATTATTTAAAAGAAGGTACCGGTTTCTTGAGCTGAAAACTAAGAACACTCAAGATCACCTTTTAAAACTTGTGTCTAAATATATAATTCTCGTTGACATGTTGTATCGAAGGTCCTTTGATGGTCTCTTACTTAGATGCCTTAAAATTCTAAAACCCCCATAACACCTGAATAAGCTCATGCAGGTGCTTGTGGAGGTCATTTTGGAAGAAGAAAACTAGTCCAAAAACTAATCTACATAGGATACTATTGGAGACATATGAAACAAGACTTATTTAAATACGTTAAGAAATGTCACAAATGCCAAGAACATAGCAGTTGGATCCATGCTCCTACCTCCAAACTTTGTGCTCAAGTTCCTATTTGGCCCTTTTCAGTATGGGGTTTGGAACTCATTGGAAAAATATCACCACCTTCCTTTGTCGGACATACATTCATAATCACTGTGATATACTACTTCACAAAATGGGTAAAAGCAATTCCCCTTCATTCAACAACTACTAATTTGATATGCCGTTTCATATTGGAACACATGATTTCTTGCTTTGGACTTCCTTCTACATTATTTTTGGACAATGGGACACCATTTAAGAATAATGACATGAATAAATTCTTAGACATTTAACACTCAACATCATTTTTTAACACCCTACTACCCACAATCTAATGGTCAATCTGAATCAACTAATAAAAACCTTGAACAAATATTAAAGAAAATGATAAGAAAACATAATAAGGATTGGCATACACAACTAATATATGCATTATGATCCTATCACATGAATGTTATATTATCCATTGCCCGAGTACCCCTTATAACTTCGTTTATGGCACCGAGGCAATAATTCCCTTGGAGTTAGAGATTCCTATGTTAAGAATTGATCTTCAAGGACTTATTGATGATAATACATATATAGAACAAAGATTACATCAGCTTGAAATTCTTGATGAACAATGCATTAACGCTCTTGATCATCTTCAAGCATACTCTAGGAGAAAGAAACGTAGTTAAAATAAAAACGTTATCCTTCGATCATTCAATAAAGGTGATTTAGTGTTATGTGAGAATCAATGTAACAACAATGCCACCACAACTAAAATATGGAATTTCAACCCTTATTGGCTAGGACCTTACAAAGTCAATGAATTTTTTTGGGTCAGGAGCATACATGTTAACCGAAATGGATTATACACCTCTTAAGGAACCTATCAATGCTATGCATTTGCATTAGTACCATGTCTAATCTTCTTGAATATTCTCAATGATAGAGTAGTGGTGTTAGAGTTAGTAGATAATATTATATGTACTCTTGCATTGATTTATTCTTGACAAGCAAATATTTGTGTGTCTTGAATACTAAAGTAAATATTTAAATTATTTTTTAAATATTTACTTTAGGTTTCATACTATTCAATATAATTGTGTATGTTGTGTTAGATTAGATCCTTATATGTATTTAATGTTATACAATTAGATCATAGGTGAATTTAGTTTAATGTAACATACTTAATTATAATATACTAAATCACATAAAGCATGTTAAATCATGCAGACATTTATCATGTATAGTCTTACAAAGATTATTTGATAAATCACATTGTCATTTAACATAAAAAACATAAGAATAAATAACCAAACATCAAATGATCATATATATATCAAAGTTTTAGGTACATGTCATCAAATATACAATCCTAGGGTGGCATGTGGCTATTGGATCCCTCAGGATCTGGTGATTTCATCTATTTAGACATGGTCTGTCAAAAGATGGTAGTGTAAGATCGTGATTGTGAATGGATAAGAGCATCCAAAGCATATTGTAGACCCTATGCTAGTCCAAAAACCTCTAGACACTCTCACTCTATGTGATCTTTGTCTTCCTATAGCCTAGCTACCTTTCCATGAAGTCTCTCAACCTCTGTTGGATCTTGAGACAATCGAATTTCCTTATAGGCAGCCTCAACTCAATCAACACACCTCATTGCACCCCCATATGATACCCTCAACCTGATATAAGGCTTGAATAGGTCTCAGTCCTAGTCCACGATCGGTGGGGGAACATATTCAGTACCAATAGCCTAATCAAAGATTGACGGAGGCACCATCTCTGCAGCTACCTATCAATAGTGGTCATGTAAATCTCTCAGAGCTCCTGCAAGATATAAATCATACATATATTCAATATACATCATGATATATATATATATTAAAAGCATAAGAATAGAAATAAATAAAATATCATCACCTAGATCTTTGGTTGGTTGTGTGAAGACAGTCTCATCCTCTATATGAGGCATGGTGGATGTGCTAGAATCTCCATGACCATAGGTAATGGTGCATGCTATAGCTGTGTATTATGATCTAGTGATACGAGTGGGAGTTGGCTCTCTCCACTCATGGAAAACTGGATCCTCATTTGTTGTATCATCACCCTCACTCATCAGCTTCACCTCTCCTTCATAATCTGAGTCTGCATGCTCATCATATTCCTCATCTATCTCATCTACAAATAGGTCTATAGCCCTTAGCCATGTCTCCTCAACTCTCTCCTCCTCCTCGTTCCTCTAATCTGGAAGTGATCTTGCAAATCCTATAGGTTGATTGATTAAGAATACAGGAGTTGGTCATGTTATTGCCCAACTCTCCTCATATGTATCAATAGAACTAATGTCATTAGTGTCAAAGACTAGGGGCATATCATGGTCATCATCTTATAGGTCACTGAAGACAACATCTACAAAAGTGAATCATCTTATATCTCCAAGCCTCTTAGCACTTCGTACTAATCACCTGTAGAAGGTTCATCCTATTGGTGGTACTTATATTAGCCTAAACTTCCTCATGACACGATCATAGTAGAATGGTCTACAATGTAGTCATGTTTGAAAAGTATAAATTTTTCCATTTGCATCCTCCTCAACTATCGACTCTCATCTGACCACTATGGTATCAACTGGTACAGTCTCCATAAGATCTTCTCCTCATCTAGTTGATCGAATATGACCCTCCAAAAGTGTAAATACCCATATCGCA
>CM021108.1:129652662-129804014 GCA_007115665.2 Sequoiadendron giganteum | reverse complement strand
TTAGTTAATTTGCATCTAGGGTTTCTAATTCTTGCATTAGTGAAAGTGCATATAAGTTATATTTTTACATCTTTCATTATTAAATTTCATCTAAAATCTACATTTGCACTTAGTATATACATCATACATACTAGAAAGCATAACCTTCACTCAAAGTTTTTTGAAATCTTAGCAAAAATCCTAATTTGGGACTCATATGCCCCTCTAGGTGATTTAGTCCTAGTACAAGATATTTTTCCTGATTTCTAGGTATTTTGTGGTGACTGTTATTTAGCATTCGAACCTCTAAAAAACCTTGATTGGGAATCATATGTCCCTCTAGGAAATCTATTCCAGTGTCAGGATTGAAATTACATTTTCCAACATTAAATTATATTTTTATGTGTTTCTATTTGTTGATGTTAGTTATCTTTTTCAGTTTGTAGAGTTTCTATTGCTTCTATTTCATTGCATCTAGCTTAAATCGGTTCATTTCATGCATTTCCTCATTTCAAACTTGCATTTACAAATTTTATCCTAGGTCATTGCATTACATTTGATAATGGATATGTGCTTTGGTAAGCTTTGGATGTCCTTGAAATTCTTAGTGGATGTGTCAAGTTGTACTTTTTTGAAATGACCCTAATGACATTGAATTTGATGATACTAACTCAAATCCTAATGCATGTCATCCTCGTGATTTTGACATCATTGGGGAAGATGATAACATGATGACATCATGGATAAGTTCCTAAATGATGCTTCATTTATACCACCTTGAGATGTTTGGTTACCTACATCCTGAAACGGAAACACAAATTGACCCTATGTTCCCTATAATAGGTGAACCTAGTTCCTCTAATCAAGCAAAAATTCAACCCTTATACATTAAAAAGTAACAAAAACTCCCATCAATCTAGGAGAGACATATGGAAAATGATTTACAATATTAAGAAAACAAGGATGTGATACAACAAGTGAACATGAAATTCATCAACTCTTAAAGAAAATACAAATTGAAGATACTAAAGGGTTAGGATATCAAGATCCTCCTCCCAATATGAGTGTCCTCCTTCCCAAAAAATAACCAATGCCTCATAATGATGATAGGGATGACAGGATATTCTTAGGTCCTCCTCCTCAACATTCAACTAGAGAAGTTGGTGAATTTAAAGAATTTAGCAAGAGACAAAAGCTTCACAAATTTAAAGACTTACCATTCCTGCAAAATCTAACAAAAATTGAATGAAAACTAGAAGAACTTGTTAATAGAGGATGGATTGCAATGCATACTCCTACTAGAATCAAAAATTCTAAAAACAAAAATTATTGTGTGTATCATAGGACTCTTGGGCATCTCATTAACGAATTTCATACTTTAAGGGGTATGTGCAAGATCATCATGGAAAAAATAGGCCCTTAAGTGGCAATGAAACTTTAGAAAATTAGAGTTGGGAAACTTGACGTAAAAATTTGAATAAGTTATCTATATTATTTCAAAAATATGTAAGAATAGAATCTATAGATAATTGAATGTAGTTTCTAAACTACTAGGTTTATTTTTTATTTTTTAAATCTATTTGGTGAAAATTTGAAATTTCAATGCAGTACTACTTAGATTTCAGGGAAAAAATAAGAAGTAGGTGTCTGTCTGACCACCCTAACCACAATAAAATGATAATATTTTAGATACAATTAGAGGACTCATGTCCCGATGTGATGCATATTTTTTGTAATTTTTTTCCAAGTAAATAATTAATTATAATTTTTTTATTACAACTTTTAAAAAATATAAAAACTCATATGTCTAACCACCTTAAGTTGGTCAAAACTTCATGAAATTCAATTTATTTTTTTAATCCTATAGTATACGAAGCATAGAATTTGACACATTTTTTGGATTGAAAAATGTGATACTGTTTGAAAGCTATAGATGTTTTTCAATCAGCCTATCAATCAAGACTTTAGTCATAATTCAAATTGAAAATGAATAATAATTGTTTATTAAATTCAAAGTAAAACATAATTTATATTCGTGGAAATATGAGAATCTCCTTTAAAAACCCTTTTCGTTTCATCAATTTTGGGTAAAAAAAACTCATCAGCCACATGGGCCATTATATCACTTACACATCGCCACTTTTTGGCCCATCATGAACCTACACATACCCTAAGAAGAATCCTCAAGAAACTTGATATGTTAGAAATAGTCCCTTAAAGCATGTCCTTTCGATCCTTGCCATGTAATGGTTGTAGGGTCATAGCTTTCTCACTATTACATGCTTTACATTTATTAGAAACCATTCCAAAATGCAAGGAGCTTAGTCCCATCACCTACCTCGGCTCATTCTTGTCTTGTAAAAAGTGGGGGAAAAAATTAGATAGCCTTGTACTATTAGTGCATTTGTCATTGTCTTTTTGGCTAGTTGTCCACCTTTTCTATATGATGAACATGATTGGGATGTGGAACACCTGCTAATAGGTTGACTCACATGTCCCTTACTAGTCTTTTAAATTCTTTCTTTTTTTGATTGCATGTGCGTAATGTGATCCCTCATGCCATTTTGTTTGAAGTTTCTCTCTCTATGTTATATTATTCTATTTGTAGCTGCATTCTTCTTTATGTCATAAATCTTTATCTTTTCATTTGTCTCATGTTTTCCTTTTGGGGATTATACAAGGCATCGAGACATTCATGTCTCGTCCATGTTGACTCAAAAGGATTTTTATTTATTTTCTCTCTCTTGGTGTCATTCTTCTAGTTCTATGAGTATTTGGGGAATGATGATAGTTCTGATCTCTATAAAAACATTCTAGCAAGAGCCTACTAACCCTGCATCCATGGATCCATCATGTATTTGGAGTTTTATTTTGGGGGCATCCCCTCTTTCCTTTTCACGGTGTAGCTTTATTTGTAAACATATGACTTTGCATAGGGATTTCCAAATAAGTTCTCATGTCTTCTTTCTTGTTAGAATTTATCATGTGCTACCTTAAATTAATTTCTCATAGCATGGTTTGTAGCAATTTTCTTAAAGTGGTGGACTACTTTGGCATTATTCTTTTTTATTTTTTATGTTTCATTGTGTGGTCTTATTATTTCATGTGATGTGTCTTTCTCTTTGTGGTGACATTTGGTGCGATGTACCTCAACAAAATGATCTCTCTTAGCATATTATATTCCTCTTAGTGGCTTGATGTGACACACTAAATCCCCTGAGTTGTGAATCTTCTATTCTCTGATTTGTCCTCTCTTGGAGATATTAGGCACAATATTCCCTAAGTTAATACCTCACATGAACTAAGCAAAACTCCTTTCAATGTTCCTTACACTATTTTGCATTTACAATTTCTATTATATGGCCACCTTTCATAACACACTTTGCTTGTTTGTCGAGCCATCTTGTTTTTCCATAAGTATCAAGCATACAAAACTTGTTTTTCCTCATGAAGCTTGAAGTTCATTGTTGCATGGTGTCTTATCAAATTTATCAAGAGTTATAGCTTTGATCTAGTTGAATGGGAAGTTGAACTTAGGCATGAATTTCCCAGTCACTTTCTTGTTTGTGTGGGTGCATACTGGCCATGTTTGTATGTGTCTCACCTCTTTGGATACTCACCTAGCGAACAACCTAGAGTTTCATTTACTTAGCGTGAGTGTACATTTTTGGACAAACAACTTAGATCTAATCCACATCACATTGGAGAAATGATCAAAGCTTGATCCACCCCCTTTTTGTTTTCTTTTTATCTTTGGTAGTGTATGCTTGTGCCTTGTAAGTGCTCCTTATATCTTTTTCATGTGTTTTCTTTTGTGCTTATGTTTGTTTTTCATAGGATATTGATTCTAGGGGCTTGATCACCCCTTTTGATAATTACCATCCTATCTTACTAGAACTGGTAGACTTTAGTGTGAGTTGGAAGCAAGTTCCTCCTCTCACTAAAGTGGGGGCTAAATGTGGCAATGAAAAATGTCTCCCTAAAAATTTTTTCACTTTTCTAGGCCCTCCTTATTAAATTGAGCTTAATTTTGCCTTGATTTAGTGTTGTAATGTGTTTAACACATTCACATTAGGCCTTGGGCCCTTGTAAACTAAATGGGCTTAATTGTGCCTTATTCAAGGTTTTGTAAAGTGTATCCTAACACTTTAAAACTAGTGTATGGTTTTTATTAAATAATTGGGCTTCTTTATAACTTAAATTTGGCCTCATTCTTCATCCACAAGCCTTAATTAATGCATATTTCTAAGGATAATCGTAACATAATTCAACATCCAATCATAATTCAAGTTTTTTTGGATTGTACAACCCATATTTAGTGATATAGGACTCATACACCACCTTAGGCATAAGGTTCCCACCTAATTTGTGGGGCCCCAACTTGGATTTCACATGAATCTAAGTGTTTCTTGAAAAATGTGTCCCATAGCCTAGCGTAACGAGAGTCATACACCACTTCTGGAATATGAGTTCTATGTGGCTCAAACTTAAATTAAATTCAAATTATTGGTGGGATTTTATTCTCCTAGATCTGATGTTGGCTTGTAATGTTGTAATTTTAGGAAATTTTGCATAAACAAGTATGAATACAAGGTTATTTCACTCATTTTTCTTCTAACAAGCAATCAAGTGATCAAGCAAGTTGAATAAGAATCCTTATAGAAAATTTGTTTTTACAAGAGCATTCAATATTCTTCAAGAGCTGATTATCAAGTGTTTTGGATCATTATTCAAGTATCAAGCATCATGTCAAAGTCATCTAGCATCATGTTTTTTTTTGACATAACATTTGTGATGTAGGGTTTTATGATTCAAGAAATCATTCAATTCAAGATCTACAACATCCAAGCTAGAGTCAAGATCCACATCCATTGGAGAAATTTCATACATTTTTGCAACATTTTATTCCTAGGATTTGGTGGGTTGCAACACCACTTATTATTCATTCATCATCCCTCCTTTTCGTTATATTTCATTACAAGAGTTGATTACCAAAATGGGGTTTGACCAAGAAAAACCCCTATCCACAAATAAAATAACATTTTTCCCTCTCTTTATTTTTTTATTTTTAGATCTAGGTTGAAGACATATTTAAGAGAAAGATTGGAAAGAAGTTGTCAAGTGTGCAAATTCATCCAAGTTTTCACCATGTTTAAAAGATCAATAAAGGACATTTAGAGAGAAGAATTCAACAATTTAGATCCTAAAATTAGGTTGAGAAGATAGAGAAGAGATTGAAGAGAAGATTTAGACTTTAACTTTCCAAAAAGGATAAGCAAGGCTAATACACCATTTCTGTTGTATGAGTCCCAATACAATTAAATTTCTAGGTTTTAGGAGTTTTAGACTTATCTCTGCTATATTTTTTATCCTACCCAAAAACCCTCTTTTGGGACTAAATCATCCAACTTGGTGTATGAGTCCCAATGTGCACTAAATTTAGTATTTACAGCATTTACATTCTTCATTCAAGCTACTACAGGTTTCTATCTACCTCTCTATAATTTTCCAATTTATTGTTATGATTTACATTCATTTCTAGGTCATTTAGTGAAGCATTTTATATCATTAGTTTTAATCATTAGGCATTGCATGTCATTTGTATTTCCAAGCTGTAGCTTGGTGGTGAACCCTTATTTATTCACTAATCATACCCTAGGACAACCTTTAGTAGATTTATTTCCCTCATTCCATCCTTGGTGAGAGATCTCTAGGGTTTCCTTGAGTGGAATGAGAGAGTGAAATAAAAACCCCTCATTATGTTTCATGTCCCAAAAGGTGGAGCACCCTATTCTCATTGTTTCAATACTATAGGATCTCAAGAGAAAACTCATATTATGTTATGGTGAGTCCTCTCTTTGTAATTCATTGAACTCATTAATATACCTTTGGCAAAAGTTCCCTAGTATATATATATATACCATTCATTTAAATAATCTTATAAAGTTTCAAATGATATTGTATTTAGCTTGAGATGATTCTTTCAGTCCTTGTATTTCCACTGGGTAGAAATGATCCCCCTTAATAAGTGAACTGAATATCTAGGTTTAAGGTTTCTCTCATATGAATGCAAGCCAATGCATCAATCAATATTGAGTAACTAAGACTCTAACTTTATCCCATTGGAAGATCTTAAAAATATGGGTGCCTAGAGTCATAATAGTTTTCAAATATAGTATCCTACATATTGGAATGCTCTTCATGCAATATCTACCTCTCATTTTGGTTGAACATGAAGTTCCATCCGGGGCAATCTGCAATGATTCCACCACCTCCTCTATATACACCTCTCAAAATAAAGAGGAGCTCCTATGCTCACATGAATCAAAATTATGCTTCTAAACCATAGGTTATTCCTAATACATGATATTCCTAGTTTTGGTGTTAATCTCTCTTAAATCTCTCTTATCATATTATTAAAGGCTTGAAGTATTCATGACACTATCTTTGGCTTTCTATGAGCTCATCAACCCATTAAGTTATGGGACTCCATTTGATCATCAAACTAGTGAAATCCTCCTAATGGACTAATGTATAAGCATGATCTCCTTGATCACATGCCATCCTATTTTTTCATTGATATCAATTGGTCAATTTCTTATTAATTGGTTTCTATTGTCATTGATGTCGTGGTTGCAGGTTATTGGTTGTGTATGTCAAGGATATTGAGAAAATTGAATAAAACAAAGGTTGCAGATGTTCAGTGGTTGCTCTGAGTGTTTCTATGGGATTTTATCCTATGTTTGTGAGGTTCAAATATGTTGATCATGGTTTTTGGAAGCTGCTATATCCAGACGTTTGGTTGTTGATTCATTGTACAATGTGAGTTGTGTTCACTAGTTGTGAACTGTGGTTTTTTATGGTTTTGGTTGAGGTCTGAGAGAAATCTTGTTGGTTTGGATTTCTCTTTGGTAAATTCTTATGACTTGCACTTATAGAGATGAGTTGTTTTGATTGTATTGAAGATAGTTTTGGTATTTGGATGGTTCGTGCTTAATTTCTCTATGTTTTTTACACTAGTTTGGCCAACCTTGTATTGAAAATTATCCTTAGAGTTGATGAAGCATGTTGGATCTATTTGGGTCCTTACCAAGCATTTGTTTTGGTCACCCTCGTTCTAATTCCACCCTATGATGTTTTAGCGCTGATCTAATTTGAATTTAATGTTGAATAGTTGACTTTGGATATCATTCAAATTTGAAGATGGTATAAATATATGATGAGTTAGTTGTGAAGAAAGAAAAGAGAAGGAAATAGATAATTGCAAAGAAATAGAGAAGATAGATGCAAGATTGATGCGAATCAGTGAGTGTGTGGTAGATCATTGTTAAGCCTAAATGTTGAGTTTTTGGAAGTAGTGAGCTAAAGGTGTACTCTATCATTCATGCATGACTGCAAGTGGTTGAGAAAATTGTGGTGGATTTCTCTATTGTATTGAGATTATCTTCTCGAGCTATAACATATCTCTTCTATCTTCTTTATATCTCTATGGCTATGAGCCCTCCAGTTTGTTAGCCCTATTGCATAGTAAGTCCTGATTTGGAAAGTGAGTCCTTGTATTGGAAATGAGCCTTACTTCTCAGACAGTGAGCCTTTTGTAATCAGTTTCAATATTCTCTATAGTGTGAGTTAGTCCTCACTGTGGTTTTTCACTCATTGGGGTTTCCAAGTAAATCTGGTGTTGTTGTGTTTGTGTAATGTTTTTTAGTTTTATACTTGCACTTAATATTTAATCATTTAAGAAGTATTGAGGATTAGTTTCATTGAATGAATTAAGGCTTGAATCTAGGACAACTAATTCACCCTATGTTAGTTGTCTTGTTCAACAATTGGTATTAGATCTTGGTACTTTGGAGAAGAGCTTAACCACTTAAGGGAGGTTCGAGATGGCTGGAAAAGCTACTTATGATTATTTGAGGTTTGATCAAAATAATTATGCTATTTGGAGTATTGGGGATATGATGTGGAGAAATATTGCAAGAATCCTTACACTCCTCTTGCTAATGGTCCAAGTACAACTAATGATATCAAAGCACATGAAGCGAACAATAAAGTGAAGTACATTTTCAAGAATAAGTCTTGTACATTTTGAGTTGATTAAGATCCAAAATTTGAAGACTGCTAAGGAAGTCTAAGATTCTTTTGAAAGGGTGTATGAAGGTGATGAAAGAGTGAAAGATAATTTTTTTTAGAATTTGGAGACATAGTTTGAGCTCCTACATATGTCTGAATATGAGAATGTTAAATCTTATGTTTAGATATTGGATGAGATAGTAGATGGGATGCAAGGACTTGGTGCTACTCTGATGAAACCAATATTGTAAAGAAGATTTTTAGAACTCTCCCTGATGCTTACAATGAAAAGGTATGTGTTATTGAATAGATTATAGATTATAAGACTTACACTAAAGATCTATTGTTGGGATCTTTGACATTTAATGAGATGAGGAAACCAAATTTGAGAAATGGATTCAAATTAGAGACTACTTTTAAGGCTACAAAATTTGAAGATCCGGATGAAGAAAATATTGATGAGGTGGAAGCTAAATTTGTGAGAAGGATGAGGAAAGATTCTGACAAGTATGAAGGTAAGATCCCCTTTAAACTCTTTAATTGTGGGGAGATAGGTCATTATGCTGCAAAGTGTCTAGAAAGAGCTAAGAGGAATAAACAAAGGTATGAGAAAGAAAAGAAAGGTAAGAAGATCAACAAAGCATATTATGTGAATGATAATGTTGGTATATCCGATGAGGATTATGATTATGTGGATCCTGGTGAAAATGAATGCTTGTTCTTGGATATAAAGGATGAAACTAATTTTTCTAATTTTAAAAAATAGGTGAAGGAATTGTTGAATAAATCAGATATTGAGAGGGGGGCTGAATCAGTATCCACTAACTCTTATTGAACAATTACCATTAATTAATTTCATTATAGAATAGAAAAGAGCAATAACACAGCATGACATTCATATCACTCAAACACCAGATTTTACATGGAAAACCCAATGAGGGAAAAACCACGATGAGGATTAGCTCACAATATATAGTTATATAAAAATGACTGGTTCACTAGGCCGGATACAAAAGCTCACTGCTTACAGAGGACTTATTGTCCAAAAAGGAGGCTCACTACCTACATAAATATATATAAAAAAAATTGCTAACCGCCAAAGTTGAATTAATGAAGATACACCTCAAGTGTTGATTCAGTTCCCTATATTCTCAAAGTGTTCACTCACAGACTTATTTCCAATTCACACACTTATACTTCTTCTATTTTTCGCATTCACATCACACATCATAAAACCTTGGACATCTCTATCTCTTCTCTTCTTCTCTATTTTTGGATCTTCTAAAAATCTTGTATATATACCCATATGCAATCATTAGGTCGACATCAAAAGATAATTCAATCATGTCAAACCATCTTGAAGTCAATTGGGACCAAGGCTAGATCTTCACATATAATTTGCAATCCAATCGACTAGATATTAGGTCGGCCAAAACTTAATACCAAAATGTCTAAGAATGCACACATACACGCTTCCAACTATTATAAACCTTAGATCATACCGAATACCAAACAGCATATGTGGACCAAAAATACTAGAATTATTGAATCAAATACCAGATGGGATAAAATAGTTCTACACACTAGAATAGGGTAACAAACCAACATGGTGAAATCAATGGAAACCTAATACACATTTGCAACAACCTCCTCGTTTTTCATTGATGGCAATATAAAAAAAACCAATTAAAAAATTCATCTCTCCAATATCTCTCCCAAAAACAAATTTCATCTCCCCTTATCCATATCTCTCCTCAAAACTCCATATCTCTCCCCCTTTGACATCAATAGAAAAGGGCACCAAAAAAAAGAGAGAAATTCAAAATGGTGACATTCAAAATTCCAAAAAATTCAAAACATCCAATTCTTCAAACCAAAAAAACTATTTTTACTTCAAATACCTTTTTGTACCTTTCTTTGATCACTAGAAGCGATTTATTCCATTCTAGAATAACATAATCGATTCTTGTAGACACACTTTCCAACACATCCAACAGTGTGAAGGAGGAAGAACAATCTAAGGATGAACATTATTTTTCATAATCTTCAATATCAAGGAGTATTCTGACAAGATGGTCTAGCCGAACCTCAACAATCTCCTTTAGAAGCCAAAAGTTCTTCACAACATCATCCCTCTTTCTCTGCATAATAATAATTTTAGCTTGCAACTCACCAATTCTCAATCTTAGTTTCCCATATTTGTCCACAAAGATGTAAAATTTCTTCCCAATACTATTTAGCTCAGATTGTATTGCTTCAATTCTGCTTCGAAAATTATCAACTGATGTAGGCCATCGGAGGCAATACTTATAAATAATAGTAATTTATTTCTTGCACTCCTTTTTCTCCACAATCAAATCAACTATGTTTTTTTTTCTTTAGTACATCTCTTTTCAACTAGAGCTTCCATCTTGTGTCATTCCATACCTTCAAGCAACATTATTTCTTCAATCACTTCAACTAGATTCTCAGGAAGAGAATCAAAAGCAACATAAACATCAATATTTTTGTGAACAAATACTCAATCAGAGCATCATCAACTTGAAGCCTGTCAATTGGAGAGGCTGTACTCCAAAAATTCACCAAATTTCTTTATTTTTCCTTTAATTAACATAGACTTGATGTCATATGGATTAGAAGATTCAGATCAAGGTAGAGATTCTTCTTCCAAATCTTCTGGAATAACAACAATATCTTTAGCAACAACTTTTATTTTCCTCGATTCCGAAGGGGAATCACTAACAAATTCCAATTCTTTCATGTCGGAGGAGGAACCTTCCTCAAATCGACTAGGCATAACTTCACCAGAGGTCACTACATTTTGTAATGACAAGAAGAATTTCTTGGATGCACTCTCTTTATCCTTGAGACTCTCCAAATGTCTGCAAATTTTTTTTTGCAACGAGAATCCCGGATTCCCACACAATATCATTCTTTTCCAGTAGGGATTTTAGAAAATAAAGAACCAAACATGTAAGAAACGATCCAAAATGAAATGGATATCCTTCTTTTAGTGACAGTTGAATTTTCTCGACCAGATTCTCAAGAATTAGCTTACATAAATCAAATTGTAAGTTCTCCTTAACCATCATATATGCCAAATATACTGCAATAGCCGAAGTAGAACTTTATTTGTTCCTAAAAAATATTTTATATGAAATACCGTATGCAACATACCTAACCGAACAATCTGCAATAGTATCAATCACCAGTGCACAAGGATCCTTGTCAACTCCCGTCAATTCCTCTACTTCCTTGTGTTTATTTTTCTTTCATCTAGGAATTTCTTCAACACTGCACGGTCCGGTAACCACTTCGATCACATCCTTCGAGAGAAGATAATATTTGTCCAATATAATGTTTTTGTCCTTAAATTTTCGCAAGAGAAAAAAAAAAAATTCTTTATTGGAAAACCAAGGGAATTCTCCCCATATGTCTAAACCTAGGGTTTGCAAGTTTTGAAATTCACTCGGTTCCAACCATAATTCCAGTTTCTTGATCTTCTGATTATCGAATTCATCTAGCTCAAAAAATTTCAACTTCAGAGTATTACTACTCAATCCTTTGATAGAACTTTCCATTTTAGCTCTTAAATAACATAAATTCTTCTATTACCTTATTTTTTTGTCGCAAGATAAGGAGAGTTCCAACAACTACTTTCGAATATCCACAATGTTCTCTTCGACTCACTTCAGAAATGATTCGAGAGAGTTCCAAATTTCTCTACAATTCCTTCAAATGTTATGTTGATTAAAAATGATTTGAGAAACTTCCTTTATATTCCATCATTTTTCCCTAACTCACATTAAATGAAAAAAGTTGTCAAACTTTTCTTCCATTTCGACTAAGAAACCCTAATTCACACTGCAAAAGAACATGCTTGCATCTTTTCTACCGATTCATTTTGCAACATATCAGTCCTAAAAAACTTTATACCATATCCAGGTGCCAACATGTAACATGGCTCACTTCCCAAGGTTTAATTGATTTTTTGATAATGCTCCCCCTAAGACCAAGCTACGTCTAGTTCCCAGAGGAATCATCTACACTAGATGAAGGTGCAAACACATTAGTACTTTCTGTTTATTCTTTCTTTTTCCATATCTTTCTCATTTCCTACTTAACCTCTTCCTTGTCAATCATTTTGTCTTATCATTCTCCACCAGAGTAGACTGCTTTCCCTTTTTACTTCTGCAATCTTTCAAAATATGTCTCAGTTTCTTGCAATGATAACATACAATGTTTCTTTGTCTAGTTTTATTTCCATTCATCCCTATTCTACATTGATTGGATTTATGTCTAAACGTGTTACAGGTATAAAAATATCCATCAAAAGATTGATTTATCCTTCCTCAATCAATTTTTTTCACCATCCTTACTTGTGATCTACATTTAGTAGCTTTATGTCCTATCTTCTTGCATGTATAACATTTTTCAGAGAAGGGACTAGAAAACTGATTCAACCTACTCCTACACTCAGTTGCTTATGTCCAAATTTATTACATGAAAAACATACGCAATGGAAAGATGAGTACCTTTGTGCATTCGATTGTTTGATAGGTGGTTTCCTTCCAAAATTTATTTTCTTCTTTCGTTTTATCCCGAGTCTTTTGATTATCTACTAGATTTGAATTCTACATTTTTCCATCTTTGTTTCCTAAGCCACTTTTTTCCTTAGAGGGTTTTTGTCCATCTATTAATTCATCAAGCTTAGTGGGGCTTGTCTTAAATTCATCTTCACAGAGTTTTGCTTTCTCAAGATCTACTTTCAGATTCATCACTTCCCATTCAGGTCTAGAGAAAACATTATCCTTTCTTTGTATCATTGTCTTCAAACATTCTTCAACTTTCACCTTTTCATCTATCTTAAAATTCAGTATGATATTCTCAGCATTCGCTAGCTTTAATTCTTCACTCACTTCTCTGTATCTTTCTTTAAATTTATTTAACTACTCTTTCAATTTATGGACACAGTCATTAGCTTCATTAAGATTCTCCTTCAGATCTTTATTCTCAATTTCAGCCTTATCAAGATCTTCAAGGGAAATTCAAAGCTCTTCTTTATCCATTGTTCAATCTGTAGGATCTCCCTCAAGTTGTTAAACTTCTTCAGATGAACCAAAAATCTCTTATACCAATTTTTGAATAAACAAGATACTGAGAGGGGGGGTGAATCAGTATCGCTAACTCTTATTGAACAATTACCATTAATTCATTTCATTATAGAACAGAAAAGAGAAATAACACAACATGAAATTCATAACAATCAAACACCAGATTTTATGTGGAAAACCCAATGAGGTGAAAACCAAGGTGTGGATTAGCTCACAATATATAATTATATCAAGACTGGCTCACTTCTAGATACAAAATCTCATTGCTTATAGAGAGTTCTTGTTGTCCAAAAAGGAGGCTCACTGCCTATAGAAATGTATAAACAAAATTTGGCTAGCCACCAAAGTTGAATTGATGAAGATACATGTCAAGTGTTGATTCAATTCCCTATATGCTCAAAGTGTTCACTCGTAGACTAATCTCCAATTCACACACTTATACTTCTTGTCTTTTCTGCATTCACATCACACATCATAAAATCTTGCACATCTCTATCTCTTCTATTCTTCTCTATTTTTGGATCTTCAAAAAATCTTATATATATACCTGTATGCAATAGTTAGGTCAGCATAAAAGGATAAGTCAATCATGTCAAAATATCATGAAGTCAGCTTGGACCAAGGCTAGATCTTCACATATGATTCACAATCCAATTGACTAGATATTAGGTCGGCCAAAACTTAATACAAAAAAAAAAAAAAAAAATGATGTCAGCGCATTCCCCAAACATTTGAGAATGCATACATACATGCTTCCAACCGTTATAAACATTTTCCCAGAACCTTAGATCATACCAAATACTAGAGAGCATAAGTGGACCAAAAATACTAGAATTACCAGATCAAATACTGTACGGGATAAACTGGTTCTGCACACTAGTATAGGGTACCAAACCAACATGGTGATATCAATGACAAAATAAGACACATTTCCAATAGGATTTCCCTTTGACAAAAGAGAAAAATGAGGGGACTGTAATCTTTTCCCTACATGCTAAACAAGAAAAGAATTATTGGGTTGTTCATAGTGGTTGTTCGCATGACATTACATGTGATAAGATTAAGTTTATTAAACTTGAGAAATATGATAGAGGCTTGGTTATGTTTGGAGATGATATTGGTGCAAAAATAATTGGGATAGGTTCAACAAGTTTTGATGGAAAGTATAATATAGATGATGTCTACTATGTTAAAGGTTTAAGGAATAATCTCCCAACTATTGGATAGATGTGTAGTAAAGGATATAATCTTGTATTTGAGGATGAGAGATGTGAGATCTGGAAAGGATCCAGAATAGTGATTGTTGCAGGAAATAAATCTAGAGGAAATATTTATCAAGTTAAGGGTGTTGATGGAATATTTTTTATGAATCAGATTAATTATAGTTGGTTGTGGAATTAGAGAATTTGTCATGTGAATTTTGATAACTTGGTGAGCATTAGTCCAGTTCAGGCCATGAAAGATTTACCAAGGATTATAAATCCTGTTAATGCTATTTGTAGGAATTGTCAGTTTGGAAAGCAAGTAAGAATCCATTACAGATCATAGGAACAATCTACTACTGGGCTACTTGATTTAATTCATACAGATCCTTGTGTTCATACAAGAGTGAAAATTCTAGAAGGTGAAAGGTACTTTATGCTTTTGATTGATGATATTTCTAGATAAACACGGGTTACATTTCTTAGAGAGAAATCAAATGCATTAGATAGATTCAAGACATTCAAGGCTATGGTTGAAACTGAAGTAATTTTGAGGATAAAATTATTAAGGTCTGAAAAAGGTGGAGAATTCACCTCCCATGAGTTTAATATGTTTTACTAAGTGCATGGAATAAAGAGATAGTTATCTAGTTTGAGAACTCCTCAGCAAAATGGAGTTGTTGAAAGAAAGAAAAAAATAGTTCAAGAGGCTACTAGATCAATGATTATTGAGGATGGTTTACCATAATTTTACTAGAGAGAAGCAATTCATATTGTTTTTTATCTATTCAATCAAGTTCAAGCAATAGAAAACAATAAAAAGACTCCCTATGATCTATGGTATGGAATAACTCATATTGTTAAGTATTTCAACGTATTTGGAAGAAAATGCTATAGCAGAAGAGATTAAGAAACTTTGGGAAAGTTTGATACAAGAAGTGATGAAGGCATTTATCTTGGATACTCTACTAAAAGAAAATATTATAGATGTTTCAATAAAAGAGAAATATTTTAGAAAGCACAAATGTCATGGTTGATGGAATAATGAAGAATTCAATTGATATTGATGGATATGTATTTGATCAACCCGATTATGTAATAATTGAAGAAATTGTGGAAGAACTGGAAAATGATGAGCAAGAGAAGTAGAATGAAGAGATTTGAAGAGAAAAAGAAGCTTTGGTGGTGTCCCCTAAGAAACTTAGATATGCGTAGAAGAATCATTCATAAATTTAGATAACTTGAGATAAGACAAAAGGTGTATTGAAAAGAAGCAAAGTTGCTATTGATGAAGTAAATTTGTGTTTACTTTCTGAGATTGAACCAAAGTGAAGCATGTAAAGATAAAAATTGGATGGAAGCTATGAAAGAAGAACCTATGAAGATTGAGAAGAATAAAACTTAGGAATTGGTCCCAAGACTAGCAGATAAAAACATTATTGGATCAAAGTGGGTATTCAAAAATAAGTTGAATAAGAATGAAGTAAGGATTGAGTATGTTCTGACAAAGGATCAGATTGTTGATATATTTACGAAGGATCTTCCCAAGGATAATCTTGAGTATATCTGGGAGAAGTTAGGGGTCATTTCCCCTCCTTTCTTGAACTAGATACATATGGAGATGCATTAGCCTGATGGAGCTATGGATCTTTCTTTCTTCTAGACTGATGTTTGGTGGCTACCTCTCAAGGGGAGAAGGTAGTGTCATGTGTTGTCATTATGTGAGTATTCATTTTTTAATGTCAAAGGGGAAATCAATGTAAAATATCTTTTTCATTTCCTATTGATTTGAAAGGGGGAGAGGAAGAATGTGAAAAGATAAGAGGAAGAACATGAAGACAAAATTAGGATTATCTACTAAAGGGGACAAATAGAAAGAAAAATATTGAGAAGTGTATTTAGAGCTAGTATGTTGTCTTTGATGGTTTTTCACATCATGTGTTGCCATGAATGACAATGGGCGAGATTTTTGCAAGAATAAAATATATGATGGTATTTTCATTGATGTCAATTGGTTTCTATTGTCATTGATTTCATGGTTGTAGGTTATTGGCTATGTATGTCGAGGATATTGATAAAATTATATTGAAGAAAGGTTGCAAGTGTTTAGTGGTTGCTCTGAGTTTTTCTTTGGGATTTTCTCCTATGTTCGTGTGGTTAAGATATGTTGATAATGATTTTTGGAAGATTCTATATGAATATATATGGCTTCTAATTCATTTTACAATGAAAGTTGTGTTCACCAATTGTGAACTATCGTTTTCTATGGTTTTGGTTGAGGTTCGATAGAAATGTTGTTGGTTCAGATTTCTCTTTGGTAAAGTCTTATGACTTGTGGTTCTAGAGATGAGTTTTTATGATTGTATTGAAGATAATTTTGGTATTTGGAAGGTTCATGCTTAATTTCTCTATGTTTTACACCAGTTTGGCTGACCTTGTGTTGAACACTATATTCAGAGTTGATGAAGCATGTTGAATCTATAGAGGTCCTTACCAAGCATTTTTTTTGGTCACCCTCATTCTAATTCCACCTTAGGATGTCTTAGCACTAATCTAATTTTGAATTTAATGTTGGATGGTGAGCTTTGGATATGTTTCAAAGTTGAAGATGGTATAAATACAAGATGAGATAGTGGTGATGAAAGAAAAGAGAAGGAAAGAGATAAGTACAAATAAATTGAGAAGATAAATGTGATATTGATGTGAATCAGTGAGTGTGTGTGATTAGAGAGTGGTAGATCAGTGGGAAGCCTAATTGTTGAGTTTCCAAAAGTAGTGAGATGAAGGTGTACTCTATTATTCATGCATGAATGCAAGTGGTTGAGTAAATTGTGGTTGATTTCTCTATTGTATTGATATTGTCTTCTCTCAGTAACATATCTCTTCTATCTTCTTTGTATCTCTATGGTAGTGATCCCTCCAAGTTGTTAGCCCTATTGGATAGTGAGTCTTGATTCAGACAACGATTCCTTGTGTTAGCAGTGAACCTTACTTCTCAGGAAGTGAGTCTTTTGTAATCGGTTTTTGTATTCTCTATAGTGTGAGTTAGTCCTCACCGTGGTTTTTCCCTCATTAGGTTTTACATGTAAATCTGGTGTTGTGTTTGTGTGATGGTTTTTAGTTTTTGTACTTGCACATAATGTTTAATCATTTAAGTAGTGTTAAGGATTAGTCTCGATGAATGAATTGAGGTTTAAATTTATGACAACTAATTCACCCCCCTATTAGTTGTCTTGTTCAAAAATTGGAATCAAAGCTTGGTTCCTTGGAAAAGAGCTTAACCACTTAAGGAAGGTCTGAAATGTCTAGAAAAGTTACTTATGATTATCTGAGGTTTAGTGGAACTAATTATACTATCTAGAAAATATTTATGGAAGAATATCTGGAGTATTACAGACATGATGTGGAGAAAACTTGCAAGAATCCTTACACTCCTGCTAATGGTCTGAGTACAAATGATGAGATCAAAGCACATGAAGAAAACAATAAAGTGAAGTACATTTTCAAGAATATTCTTGTACATATCAAGTAGATTAAGGTCTACAATCTGAAGACTGCTAAGGAAGTCTAGGATGATTTAGAAAGGGCATATGAAGGTGATGAAAGAGTCAATGAGGAAAAAATTCAGAATTTGGATACACAGTTTTAGCTCCTATATATGTTTGAATATGAGAATGTTAAAGCTTATGTATTGAGAATGGATGAGATAGTAGCTGGGATGTAAGGACTGGGTGCTACTATAGATTAAACCAAGATTGTAAAGAAGATTCTTAGAATTCGCTCTGATGCTTATAGTGAAAAGGTATGTTCTATTCAACAAAGTATGGATTATAAGACTTACACTAAAGATCTGTTTTTGGGATCTTTGACATCTAATGAGATGAGGAAATCGAATTTCAAAAATGGATTCAAATCAAAGACTACTTTTAAGGCTACAAAAGTTGAAGATTCAGATGAAGAAAATCTTGATGAAGTTGAAGCTAACTTTGTGAGAAGGATGAGGAAAGGATTTGGAAAGTATGAAGGTAAGTTACCCTTTAAATGATTTAGTTGTGGAGAGATAGGTCATTATACTACAAAGTGTTCGAAAAGAGCTAAGAGGAATAAACAATGGTATGAGAAAGAAAAGAAAGGTAAGAAGATCAACACAACATGTTATGTGAATGAGAATGCTAGTATATCCAATGAGTATTATGATTATGAGGATCCTGATGAAAATGCATGCTTGTTCCTAGCTATAAAGAATGAACCTGCTTCTACTAATTCTAAAAAATAGATGAAGGGATGCCCTCCGATGAAAGAGAAAAATGAAGGTATTGTAACCTTTTCCCTACATGCTAAACAAGAAAATAATTATTGGGTTGTTAATAGTGGTTATTCACATCACATGACTTGTGATAAGAGTAATTTTTTTAAACTTGATAAATATGATAGAGGCTTGGTTATCTTTGGAGATGATATTGGTGGTAAAATATATGGGATAGGTTTAGTAAGATTTGATTAAAATCATAATATTGATGGTGTCTACTATGTTAAAGGTTTAAGGAATAATCTCTTGAGTGTTGGAAAGATGTGTAGTAAAGGATATAATATTGTATTTAAGGA
This sequence comes from Sequoiadendron giganteum, assembly GCA_007115665.2. NCBI lineage: Eukaryota > Viridiplantae > Streptophyta > Pinopsida > Cupressales > Cupressaceae > Sequoiadendron > Sequoiadendron giganteum. The sequence goes on along the minus strand of CM021108.1, from coordinate 129,785,041 downwards.
TGAGGGATGTGAGATCTGGAAAGGATCTAGAATAGTTATTGTTGTAGTAAAGAAATCTGAAGGAAATATCTATCAACTTAAGGGTGATGATGGAAGATGCTTTATGAATCAGATTAATGATAGTTGGTTGTGGAATTGGAGAATGCATCACATGAATGTTGATAACTTGGTCAGGATTAGTGCAATTTAGGCCATGAGAGATTTACCAAGGATTATAAAGCCTGTTCATGCTATTTGTAAAAATTGGCAGTTTGGAAAGCAAGCAAGAAGCCATTATAAATCATAGGAGCAATCTAATACTAGGCTATTGGATTTAATTCATACAAATATTTATTTTCCTACAAGAGTGAGAAGTCTACAAGGTGAAAGTTATTTTATGCTTTTGATTGATGATATTTCTAGATATACATGAGTTACATTTCTTAGAGAAAAATTAGATGCATTAGATAAATTCAAGACATTCAAGGATATGGTTGAAAATGAAGTAAATTTGAGGATAAAATTCTTAAGGTCTGATAGAGGTGGAGAATTCACCTCCCATGAGTTTAATATGTTTTATTAAGTGCATGGAATAAAGAGACAATTATCTACTCTGAGAACTCCTCAATAGAATGGAGTTGTTGAAAGAAAGAACAAAACAGTTCAAGAGGCCACTAGATTAATGATTACTGAGGCTAGTTTACTAGAAGTGTACTGGAGAGAAGCTATTCATACTACTATTTATGTATTCAATTGAGTTCAAGCAAGAGAAAATAGTAAAAATACTCCCTATTAGCTATGGTATGGAATAGTTCCTACTATTAAGTATTTCAAGGTATTTGGAAGGAAATGTTATAGCAGAAGAGATTAAGAAACTTAGGGAAAGTTTGATGCAAGAAGTGATGAAGGAATTTATCTTGGATACTCTACTAAAAGAAAAGCTTATAGATGTTTCAATAAAAGATCGAGAAAGATTTTAGAAAGTGAAAATTTCAAGGTTGATCATGAAATAATGAAGAATTCAATTGATATTGATGGATATGTATCTGATGAACCTGATTGTGTAAGAACTGAAGAAATTGTGGAAGAACAAGAAAAGGATGAGCAAGAGAAGAAAAATGAAGAGAATGGAAGAGTAGAAGAAATTATAGTGGTGTCACCTAAGAAACCTAGATATGTGTAGAAGAATCATTCAAAAATTCAGATCACTAGAGATAAGACAAAAGGTGTATTGACAAGAAGCAAAGTTGATGTTGCTAAAGTAAATCTGTGTTTACTTTCTAAGATTGAACCAAAGACTGTAAGTGAAGCATGTAAAGATGAAAACTGGATGGAATCTATGAAAGAAGAACCTATGCACATTGAGAAGAATCAAACTTAGGAATTGGTCCCAAGACTAGTAGATAAAAATTTTATTGAATTAAACTTGGTATTCAGAGATAAGTTGAAAAAGAATGAAGTAAATCTTGAGTATGTTCTAACGAAGGATCAAATTGTTGATATATTTATGATGGATCTCCCTAAAGATACTTTTGAGTATATTTGGGAGAAGTTAGGGTTCATTGCCTCTCCTTTCTTGAACTAGATGCATATGAAGATGTATCATTCATGTGGATCTATGGATCTATCTTTCTTTTGGACTGATTTTTGGTGGCTACCTCTCAAGGGGAGTAGGCAGTGTAATGTGTTGTCATTATGTGAGTATTCATTTTTTAATGTCAAAGGGGAAATCAATGTAAAATATATTTTTCCTTTCCCATTGATGTCAAAGGGGGAGAGGAAGAATGTGAAAAAGGGAAGAGGAATAATATGGAGAAAAAAAAAGGATTATCTACAAAGGGCGAGAAATATAAAGAAAAATCTTGAGATTGTATTCAAAGCTAGTATGTTGACTTTGATGGTTTTTCACATCATGTGTTGTCATCAATGACAAAGGGGGATATTGTTGCAAGAATGAATAGAATGATGGTGTTTTCATTGATCTCAAGTGGTCATTTTCTTATCAACCAGTTGTTGTCATTGATGCCATGGTTGCAAGTTATTGGCTATGTATGTCGAGGATATTGAGAAAATTATATTGAAGAAAGGTTGATTTGTTCAGTGGTTGCTTCAAGTTTTTCTATGGGATTTTCTCTCATTTTTATGTGGTTTAAATATGTTGATCATGCTTTCTAGAATCTGCTATATGAATATTTTTGGTTTTTGATTCATTGTACAATGTGAGTTGTGTTCACCAATTGTGAACTACGGTTTTCTATGGTTTTGGTTGGGGTCTAGGAGAAATGTTGTTGGTCTGGATTTATCTTTGGTAAAGTCTTATGACTTTCGGTTCTAGAGATGAGTTGTTATGATTGTATTTTCGATAATTTTGGTATTTGGAAGGTTCATGCTTAATTGCTCTATGTTTTTTACAATGGTTTGGTTGACCTTTTGTTGAACACTATCTTCAGAGTTGATGAAGTGTGTTGGATCTATTTAGGTCCTTATCAAGTGTTTGTTTGGGTTGACCTCATTCTAGTTCCACCCTAGGATGTTTTGGTTCCAACCTAATTTGAATTTAATGTTGGATGACAGACTTTGGATATGTTTCAAAGTTGAAGATGGTATAAATATACGATGAGTTAGTGGTGAAGAAAGAAAAGAGAAGGAAAGAGATAAGTGCAAAGAAATAGAGAAAATAGATGCAAGATTGATTTGAATAAGTGAGTGTGTGTGATGAGAGTGTGGTAGGTCAGTGTGAAGCCTAAATGCTGAGTTTTTGTAAGTAGTGAATTGAAGGTGTACTCTATCATTCATGGATTATTACAAGTGGTAAAAAAAATTGTGGTGGATTTCTCTGTTACATTGTGACTTTCTTCTCTTTGTAGCATATTTCTTCTATCTTCTTTGTATCTCTGTGGTAGTGAGCCTTCAGTTTGTTAGCCCTATTGGATAGTGAGTCCTTGTGTTGGCACCGAGCCTTACTTCTTAGGTAGTGAGCCTTTTGAAATCAGTTTTGATATTCTCTATAGTGTGAGTTAATCCCCAACAAGGTTTTTCCCTTATTGGGTTTTCCACATAAATCTAATGTTGTTGTGTTTGTGTGATGGTTTTCTGTTTCAGTATTTTCACTTAATGTTTAATATTTTAAGCAGTGTTAAGGATTAGTTCTAGTGAATGAATTAAGGTTTAAATTTATGACAAATGATTTACCCCCCCTCTCAGTTTTCTTGTCAAACAACATGCAACTAAGAATCTTGAAAATTACAATCACCAAGGGACACCATGCAAAATGTGGCAAGAAAGAGAACATGTGTTCATTGTGATGTGAACTCTTGATGCATTCATTGAAGGGGCTATTATCATAAGCACCAACCATGCAACTATTAATATAAAAATCACAAAAAATTATATAACTTATTCAAAGCTCCACAATCATAAAAAAACATGTTTTATTAATATACACTTCATAGTTTCATATTTTGCATGATTACATTACACACAAGCATCCTTACATGGCCTTCTTATTTCTCTCTATTATACTTGTACATGGTAGTCACCTTCTCTGAAATCTATTTTTCTCATAGGTTCTTTCCATTCTCATGGTTGTTTTCTCTCTTCCATCAACTTTCGAAAGCCTTCTCGATCACTCCCTTCTTTCTAAAACCAAAGAAAAATTTCCTTTATTAGAAAAATAATATGGTTTATGCCTTTCTCTCTCATGGAAAATGAATCCATCTATAGTATTTTACCTTCAATTTATAGCATTTTTATGGTGGTGACGAGTCTAATTTTTGGGCCAGTTATGGGTGTTAGAGTAATTGGGTATTTACTTTATTAATTAAACAATATTTCTTTAGTTACTTAAAGTTCCCTTTTACCTCTTTTCACTTAAGCTAACATTAGGTGCATAATAATTAATTACTTTATTAATTATTATTGTGCAAGCCTAGGGTTTTCCTTTTAGGGTTTTCATCTATATGTAGTTGAAAACTATCTTTTGTATAATTATTCATTTTACATTTTGGGTGAATACATTGCTCCACATTCTTGAGTATTTTCCTTTGTTGCTTCTCTTTGCTTCTCCTTGTAATAGGTTATTTTCTTGTAAATATCTTTGGGCTCCTATGAAGTTGTATCTTCTCAACTCCAACATGGTATTAGAGCTTCAGATTTGTAGCTACTTATTCTTGTTTTGAGATTTTTTGCATTGGAAGCAAATCAAGGGTTCTAAGGTTTCTTCTTGTGGATTTTGCATACTCTGAATTTTAGGTTCACTTTGGGCTCAAATGGACAATGCCATAAGATTCATAGCACCCAAAAACCCCTAAAATGAATGTCAAATCGTCGATTTTGGCCACAGTCAACCAGGGTTGCAAAAAAAATTTTAGGGTTTGGCGTACGGCCGCCTCAGAAAAAAATTTGCAAAAAAAAATTAAAAAAATAAAATAAAACCTAAGGTTTTATTTTCATTTTACGCGGCCCGTGCAAAAAATTTTGGCCACTGGCAGCACCGCCAATCGGCCACCAGCCACCAGCTCCACCGCCACCTGCACCGACCGCTTCGCTCGCTGTGCTCGCCACCGACCGACCTTTCGACCACCTAGCTCGGCCACTCCGCTCCCCACCTAGCTCAGTCGCTTTCGCCGACTCTGCTGCCCAGCTCAGCCGCTTCTGTCGACTTCGTCTGAGCTCACCAAGCTCACCGACGCCATCCGTGGGCTCGCCAACTCGAGTCGGCCCCTCCAGCCCCCATGGGCTTCAAACCCTTACCGCCCGGTCACATGGGTGACTGAGGGTTTTGGCCTAGCCCCCAACCACCAACCCCCTGGTCGTCCACATGACCAGGGGCCAAAGACTTTAGCCCTTGAGGGCTATGGGAAATTTTTTTTCCCCCTTTTGAGCAGCTTGCGCTAAATCGAGCTTAGAATGGGCATTTTTTCTGGGAATTTCAAAAAATGAGATATCGTCAGAAAGTTGGTTCCAACATCGTTCCAGTGGTACTGGTAATTTTTCCTGATTTTGCAGTTTTGCAGTCTTTTTTACCAGTCAAAGTTAGAACTTGGTTTTTTCACTCCAAGGGGCGTATCTTTTGCATCCAAACTCCATTTTCCGCAAACGAATAGGCATTTGAAAGGTATTACAGTTCTCTTTCCAGATTTATAGTATATTTTATCAAAATATTTACCAAGTATTTTTTATTCAGCTTTGTGTATTTTTACACTTTGCTCAATTACTTGGTCATCTTGGCTCCAACATGGGGTTTGTTTGTGTTGGATGGGTTATCTTGATATGTTTTATCATTGCTGAGATCATTAGTCTCTAATTTTTTCATTTGAAGAGTTATCATGGGTTTTTCTATTCACCCTTTAGTTGTTCTTCTGGAACGGGGTAATTATGAGTCATGGGCAAAGGGTATACTTACACATTGTAAGTGGCTTAATATTTTTCCTTATTTGTATGATCTCATACCTGAACCAGCAACTTTGGAGGGTAGATTAGCATGGGATATTATTAGAAATCACATAGCAAGACTTATATTGTCTAGTGTTGATCATGACACTATGTTGGTTATATCAGACATTGATTTTCCTCACCCACTTTGGACACATCTTTGGGAGATCTATGGAGACCCAATTCTATCTCCATTCCCAGAGGATCCTGCTTCAGATTGTCTCTTACCCATTGCTTGGAGAGAGAATACACCATTTGATCATGATACTTTACAAGAGCTTGACTATTTAGACACCCTTACATGTTCTGATGGATCAGAGGTTTGTCTCATAGTTCCTACTCTTCAGATTGAGACTTCATCAACATCTCTTGTTGTTCTTGATTCAGTGCAGCAGGGAATCATACATCTTCCAGACATAGCTACTTTGGACTCTTATGTTGCAGACACATCTTTTTTGTTTGTTGAGTCCTATATTGCAGATTTGGAGGATTATTTTGAGGACATTTATCTCCTCTACCTTGACAGTCAGGTTATCACTACTCGCCCACCATTATCCATCCATTCAGAGGTTGCATTTCAATATTCTCCACATCAATTTGGATTTGGCATTATTTGTTTCAGTTCAAACAGTGAGACTCTTCAGCATCCTATCATGACACACATCTTGAGATAGATTGGTTCATCATTCTTCACAGGGTTTCTTCGACACAGGTCCATGGATCCGTTTCTTCCCAAGGGGAGGAATATCATTTGCTGCTTCAGGATCTCCTTTTGGATTCTACATCAGGCATCTACCATTGTGATAGGAGTTTCTTCATTGTGGGGGGGATTTCTTCTCTCTTTCTATCTCTCCTATGGAGATCATTGTACATATACTTGTATGATAGAAGTTTTCTATGGGGGGTATCATGTTATCCACCTCCTATCCTTCTTTCATTAGTGCATTGCATTTATTCCTTGCATTCTATTTTAGTGAGGAGTTTTGTTCCCACTAGGGTTTTCTCCTTTACCCCATTTCATTTAGTTTGCATTGATTTTGTACATGGGTACCTGATCTAGCCTTGTTGTTGGGACCCACTGCTTTTGCTTTCAGTAGCTTCTTCTAGGTTCTAGCTTCTCCCTATGTCTATCTTAAGGGGGGGTGTTAGAGTAATTGGGTATTTACTTTATGAATTAAACAATATTTGTTTAGTTACTTAGAGTTCCCTTTTACCTCTTTTCACTTAAGCTAACATTAGGTGCATAATAATTAATTACTTTATTAATTATTATTGTGAAAGCCTAGGGTTTTCCTTTTTAGCGTTTTCATCTATATGTAGTTGAAAACTATCTTTTGTATAATTATTCATTTTACATTTTGGGTGAATACATTGCTCCACATTCTTGTGTATTTTACTTTGTTGCTTCTCTTTGCTTCTCCTTGTAATAGGTTATTTGCTTGCAAAGATCTTTGGGCTCCTATGAAGTTGTATCTTCTCAACTCTAACAATGGGTAGAATCCATAGTCTATTTGCTGAAATTACCATGGACTTTGATATTGCATGAGTAACACTTTTATATAATTTCTCTCAAACCTTAAGATATTTGGGTTTAATTCCCTTTTCTCCAGTTTCAATGATATTAACTTATTATGTGGACTATCTATATTAATATTGCATGTGATTGATGGATGTTCTTTAAGATAATTTTAGCTAGGCAATTATTATGCATACTGACATTGCCATGTAGACATGATTAAAGATGCTAAGTTTAGAAATGAAGCCATCAACCGGTCATGCAGAGGAAGTGCATGAAGGTAAACTAGAGGATGATGATGAAATATTCCCATGAGAGCCGCATGTAACCACCTTGTGTCGATCTTTAATGAAATCGAGCAATGCGGGTGTTACTGTAGTGGTCGAGTCCATGTTTGGGCCTACATGTCTGAACGGATTCCCCTGCATGTGTAACCACCCTTCCACTCTTTTCTTTGTTTTTCCTAAATGGAATCCTCTTAGTTAGTGAGAGTTGAATTCCCTATTTAGATGATAAATAAGGTTTAGATCCTCCTTCTGAGGGAGTTGATCACCAATTTATTGTACTAGCTGAGAATACTAGACATACTCTTTTGTATTTGCATTTTTCCAATGAATGAAATGAGATTCTGAATTGAGTATCTAAGTTTAATCTAAGTTTGCATTAGTTATAGAGGATACTCATCCAAGGGGGGGCACTTGGTGAGTAATATGTTAGCTTAGATAGATTAGTAGTAGCTTATGTTTAGTGCTTAATAAGAATATGGCATTGATTGTTCCTGCAGCTAGTAGAATTCCATTTTGTGACTATTCCTGCAGCCAAAGTGAGCAGAGTAGTTTCCTCTTTGTTGCTCAAAATTTCATTTCTATTATGCATGTTTAGTTTGAGATTTATTGTTGAGTAGTGCTCAGCCTTTTCTTAATTCCTTTCCATGTAATTTACTTTCAGAATTAGTCTTTCTTAGTTGTAGAATGAAGGTGACTACTTTAAAGTTCCTAGTGCGCATACTGTGTTGACCTATTTCAAGTTCATGTCGTTGGGTTGACAATTTAAATGTACTTTCATGATGGTTAAGATGTATATTCAGGTCAGATGTCCAATCTTTGAATCATGGCTATAAAGGCTTAGTTATTGAAATCATTATAGGAGGCTGACATTTTTGGTGTCATTACCAATGATGGTGTCAAACTAGGGAGTCCTTTGAAGCCCTTTGGATTCATTGATAGTTTTCTCTTAGTGTTAGAAGTTATGATCCATGATGTTTTTTCCACCCATTCTTTGTGTGAGTTGCTTGATATTGAGTTGATACTGCATGCATAGAAGAAGAAGAAGAGATGATTATGGGAGATTCCTTCCTAATAATCCAAAGCCATTTCAGCTAATAGAGCTTCCAAATCTGCCCAGAAACGAAGAGGAAGAAGAGCCACATCCCTTTTCTAATATATTCCCAAAACTAACCAGTTCTGAAGTTTCCCTTGAAGATCAAAATCCAGTTGAAGAACCTTTTATTCTGGAATTTCATCAATCAAGCATGGCTGATGCAAATGGAGACATGCCTAACAGGTAGAACCAACCAACTTTTCATTTTCCCATTGTTGAATAGAATGAAGTAGATAACCTCAAAAATATCCATGCTTCGGTCCTTCCTAAGTTCTATGGACTTGTAATAGAATACCTTGATACATTCTTGTTTGATTTTGATATACTCTACAGAAGCTATGACTATAGAACTAATGCCCACAAAGTCGAGCTATTTCCTACCACTTTGAAAGAAGCTGCATTGAGATGGTTTATGAGCCTTGGTAGGAACACTGTGGCAACTTGGGAAGATATGAAGACAAAATTCCTTGAGAAATATAAGGAGTAATATAGGGGTAGTGATATAAGAGGAGGAGACATTTTCATAATGGAGCAAAAAGAAGATGAGAGCCTAGAGTATTGCATTTCAAGGTTTATGTTTTGTCTACAAAAATCTCCACACCATACACTGAATGAAGACTCACAAAATTTGTGTTTTCTGAGAGGAATTAGTGAAATTTGCAATGATTCCTTGGATCTGATGACTAGAGGATATATCACTCAAGTTCCTGGGGAGGATATCAAGAAGGTATGCTAGAACTATTCTAGGGTAGCTTCAAAGAAAGGAAGAGCTTACCAACCCTCTATGGGTAAGTCATCCACCAATGGAGTCTCAAGAATGGAGATTACTAATTTTCTTGCAGATTTCAAGCAGGATATCATCAACAATCTAGCTACTTAGCTGGATACACTTCAAGCCAAGGAAAAACATGAGGAGGCAGAGGAAATACTGACAAAATATTTTGCTCATTGTACAGAAAAGAAGAAGGATTACAAATGCAAGTTGATACCTAACATTGATAGTAAGCAGATTCCACCTAAGTTCAAATCAATTTAGACTGAGGAAGACCAAGTCTACTTTGTTGTACAAAATAGACCATGGGCTTCAAGACAAGGTATGCCACCAAATCCACTATCTTTTGTTGGGCCACATGTCAATTCTTATTCAGTTGGTAACTAATGGCAGCCCCCTTGTCCATCTAGCTATGGAGGATATCCACTGTAGTCTTGGAGTAACCCTCTGAATGCTTGGTCCAATTATCGAAATCCCTCACCTCAATGGCAACAACCTTAGGGGAATTAGCAGCAATTTCAAAGATCTTGGCAGCCACCTCTAGGAAATTGGCAACAAACATCTCAATGGAGAGGTGGCCAACAATGGCCAAACTAGACAACAAGCTACATGAAACCACCTTCTCAACCCCAAAAGCTTGCTATAATTCCTCCTCCTACTAATCCAAGTTCAAATTCTCCCATACCTACTCATTTACCAGCCCACCCCACACCAAACTTGAATAACAAACAATAATAACAGTCTATATATTTTGTTGATCCAAATCAATTTCTTGCATATGTTGTGAGTTTAAGTGGCATATGTCTACGTTTAGGAACTACCTTGTCTGCTCCTTCCACCCCCATTATCACTAAGCTTCATGTGGAAGAGAAAGAAAAATCTCTAATTGATCCCATTCAACCTTGTGAACCTAAGAATCTTGAACCAACTCCAGCCAAGCAAACAACCTAGGAACCACCTTTCCCCTAGAGATTGGAAGTTTCCAAATAAAAAAAAGACAAGGAGGAAACCACTTTTGATATTCTAGACCGGATAAAGCATATATGTGTCCAACTACCCCTATTCTAGGCCATAAAAGATGTCCCTATCTATGGCAAGGAATTGAAATAAGCATGCCTTAAGAAACCAGGTAGGAAAAAGAAGGACCCAACTACAGTTCATGTAGTGGGGCAGCTTGCTAACATCATGCTTTGAAAAGTAACTATCCCCAAGTACAATGATCCAGGTAGTCCTATAGTTGAATTTATCATAAATGAGATAAATATAAAGAATTCTTTGATTGACTTAGGTGCAGTAATAAATGTGATGTCTAAAGACATCCTACAACAACTAAATATTATAAGCATGAGATCCACTCCTACTATCCTGTAGCTTGCTAATAGTTCCACTGTTAAGCCTGATGGCATAGTAGAAGACCTTGTGGTGATTCTAGACTCTTGGGAATATCCAGTTGACTTCATGGTTCTTTCTTGCAAAGCTACACTTGGTGGGTATCCCATTATCCTTGTTAGGCCATGGTTAGCAACTGCAGACGCTTATATTGGATGTCGATCAGGTGACATGACCATTTCTGATGGAAGGAACACCAAAAAGATTTTCCTTTATCCTCCTTCTCAGCCATCCCATTATGATAATTTTTATGGACTCAAGTTGGTGAAGAGGCTGAAGATGTTAACTTTGTGGTGTAGCTCATGATGCTAGGAAGAAGTCCTTTCTTGCAGCTTCAAGATGAGGATGAAGTGTTATCTAGTATCATTCAAAACTAGTCTCATATAGATGGGGAATCATCCACTCATGTGTCTGGTTCTACGTACCTCGTGGAAACACTTCTATCAATTATGCATGATCTTCTTGCAACCACTCTTCCTACAGACACTTTCTCTACGAATAGACTTCCTATAGTCATTCTTTCAGCAAAAAAAATTCTTGCAGAAACAGGTATGTTCCACATAATTTTTCCACATGCACTTAAGGTACCATGTATTAATGAAGAATCTATGATAGAGTTAGTTACACAAGTATAGTTGTCTAGAGGAAATATCTTAATATCAACAATAAATTGAGTGAGGGACAATAGTTGACATTGGAAAATTTTCTGAAAGCCCATCAAAAAGCATTTTCTTGGGATTACAATGATATGAAGGGACTAGATCCAAAGATCTACACCCATAGGATATATATCAAAGATGATTGCACACTTGTAAGGAAGCCACAAAGGAGGATCAACCTTGCATTACGAGAGATTGTAAAAATAGAGTTGCAAAAGTTATTAGATGCAGGATTTATCTACCCTATTTCAGATAGCCAATGGGTGTCTCCATTGGTAACTATGCCCAAGCAGGGAATAAAATGGTGATTTTATATTGACTATAGGGAGCTCAATGCTACTAAGTTAAGAAGGATCATTTTCCCTTTCCTTTTTTAGATCAAGTCCTAGACTCTCTTGTGGGAAAGAAGTACTTTTATTTCCTTGATGGATTTAGTGGTTACAATCAAATTCAAATTGCACCGGAAGACCAAGAGAAGTCAACCTTCACATGTCCATGGGATACATATGCCTATTCAATGCTTCCCTTTGGGTTATGCACTACACCTGCAACTTTTTAGAGAGTAGTCATCAACATATTTTCAAACATCTCCCTTGACTACATGGAAATTTATATGGATGATTTTACCACCTACGGTGCTGATTTTTATGAAGCATTGGAAAATTTGAAGAAAGTCCTATAGATATTTGAAGAGCAATATCTATCTCTAAATAGTGAGAAATGTTTCATGATGATGCAAGAGGGTGTAGTCCTTGGTGACTACATTTCACATCATGGCATTCAAGTTGACCCTGCAAAGATTGAGGTAATCGCTAATCTACCCACACTTGTAAAATAAAAGGATTTCAGGAGTTTCCTAGGACATGCAAGATATTATAGGAATTTCAACAAAGATTTTAGAAAAATAGCAACACCCCGGTATAGTCTCCTCACTAAAGATTTTGAGTTTCAATGGGAAGAAGGTTGTGATAAAGCATTTTATGATTTAAAGATAGTTCTGACTCATGCTCCTGTACTTAAGGGACCTAATTGGGAAATAACATTTCACATCCATATAGATGCCTTAGCTTATGCCATAGGAGCATTCCTAGGACAAAAAGAAGGATCTATTGAGCATGCCATTTATTTTGTCAGCAAAAACTTGCAGGGAGCTGAATTTAATTACAAAGTGATAAAAAATGAAATGATGGCAATAATCTATGCCCTGAACAAATTCAGGCACTGTATAATAGGTTACCAGATCTATGTGCACACTGATGATGCAATCATTAGATACCTCATGAATAAACCCTTTATTTTAGGAAGGTTAGCCAAATGGTTGTTTCTGTTGCAGGAGTTTGACATAACTATTATGGACAAACCAGGGAAGGCCAATTTTGTTGCAGATTTTTTTTCCAAGATGACCACATCAAAAGATAGTCAAGCCATAGATGATATCTTACCTCAAGAGAATCTATTCTCCATTAGTGTGCAAAATCCTTTGTATTCTGACATAGCCAATTCCCTTATGACGGGGAGGGTTCCTCCTCACTTCTCTCCAAAAGAGAGAAGAATGTCGATTGAAAAATATTTCCCTTTTTCATGGATAGTTGGATGCCTATTTTATACTAGACCAGATCATGTCATGAGAAGATTTGTGAGGGAAGATGAGACCTATGATATTCTACATGCATGCAATGATGAACCATGTGGAGGACAATTTTCAACCAAGAGGACAACAATGAAAATTTTGAATACAGGATACTATTGGCCTACAATCCACAAAGATGTAGGAATATATACAAGAAAATGTGATAGATTCCAAAGACTGAGTCATCCATCCAAGTCAGATGAGATGCCACTCTATCCCCAAATAGTAGTAACTCCCTTTGACAAGTGGGGATTGGACATTGTCGAACTCATTGAGCCCCCATCAAATGGTAAGTCTTATATTTTGGTATGCATTGATTATGTAACTAAATGGGTAGAAGTCAAAGCCACGAAACATGCAAGAGACAACAAGGTTGCATAATTTATTTATGAAGAAATTTTTACATGGTATGGAGTACCCAGAGAAATAGTAACTGATCAAGGAGCTCAGTTTACCTCAAAACTTGTTACAACATTGGTTAATGAATATAACATAAGGCACAAAAATTCCACTCCTTATCACCCTCAAGGAAATGGACAAGTTGAGGTGACAAACAGAGATATTGAGGCTATCCTAACCAAAATAGTGAATATTCATAGAAAGGATTGGGCAAAAATATTATCAAAAGCATTTTGGAATTACGAAACCACATGGAAGACAACAATAGGCTTCACACCATTTGAGCTATTGTATGAGAAGACAACCATCATGCCCATTGAATTCAAGCACAAGACTCTCAGAACTATAGTTGAATTAGGGATGGAAATTTATAATGAATAGAAAGAAAGGATCATGCATCTGAATACATTAGATGACATGAGGAAATCAGCCCTGCACCATACTAAAGTAGTGTAGAATCAAAAAGTCAAATGGCATGATAAATTTATCAAAGAAAATAAATTTTAGCCAAGTGACTGGGCATTGCTTTATGACTCAAAGTATCAGGATAATGTAGGAAAAATATAGACAAGGTGGCTAGGGCCATATGAAATTGCTGAGGTATTTTCCAATGGTTATGTGCAACTCACCACCATTGACCCTATCAGATTCAAATTACTAGTCAATGGGCATCGTCTTAGATTGTTTCAAAAGCTAGCATCCAAAGAAGAGTTCCTCTAGCAGTTCATTTGACATGCAACACCCAAGCACAGTTCTTGAAGCCAAGAAGTTCCTTTAGCCAAAGGTAGTGGACCTAGTGTCCCTCCTTCTACCTAATTAATGTATGTACTTGTCATAATAAAGACTTATACTTTTGTAGAAGTACATTTCTTCACCCATCTGCCCATCTGTCCATTCATAACACCTTTCTCTCTCTCCCATCACATCATCCAACCTCACACAATTTCCACTTCCTCATCATTAATTGCTCAATTATTTTTTAAAAAGGTGAATGGTACTTTCTCCGCAATCATTGCAATGAATCCTCTATGCCATCATGTTTGTACACACTCAGGTATGTGCAAATAATTGCATTCTTAATTATTTTTTAGAGAATTTAATTTAATTAATGTATGTTAGTATAGATGCTCACATAATACCCCTATCAAATCACTGCTGCCATCAAACATGTGTGGACACATGTCCAAATTTAGGTTGGGGGGAGGGGTAAGAAAGATGTGAATATATTGCCACATCTCAGTCCATAATTGTTTGTGTCAGCAAATCTTTCTGAGCTAATTTGAAAATTCAAATAAAAATATGGCTCGCATATGTGATGTGACACTAAACTGCCACTGCCATTTCATTTCATCATAACTCCCTTTTATTTCCATTTCTTATCATTACCTATCCTATCATAATCTTGAAGTGCAAATGGTAATTGCTAAAAATTGAGTAAAGGAAAAATCCAGTCGATAATTCAGCTAGCAAGTGTATAGAAAGGAATTTTCTTATAGACGAGAGTTACAAAAGGAAATATTGTAGAGTAATAGATTAATTGCAAAAAATGGGAGGTAGACTCATTCAAAATGAGCAGTCAGTCCATGATACTTTGTTACAAGATGCACAGTGCCTGGCTGAGTTTCAAAACTATGGTTGGTTGGATTATTTTCTGAAACTAGATGGTTTTGACAAAGTTATTACATTGGAGTTTACCCAAATATATTTATATGGAAAAGCCATAGTGAAAGGGTTGAAGGTTATAGAAAATGAATGAATTGCAGAAGTATTAGGGTTTCCAGTTGATGGAAAACCTTACCCTATTTCTAGAGATGCTAGGTCAGTCAAGGCTATATTCATAATGCATGGTGATTTGCCAATTTCTATTGACAAATAGGATGTTAAAAGACTGTATGTGCCTAAGCCATAGAAGCAGGCAACCATCTACATCATCAAATATATCACTTGTGAGGGTCGACTGTTGAATATGCATTCAGTGCATTTCAAATTATTGAGTTATATGAGGCATGGGAGGAGGATGAAGGTGCCCAATATCTTGTATAACCTTCTCTCTATCACAAAAATGAAAACTCAAAAAGGTAGGGATAACTCTATTTCCCACCATTGTTTAATTAAATTTTTGGTTGTAAAATATTTGCATGATGCAACACCTAGAATGACCTGGGAGGATTTTATAAAAGTTGATCAGTTCAGACTTGAGCAATTGCAACCTAGGGTTTCACCTCAGACACATAGGTCTGGCAGAAAATTAAGCATGGTTGAAGCCACCCCTAGTGCTTCGACCTCTCGTGCTAATATGACCCCTCCTACAACAAAAGGAACTATAGAAATTAATTCCTTTGAAACTGAGCACTCTGGAATAAAAAGTTCTTCCTCGAATTCTAATGATGCTGTTCCACTTGGGACCCTATTAAGAACTAGGGCACAAAAAAGGAAGGCATAGGCAGAAAAAGGAAAAGTCAAAACATAGCCTATAGATATAAAGGTGCCAAGTACTAGAAGGAGAACGGTTGGAACTATTCATCCTACAGTCAAAGAAAAAAATGAGAGCCCTCCTGATAAATCAACACCTATCATTGATATACCTTCACAGAAAATCCCTAAGCATAAAAGGACATCACATGAGAGTGTAGAGCCCCTAATGGGGCAGGAAAATGTTAAAGAATAGGATGTATTTGAAGAAACAACAAAAATTACCTTGGAAAATATTGCTACTATTGCAAAAGAAGTCGATACTTGAGAACATGAAGAAAATTTGGAGTTCCTGCAGCAAGATCAAGTTTTCCTTGAGCAATCATAGGAATAGGAAGAAGAAGCCATGCAGCAGGAAGTGGAAGAAGAAAGTGTACCCCTGTGGTCAGAACTTGTTGGACCACTTGAATCAATGAAATTGGTACTATATGGAGCATCAAAAAAGGTACTGATAGGAACTTAGAATCCCCCTAGTTTTATAGTTCATGCAACATTTTAAAATTTGTGGAAAGAGATACATAGACGAGAGGAAGAATGTAAAAAGGAGAAGAAAAGACTGAAAAAGGAAATTGAAGAGAAGGATGAAATCATTGAGGACAAGAATCGTGATATTTCCTCTCTAAAAGAGAGGATGGATAATATTGCAACCTTGGTGCCAAAAATTGTAGCATTTAGAACACCACCAATATTTTATGCTCTTCACCTAAAGGAAAAGTATCTCTCCTTTAAACTGTCAAGACACAATTTAGGTTTGAATCCTTCAATTGAAACTCCTGTTGAATTTTTCAATGGTTACAAAATTGCCTCCCTAAAAAAAAAAAATTTACTATGTGAATTTTATTTGCATAATTTCATTGTCAGTAAAGACCAAGATTGGAACCTGTTGCTTTATGTGAGGGACATCTAACTGAGAGCATTTATATCATGGGTACAAAATGAGATTAGTTGTGGTGAACAATATAATGCTTATAGGGGGAAGGAATCCAATATTCCTTTGGCTATTAGAGTCGAATCAAGGAACCCCAAAGGAATTTAAGTAGACTAGAATATAATTCTCTTCAGGCCGAGCTATGGTAACAATATTATGCCTTGGATTGAGGTAGCATATAGTGAGTACGAGGTAAAAATAGTAGCAAAAGAAGATACTATGAGAAGGTACCTATCCTAGAGATGGAACACACTAATTGATGAGCTAAAGAAAGTTGAACCACATTCCATCCACAACTATGTTGTTGCACTAAAAATAATTAAAAGGTATATTCATATTGGGAGAACATAGGGGCGAGAATGGCTTCCCCTGACTTTTCAGCCACCTATCCTCATGTGGCCTGTACCAAATTTTAGATTCTACCAATATGATATTGTTGAGGAAAACCAAAGATGGAAGAGACTCGATTAGTTGGGAGGATTCTACTAGAACCTAGATTTACCCATAGCAGACACTACCATTGGGTAGTTATAAGTTGTGGATTTAAGAGCCGTGACCAAGCAGAAGCATAACTCTTCCCCTGCTAGAGGACCAGAAAACCATTAGGTTGGGGGGAGTGATGAGTATATTTTTTGGGCCAATTATGAGTAGAATCCATAGTCAATTTTCTGAAATTACCATGGACTTTGATATTGCATGACTAGCACTTTAATATAATTTCTCTCAAACCTTAAGACATTTGGGTTTAATTCCCTTTCTACCGATTTCAATGATATTAACTTATTATGTGGAATATCTATATTAATCTTGCATGTGATTGATGGATGTTCTTTAAGATAATTTTATCTATGTAGTTATTATGCATACTGACATTGCCATGCAGACATGATTGGAGATGCTAAGTTGAGAAACCTAGCCGCCAGCCGGTCATTCAGAGGAAGCGCACGAAGGTCAGCTAGAGGACGATGGCAGAATATTCCCATGATAGCCACATATAACCACCTTATGCAAATATTTAATGACATTGAGCAATGTGGGCATTACTATAGTGTTCGATTCCATGTTTGGGCCTACATGTCTGAATAGATTCCTCTACATGTGTAACTGCTCTTCCACTCTTTTCTCTATTTTACCTAAATGGAATCCTCTTAGTTAGTGGGATTTGAATACCTTGTTTAGATGATAAATAAGGTTTGGATCCTCCTTCCAAGGGAGTTTATCACCAAGTTATTGTACCAGTTGAGAATACCAGACATACGCTTTTGTATTTTCATTTTTCCAATGAATGAAATGAGATTTTGAATTGAGTACCTAAGTTTAATCTAAGTTTGCATTAGTTCTAGAGGATATTCATCCAAGGGGGCCTACTTGGTGAGTAATCCATTAGCTTAGATAGATTAATATTAGCTTCTATTCAGTACTTAGTAAGAATTTGACATTAATTGTTCCTACAGTCACTAGAATTCCATTTTTTGACTGTTCTTGCAGCCAAAGCGGGCATAGTAGTATCTTGTTTGTTGCTCAGAATTTCATTTCTGTTATGCATGTTCAGTTTGAGTTTTATTGTTGAGTAGTGTTCAACCTTTGCTTAATTCATTTCCATGCAATTTACCTTCAGCATTAGTCTTTCTTAGTTGTAGAATGAATGTGACTACTTTTAAGTTCCTAATTGTGCTAACCCATTTCAAGTTGACATCCTTGGGTTGACAATTTAAGTGTACCTTCATGATGGTTAAGATGGCTATTCAGGTCATCTGTCCAATCTATGAATCATGGCTATAAAGGCTTATTTATTGAAATCATTGTAGGAGGTCGATGGGTGGTTCATCTTACGAAAGAGGAAGTTCAAATATTTAGTATCTCTAAACCAAATAAAAACCATTTTGTAACAAAACATGAGCTTCTAGGCTTAACAACCCTTTTTACTACTGATACGAATTGAATTAGATTCCTATCTTGACATTGATCTCTTTTGTAACTTGTCACAACTTTAAACTTACTTAGAACTCATTATAAATTTTATTGAAATATAAAGATAAGAGATTGAACTCATCAAAAATTTGCAATGTTCTTAGAAACCATGAGATTGTTGATAAATACATATCAAAGTATTAGGCCTTCTTTAATTCTTCTCACATGTCACTATGGATGAAATTAAGCTCCCATAAAATTATTTAGGTCTCCATACAAGTTCACAAACTAGTGAAAGTGCCAAGAATATCTTCCCTTGGTGAACTCACTCTACCACCATTTTCTTCTTTAAATTTTCTATTCGATGAATTCATCTTTTTTTTAACAAAGGAATTTGATAAATGAAAATTTTACCAACATTAAGAAATTTTAAGAAAAACCATTAAATTTCCATCATCATATCCTTAAATTCATTTTAGCCTTTCAAAAAATGTATAAACTTAGGACCTTTTGGTGAATCAAAATTTCAATAAACCTTTGAATCTTCATTCCAGCTACCTCACCTGTTCAGTAGTTTGGAATTTCAAAAAACCATTAAACTTATAAACTTTTCAATGATCATACAATTTTTTAACTCACAAGTATGTCAAAATAAAATAAACATAGCCAATTTTTAAAGTCTTCATTAAAACTACATTTTGATAAATCAATATTTTACCAAACTTGGTAAACAATGTTTGTGACTTCATTTTTTAGTGAACCTATTTTTTTGCGAACCCACGAAACTCATAAAACTACATAGCTTTATCAATTTACATCTAAAGTTCACAAAATTGGAATCCTAAGTACCTATTTAGGTCATCCACATAATCATGCTTCCATACTTTGAAAAATTCAATTAAAATTTCTTCAAGAAGAAGCCACCGACAAATAGTAAACTCAAACAAAAAAATATATTGAACAAAAAAATAAAACCTATTTTTTTAGTTAATTTTTAAATTGCTCGTGTATCCAAATGCTTCTACATCAAACATTGAAAGTAATAAATTTGTGTTCTTAGGCTTAGAAAATGAGGTTAATTTGTATAACTACTCCTTTAAGTTTTAAATAACCTACAATAGATGTAAAGAATACATTAGGTTCATAAAAATATTCTTCCTTTGTCTATTCCAACATTTGGTTGGGACATAGAAATTAGGCCCCACCAAGTGTTCTTACTTCTCATATTTCCCCTCTTGGACCCATGTCCACCATAGTTCAATCTCCTCCATTTATAACTCTATTCAAATTATCTCTTCCTTGTATGGTTAAACCAATAATAGCTCAACCTCCTCCACCAAACATACTCTTCTCCCTTATCTCTCATCAGATTCCACACACAAAAAATTTACCTCCTTGACCAAATTTTTCTTGCAACCTCTATTTCCCTCACCAACTCATCTACAAAAATCCCTCCTTCATCTTCAAGAATCTTTCCTTCTACTCTCACTTCCTCATGTGCACTCAATTCAACATCCTCTAATACACCTTACTTCACAAAACCAACCTATTTGTATGTTGTTTCTTTGCACTTTACAAAATATTCATGCTCCCAAAGGAAATTTCATAACTTCTAAATCTTCATATTTCTTATCCTCTACCTCTACTACAATACTAACCTCAATTGCAACTTTTTTCTTCCAATCGTTCATTCTTTCACTTAGCCATGTTTCTACTAAAACCTCACTTATTATACTCTTAATGCCTTCAAAATGACATTCTACTACAACTTCATGTTTTGCATCACATTTTCCACTTCTACTACACACACAAGTTCCTCAACAACCAAACCCATGACCGTTTCTTCCATCTTCTCTACTATTGATCTAACCTTTTCTTTCAAAATATTTTCTACATCTTTTATACCTTCCTTTTCTTCCTCTAATTCTTCTACAACTTCAATTTTGACCTCTTTCATGCCTTCACAATGACATACTACACCTGCAACCTCTTTCCTTTCTTCTTCCTTATCCTCTTGTGTGATAATTTCTCCATTTTCAATGTCATATGCATAATTTTATGCTACAACTCTTTTACTTGCAAACAAGGAAATATTAGCATAACCATAGGATTCATCTTTTACCATATGCATTTTATCTTCTATAATTTATCCTTCAAAAAACCTTTATATTTTTCTTATCTTCTATCTCAACATGATATTATCTTTATCCTCGTCAAATATAGGACTCTCAATGTCTACATTATTTTAACTCTTTCATCTTCTATGTCTTCTTATCCATTTCTTGTAAAAATAAAATCATATGAAATAAAATATTCATTACTATCTTTCGTCTTCTCTTTCTCTTCTACATCATATTGTGATGTACAATCATCTTCTTTACATCATTTTTCTTCATATAGGTCAATGTAGGATAATGATGAGAAAAAAAGGGCCCTTAAGTGGCAATGAAAATACAAAAAAATAAACTTACAAAACTTCACAAAATAATTTTAATAGGTTATTAACATAATTTTAAAAAGTGGGAATATAATTATAGAAATTTGAATGTAGTTTGTAGGATACCAGGCCTTTTTTGGAAAAAAAATTTATTTTTTTTGGTGAAAATTTAAGATTTCAATGGAGTAGTACTTTAATTTCTGGAAAAAATTAAAAAGGTATTTGTCTAGCCACCCGAAGTATCAGCAATTTTTTTTTGAGTCTTTCAATATAAGTAGAGGACATATGCCTAGATGTGATGCATATGTTTTGTATCTTTTTTGGTAGTAAATAATTAGTTATGAACTTTCTAGTAGGAATTTTTAAAAATATTAAAAACCATTTTTCTAGCCACCTAACTTGGTCAAAAATCTATGAATTTTTGTTTTTTTTAAACTATATTTTGTGAAGCATTGTGTGTGACACATATTTTGGATTCAAAAAATGTATAACCATTTAAAAGTTATAAATGATTTTCAATCAGCTTATTAATCAAAACTTTGCATAGTGCATGTAGAAAATCAGTAATTATCTATTAAATTCAAAATAAAGCATATCCTATATTGGTAGAATGTTGAAAATTTTCTAAATAAACCATTTTTGTTTCATCAAATTTGTATGTAAATAAGTGGTTATCATGAAGGGTAAAGTTCGAAAAACCATTTCAACTTCTATAAAAACATTAAAGATGTTGAGATTTCAGGTTGGACAGCCCCAATCCAAATCCCAAAGCAATCCCAAATCAAAATAGATATCTATTAATAATGAAAATTTAATAGGAACACACATTAATTTTTTAAAATAAAAATAGATATCAGATTTTTAATGTAATAAATGGCTATCCATTTCTACCTTTAAGAAATAGATATTCATGTCTATCTTTAAGTAACATATATATGTTTCTTTTAAATACAAATAAATTAATATATATACATATCACTATAGATGAAAATAGATGTTATAATATTAATATAAATATAAATATTATAAATTTAAGGAAGGAAAAATAACAGAGTAGAGAAAAAGGTATGAAAATGTGAAAATGGCGAAGGGCTAGGGAAGGTGGTGGATTTGTCTCAAATTGGTGACTATCATCCTGGACCTAGTGCAGATGGTGACAAGGTTGGAAATGATGTCCCTTCATGGGTTGATGATGCAGGACATGAAGTTCCCATCGAAATGATTCAAGGGTGAGTGCATTCGGAAGCTTGATGCAAACAATCAAAGAAAAATAGTTTCAACAATTATGGCATTAGTGGTCAGAATGGGAGGCACTGGTAGGGATTTAGTCATAATCAATCATGGCACAACAAACGTGACCCCTTGGGGGTTGTAGGTGGGATTCGTCTCCCTACAGGGGTAATTAATAGGCCTTTGATATGGGCGGTGGCAACAACCTTCAACATAAGGCATCTTATAGAGAGCATGATGCTAAATTAGGGCAAGGAAATTAGAGGAAAATTATGTTGGGCTCTAAATTGCTAGGCCCTTCAATTGAGTTCAACTGGAAAAACTTAAATTAGTTGTGAAGTGTTTTGGATTAAACTTGAATTGGAATGCTTTGATCAGGTGGTGGAAAGAATGGTGGGGGATGGAGATAAGATTCAAATCCTGGAGAATGGTTATTTCCTAGTTGTTTGCCCCTCACCATCCATTTGATAAAAAAATGTTGATGGAATATGGTTGATGAATGGGCATGCATTCTATATTTGTAAATGAGAAGTAGGGTTTGACCCCTATCATCATTATATGGGGTGCATACAAGATTGGTACAAACTCCCTTGTTTACCACTGGAATTTTGGCAGCCCAATATCCTAGAGGAGATTGACAATAATCTAGGCAAGTATATTTACATAGAAGAATGGTTGGAGGATGATGGGATAGGAACCTATGTGCGGATCTATGTGGATAATCATCCTAGTAGCCTACGATGGAAGGAGTTGTATATATATACTGATTGGGGTAGTAAAATGTGCCTCAAACTTACTAACATGAAAATCATGAAAGATAAAAATCGGTGAGACATCTGGATTGTCTTGCCAACAAGCAACTTGGTCGTGAAGGTTCCAAATGATCATGTCGGTGTGACCAATGGTCGGTCTTGCTGATGAGATCCATTGGTATGACTTGAATGGTAGGAGGAGGTTCTCTATCTCTCATCAAAGGTAGAATTCTAACCGATAGATGATGATCGGCGAGAGTCTTGTTGATGGTACTCCATTGGGCTAACTTTGGTCCTTGGTAAGACCTAGAAAGATCAGACCGACACTAGTAGTCTGACTGATGGGTGATGATTAGTATGAGTCCTTCTGATGGTTCTTCATCAATGGGACATATGACTTCGACCTAGCTTTGAGATCTTCGTCTGATGGTTGAAATTTGGCTGATGGGGTATGATCGACATGAGTTTGGCCGATGGTTCTTCATTGGTGGGAAAAATGAATTCAGTCTATCTTTAAGATCCTCTTTTGATGGTTAATGTCTAGCCGAGGATTGTGATCAGAGCGAGTCTTCCTGATGAGATGAACAAGTAGGAACTTCATCGGTATAACATGAACTGTTGTATGACCTTTAGGAAACTTCCACTAAGGTGTGTACTCAACCCGATGGTGTTTGGTCGGGGAGATGTAACCAATGTCTAAGTGATGGACCGTTTGGAGACTGCAGTGTGCAATTGTCAAATGGATGGTTTTGGCATTGGTAGGACATGGATTGGTGTCTCACTAATACATGATGCAGTTGAACTAGAAGATGAACTGAATTGTTGGTTGAAATAACAAATCGACCATGGTGTTGAGACAAATTTTAGGGTGTGCAAATGATCATCGGTTTGAGTAGTTAGTGTTTTAAACTGTATTCTATATGAGCATTGGAACAATAAGACATAATGAAGTGTGTGAATTTTATTGTATGCTTCTGGAGAGCATTGTAATAGTGTTGTTTTGTACAAGGTTGATCAGGGAAATGTTGTTGTTGTATAATTGAGATTTTAAAGGAGAGTTTGTAACTTGTATGTAATTCAATTACTGCAATACAAGTGATCTTTCTTTGATGTGCTGGGTTTTTCTCTCGTAAGGGTTTTCCCACATAAATTTGGTGTCCAATTGTGTATGTGTTTATTTCTCTATTATTTTATTCCTTTCATGTGCATCTTAGTGGAATATAATTGTAAAATTTAAAGACGTATCTTCATTCTTTTTTGAGTTTTGACATTTGGAGAGTTAGTTCTGCACCTTTGATTTTCCTTACAAGTGGTATTAGAGCTTGACAAGTTGTGTTATCCTTGTGGGTTGGTTTGGCTTTTGTTTCAATTCTATTCAATGGGTTTTTTGTGGAAGTCTAGTAATTTTCAAATTATAGATTGAGATGGCAATGGAAAGTACATCAGGAAAGATTAAAATTGATAAATTCAATGGCAGCAATTTTGAGTTGTGGAAACTAAAAATGAAAGATATATTGGTTGATCATGATCTATGGGTTGCTATGTTTGGAACGAAACCATAGGTTATGAAGCAAGAAGAATGGGCATTGGAAGATCAAAAATCAAAGGGGCTAATAAGGGTCTATTTGGCAGACTCTTTTCTTCTAAATGTTTGTGAAGAGAAGACTACATCTTCTTTATGGAAAAGACTAGGAAATATTTATCAAGGTAAGTCCTTGGTGAATAAGTTGTTCTTAACGAAGAAGTTGTACTTCTCGAAAATGCAATGAGTGTCTATTGTTTATCACTCGAATTCTTTTAACATGATAATTTATTAGTTAGCATCTGTGGGTGTGAAGATTGATGATGAAGATCGATGTATGTCATTGTTATGTTTTTTGTTGGATTCTTGGGAGCACGACAACCACTTTCAAGATGGAAGATGTGGTTGCTTCTTTTTTATCAAAAGAGATGAGAAGGAAATCTTCTGAGATGGTGAAGGAGGCTCTTATTGTTTGAGGTAGATCGAAAGAAAAAGGCAAGAAGAAGGATAGGAGGTCCAAATCAAAATAATAAGGGAGATCAAAGTCTCCTGGCAAGAAGTCCAAGGTGAAGTTCTAGAATTGTGGGTTGCTTGGTCATGTTCAAAAGAATTGTAGAGAGGAGAAAAAGAAGAAGAAGAAGAACTCTTTCGATAATGATTCTTCTCAGAGTGATGCAGATGCCTTCATTGCATCCTTGGAAACTCGAGCATCAGATGATGTCTAGCTGATTAATTCTCAAACATATTTCCACATGAAATCTCATAGAGATTGGTTCAAAAAGTATGAAGAATACGATGGTGGAAAGGTGTATTCGGAAAGTGATAAATCTCTAGAAATTGTTGGTCATGGAAGATTCAAAATTCAATTTCTTGATGGAAGGATTAAGGGAATTGATGGCATAATGCATATACCAGGTTTGGCTCAGAATTTAATTTTTGTAAGCAAGTTGAATGATGTTGGAGTGCAATTCTTGTTCTTAGTAAATGGTTGCAAAATTACTGGAGGCTCAATGGTGCTTGATAGGGGTGCTCAAATTGGTACTCTGTACAAGTTGGACGCACTGGCAGTTCAATGTAATAGTGTCTCTACAAAGTCACAAAATTTTGTTCGTAAAGAGAAGAAATAAAATGTTCCTATTGGGGAAAACACTTTGGAAGTTAAACTTCCAACAAAGAAGACTATTCTCTGGCATCAAAGGCTCGGTCACATTGGTGAAAAATGTTTGAAAGCCTTGAAAAATAAACACCTAGTTGAGGGGCTTGATAATTGTAACCTAGAATTTGAATTTTGTGAACATTGTATTTATGGAAAACATCATCATGTTTCATTTCATTCCAGTCCTCATAAATATTTTAGTATACTTGATTACATTCATTCTGATGTGTGTGGTCCAATGAATGTTCCTTCATTATCTAAATCTAAATATTATGTTTCTTGTATTGATGATTATTCGAGAAGGGAATTTGTGTATTTTTTAGAAAGTAAATCATAAGTGTTCAGTCATTTTAAGGAATTTAAAAAACTTCTGGAAAATCAGACTAGAATAAAAATAAAGTGTTTAAGGACTGACAATGGCAGTGATTTTTTTTTCTGATGAGTTTGAAAGGTATTGCAAAGACCATGGGGTTAAAAGGCATAAAACTACACCTTAAACTCTGTAGCAAAATGGAGTTGCTGAAAGGTTCAATAGGACATTGATGGAGAAGGCGAGAAGTATGTTGATCAATGTTATTCTGGAGCATAAGTTTTGGGTTGAGGTTGTGGCTATAAAATTTTACTTGTTGAATCAGTCTCCTTCATCAACACTTGTTGACAAAATTCCTATGGAAGCTTGGTCTGGTAAGAATCCCTCTTTGAGACATATTTGTGTCTTTCGCTACAAAGAATATGTTTATGTGTCAGATGAGAAGAGATCTAAAATGGATAACAAATCTATTAAGAGTATCTTAATTGGCTATGATATTGGTTTGAAAGGATACAAGCTTTGGAATCTTATGACTAAGAAGGTATTGTACAATAGAAGTGTAATATTCTATGAGCTGAAACCTTCTATGTTGGATCTACAGTCAGTGATGAAAGAACAAGAGGAAAAAAATGATATTTAAATACCTCTAACTCTAGAAAAAGAGGAACAACACATTTATATTGTACCTAAAACTAAGGAGAGTTTGAGTAGATCTGAGAGTTCTGAATAAGAAGAAGAACCACAACCTCAACCTCAGCTTGTGAGGAGGTCTACACATGAGAAGAAGCAACCTGTTAGGTATGGATTCTCTATGTTGGATTCTAGTTGTGCCTATGCTTTGATTACTAACACTAATGAGCCTAGGACTATAAAAGAGGCAACTAAAATGTCTGATTCAAATTCCTAGTTGGAAGCCATGAATGAAGAAATGGAATCATTGAAGAAAAATGATACTTTGGATCTGATTCCATTGTGTGAAGGTAGAAATCCTATGAGCTACAAATGGGTGTTTAAAGATAATTTTTTTTTGGATGGCTGTGTTGAAAAATATAAAGCGGGGTTGGTTGCGAAGGGATATTCCCAGGTAGAGGGAATTGATTATGGAAAAAAAATTTCTTCAGTAGCAAAGCTAACATCTATCAGATTTATTTTGTCACTTGCAACAACATATGACTGGGAGATTGAGAAAATGGATGTGAAGACAACATTTCTTCATGGTAATCTTGAAAAATAAATTTATATGTCCTAGCGAGAGAACTTTGTGAAAAAGGTAAAGAAAATCTCGTTTGCAAGTTGAAAAAATCTCTGTATGGATTAAAACAATCTACTAGAATGTGGTACCAAAAGTTTGATATGTTTTTTTTGTCATTGGGATTTGTAAGATCAAAATCTGATCATTGTGTGTATTAAAAAGTTTAGAATGATCGTATTTTAATTATTTCCCCGTATGTGGATGATATGGTATTCATTAGGAATAATAAGTTTATGATTTCTGATCTAAAATCTCAGTTGTTTAGAAAATTTGAAATGAAAGATCTTGGTGCAACAAGGTAAATTCTGGGAAAGGAAATAACTAGGGACAAAAAGAGTAGAAAACTTTGGCTCATCCAGAGTAAGTATATTAACACTAGTAACTAGTTCTAGTTTTCTAGGGAACAAAGCTATCTATTGAAGATTGTCCAAAATCTCCTACTGAGATGGAGGACATGACCAAGGTGCCTTATGCAAGTGCAATTAGTAGTTTAATGTATGCAATGGTCTATACAACACCAAACATTGCTCAAGCAGTGGGAGTACTTAGTCATTTTATGGAAAATCCAAGGAGGCCACATTGTGATGCTATGAAAAGAGTATTTAGATATCTAAAAGGAACTTTAGAGTTTTCTTTGTGTTACCATGGAAATTTGGTTGGATCATAGAGGACTCTCAGGATTCGTGGGTATGTGGATTTTGATTGGGAAGGGGACATTGACAATAGAAGATCCACCAGTGGATATATTTCCATGGTGAATGGTGGTGTAGTTTGCTGGATGAGCAAGTGGCAGGCTATAGTCGCTTTGTCCACTATGGAGGTAGAATACATGACAGCTACACATGCTTGTAAAGAAGCAATCTGGTTAAAATGTTTGTGTTCTAACATTGGGTCTGATGCAGGGCAGATTACAATTTACTGTGATAGTCAGAGTGCTATTTTCTGGAAAAAATTCCTACTTTCCATGTCAATACGAAATATATTGATGTGTAGTATCACTTTGTACGAGATATGGTGGATGATGGAAAGGTTTGTTTAGAAAAAGTAGATACTCTAGGAAATGTTACAGATGGATTGATGAAACCAGTGAGCACAGACAAGTACAAGTGTTGTGCTAGTTTGATGGTCCTTGGTGCCCATGAATCTTAGTTGTTTCTAGATGCTCTAGAGGTGTTAGTAAGATCTTCATGAAGTGGGAGATTGCTGGAAAATGTGCCTCAAACTTATTGACATGAAACTCCTAAAAGAGAAAAATTGGTGAGACATTTGGACTATCTTGCCGACAAGCAACTTGGTCCTGAAGGTTTGAAATGATCATATTATTGTGACTAATGGTCGATCTTACAAATGGGATCCATTTGTATGACCTGAATAGTTGGCAAAATTTATATATCTCTCTGCGAAGGTAGGAGTCTGACCGATAGGTAATGATCGATGAGAATCTTATCGATGGTACTCCATTAGGCTAACTTTGGTCCTCGGTAAAACCTGGAAAGATCGAACCAATAGTAGTAGTCTTATTGATGGGTGATGATTCAAATGAGTCCCATTGATGGTTCTTCATTGGTGGGATGCATGACTTCGGCCTAACTTAGAGATATTTGTCCAATGGGTGAAGTTCAGATGATGGGGTGTGATCGGTGTGAGTCTGGCTAATGGTTCTTCATCAGTGAGAAACATGAGTTTGGTCTAGATTTAAGATCCTCTTTCAATGGTTAATGTATGGTTGAGGATTGCAATCAGAGTGAGTCTTGCTGATGAGATGAACAAGCAAGAACTTCATTAGTAGAACATGAACTATCGGATGACCTTTTCGAAACTTCCACTAAGGTGTGTACTCAACCCAATGGTCTTTGGTCGGGGAGACATCAACAATGTCTAAGCAATGGAATATTTGGAGATTGCAGTGTGACATTGTCAAATGGATGGTTTTAGCATTGGTGGGACACGGTTTGGTGTCTCACTGATACGCGATGTAGTTGAACTAGAAGATGGACTGAATTTTTGGTTGAAAGAACGAATCGACGATGGTGTTGAGAGAAACTATTGGGTGTGCCACTGATCATCGGTTTGATTAGCTATTGTTTTGAATTTTATTTTGTATGAGCATTGGAATAAAAAGACATAACGAAGTGTGTTAATTTCATTGTATTCTTTTGGAGAGCATTGTAAAAATGTTTTTCTATACAAGGTTGGTCAAGGAAATGTTGTTGTTGTATAATTGACATCTGAAAGGAGATTCTATAGCTTGTATGTAATTCAATTACTATAATACAAGTGATCTTTCTTTGGTGTGGTGGGTTTTTCTCTCATAAGGGTTTTCCCACATAAATCTTGTGTACAATTTGTGTATGTGTTTATTTCTCTATTTTGTTATTCCTTTCATGTGCATCTTAGTCGATTGTAATTATAAAATTTAAATACGTATCTACTTTCTTCTTTGAGTTTTGACATTAGGAGAGTTAGTTTTGCACCTTTAATTTTCCTAATAGTGTACTCTCAAGGAAGCTTCACTTTTTGAGCCAAGGCCAAATGGGCATTTGATCGACACCTTGGGTTGGTGATCTTAGGAGTTTTCCCCAAACTATAGTACAAAGGTGAATGTTTCCCTCGATCCAATAAATCCTAGTGTTGATAGATCAGTGGTGAATGTGGGCTCTATGGGTGCCTTTGAAGACCTGACTTGCTCTATTGATGGTAGGGTTGATTCCTATGATGTCGATTAGAAAAAAGAACCCTATGAACTAAACCAATCGTTAAATGAAAAAATGAATAAAGTGATATATATAACTGGAAATAGCATGAGAATGGAGAACCTTAATCCCTTCATGAGGTGATCAATGAACTCATTGAATTGGCTCAAGAGGAAAAATATGATCCTCTTGACGTACTCAATGAAGGCCAAAATTTGGAAGTAGATTGGTTAGTCAATGTTGGTGATGTTCAAACTAGGCATGATCTTGATGAGGCTGGCACATTCATGGTTTAGTAAAGACAAGATAAGATGTGAATTCACCAAAAAGAGGTTTGGTGAGGAGGTGGCTAAGTCCTCACCAAACTTTGGGGAAAATAAAATGCATGGGAGGATTCCTAATTCAAAAAACCTGAAGATCAATGGTGAGGCCAATGGGACAAAAAGATCATGGAGATGCTTAAAGTAGGGAAGGGGGATCCCCTTCCCAAATAAAAATGAAACTCTTAACCTATAATTTTAGGGGCATTAATGCTCCTAACAGGAGATGCCTGATGAAACATCATCTTGAGGTTGCCCAAGCCAAAAATTGTATGCTATAGGAAACAAAGTTGTGTTAAGAGGAGGTAGAGTCTTTTGAAAACTGGTTGGGATCTTGGAAGCTTCTAGTAGTTAATTTGGCTGGTTAGGAAGGTTATTTAGTGAATATTTGGTGCCCCAATATGGTTTCCTTGGCAAAGGTTGTGGCAAGCAACAGGTGGCTAGCTTGCAAAGTAAAAAAAAAGTTCATCAAGTTTGTGTTTTCTATTAGTCAATGTTTATGGTCCCCACACATGCATTAGAAAGTAGAGGGTATGGAACAAAATTTTGATCATCTATATTGATGCTATCTTTGACTTTTACATTATTGGGGGTGACTTTAATACTATCTTGCACACCATGGACAAGCATGGTGGGGTGGAAAATTTGAGGACTTTGTAGAGAGGAACCAGCTGATCAAAGTCCCAATGGCTAATGGTTATTATACATAGAACAATAGCGGCTTGGGTTATACTTAATCATTTAGAAGTTGGATAGATTCCTTTTGAAAGGAAATCTGGGTGCCTTCCCATACACCATGGAAACTAGGATTCATCGTTGTTTAGGATCAGATCAGTTTTTGGTTCTTCTTGAGTTTATAGGAGAGCAAATTCTAATCACATGTCAATTTATATTCAAGTGGATGTGGATGTAGGACCCAAATTTCAAAGACCTTATTGCTCAATGGTGGGTAGAGGTGGGGGTGGAAAGCTCAAAAATCTATATACTTGCCACAAAAATGAAACAAGTTCAGTGTAGATTAAAGGAATGGAATAGGGTTTGTTTCAAAAACATTTTTGAGGAAAAATGAAAGATTGAATAATATTTTAGGTTGTTGAATGAATATTTTTTTAGGATAGGTATGGAAAATGTTAGGTTCTTGCATGAGAAGGAATAGATGGAAAATCTAGGTGAGATTATGTCAAAGGAGGATATATTTTGGTGCCAAAAGTCTTGAGAGATCTGGCTTAATGAGGTTGATAAACACACAAAAAAAAATCACAATTATACTAAGTTTAGGAAAGAATTAAACAAAATATCTTGTATCAAATCTTGGGATGATAGGAAATTGGATAAATAAGAGGAAATGTCTGAGGTGACTGTTGATTCTTTTTAAAATCTCCTGAATGACTAGGAGGGTTCTAGGTGGGTTGATCAATAGAGAATTCTTGGGTGCATCCCAAAACTTGTCATAGATGAGAAAAATATGTTGTTAAAAAAGAGTTTCATAGAGGAAGAGATCAAGACTGCACTCTCTCAACTCCATCCAAATAATTATCTTGATATTGATGGGTTCCATGCCCCTTTTTGCTAGCATTTCTAGGACATTGTTGGCCCAGATGTCATGGCAGCATTAGAGAACTCTAGGGAAATGAGTAGGGTTCTAAATGATTTCAACACCACTTTCATCACCTTAGTCCTCAAAAATGAGAAGCAAGAGATGTTAGAGGAATTCCACCATATTTCTCTCTGCAACACAATATACAAAATCTTGGAAAAAGTTGTCACTAATCGGATTAAGGTAATTGTCCATGGTTTAATATCTAAGGAACAAATAGGCTTTGTGTTAGGCAAGTTGATCTTTGATGGGGTGATTATAGCCCAAGAGGCTATCCATTCAATCATAAACACTAGAGGGTAGTCAATGCTTTTCAAACCTGATATTAAATGACATATCATAAGGTAAATTAGAGGTTCCTATTCAAATTTATGGAGGCTTTTGGTTTTCATCCTCATTGGCTCAACTAGATTTTCAATTGGATTTCCTATCTAAAGTACTTAGTGTTGGTGAATGGTACTCCACAAGGCTTCTTGGGTGTATATAGGGGGATTAGATAGGGCAACCCTTTTCCCCATTCTTGTTTATCATTATGGTAGAAGCACTAGGTAGATCAATTACAAGGTCTGCTGAGCTGGGAGTGCTCAAGGGAATTCAAATTGCAAATGGACTTCCTTCTATTATGCATCAATAATTTGGTGATGATACCATGATTTATGGTCATGTGGGGCTTGAAGAGGCAAGGGTATTTAAAAGGATACTCTTAGACTACTCCAGGGATTTTGGGCAGGAGGTAAGTTTGGATAAATCAGTAGCATTTTTCTTCTTTACTAATCCCACTTTGGATAAAAAAATCTTGCAAATTCTCAAGTTTAGGAAGGGAAAGTTATCATGAAATACCTGGCTCTACCTCTCGTGACTGGGGTTCTGTCCAGTAAGCTATGGGATCCATTCATCACAAAGGTTGAGAAAAATCTATCCTCTTGGAAAGGTAGGTGGCTCTCATGGGCTAGGAGGCTCACTTTAATCAATTCAGTCGTGGTGGCCCTAATTATTTACATGCTCTCTTGCCTCCCTCTATCAGGGGGTGAACAACAAAATCAATGCAAAGATGAAGAATTTTTTATGGCAAGGTTGTTCAAACCAAAAAAATATATCTTTAATAAAGTGGTAGAATATTTGTAGATAGCAAGAGGCCGCTAGGGTTGGTTTCAATAATTTGGCCTTAAAAAAAAAGGCTTTGGATGCTAAATTGGCCTAGAAAATGTATACACAATAGGATCTCAAGTGGGTCAAACTATTAGAATCAAATTATTTGGAGGATGGGGAGACAAGATTCTTCAAGACTAGATCTCTCCCAAAAGGATCATGAGTTTGGAACTTTATAAGCAGCTATAGGGATTTGGTCTTGAACTTCCTATTTTGGGATATCAAGGATGGGAGTTCAACCCTCTTTAGGGAGGAATCCTGGGGCAATTTAAATAATATGGATGAGAATGATGCCTTGAGGCAAGTCAAGGAAGTGACAAAACAAGTCTAGGGTAGTCATGTAAGGGACTATTTGGATATCAAAAGGGTGGATGGTCACTTGGAATGGTAATGGAGAGATCCCAAGCTATTAGGGATAAGTAATAATGTGGTGTGACCTTAGGTGCTTACAATTCTCAAGATGGTTACAAAATTTTGTTCAAGCAACAAGAGCCAGCATCAGATATGTCTAGTGTGTTGTGTTAGAACATTAACTATTTTTTCAAGGTTAGTATCTTTTCTTGGGTAACGATCCAAGGTAGATTTTTTACTACTGACAGGTTTAATAAATTCAGCTTCAATGGGCCCTCCAAGTGTGTACTTTGTAAATATTTGGAGGAAACTATAAATCATCTTTTCCTTAATTTCCCCTTTACTGCCAACTGCTAGAATTTTATCTATGCAAAATTAAATTGGAGCATGACATTACAAAAAAATTTAGTAAGTTTGTTCAGAAGTTGTCCAATATTTTGTATTAGATCTATCTTTTTTAGTCTTTGGTGGTAATTCCTCTCACTCCTTCTATGGGATATATGGAAAGAAAGAAACCAACGTATCTTTTAGAATGCAACAATACCATTACCATATTATCTCAATAAGGTTGAAGCTTGTTTGGTGGAGCTGGTAAACAAGAACAAAAAAGGTGTTTCAATCTAAAAATTTATTTTCTAGTTGGAATGTGAAGATGAAATAGAATTGGAATGGATTGAATGTCCCATCTTGTGTTGGCTCTAGTGGTCTCATAGCTCAAGTGGAATGGAAGAATATAAAATGGAAAACCCCTAATCATGGATAGTATAAGTTAAATTTTGATGGGGTATCAAAGGTAACCTTGGATAGTTAGGGGATAGCTATATTGTAAGGAATTGGGTAGACATTGTTGTTGGAAAGAATTCTCAACCTCTTAACTTGGGCACTAATAACATGGTAGAATTGTAGGCAATGAATCTTGGAATCAACTTGTCTATGAAACTAAAAATAAAGAATGTGGTAATCAAGGGTGACTCAATGGTAATCATCAACACCTTGTACATGGGGAAACTTAATATTTGGAAGAGGGGTTTTGAGAACTATACAATCAATCACATTCTTTGCAAAGGTAACCAAGAAGCGAATCTACTTTCAAAGCTTGGGGTGGATGGGACTTCTCTGAAAGAGATTTCCAACCTCGAGGGTGCTACTTGAAACATTCTTCTATGGGAGGTTGGGTGGGTGCCAATCCATAATGAAATGTGTGGAATGGTCATCACATTGGTAGGTGAGATGGATCTTAGGTGAGTGTGGGTGATATTTTTCACTTTTTGACAACAATAGTAATCATGTTTAGATATTATCTACAATATTTGGGTCATGTCATACTTTTTTAGTAAGATTTTGGACTCGTGGCATACGGTTATAGGGTCATGTTATTTCAAGGTATTCATAAAAGGTGGTGGGGATGGGTCATTAAGGCAATCCTACATTGGAAATCTAACAATATTTTGATTCCCTTGATGTCTAGCTAGCAATATTATTTAGTATTTTCTCTATTCTATTATGGAAAGGTTTATTTTGTAAGTTTCAATGAGGGAATTGGACATAGGTGGAATGGACACCCCTATCCAACTTCTAAGTTTCAAGTGTCAAATGGCCTTTTTAGGTCTGGTGACATTACTTCAGTTGAGCCGAATCATCCATCACTTGGATTATATCACATTAGCTATGATAAAATGCATTACAAGTAAGGGTTTCATGGTGGGCACCGAAGGTTATAGGCTTGATACCAACATTTCATCAAGGGTTTTGGTTGGGTTGCTGGATTCGAATATTCCAAAGGTTGAGACAAAGGTGATTATGAAGCATTTGTTTAAGAAAGACTTGCTCCTGGGGTTAGAGGAGTCCTTAGCCATAGCCTCCCTAGGCATTTCCATTCCTCATCCACATGACTTAAAGCTCTTAGTGGACCCAAATGCACTAGTGAAATTCTATCATTTCCTTCAATAAATTAATAGCCTGGAGCTAGTGGAGCATCGACATTTTGCTTTGGTGGGTGTGGACTTCCTTGAAAAGAAGTTTCGATTGGTGGTGATGTAGAATTCGACCTAGAAGTATGAGTTTTAATTTTTTTCCCAAAATAATCCCTGGTAATTGGGCTAGGTGTGCATCTCTATGCTTTACTAGGTGGTGGTATATTTAATAGTAAATAGGGTATATGATTTTCAGTTTGGGTTGGTTGTTTTCACAACTTTTAATATAATGTAGTAGCAAAGTCTAGTATATATGTAGCTAGTTTTGGGGGATTTCGACCCTACGTGGTCATTTTAGATCTAGTCTGGTCTAGTCTGGTCATCAATTGTAGTCTATGTTGCCCCTCAGTCATGGGATAACATTGTATCAACTTTTTTTTATATTAATATAAAACCTTATCTTACCTATCAAAAAAAATAATATAAATATTTATATATATTTAAAATATTCATAAATAATATAATATATTATAAATTACGATATACTAAGATAAATTAATATATACTAGGAAATATTAATATGAATATAATATACATTATATTTAATATAAGGTTTTATTTGTTATTTTATATAAATATAATATTATATATAATAATATAATAACTATAAAAATATATATTATGGAAGGGATATCCATTTATTTTAATTATAAATATTAATATAAAATAAATTATATTTAATATAAACATTATATATTTTATATTAGATAAATATAATATTATGTATCATAATATAAAATATATTATAATAAAATTACAAGGAGCTTAGAGAAATATATACATCTATCTCTTTTTCTCTTTCTCACCTTCCCTTTGTACTTTTGTCTATCTCCACTCATCCTCTCCCTCTCTACCTACATTTCTCTCAATCTATCTCATTCTACCTCTCCCTTCCTCCCACCTTCCCCCCACTTTCTAAAACTCACACATGCCTTTCCCCCTCTACTTCTCTCTATATCCTCTCCCTACCTTCATCCCTCTCTACTCTCTATATCCCCTTTCCCTCCATCCCTCCAACTGTACCACTCTCTCCACTTATCTTCCCCTTTATCCCTCACTCCCTACCTTTGTCTCTCTTCCTCTCTCTATCCCTTCCACCCTACCTCCCTTTCTCTCTACATACCCCTATGTTTACCTCTCCCTCCCCCCTCTCTCTTTGTAACTCTCCCACCCTACCTCTCTATCTCTTTACCTACCTCTATCTATTCCTTACAACTTACCTCTCTCTACACACCCCTCCCTCCCTCCTTCCCTCTCTCTCCATCCCTCCCTCTCTCTATCTCCACTCACCATGTCTCCCACTCCACCTAACTTTCACTCAGTAAATCTCACCCCACCTCTCTTCCTACCTACCTATCCTTCCTTTCCAACTTCCCCCCTCTCTTTACTTCTATCTCCCCTACCCTCTCTACTTCTCCCTATCTTTTTTCACTCCCTCTACCTACCTCTCCCTCTATTGTTTCTTCCTTACCTCTATCTACCTACCTCTCCATGTCTTTTTCATTTCCTCTCTCTTCGTCCATCCCTTCCCCCATCCCTTTATACTTATTTTTGTGTCTCCCCTCTCAGCATCCCTCCTAACCTTCCTCTCCCTCCCTTGTCCCTATTTCCCCTCTCTCTCCCCACCTACCCATCCCTTTATATTTATCTCCCTCCTTCCCTCTCTCCCCACTCTATCATGCCCACCCTACATCTCCCTCACTCTACCTACCCCTCTCTCTACCTCATCCTCCTCCCCTCTTAGATACATGAACTCTCTCTCTACCTCTCCCACCCTACCTCTCCCTCTCTCTAACTACTACTCTCTATTCCTTGCACCTTACCTCTCTCTACCTACTTCTCCCTATCTCTCCCCTTCCCTCTTTCTCTCACTCCATCTATACCTCCCTCTATCCCTCCAACCCTACCTCTCACTAGATCTCCTTACCCTTCTCTCTCTCACATACACACAAACTATATATACCTCTCTCTCTCTAACACACAAACACACACATAACCTCTTTCTCTACCTATCCCACCATACCTTTGTCTCTCTACATACATTTATATTATTTACACCTTACCTATCTTCCTCCTTCCCAAACAACCTCTCTCAACCTACCCATACTTCCCTCCCTCTCACTCTCTATATACCTACCTCTCCCACCCTACCTCTATCTATCTCCCTCCCATCCTCTTTCTCTCCCTCCCTCTATCCTTCACACCCTAGCAATTCCTATATCCCTCCCTCCATATATATCCCTCTCACACACAACCTCTCTCCACCTACACCCCTCCCTCCCTAACTCTCTCTCTACCTACCTATCCTACCCTACCTCTCTATTTCCTTCCTCCCCTCTTTCTCTCCCTCCCACTATCTCTCCCATGCTACCACTCCATATCTCCCTCCTTCCCTCTCTATCTCTCTTGCAAACCTCTCTCTACCTACCCCTCCCTCTCTCACTAACTCTCTTTATACTTATCTCTCCCTCTCTCGCTAACTCTTACTATACCTACCTCTCATACCCTACCTATCTCTATCTCCCTCCTTCCCTTTTTCTCTACCTTCCTATATCCTTCCAACCCCACCCTTCCCTTTCTCCCTCCTTCTCTCTCTCTCCCTCACACACATAGATATCCTCCCTCCCTACATCCCTCTCTCTCTATCTCCCTTCTTCCCTCTTTATATTCCTCCCTCATTTCCTCTCTCTTTCCCTCACATACACATAACCTCTCTCCACCTACCCTTCTCTCTCTCTAACTCTATCTCTCTCCTTCTCTATCTTCCTCTATCCCTCCCACCCTACCACTCCATATCTCCCTCACACACCCACACAAACTCCCTACCTCTCTCTCTCCCTCCCTATATTCCTCCCACCCTACCACTCCCTATATCCCTCCTTAAATCTCTCCCTACATCTATCTCTCCCACCCTACCACACCCTATCTCCCTCCTTCCCTCTCTTATTCCCTCCTTCCCACACAATCTCTCTCCACCTACCCCTCCTTCCCTAATTAAATATCTCTATACCTCTCTCCCTCCCTACCTCTATCTATCTCCTTCTTTTCCTCTTTCTCTCTCTCCCTCCTTTCATCTCTCTCCCTCTCACCTGACATCTCTCCTCTCTCCTCTCTCTCTCTCTCTCACACACACACATGCACACATGCACACACACATGCACGTACATGCACGTGTGCACACATACACACACACAATCCCTCTCAACTTACCCCTACCGTTATCCCTCCCTCAGTCCCTCTCTCCCTCCTTTTGTCTCTATCACTCTCTCTATACATACCTCTCCCACACTCTATCCTTCCCACCCTACCTCTCCCTATCTCCCTCCTTCCCTCTTTCTCTCCCTTAGGAATATATCCCACACACTACAACTATGTACCTCCCTCTTTCTCTATCCCCCTTACACACACAACCTCTCTCTATCTAACCCTTACTCCCTCCCTCCCTCATTAACTCTCCCTATACCTACCTCTCCTACCCTATCTCCCTCCTTCCATATTTCTCTCCCTCCCTCTATCCTTTCCACCTTATCATTCACTATCTCCTTCCCTCCCTCTCTCTCCCTCACGCACACAACATCTCTCCACATAAACCTACCTCTCTACCTAACTCTCTCTCTATACCTACCTCTCCTACCCTACCTCTCTATCTCCCTCTTGCCCTCTTTCTCTCCCTCCCTATATCCGTCAAACCCTACCACTCCCTATCTCCCTCCTTCCCTCTCCTCTCTCTCCCTCCCTCCCTCTATCCATCCTACCCCACCTCTCCTCTCCCTATATCCCTCATTCCATATCTCTCTCCCTCCCACCTTACCTCTCCCTCTCTCTCTACCTCTCTCTCTTTCTTAATCTCTCTATTTATATTATGATGTTTATAATAATACAATATAAAACATAAAATATAATATATTTGAACATAATATTAATATTTAATATATAATATAAATTATAGTATATTAATATTAATATATAGTATGCATTAGTGTATATTAATATGAATATAATATATAATATATATTAGAATAGATTAATATTATTATAATATATAATATTTATATTATATAAGTATAATATTATAATATTATATTGTTTGAGTAATATAATATAATATATATGTGTTTTATATTTGATTGTTAACTATGATATAATAGATATCCATTTTTCTTTAATAACCAAATATTCATTTTGTAAATCTTGTTTTCACACAAAGGTATAAGCTTTACAAAACAAACATTAGTTTTGCTTAACAAAATGGATATCTATTTTTCTTAAGGTAAAATATATCCATTTTGTTTGAGTGTAAAAAATGGCCAAAATTCCATTTGGGTTTTTCAACAATCCCCACATGCTATTTTCTCTTAGGAATGTCGTGATTGTTATCTATATTATAGATAAAATTTCAATTTTTTAGTAGTCTTTTACACAAAGTTTATCCTATCAATAAACAAGGTATGTGTTTGAGTTGGGATAATGGGAACCAATAGTCTTTGTAAAGTGAAAAGGTAGATTAAATGTCAAGCGAATGAAATCAAAGCAAGTAGGTAGAATGATAGATTACAAAAGAGGGTGGAAAGAAAAGGTATGTCTAATTATTTTCAAGGATAAGCTCCTCTTTACCTTTAAATGGAATTGAAAGTGACCATGATATTGAATTTGAAAATATTGAACAAGAAATTGAAATTGAAAATTTTGAACATGAAATTTTAAATGTTAAGCATGAAACTAAAATAAAAATGTTGAAAACAAAATTTAAATTAAAAGGTTTGAACATGAAATTGAGAAACAAAATTTTGAACATGAAATTGTAAATGCCGAGCATGCAAATGAAAAATGGAAATGGTTAACATAAACTTTAAAATATTAAAAAATATGATGAAATGACTATTGATAAGAGTAATATCATAGAAAAAGAATAAGGAATATGTGAAATTTTATTGACAAATATTGATATACATCCCATGAAGTTGAAAACAGACTCCATAATCAAATTGTTCATAGTATTGATGGAATCAATAAGAAAAAGGAAACAATGAATGTCAATGTATCTCCAAATTACATAAAAAGAGAGGATATTTGTAAAGAAGAAAATGAAATACTAAATCCACTTATTTGTAATGATTCCAATAAAAATCCTCAATATTAAAGAACCTCAAAATGTTTACTTGAAATAGATGAGAACATAATAGATAAACTTCAAGGAATGGTCCTCACAAACCATTTGATTGTGGGCTACCAAAATGTTCAATCAATATGCTTCCAATAAGATATTAACCAAAAAATGTCATTTTTTTGTATAATTGCTAAAGTATTTAAAAATGAGACCATTACTAAAGAAATTAAAGATTAGTGCAAATAGAAAGTTTGATTTAAATAACATATATTATAGTTAAATATATTTTTAATGCATTCAATTCTATTGGAAATACTAGTAAGTAAAAATATTAGAGAGTTTATCATAGATTAATAATATCTTTAGTAAGAAATCAAACAAGAAAGGCTCAATTGTTGAGGAAAACATGTGTTGATTTAAGGATAAATCGTAAAACATTGTCAAAAGTACTAGCGATAAGATCAAGACTAGATAGTCTCCTCAAAATGAAGCTTGGGATTTTATTGGGAAGCTTGCATGAGTTGATAAGAAGCTAACTAATACCACAAGGGATGAAGAATTTTTTTTTTGGTACTCTAACTCTAGAGTATCACCAAATGTAAAAGATATTTTAAAATTAAGAATTGGTGATCGAGACCACACACCAAATTCTAAACATTTCTTAGAGAATAGGAAAACAACATTTTACAGACTATTTTGTGAAACATATCCAAATTTAAAAATATCACAAAGGGCATTCAAATCTTCTAAGTCATTTTATTGTTTGCATCTTTAAATTTTCAATACATGTTGCAAATACCATGTGGATTTTTTTGTGTATCATGAACTATTAAACAATATTCATTCTACTTTGCATACTAATGAAATTCTATAGGAGTGTGATGCAATACAACTACCAAGGTCATAGATGGACTTATTAGATTTATTTTATGTTCTAGAGGTGATGGTTACATTTTCTATAAACATGATTGTTTAAATGAAAATTATTTGTAATGTAGTGGGTTATAAAATTTTATATCATGTATTCATGAGGGAAATTAGCATGATTTTGGAAAGAAAATAGTTGAGAAAAAGAGATTTGAGATAGTGAAATATATTTTGAAGAGTGGAGGTGAAGGTTCTAGAGGTGAATTGGTTATAAGAGATGTAAGTATTGTTTATTTTATTTCAAAATTTAAGATTTTTTTTACATGTATGAAGACACAACCATAGGTCTACATTGTTAGATCAAAAATTTGAAATGTTTAAGGATTTTTTCCTAATTGGAACTATCATCTTTCTAGTTTATTTTGTAGAGAACTACACATTGCAACCACAAAATCAAGTCTAATCTCAATATTAAAATTCAATTCAGGTTGCTATTTTTGTTAACATCATATAAAAACATGCTAGAAGAGAAGGAAGATAGTTAGGGAGTACCATTTTACATGAGTGATGATCAATATAATTCATCAAAGTATGTACAATATTGTTTTAATAATTTTTTTGTTCTTGCAAGAAAATATATTACAATGGTTCAACATCTCATTTGGTAAGATAAATGCATTGGTTAACTCAAGAATTAACATATATTTTATTGGTTGAGTAGAATGCATGTAGAGAGAATTATACCTCATATTTGGATTTTTTTGAAGATGGGTATGGAAAAGAGAGAATGGTGGAGCAAGTGCAAGTGTATAGAGGGTTCTACTTAAAGAAAAACTAAGGATTAGAGGTGGTTTTGCATTCATTGGTATAAATTGAATTCTTGAGTGATGTAACTATGCATTGTCACAAGGAGTGGCACTTGATTCAGAAATGTTTAGGTTCTTATAGCTGGTTAATGAAGGTAAAGTGGGAGAGATATTAGTTGGTTGATTCATTTTGAAGCTCATATGTAAGTACATGGACTATTTGGAAATGAGATTTACCTTCTTTTTATTAGATTTGTATAAAATATGATTGGGGTAGTTATGATTCAAGTGATTGGGTAGATACATGGATTCCATAATATCTAACCCCTTTATATGGAGCTCATTCATCTTTACTTGATGAAATGGAAACTTTATTTAACTATGACCATGTTTTAGACCTTGTACAACTAGGACATATTTACATAGTTGTTGCACCACATGGGAATGAAGAGAGATCAGATTATTGGTTTCCATGATGTGTTCAAAGAAATAAAAATTTAACACTACCTAAGGCAAGTGATAATGAGTTCACATATCCTACAAGATCAATTGCTATTATTGGAACTTGGTTACAAACATCTATGATTAGAATAAATGGAATTGTTAAATCCGAGGACTTTGGAAAGCACAAAAACATACTCATGTATTCACCCCTAGTTGTAGAAAAAAAAATTACGTTATTGAAGCATCATGCAAAACCAAGAAAAAAGGAACTATGGACAATTACTATTGTTGATCATGAAGAAATTTTGAGAAATTTCAAGATAAGAGATGACCCCTCAAGCACACTTGAGTAGTGGATATTTTTTTTCTATGGGACAAGTATAGTATTGTTTATCTTATTTAGATTCATGATATCTATGGGTTGAGTTAAAAGTACATTAAAAAAATTCATAATAATTAACTAGTATATAAAAAATATAGGTTTTTTGGATAAAAAAGGTATATTTCGAAGTGATTCAGATCAATACATCAACCATTTTGTTATAAGTACAATTAGGTTATGATGGTAATGCATTGACATATAATTCATAATTAGTGATTCTTAATCTTTCATCATTTTTGGTTTGAGAGAATGTTTAATTAAAAATTTGTAGTCCATGTTTCTTATGCTCATTTATTGTCTATATTTATATGCAAGTCTATTTTACTCAATTTTGGAGCAATAAGTGGTTATAATGATAATAAATCCACCATTATTGAGTTCCAAATAGGTCTTCCTTAACAATTCACTTGTTTATATGTGTAAGTTTTTTGGAGAATAAACGTATATTTTCAAGTGAATCAAATCAATACATATATGGTTAGGTTATGAGTACAATGAGGATATGATGGTAATTCATCAACATATAATTCATAATTAGTGATTCTTAACCTGGCATCATATTTGGTTTGAGAGAATGTTCAGTTTAAAATTTATATTTCATGTTGCTTATGCTCAACAATTTGTCTATATTATATGCAAGTCTACTACACTCAATTTTGGAGCATGAAGAGGTTAAAATGAAAATAAATAGACCATTTTTGAGTTTCAAATAGGTCTTCAAGATTGATTTTCTTAAAAATTCTCTTATTTATACATGTATGTTTCTTGGAGAACAAAGGTACATATTTTTAATCAAATTAGGTAAATACATCCACAGTTGTATTATGAGTACAATGAGGTTATGATGATAATTCATTGATATATTTCATAAGTAGTGATTTTTTATCTTCTATCATATTTTTTGGGATAATGTTCAGTTAAATTGTTTTAGTTCATGTTGCTTATGCTCAAAAAATTAT
The DNA here is from genome assembly GCA_007115665.2 of Sequoiadendron giganteum. NCBI lineage: Eukaryota > Viridiplantae > Streptophyta > Pinopsida > Cupressales > Cupressaceae > Sequoiadendron > Sequoiadendron giganteum. The sequence continues at coordinate 129,741,266 of CM021108.1, read as the reverse complement.
GTATATTTGTATGCAAGTCTACTACACTAAAGTTTAGAGTATGAGGAGATTACAATGACAGTAAATCCTCCATTATTGATTTTCAAATAGGTCTTCAAGATTTCTTTTCTTAACAATTCACTTGTTTATATGTGTAGGGTTTTTAGAGAATTTCAAGTGAAAGAAAGACAATTGACATTAATAGTTATAACTTTTTTAGTGGTCACATATCATTCAAAAGTTTTCATCCACATATAATTCTTAAGTAGTGATTCCTAATCTTCCATCACATTTGATTTGAGAGAATGTTTAGCGAAGAATTTCTAGTTAATGTTTCCTATGCTCAATAATTTATGCATATTTATATGTAGGTCTATTGCACTCAAGTTTGGAGCATGTTGAAGTTACAATGACAATAAATCCACTATAGAGATGAGATGATAATGGCATGTAGTTGTAGTGTAGGAAAATGCACACCCTTGCATTTTCACACTTGTTTGGGCCCACCTTCCTTTATTTATCTTTATTTATTTCTTAATTGGTCATATTTTGTATCCACAAGCCTAATGAACTATATCTTTTTCTGGTAAATCCTGAAAAATATTAATGAATAAATGATAATTTAATGATTCTACATGTCCTTGATTTTGAGTTAGGACTAAGACACCACCTAGGGAGTGTTTGTCCCCATAAGGTCTTGGGACACCCTTTCCAGTGGAACCTTTAATGGGACCCTTTTTGGAGTCTCTACCCCAAGTTTTTAGGACTTGGGACTAAGACGCCACCTAGGGTGTCTTAGTCTCCCTTAAGCTTTTTTCAAGATTTAATTTTAATTTTTTTCGAGATTTGAGCTCCTTTAATTAATGATTTTGTAATGCCCCACCTTGCAACCCTAAATGAAGTTGTAATTAACAACTTAAGTGAACCAATTTTTTTTTATAAAGTGTAGTTAACATACACATTCACTTACTAATTAACAACAACCTCTAAGGCTACAAGGTTAGGATTACATAAACCCACACATACATATTACATATAACCAAAGCATTATGAGCTTTATGAAATAAACATCATACATCATAAGAATACCACATAACATAATAAGATATTCAACCAAGATACCATCTCATAATCATTACCTTAATCCAATAGTTACAACACTCATTCCCAGAATGAGACAATAGTACATAAGATTACAATTACAGAATTCCACCTCATAAACATAAGAGGGATAAAATAACTTATACAATCTAAAATATTACAATGCAAGAAAATACAATAAGAGCTGCGAGTTGTCCATCTGGATGTCTCGCCACCAAGAACTGAAGATCAAGGGGGACCCAACGATTTTGGTGCATGCTCCACCCAACCAATGTGGTATCCGAAGGCCCACCCCCCATGCTAGGAGATAGTAACAAGGTAACATGGACAAAGATCTACAACCAATAACCAAAGGCAGACTCATACTGACTCATACTGATATAACCAAGCAAATGAACTAACAGGTACAACTCAGTCACCATACAAGTACAAATCAAGTACAGCTCCAACATCACTGACATAGGTCACATTGCTTCCAAACATAATATTAATCAAGTATGTTCATCGAATTATACACATAACATAATTAACAACAGTTGTCTTAGATAGAGTGTCATCCTAATCATCTAAGTATTGTTTTAGTTATCACTTGATTAAATAACTTACAATGAGTTATCCTTGACACCACTTCGGGTGCCGACCCCCATTACAAGCCACTCTTCTACTAGACAACACACACACACACCATCCAAACGTCAATGGAACATAAGTGCAACAAACAAGATAACATGTCTACTCCTTTCTCAGGAGGTGACAAAGATGAACCCATCTCCAAACACTAGAGGTAACATCTATAACAGAACCGCTCCTGACTAGGATACGCACATTACAAAAACCACTCCTTTCTCAGGAGGCAACAAGACGAAACGACATAACAAGGTCACTCCATACAAGGAGACACGGATCCCGTAATCCACTCCTAAACCAAGGAGGTGCAAATATCCCCGTTCGTGAAAACTGGGTACTAACATAGACACAACCTCATGCACTATCAAGAGAATTCACAACAGGTTGACATCACAACGACAACCCTCACAAACAACAGACCATCTGGAAGACTTATAAACTAACAGGTATTCAACCCATTTTCAAAGCATAAACATGAAAGACATAATCATTGAAGGCAATAGAACAAACTGCATTTGGATACTCTAAATCCATTTCTCAATTCATTACGTAACTCATTATATTGATAAAACTGAATTAAGAATTCATCTTTTCAGATAGGGGAGAAATTAAACTAATATTTAATTCTCTAATCGCTCTTAACAAAATAAGTATTTTCAACTATAACTCAAAACATTTTGCTTTAAATTAAATAACCAATTGCCCTTGTAAATTAAATCATTATAAAATTAATCAAATTAACATTTGGTCTCTTCCATAACTTATTGTGTTAAAATAAGATCAATATTTGGACTATAACCCAATATCATATATATATTTTTCCAATTAAATCAAATTAATAATTGGACCTTTTACACATGAATTTAAATTTCACAATTAAATCTTAAATTATGCATTCTTTAAATCAGATATTTAACTCCTTCAATTAAACTTTAACATGCCATTTTAGAATAAACAATAATTTCCCCATACGTTTATAATTTTATTTCCACTAATCTAATATACAAATTTTATTTAAAATAATATAAATAAATATAATACTTTAATATTATAAATTATAATATAAAATATTATTAAATAATATTTTAATATTATAATAACAATACATAAAATATTAATATTTATAAATATCAATTTATTATTATTTTATTATCAGAGCAGCCATGGAAAAATGACTTAACAACAGTCTTGTGTTTCAAGCATAACTCAAAAACTACGATCTGGATATTTGTGATTTTTTTACAAGGATAAGAAAATTCCAAGGTGCAGAAACCCTTTAAATTTCCTAACAACCTAGTTTGTGTAAGTGGAGTTATACGCGACGCAACCAGACCATTTTACCATGAAAAATATAACTACCTTGCGGATTTTAAAATTCATTTTTTAATAATAAACAGAGGGTTTCATTTTCTAAAAACATTCTAAAAACATTGCTCAATCTCTATGTTTGAATCCAAAAGAAAATAATTGATTTCCTCAAACAAATTAAATTCAACTAAGGTTTTCACAATTTTCACTCAGGAATTTTCACAAAACAAAAGCTACAAATTTATTTGATTCTTTTCTTCTAACAACAAATTTATTTTCTAAAACAGATTTAACAAACAAATCTTTAATCACTACTATTTTAAAAACAATCAAGAACAATAAAAACATAGAAGAAAACCTGGCTCAAAAAGCTATAGGAAGAGATGGATTTCTGCTGCAAGCCTCCTCCAAAGATTTCCTGAATTTTCTTCAATCATCCAATGAATCCAATCCAAAACCCAAAAAATGCAAACAATCTTTCCTCCAATCAATTCTAAAATCAAACTTTCTTCAAACCCTTCCTTTGTGCAAATTTTTCCAAAATTTCTTCTCTGCTATAAAAATGAATTTTTCTAAAAAACTTTTCTCCCTCAAATTAAAACACGCCTTCCTTATAAATCAAAAATACCTAATATAACCCTAATTCACATTGCATGCAAATTAGATATTAATTTCAATTTCAATTTCAATTTCAATTTTTACAAACCTAATTCACATTGCTTGCAAATTAGATATAAATTTCAATTTTTCAAAAACCCATTTTTAATTTAAAATGCAATTTGAAATAATAAATTAATTTCCAAAGTTGAAACTCATTTCCCAAATAAACATTTAATTACAATTTCCAATTTAATTCCCACACGTTGAAATTAATTTCCAAAATTAATTTTAATTCTTTTATTTCCTTTCATTTTCTTGCATCACATTTAATTAATTAATTTAATTATTTAATCACTAAATTCAACCCCCTTGGATTAAATTTAATTGATTAAATAAATTAAATATAATTAATTAATTTTAAATATAAACTTTTATCCACATTGCGTTATTTAAATTAAACAATCATCAACATGATTTAAATGCAATTATTCTAAATATCTATTTCCAAATCAAGAATCCTTCAGAATTAAATAACATTAAAGCAAGACCAACAATGACTTGACACACACGACTGACGACACACTAAGGCTAGGGTGTAAACTTGACACATGTTACCTAGCTACTATCTACCATTCAACTAAACCATTGGATCGACATGCTCAAACCTGTGAACCCAGGTGGAGTCGATGTCATGTACCTACAATCCTGCAACCAAGTAAACAACATCATACAATATATCCAGCATATAATACACACCGTGAAGAAGGAATTACGGATTCGTAGGGCGCTCGCAAGCGAGTGATGTGAACCCGTCTTCTTCACCAATACACTCATCAAAACTAACACTTCCATCATAATCCAATAATTTCATAATAACATCTCATGTTAATTTTACAACATCATTGATCCATTAAAGCATGAGAAACACTAATTAGGTCAACACATCACACAATAATAGTTATCGCTCAATAGTAGCGATCAAAACATCATAACAAAATGTATCCATTATCAAAGTAACTACAACCACACATAACATAAAGTAAACCGAATAACGAGCAAAATGGAGGGGTATTACAGATTTCATATGTTGCCTTGTTATTGTGTAATTTTGGGATATTAAGCATGCATAAGTACAAATACAAGGTTATTTCACTCATTTCTCATCCTAGTAGTGACTTGAGTAATGATTCCTAAGGAAATTTTATGAGATCAAGAGAAATTCTTGAAGCATTTGGATCCATCATCAAGATTCAAGAATCATATCAAGGATATTGTTGCATCATGTTTGTTATTATGCTAACATTTATGATATAGGGTTTATGATTGAATAAAGTGGTTCAAATATCAACAACATTCAAGAAAGATTCAAGAACCACATTCATTACATCCATTTCAATCATATTTGAAACACCTTAGGGCATGTACAGGATCATCATGGAAAAAATAGGCCCTTAAGTGGCAATAAAATTCAAAAAAATCAGAGTTAGGCAACTTGACGTAAAATTTTGAATACATTAACTATATTATTTCAAAAATATGTAAGAATAGAATTTATTTCCAATTTAATCTAGTTTCTAAACTACTAGGTTTATTTAATTTAAAAAAAAATCTATTTGGTGAAAAATTGAAATTTCAATGTAGTAGTACTTAAATTTCAGGGAAAAAATAAGAAGTAGGTGTTTGTCTGACCACCCTAACCACAATAAAATGATAATATATTTTTATAAGATTTTAGATATAAGTAGAAGACTCATGTCCTGATGTGATGCATATTTTTTTGTAATTTTTTTTCCAAGTAAATAATTAATTATGAGTTTTTTATTACAACTTTTTAAAAATATAAAAACTTGTATGTTTGACCACCTTAACTTGGTCAAAACTTCATGAAATTCGATTTTTTTTTTTTTAATCCTATATTATGTGAAACATAGAATGTGACGCATGTTTCAAATTAAGAAAATGTGATACCCTTTGAAAGCTATAGATGTTTTTCAATCAGCCTATCAATCAGGACTTTAGTCATAATTCAAATAGAAAATGAATAATAATTAGTTATTAAATTCAAAGTAAAGCATAATTTATATTGGTGGAAAGCTAAGAATCTCCTTGAAAAACCCTTTTCATTTCATCAATTTTGGATTAAAAATAAAGTCGTTGGCCACATGGGCCATCATATCACTTACATATCACCACTTTTTGGCCCATCATGATCCTACACATAACCCTTATTACAAGGATTTGGTGAGTTCCAATATAACACTTTTTTCATTCATCATTTCCTTCCATTATTTCATTTTGTTTCAAGGATTAATTACCAACAAGTGATTTGACGAAGGAAAACCCCCATTCACTAACAATCAACAAGTTTTTCCTCTCTTACATGTTTGTGTTTTCAGACTTAGGTTGAAGGTCATTTGAATTGAAAAGTTGTAAAGTTGCAAAGTTGTCATCTTCATAGAAATTCACTTATAGGCCAGATCTAGTGGTTTCAGGACTTGAGATCTGAGAAGAAGGAAGTGGAGAAATTGAGCCTTAGGATCACATTTTGAGATTTCAAAAATTCAAGACAATACTAAGTCAACACCTAGGGAATCTTAGTCCTCCCAAAGCTATTTTGCAGATATTCTTTCAAATCCAGTTTTGGCATTTGAAGATTCTACATCTGCCCCAAAAAACAATGAGACTAATACAATAGTAAGGGAATCTTAGTCCTCCCTAACATATTTTCATAGAATTTTTTCATTTCCAAAATCCTCATCACATTTCTAGACTTCCCAAGTACGCACATCCTAACTTACTGATGCTTAATTTTGTCATTTTCATCCATCATTTGACTTGCTTTACTAGGTTTTGTGAGTTGAATGTTAAGTTGTCTTGTCCAAGATTTTTCTTAGTGGGGAACCCTTTAAAGCCTAAAAGAACCTCTCCTAGGTCTTCCCTATTGAGAATTGAATCACCTTTAAGGTTGATAGTCAATCTAATTTGGGATCCTAGGACATTCCTGAATGACCTGAAGAGAATAGGTGGACATTCTTCCCCATCCCCATTTTTTTTACAATTCATTTTGGTGAACACGACATTTTTGAGCATTCATTTTCTGATTTGGAGCTCATTAAAGTCATAGATCTAGCTTGCATTCATTCTTGCATTGCATCTTGCATTAGTGAAAGTGCATCTAGGGTTTCTCATACTTGCATTAGTGAAAGTGCATCTAGGGTTTATCATATTTACATTAGTGAAAGTGCATTTAGGTTGCATTTTTTTTCTTTCTTGTATCATCTTATCTCATTGAAAAACTTAAAAGTGCATCTTCAAACCATCCTAATTGCATTGAGGAAGATTATTATTTCATTCAAAATTCAAAAAAATTGCATCCAATTGCTTGTCATTAGTCACTTTTTCTTCCATTCATTTACACATTTTCCTATTTTTAAACATCAGGTCCCTAGCTAGCAACATGGGAACACTGTTATCAACTCAAATTTTGCTATTTTTTTTGAAGAAAACCCCTATTGGGACTAAAACACCCTTACTGGCATCTTAGTCCCTCTGTGGGTTTCTAGCTCAGAACCCTATTTTAGTTGTGGGCTTTCTGTTCCACTTTCTATACCCTCCAAATTCCTTATGTAGAACCAAGACACCCTTGTTGGTGTCTTAGTCCCTTTTGACTTTGAAGTTGTAATTTCTAGGGTTTCAATTTTCATTTTTTTCACTTTTGTTTGTTATCATTGGTTATCTATTTCAATGGTTTGACTTTTTGTTGCATTAATTTCACTAAATCTAGTTTAAATTCCTTCATTTCATGCATTTCTCAATTCTAAATTTTCATTTAAAACATTTCATCTTTCAAGTTGTTGCATAGTGTTGTAATGCCCCGCCAAGTAACCTTAAAGGAAGTTGTAATTAATGACTTAAGTGAACCAATTTTTTTTTATAAAGTGTAATAACATACACATTCACTTACTAATTAACAACAACCTCTAAGGCTACAAGGTTAGGATTACTTAAACCCACACATACATATTACATATAATCATAGCATTATAAACTTTATGAAATAAACATCATACATCATGAGAATACCACATAACATAATAATATGAACATCCAAAATACAATCTCATAAACATTAACTTAATCCAATAGTTACATCACTCATTCCTAGAATGAGACAATAGTACAAAAGTATAAAAATTACATAATCTCACCTCATAAACATAAGAGGGATAAAATAACTTATACAATTTGAAATATTACAATACAAGAAAATACATTAAGAACCGCGAGTTGTCCATCTGGATGTCTCACCACCAAGAATTGAAGATCAAGGGGGACCCAACGGTTTTGGTGCATGTTCCACCCAACCATGTGGTACCCAAAGGCCCACCCCCCATGCTAGGAGGTAGTAACAATGTAACATGGACAAAGATCTACAACCTCTAACCAAAGGCAGACTCAAACTAACTCATACTGAAATAACCAAACAAATGCAATAGCAAGAACAACTCTCATATCACCATCATTACTTCCAGACATAAAATAGACCAAGTATGTTCAGAGAACCATACACGTATAAAAATACCAATCTCCAAGGAAATCTCAAGTGCACACAAATTAGAAAACATAACCACTCCAACTCTAGAAGGAAACAAATAATAGAACACACTCCAAACATCTTGGAGGCAACAAACACATAGTCCACTTCTTTCACAGGAGGTACAAAACAACCCCGTTCGAGGAAACTGGGTAATTACCGATAAGACACCATGCACTACACAAGGGAAGAACAACTGGATGGCATAAAGATTCAACAACCCTTATCCTCTAAGTTCTTCTGGAAGACTTATAATTTAGGACTAACACTAAATCCCAAAACCCACAATACCACCTAACGACATAGCTACAAAAGCATTCGAGACATAAATTCAAATCTAGTATTTGGATTCCTTAAATCCATAATGATTCAATAGAAACGTTGACAAGGTCAAAGGCACGATATCTAGATTAACTGAACTAATAATATAGCCATATTTCCTCTTTCATTATTGGACATCTAAAACAATTAGACTCACTTTCCTTTATGAATATAGAGAAAATAAAACATTTAAGGCAAGCATGAGGAAATTACTATTTTTGGATATCCTAAATCCATAACCCTTTCACATTCCACTCGCAATAAAATAAACTATTGTCCTTTCAAAAATAATTGAAATAACTAATTAAGTGCCTTTAATTTACAATAAAGAATAGACTAGTTCAAATAATTTAAATCAAATTCATTGTTTTCTTTTAAAGCTAACATAAATCCTCTACAATAATTCTTTTCAATTTCCTAACCTTAACCTTATATTTCTTCTAGTTCAACAACACACTATGTTAATTTCCTCTAATAGTTTCCTTTCCAAACTCTTATTGCATACATCTATTTATTCAAATCATTAAATATACATTCTCAATGAATAAATTGGTCAAATAGAAAATAATTAAATTAAAGTAATTAATTGTCTCCTCATAATAATCAATTTCTATTTTAGACCTTCAATAATACTAAATTATATAAACAAAGTTTATTTCATCTTAATAATTAACTCTTTCCAACTCTAACGCAAGCACCAAATTATTCTCAATAATTAAATTAAAATAATTTATTGCCTCATCTATATATCAACTCCTTAATTCACTTTTAAAACATGCAATTCCTTCAATGTAAAATAAAATATCTTCCTCTTTATCTAATTTACCATGCATTTTAATTTCATCTTTTTAAAAAAATTCTCCATTCAATATACTTGCATGCACCTAATAAAAAAGACAAAATATTAAACTATATATATTTGGATATACATGCTCATGATGTATACACAAACAATAAATCCATGTGCACACCTATTCTCATTACTTAAATAGACATGCAAATATAAATATTCCTACAAATCTTCGATTATATTAACCACTATCATTTAACATGCATGCATTTAAATACATATATACACAATATATAATCTAAATGTTTATTTGAAAATACATAAATAATCTCTTGTGAAATGAAACCATTTTAAATATAAAATTATACAGTTAAAAAAAATTATTCTTAAAATAATTATATTTAAAATTATATAATGATATATATACATTTACTATATATATGTTTATTAAATATACAATTCATATATTTATATAAATAAATATATATACTTATATATATACTCATAATATATAAGCATATATATTACTCATATAAAAATATGATTTTACTCACCGAAACCGAGGCTTACACGCAGACCGCACCCTACACATTCTAGTGTTTCAAAAAAATATCAAGAGGGAAGGGAGAGTGGGGGGTGCGGCTGTACATTCGCCACTCCCCAAGCTCCCATGAAGAAGGTCGTGGAAAGGTGTGGAGGGGGTCTCCCTCCACACAGTTGCTCCCATATGGGGGTGGCTGTGGGGAGGTAGATCCTCCCCATGCCTGTCCTCACCAACAAGGGCTTCGCCCAAAAATAAAAAACGAAAAAAAATGCAGCGAATGAAAATTTCGCTTTAAACAATTACATTTATTTTTAATAAATGAAACCCTGTCCAAATTCGGAATTCATCTACCATATGGATAGAAACACAGCATTAAAATAAATGTTTATCAATAGCAATATAATATATATATATTATATGTATATATATATATATAAGAACATGTATATATATACATATGTATATATATTTTTCCAGAATTTCAACTACAGGGCAGATTGAAGAGATTTTTCAGAACAAATTCAATTTTCACAAAGGTTTAACAAAATTATTTTTTTTTAAACTGTTTTCACGAATTCATGAACAATTAGAAGAATAATAAAATCAAATGGATCTAAATTAAAACCATAAGTTTCTAAATCCTCAAGGTTTCTCCACCTAATTCCTACAAAGGGTTTTCAAAACAAATTTGATTTTCTACAAAAAGGTTTTCAAAATAAATTTCATTTTCTACAAAGGTTTTCAATAAAAATTTCATTTTCTACAAAGGTTTTCAAAATAAATTTCATTTTCTACAAAGGTTTTAAATTTTCCAAGATAGATCTAATGGGTTGCTCAACCTCTAGATTTGATTCAAATAACAACTTTCTTTTCTAACAACAGATTTATCAAACAAATCTTAAATCTCTACTATTCTAAAAGTAATCAAGAACAATAAAAATAACCACAGAGGAAAACCCGGTTCAAGAGGCTACAGGAAAAGATGAATTTTTGATGCAAGCCTCCTCCAAAGATTTCCTGAATTCCCTTCAATCATCCAACGAATCCAATCCCAAAACCCAACAAATGCAAACAATCTTTCCTCCAATCAATTCTACAATCAAAACTCTCTTCAAACCCTTCTTGATGCAAAATTTTTTCCAAAATTTCTTCTCTTCTATCAAAATAAATTTTTCTGCCCTAAAATTAAAACATCTATTCTTTATAAATCAAAAATACCTAATATAACCCTAATTCACATTACATGCAAATTAGATATTTCAATTTCAATTTTCAAAAACCCACTTTCAAGTTAAAATGCAATTTCAAATAATAAATTAATTTCCAAAGTTGAAACTCATTTCCCAAGTAAACATTTAATTACAATTTCTAATTTAATTCTCACAAGTTGAAATTAAATTCCAAAATTAATTTTAATTATTTTATTTCCTTTCATTTCTTGCATCACATTTAATTAATTAATTTAATTATTTAATAACTAAATTCAACCCCTTGGATTAAATTTAATTAATTAAATAAATTAAATATAATTAATTAATTTAAATATAAACTTTTATCCACATTGCATAATTTAAATTAAATAACCATCAACATGATTTAAATACAATTATTCTAAATATTGTTTAAATGGATACACACCTTTTAGAATCAAATAATATTAAAATAAGGTAAACTATGACTCAACAACCAAAGCTGATGACACACTAAGGCTAGGGCGTAGACTTGACACATGTTACGTAGCTACTATCTCTTATTCAACTTAATCATTGGATCGACACACTCAAACCTATGAAACTAGGTGGAGTCGATGTCATGTACCTGCAATCCTGAAACCAAGTAAACAACATCATACAATATATCCAACATATAATACACACCGTGAAGGAGAAATCATGGATTCGCAGGGCGCTCGCAAGCAAGTGATGCAAACCTGTCCCCTTCACCAATACAATCATCAAAACTGACACTTCCATTATAATCCAATAATCTCATATAAGATCACATGTTATATCTACTAACATCATTACATCATTAAAGCATGTAAACTAAAGCCTCAGATAACCAAATCACATCACATAATATAGTTGTCGCTCAATAGTAGCGATCAAATTATCATAACAAAATTTATCTAGTATCAAAGTAGCTGCAACCAAACCTAGCATAAAGCAAACCAAACAAGAAGCAAAATGGAGGGGTATTACAAGTGTAATCAACAAACTACCTTGTTTCAAATCTGAAACTTGCATTCAAACATTTCACTTTAGGTCATAGAATTGCACTTCATTTTTCTTTTCCATGATAACATGTTTTCTTTCAAGAGATGTGACTTTGATATGTTTAAAAATGGATTACATAAGTACAATATACCCTCTTATGAGTTCAATCTAGAGTACAACAATGAGTTCATTAAGAAACATGTTACTCATCCTTATACTATCTTTCATAGTTATGAGAACATCTTAGAGCAAAAGGAACAAACATTTGACATAATCCTTAATATTACATTAAGTTTTGGTGAGGATGATATAATATAAGAAGACACAATCATAAAAAATCATGAAAACTATATTTTTTCTTCTCTTGATGCCTTTCCTACTAGAGACGAAGGTATCTTGGTGAAAGAAGACACAATCATTGTGGATTGTGAGAGTCTCGATTGTCTCTCTCCTCCTCCCCCTTGGAAATATAGTATTATGCAAGAAGATGAGACCATATCCACTGCTTTTCTTATCCGAAATCCATCTCTCAACACCTCTACTCATTGCAAGAAGGCTTTAGTAAAAGAGGATACAATTGTGAATGATCATGAAAATCACATTTTTCAAGAGGACATGTGGATTGAAATTTTTAACCTTATCTCCCTCCTTCCTAATGTCCCTAACATCTAGAAAGACCTATTTGAACAAAATAATTTAACTATTCATAATCATGCAAACAATAGTAGTCCTTCTCTTGATTCTTCCCCTATTAGTAATGAAGTTACTTTACATGGCATAATAATGGAGAGTGATGAGCCTTTTGTTTCCCTCTCTCGTAAAAGCTCTCCTACTAGGGTAGAAGTTATGGTACAAGATAGTGAGACCCTAGAAAACATGAATGAAATCACCAAAAATTAGGATGATCACATCCATCCTTCTCCACATATCTCTCCTAGTTTTGAAGAAGATATTGTAGTGTTAGCAAATCAAAGCTACAAGAGTCACAAGAATCCTATTTGTGTCTCTCCCTCTAAAGAAAACATTATTAAAAAAGATAATTTCATTGATCATTCCCCTAATTGCAATGAAGTCATTTTGGAAAAACCAATCATTGAATTTCAAGAACATTTGGCTTGTAGTTCTCGTAAAAACTCTCCTACTAGGGAAGATATCATGGTGCAAGAAAATGAGAACATTGACAACATTAATTCCTTAGATGAAGATGATGAAGTAACATTAGACTCCCCTTCACTAAGATGTTAACAAAACTATCCCGAGGTTATGCACATTAGATACACCTTGGAGTACTCTCCCGAGCCTAAACTTATCATTTATCCACCCTCTCCAAAACAACAAGTTCAAAACAAAACGTCCTTATCCTCAAACCACATTAGATCAATTTTTCCTATAAATTGAGTTACAATATTGTTTCTCATACATACAACACTAGGAATAATATACAACCAAGACAAACACCTTCAACATCCCTCCCATTTCCTAATCCTATCTTACCAAGTCCCCCTCATTTCCCTTCATAAAGTGGAACGGAGTATGATCTTGTTGAACAACTTAAGAATACTCTCACAAATATTTCCCTCTAGGACTTGATTCATAAGTCACCTAACTATCACACAATGCTTCAAAATACCTTACAACAAGTTCCTATCCCTTCTAATGCACAAACAAATGGCATAGCAGCAATGATTCAAGGAATAAATGTTTACATTGTTTTCCACCAAAGAGAGCTCCCTCATTTCAAAGTGCAAAAACAACATGATGCTTTCATGATCATAACTCAATACATTAGCATAGGGATAAAACAAACCCTTGTTGACAATGGATTAGCCTTAAATGTGTGTAGTGTGAACCTTTTGGATAAGCTTGGTATCCTACCTACCTCTTTATCTATTAATGGCTTTGATAATGTGTAAAAACAACCACTTGGTGTAATCACTTTGCTTATTAAAGCTGGATAGGCCACACTAGAAACACCAATCCATGTTATGCCTCATGATATTTCATATAATATTCTTTTAGGTAGACCATGGATTCATGCAATGAATGGGGTGCCTTCCACTCTTCATCGCATAATGAAGTGTGTCTAAAATAACAAAGTGTACACACTTCAAGCTAACCCTAAACCAAACAATTGTTTAAACATAGACACCAACTACACAAGTGCAACCCAAAAAACAAAAAGATAAAGAAAAACATATTGAGAAATTCATGAAAATATTAAAAGATGATTGGGGTTCCTTAGAATTTGAACCAAAATTCATGGGTGAAAGCAAGATCGTAAACAAAGATTCAAACAAGGGAAAATAAAAAGTATTAATTCAACACAAAATTTAGTAGACTCTTCGAAAGGATCCTCCTCGACCACTTTAGAACACATGACAACAAATTACACAACAAAATTTGATGAAACTAATTATCAACAACCATCGAATCCTAAAGAAATAAAAAATATTTATGGAAAATGTTATGAACTTATGAACAACTTGGATATAGTGGAAAAGGATGTGGTGCTAGAGAACAAGGTATATGTTTCCCTATAGAGCCTCACATGCAAGAAATGACTAGTGGTATTGATTATTGTCCCTCACAAGAAATAAACAAGACTTTGATCAATATCAACACTCTTACAAAAGATTATTCTAAGCTGAATTTGAGGTTAGTGCATCATAAACTTATAGACACTAGTGGTTGATTGTTATCATTTACAAGAAACAAATAAATCTTCACTTAATGTCAATGTCATCTCACAAAACACTAATGATTTGAATTCGTTAGATTTTATACCCTCATGTAAAGGAGATAACAAAATCTCATAATCTCAAGATTCTTGTGTAGGTATGACATCTAATACTAAACAAGAGACATATTTATTGCAAAATAAAGAAACATCATCTACTATTGATCAAGAGAGTATCTTGTCAAGACTCCTCCAAGATCACTTAATATCTCTCCCTCCATGAATGTGAAATAAATTCTACTACAAGAGTTCATTTTGTCCATATCATAGAGTTCATGGTCATACTACTAATGAATGTAAGGATTTAAGTGATAAAATTCAATATCTTAAGGAGTGTGGTGCTCTTCCTTGTGTTGAAGCATATAATTCCTTTAATTGATACTAATTTTTACATGAAAATTTTTCTCGTCAATCAGTTATGCTCACCCTTGTCCTGCACTAAGTGGGGCAAGGGGTTAGGTAGCCTTGTACTCGTATGTCACTTGTTGCCTCTTTTTGCTAGTTGAACACCTTTCATGTATATGTAATATCAAGCTTGGGATGTGGATGACATGCCTTAACTCAGCTCACATGTGACATACTAAGCTTTGGGGGTAATCCCTTCCCTTTTCATGACATAGCTTATCAAAAAAATATGACTTGGCATAGGGATTTCCAAGTATTCCCTCGTGTCTTCTTATAATTTAAAACAATTTCTCACCAATGGTGTTAGCAATTGCTTTAAAGTTCGGGCATACATCGACACTCATGTTTCATTGTGCGATTTTATTTCTTCTTGTGACATGTTCTTTTCTTGGTGCTATAATTGTATTTTATTTCCTCTGAGAGTGTGATATTTATTTGAATTTTCCTCATTTGGAGACATTAGGCACCATGGTTGCTAAGAATAAACCTCACACGATCTAAAAAATTGCTTCGAACATCCATCTTTCTTGTCGCATTGTATTTTTATACCTTATTAAAGTCATGGAAGTATGGCTTTGATATGGTTCCCAGGGGATCACCTAGTGAGCAACTAGCTCCACTAGCCCTTGTAAGCGTACATTTCCTTTTTGTCCTTATCATATTCATGGGGGTATGATTTTGATATGGATCTCCTAGGTCTCACCTAGTGAACAACTAGCTTCACTAGCCCTCATGAGCATGCAATTTTGTTTGAATAGTGGACAGTGTGTTCTACTTGTAAACCTTTTTGGACAAAGAATCTAGACCCGGTCCACCATGTTGGATGGCCAGTCGAAGCTTGATCTGTTGCATTTTTCATTTTTGTTTTTATTTTTCTCTATCTTTAATGGTATATGTTTGTGATCTGGTTATGGCTTCATATATCATCCACAAGTGTGTTCCTTTGTTCCTATGTTAGTTTTCCATAGGATCTTGATCCTAGGGGATTGACCACCCTCTTGATTACTATCATCCTATCTTACTAGAATTTGCACATTTGAACCCATCTTGATTGCATTTTTGGCTAATTTAGTGTGAGTTTGAAGCAAGTTTGTCCTCTCACTAAAGTGGGGGCTAAATGTAGTGTAGGAAAATGCATACCCTTGCATTTTTGCACTTGTTTATGCCTGCGTTGATTTATTTATCTTTATTTATGTCCTACTTGGTCCTATTTTGCATCCACAAGCCTAATGAACTATATCTTTTCTTGAAAATCTTGAAAAATATTAATGAATAAATGATAATGTAATGATTCTAGGTGAGTGTTCCTAATTTCTGGGTCGGGACTAAGATGCCACCTAGGGTGTATTTTTTCCCCTAAGGTCTTGGGACCCCCTTTTTAGTGGAAACTTAAATGGGCCCCTTTTTGGAGTCTATGCCACAATTTTTTAGGACTTGGAACTAAGACACCACCTACGACATCTTAGTCCCCCTTACGCTTTTTTAAGGATTTAATTTCAAATTCTAGTGGGATTTGGCCTCCTTTAATTAATGATTTCATATGTCAGTTTGATTTGGTGTAATTTTATGATATTAAGCATGGATAAGTATAAATACAAGGTTCTTTCACTCATTTCTCATCCTAGCATGACTTAAGTATTGATTCCTAAGGAAAGTTTATGAGATCAAGAGAAATTATTCAAGTATTTGGAGCAATCATTAAGATTCAAGCATCATATTGTTACATCATGTTTTTTATTGTGCTAATATTTGTGATGTAGGGTTTATGATTGAAGAAAGTGTTTCAAAGATCAACATCATTCAAGCAAGATTCAAGAACCACATCCATTGCATTCACTTCAAGCATATTTGTTACACCTTATTACAAGGGTTTGGTGAGTTGAAATATAGAACTTTTTTCATTCATCATTTCCCTCCATTATTTCATTTAATTTTAAGGTTTAATTTCCAACAAGGGGTTTGACCAAGGAAAACCCCCATTTACTAATAGTCAACAAGCTTTTCCTCTCTTGCATGTTTTTGTTTGTATATTTAGGTTGAAGATCAATTGAAGTGCAAATTTGTAAAGTTGCAAAAATCTCATCTTCACGAAAAGTCACCTACAGACCAGATCTAAGAAGAAGGAAGTGCAAACATTGAGCCTCGGGATCACATTCTAAGATTTCAAAAATTCAATATGAGACTGAGTCACCACCTAGGGAATCTTAGTCCTCCTGAAGGTATTTTGTAGAGATTCTTTCAAATCTGATTTTGACATCCAAAGATTCCCCATCTACCACGAAAATAAGCTACGAGACTAAGACAACAGTAATGGTGTCTTACTCCTCCCTAGCATATTTTGATAGCATTTTTGCATTTCCAAAATCCTCAGCGCATTTCCAAAATTCCCAAGTGCACACATCCTAACTTATTGTTGCTCAATTTTGTCATTTGCATCCATCATTTGACTTTCCTTACTAGGTTTTGTGAGTTGAATGTTAATTTGTCTTTTCCAAGATTTTTCTTGGTGGTGAACCCTTCAAATCCTAAAATAACCCCTCCTAGGTCTTCCCTATTGATAATTGACTCACCTTTAAGGTTGATAGTCAATCTAATTTTGGATCCTAGGATATTCTTGAATGAACTTAGGAGAAAAGTGGTTTTCTATGACCTAGGCCATAAAGCATCCATTTTCCTATGGTTTAGTAGTCATAGAGAGGGAAATATGATATGCATAATATTTTTACACTTTAAGGTGGTAGAGATAAGAATGGCATGTAGCCATAGAGATGGAAATATGATATACATACAATTTGTACACATTAGGGTGGTAGATTGATGGTAATGGAATGCATACAAAGAGTGGATTATTTATACAAGGAAAATGACATAGATCACCTTAAGGTGGTGCATTGATGTATTTGTACATGAGGATATGGAAATTATGATATGCATGGACTATTAGTAATAATTGCATGATTGATGTGATGTTTAATGTGTAAGCTAACAATACACATGGTATGCATCTAGATTTACAAGGGATATGATGTTTTATGTGTATGCTAACAATGCACATGGTATGTAACTAGATTGGTTAGATTTGGATGGCCATAGGTAAACAATTTCACGATGTATGTTTGTATGTTGATTAATCTCAACTGTAATAGAATATTACATGTATATATGTTCATGAATGATAAGTAGAATATTATGTGTATGCATGTATGTTCATGAATGCACAGTATATTCTTGTCATGCATAAGATTCTCATGTGTATGCTCATAAGGCTCTTATGAAACTATGCATGAAATAGTGCACTGTGATTTGATCATGTGACTTCAAGAATAAACATAGATCTTCCCTAGCATTTATCTACCCGATTTGATATGTTGGCATAATCCATTTTGGTCCAGATATATGAAAAAAACTTATTTCCAAATTTCCACTTCTCTCTACTAACACTTTTTCAAGTTTGTATTTTAAGCTAGCATGGTCAAACGGTGTTGAGTTGAAAAAAACTAGGAGAGGTTAATGTGGAGGGATGCTATATGTACTTGTAGGTGTAGACAAAACATTACTAGGTGTCATAAGATTTGATATCCATTGCATCATAGTTTGACAATTTTTTTGTTCTTAGGGCTCTTAAGAGACTACACCGGAATAGTGTGCTCTGAAATGATCGGGTGACATGGAGAAAATAAATATCTTAAATATCATTTGGCTATGCATTTGGATGTGTTGGTGCAGTCAATTTTTGTCCAAGATGCATGAAACAAAAAATATTATTATTACCAAGTTTGAACTACTCTCTACTGATACATTTTGCAAGTTTACATTCTAATTTGGCATGGTCAAATGGTTTTAAGTTGACCAAAACACAAAGAGGTTGATCTAGAGGGATGTAATATAGAATTTTACATATATAAGAAACATTCTTAGGTTCTAGTAGCTCCAAGAACCATTGCCTCATAGTTTGGCAATTTTTTCCTCTTTGGGATCTTAAGAATCTATGCTAAAATAGTGCACTCCAAAATGATCGAGTGACTTAGCAAAAAATAGAGCCCTTACTTATCATTAGTTTTTCACTTGGTTGTGTTGGCATAGTCAATTTTGGTCCAGGATGCAAGAAACAAAATTATGCTTATTGCCAAATTTGCACTACTGTCTACAGTCACTTTTTGCAAGTTTGGATTCTAAGTTGCATGGTCAAATTATGTTGAGTTGACAAAAATTGACAGAGGATTATGTAGAGGCATTCCAGATGGGCTTGTATATGTAGATAAAATATTTATAGGTCCCATGAGCTTAGAGAAAAATTTTGTCATAGTTTGGCACTTTTTTGCTCTTAGGGATCTTAAGATACTGTGTCAAAATAGTACACTCCAAAATGATTGAGTGACTTGGAGAATAAATAGTTGCCTTTCCTAACATTTACCTACCCAGTTAAGTATGTTGGTGCAGTCGGTTTTGGTCCAAGATGCATGGAAAATATATTCTTATTACCAAATTTCAAATGCTCTCTATTGACCATTATTATGAATGATAGTCATTAATTTTACTGGTTTCATTTATTCTTGTAAAAAGAGATTTAAAATTATCAAAAATTATTTCATACTAGTGCTTTATTATTCTTTGGAATTGAGTAATCACTTCAATGCACCTAGAGAGGTTAAGAAAAGATATATATGTTTAATTTTTTATTGAATCTATTTCATCCATAATAGTAGGAATGATTATCATTTAAATAAATAAATTATTCTTTCTTAGTTGTCTTTATTTGTTACTTTTGAGCATGGTGGTGGGCACTATTATTTATGAACTTATATGTAGTATGAGATTCTAACTGTACTATCTTCTTACCTTAGCTTTTAATTTTAAAAATTTCACTACCTTTACATGTACCCTTATTATTTTGTGTACCAATGGCTATAGGAGTACTTATTGGATATCATATTTGTTGTGTGTATCATGTGAAACTAGTAGTCATTTCTATCTCGTTACATGCATTCTAATTTTTTTGTATGTAGAAATATTTAGATCCTAATCATCTTCATTTAATTTCTCATTTAAATGATACAACTTCTTAACGATTTGATTTTTTAAGATAATCTGAACTATATTTGATTGATTGAATCACCATATTTTGGCATGATTCCTCTACCACAATTAGTTTTATGACATTATTTTGAACTGTTCTTGATGAAAATATTTTATTTAATAATGAATTATAAATGAAGTATGGCATGCTCTATTGATGATTTATTCATGTTACATTATGGAATATATATGTTTACAATAGATGCATGTTATAAAAAACACTAAATTCTTTGAATGCTTAGAAAATAGTGTATCTTACATTTAAAAACTCTTTTGAATATATGGATATCATGTTGCATGGTGTGCATATCAACATGTAAAACTAAAGTCGAAATAATGGGTTTGTATATGTATTATTATACCAGAAATTTCATTCCCTATCATCTATTTTGATGCACTAATCCAAATGACAATTCAAATTGAAATATCCATCATTGCTAAAGGGGAAATTTAACTTTAATGAAAATATAAAAAATGAAAATGAAACTATAGAGACTAAGGATGTTAACATATCAAGGAATCAAAGGATAAACAATGTTGCAACTATAGAGACTAACGATAAAGGAATTAAATTTGGTGAAGTTGCCTAAGGCATCCAAATTTAACAAAATTAAAACTGTTAACCTAAATATCTGATGATAATTTATGAGTGAAAATGATATATGTCATTAATAAACCATTAAAGTACAAATATTACAACAAATTAGTAGATATAACATTTTATTCATCATATCTCAACCATTATAAAGTGATTATACATTCAAAATTAGTTTCAAAGTAGGAAAATATGCACACAATGAATAAAATACATCGAATATTGATTTTTATATAAAAGTTTAGAGTAATTGTGTATGTAAATATACAAATTTCATATATTTTCCCTCAAACTAATAATTAAAAAATGTGGCATATGCCATCTCGAGGTCTATATACAATGTATATCTCAAATAGCTACTCCATGTCAATAAAATTCTAACCTTGTGGCAGATCATCAAAATGTAGCCTCTTTGCACCACTTGATGGATACAAATTTAGCTACACAATAACAATTCAAACCATAAATTAGATTAATTATCTCAATGGTAAATAAATTAGACTACTAAATAGAAAATTATCTACTATTTTTTATAACTTTCAAAGTAATCTAATACTATACTATACTATAATTTCTCAAAAATATCAATTAAAATCAAATTTAACTCTTCATTACTTGAAGCCTTTGTTATTTGTTGATAGATTTTCAATAAACGATGGCCCCTTAGGACGATCAGGAGTCCTACCATATCAAAATGTTAAAGGATCCACATACATGGATGAAACAATACTTTACAAGAGAATTGTTTTTGAGAAAATTAATATATAATTATTGACAAACAAAAATAAACATATATCTACATATATCTAGAAACTCATATATCTACTAGATATAAAAAACCATATACTCAAATTTGTGATGCAAACAAGATTGTTTTAGAATAACTCATCACAAATTCAGTAACATCAAATTCCTATACATTAAACATGGAAATAATGTAAGACTATAAATGTATGTAAATGTAACGATAATATATTTAAAACCAAGACACCTAAATCACTACAATAGGTTCTATAATATCTAACTAAACTACTAATTCAATTAAAATTTAGTTCAATTACTTTGACTTTCACTCATTCTACAAATGATGGTATCTTAGGATAATCAAGTTTTTTAGTATATGACATGGTAAAAGGTGTCACTTTAGTCACATGAAGAGTAGACTACAAAAGTAAAATAAGATTAGGATATAAATTGAAAAGTAAATAATTAATCACAATTTAAATGACATGCGTATAATAAAAAGGTCAACCTTGTGTAAAAAATTATACCATGTCTAGGCCAAATTCAATGGTTGAAAGAGTACCATGATGCACTTCTCTAAGATTATTCTCATTCATCAATTGTTCATTCCCACTTAAATATACATTACTAATACTATTTGATATAATAATTTAAAATAAAATGTACTATGAGATAAATTTAAGGTTTACTCTACATATGATTCCTCTTATTGCTCCTCATCTCCAACCATGGATGGCTCTCCATATATTCTTCCCTCACAAGTATCCATGTATGTAGTATGTGTTGCTGCCTCATTTCCTCCAGGTGTCACATCATGCACCTCATACTCAATTATGTCTAGGGGAGACTCAGTAGTATCTCCCATAGGACCTAGAGACATATGACTACACATAATACAATGATGAGTCACACATGTATGCCTAGATTTTTATGCTCCATAAACATCAATTAAACCACCAAAAGTATCACTATTAGGTGGTTGGTCAAACTATCAAGAAAATATAATCAAATGCCTAGTCAAAGAGTGTATGGCCGTGAGACTATGCATTGTTGCATCTACAAAAATGTCTAGATGGGCTACTAGAGGTGAGGGAAGAATACAAGGAGGGGGAACATATGGAACTTGTATTTGATGCATTTCCATAGGTCTATCTTGGGACATTTCCCTACATACTCCTTAAAATTTTCTAAAATCAAATTAATTCACATGTTTTCCTAAAAGAAACTATGCATATAATTTGCAAAGAAAATAAAAAAGGACATCAATATTGTTGTTGGGTTGTTTATCAAACACCATCCACCAACGATCCCCAAAGTTTCTTGTTATGCCTTTATGTGTGCATCATTTTATTGAAAATTTGGGTTTATGTAAATTAATAGGTTGTCTAGTTTTTTGGTTCACAAAATATTAGGCTATTTTGGCTTTAGATATTTCTTATTTTTTGACCTCGTCATAGTTCAAACCCTTAGCATGTTGTAACATATTTGATTCTTCATTCTTGAAATGAAGTTTCTTGGCTTGTGATTTCTTTCACGTGACTTATTATTGACTCTAAATTTAGTGTCATTGAACACAAATGAGGATGGTGACGGTATCTTTCAACAATTTTCTTCAATTCAATCATATTTATATCAATTAAATCTTGAATTGAAAGAGGATTTGGTAGAGGGTCTGGTGGAGAGTTATATCTATCCAATTCTTCTACCATTTTGAACCCTATTTAAGACTAAATATTTTAAAATAAACATATTCTTAGACTAATTCCAAATATCTATAAAAAACCTAATATATATACATAAAATTTTGAGAAAACAATTAAAACGACGAAAAAGACATCTAAAAGAATTACCTCGCTATCAATTGCTAAAATTTGAAAATAAATTCATAAAATTACTAATATCTAGACAAAAAAAAAATCTATTATGGATGGATATATTCGTTTCTTAAACTCTCTTGTGTGTCGCAACTATCCAACCCACTATATAAAATGTAGAAATATGAAAAAAAAAAAAAAAATTAATATTAAGATCTCTTCAAAATAGATATCTATTTTGGAGATATTCTTTTTAATATTAAAATCTCTCCAAAATGGATATCTATTTTAGAGAGCTTTCTTTATATTATAAAAATATCTTTGAAATGGATATTTGTTTTGAAGAGCACCTTTTTTTTAATATTTGATATATTTTTATATATTATAATATATAATATAATATATATAATATACTATTATATATGTAATATATATTGCATATATAATAATATAATATATGTAATTTTTTTAAATATAGCTTTCCAAAATGAATATCCATTTTAGAAAGCTATTTTTAATATTAAAAGCCTAAAAAAAAATCCATTTTGGAGAGCATTTGTTTTTCAAAATATTTTATAAAAATGGATGTGTGGGAACTTTCACAAATGAAGTTTTTGAAACTACTTGTGCCCAAAATTCTAGGGTAGCCTTTCTATATTTTAGTTGTGTGTGTTGGGTTAGGGTGGCATCTTTATTTTCCATACTGGCTTTGGCCACTAGTGGATAACACATCATGTGCAAAGTTTTATTGGAACTGTTAGTCATCTAGAAATGTAGGTGGAAATTTCTTAAATGGAGAGAGGGATTGGTGTAGTTACATTAAAAATGGTGAAAGAGTTCGACATTATGTACAAGTTCCTTTCAGAGTCTAGGGAACAACAAGTGGTATTATTGTTTAGCCTATGTGAAGTGGTGAGGGTTATTGTGATTATTGTTTAGCCATGCTTATGATGGGGCTTGTATGATCATTTTTTCTTGGCTCTTGGGCTCCCTCCAATTGGGGATAAGTCTTTCTAGGTGGCTAGTTTCTACAACGAATAAGGAAATGGTATTGGCTTCTATCAAAGGTATTTCAACTCTTCCTGGAAGAAACTTCCTAGAAGATATATTTAATGTGAGTGTTCTGGGAAGGGTTTGAGTGGCAAAAATGGCTTTGAGCCTATATAGGATGATTATTGAGGGGAAAAACTTGGGATGTTTTGAAAAGTTCTTGAATACCAATGAAGACCTATGTCTCCTTCTTAGGTTGTAAGATGTGGAGAATGTGCAAAAGGCTTGATGTTTATTCTACACAAATATCTATAATATTTTTTATTGTATACTATAATTTATTTATTTTTAAATATATAATATATTAATATAATATATATCACATATTATATTAAATATAATAAATGTATTATATATAATATTAATATGTCTACTATATAATAATATATTACATATATTATTATGTCTCCTTCTCTAACCTATATAGTGACACACTTCTCCACTTACCTACAAAAAATTATCTAAAATTCAAGCCCTCTACATTGAGAAACCTCATTTCCCTTGAAAATAGATCTTCTAGAGCTCAACCCCTCTATAGTTATAGAATCTATTTTGAAAAAAAAAATCTAGAGTTTTCTCGAGACACCTTCCTAGCTTCCTAGGCTACAACATATTTATCTTCTAGAAATAATTTTTAACACTTATGTTTCTCTTGTGATATTTTCATTTTATTACTTTTAAAATCTTGTCCAAGAAAAAAACTTCAAAACACTTGAGGAAAATAAATTCCATGTGAAATAAAGGAAATAGATTGGGTTGATGTGGAATAGGGTTATGATGAATCTATCTTCCTCAATTTCATTAGGAGATGAGATCCACACAATGAAAGGATTGTCAACCTTAAGGTGAGTCAAGTCAAAGTGTGAATCTACTCATATCATTTTTTTGCAAGGATAGGGGTCCTAATTAAAGAGCACTTTGGGGATACAAATTAAAAATAGCAAGATAACTCCAAAATCAAATCTATAAAGTGAATCTAATAGATTAAGCTCAATTCTTATGGAAGTAGAAATGAAAATGCAGATCAGAGAAAGGAAAAATGATGTATACTAGTCACCAAAAGTGCTTTTTCAAAGCTTACTAAGGACTCATTCTCCCTATAGTGAATGGGTCCTGGCTAGGGCTCTATGTAATTGGTTTTTGGGTTCTCTTATATTGTGTTTGCACTCCTAGGTCCCCAATTTTCACAATCAAACAACCAAAAATAATTCCTCTAGGAGAGTTTTCATGAAATTGAATGAATGATGACAACAAATGCAAGTTTGACAAATTTTCATTTTTTCTCTTCAATGGATCTTCTACCCAAAACCTGCAAACACACATCAAGAGCAAAAAATGTTTTTTTGTTGGTGAATGGGGGTTTTCGTTGCTCAAACCCTATTTTGGTAATTAAACCTTGTAATGAAACAATAAAACATGAAGGAATGATGAATGGACAAGCCTATATCACAACTCACCAAACCCTTGAATGCACCTTGGAATGTAGATCTACAACTAACATAAAATGGATTCAATAAATGTGGATCCTAATCTTCAAACTTGATTTGAAATAATTCCTTGAAAGCTTGAATGGATATTGAACAATACATTAACATATTAGCTCAGATAAATTGTAGGATACAAGAAGACTTTGACATGATAATGGATCTAGATTGCTACAATATTTTTTCTATAAATATGCTCTTGAATGCCTTGAAATTCTCTTGATAGTTCTCTTGATATGATCTTTATATGCTCTTTTGAAAGTACTCATGATAACCTAAATTTTATAGGTGAAACATAGTGAAATGAATTCTTATTTATACATATATTAACATTAATTCCTAAAATTCAAATAACACAAGCTGACATGTGAATATACATTTGAAATCATTGAAATACAACCAAAATATAGTAAAAATTTAGGTCCTAGGCCTAAGTGAGGACCCATTCGCCCTTGGATGAATGGGTCATAGGTCACTTACCTAGGACACACATTCTCCAATGGTAAATTTTAAGTCATTGCATTAATGAGTGTTGTGTTTTTTTCTTCAGAAATTGCAATTAATTAGGCTTGGATTTTCATTAAAGGGGCCAATTAAGGAAAATTAAAGTCAATTAATTAATAAATCCCTAGATTAGTATGAAAGTGTAGAGGTGTGCCTTAAAACACCATAAATAAGACACAATTAAGTCCATTTTATTTAATAAGACCCTAAAATTAATGTGAATATGTAAAATACATATTACAACACTAAATTAAGACATAATTTAGTTCATTATATTATTAATTATTCCCAAATTAAGTGTGAGAAAGGGATACTTTTTCCTACACTACATTTAGACCCCACTTTAGTGAGAGTATGAACCCATGTCAAAATAACATTAAAGTAGACATTGAAGACACACATATATGCAACAATGACAAAGATACTCAATCATACAACATCAAATTCTAGAAGAGAAGTTAGGTGGATCAAGCTTCAACTATTTTTCCAAATCGATGTGGATTAAGTCTAGGTTGTTTGTCCAATAAGTTCACAAGAAGAACTCAATTTCCACTATGTAAAAAAATATGCTGACACAAGCTAATGGAACTTCAAGCCATCAATTAGGTTGTTGGAACACAACAATCTACTCAGAGGGGGGCTGAATTATTAGATCTTAACAAATCACCTCTTAAAACATTTTGTGTAGAATAATTTCTCTAACCCTTAATGCACAGATTAACTAAACACATAGAGTGATAAATATACATACACACAAAATCTCATAACACCAAATATACATAGAAAACCCAAGATGGGAAAAAACATGGTGAGAAATGTTGCTACGATCTAAGTTTTCCTAATCCAACCTCACAATCAAATCCTTTGTTACAATGTTTAAGGGCACCAACCCTAAGGAGACACCAATCCCCTAGTTTAGGAGCACCAACTCCAAGGAGACACCAATCCCCTACACTAAGCACAAACACAATATATATGAGGTAACAACCTCTACAATATCACAAGCTCATATATGTATAAGATAATTTCTACATAACTTATTGATGCATCAATACATTTATTACATTGTTGCACTTTTTGCAACTCACACTTTCTTGCTAATGTTGTAATATCAACAACACATCCCCTCTGCTTTGCACTCTCTTTCTCCTCTACACTTAGAACCTTCACTATTCTATCCTTTGAATATTAACCAAGATTTGAATCTCTAATTTTTGTTTGGGTTCTACTCATTTAGAATGTGCATACTCTTTTTTTGCTACATTATATTCTCTCTTCACCCCTATTGCAAACTTCATTCTTTTCCTTTTTGTAGTGTTTCATACAGCTGCATTCACTTGAATGGAAACCTCGATGATAATCTATGATTTTTTTTGGTTACACACATATGTGTATTCACTATCTGCACTCTTGGCCCTTTTTTTGATCTTTTTCACTACACCTGTACATAAAATCGTTAGTCAATTTTTTGAAGGCCTTCTTTCTTTTTCTTGACTCCACCAACCTTTCAAAACTACCTCAAGATGTAAAGCATCATGTATATCATCTAGAATCCTTCTTTTGGGTTTCTTTCAACTGCTATCATCTCCAACAACCTTCCAATGCATCGAGCCACACACACACTTTGTATAGATTCACTGAATCTGCTAAACTGGACAACCATAGAAATCCTAAACCTAGAATACATTAAATGCATTCTCTTGACTATGTGATCCAATTTTGATCTTGATCACCTATTAAAATTTTCTAGAAACATTCATTACACAACTTATGCATCCAAGCCCACAACATTTATTTCGAATACAAAGAATTTGCTAAGAATAGAAGCCTACAACAACCTAGAATCATCTATGCATTAAGTGAGCTCCTCTAACTATATAATCAAATTATGCTCTCTATCTCTCTTGAAGTTGTTCTTTTGCTTTGAAAATAAATCTTCACCAACATAGGTCATAGATATAGTTGGACCAATTAATTATTTCCCTTATGTCAGTTTCCAGTGAAAACCTTGTTTACATAGACTTAGTTGTTGTGTATCTTCACCTTTGAACTTGGGCCATTGATCCTATCTCTTCACACCACAATCCTATGATCTTCATTCATCTCGGTATCTTTATAATTCCACTATTGGATCAACTTCATTTAAACACGCATTGTCGATCTTCATTTAATAATGACTACTTTACACCATCAAAGGAACTTTAACATATCGGGGTGAGACACTTTAGAGTCTCTTTGATAAACACCATTCTCTTTGATAACATTATTGAAATACATGGTCTGATATCATCACCACACAATTCACAACATGGATATGAATTCGTCTACCAATCAATCATCCTTTGCCATTTGTTGTCACACGTCACCATAATCCATTGTCACCTCCCTATTGAGTCCCAACAAGGTCATCATCAAGAATTTGTTGTGTTGAGGGAACTTCCAAGTAGCTCCCATTGATATTCATCTTTCTCCTTGATGAGGTGATCTTATCATTTGATCAACATCCTTCAATATCCACCATTAACCTTACCTCATCACATATCGCTACTTTGCATTGGGCATCATCATTCATTTTCATGATGTGAAGCACTATAGAGATCATTGTTATATCTCATCCCTTTGATCTCTATCATTGATCATGCATCACACATCACTATTACACATATGCCTTTATTTCTTATGCATTTAAGTGATGTGAATGGACATGGCAATCACCGATGGATCTGCTACCATTCAATCTACACCATCCCATGCTAATCACTAGCTCTGACAATGGGCCCACTAAATTTCAGTGGGTTGGAGGGATACTACCATCTATCCACCTTTGACATCACCTTCACCTATTTGTTTCTCATCGTGAGAACCATCCTATCACTTGGCTTCACAATAGTGATGTGAAGTGACTAAGAGATATGTCACCACGTGTTTGTTACTACAACCTTTCATGCATTATGATCAAAACCTTTTTTGATCTTCACCATTTATCAACATTTCAAAGAGACCAATCATTTTCCCCTACCAATATTCATTTGTCTACTCGGTGAGGAGCCTTCATATTTCATCTTAAAGACCCACCAAGTACTTTTTCCTCTGTCAGATCAAAAACACTATTTTGATCTCCACCATTACCTACTCCTCTATGAGGTACAAATGGGGTCCCACCATAGGTGTTGTAGGCTAGTGGGCACCATCAGATCTTCTTGATCCTAGTCATTGATCAAATTTTTATTGACATGTCGAAGGGACACTAAAACTACTCACTTTGATATTGTTTTGTCTCTTTGACCTACCTTTCCTACCTTCCACATTATCTGGTCCCACCATCCACATCAATGGTCATCATCCATCCATTGTGGATTAATCTCCACCATTCCCCACTTCCTAGGGGGACTTAGTCGGGACCCACCAAAAAATTAGAGGGCTGGAAGGGAGGCAATTAGATCTTGTTGCCTTTGTTGAAAATGAAGGTAATATTGTAGCTTAAAACTTGTAAAACTATGAGACTATAGATCTAATTAAGT
The DNA here is from genome assembly GCA_007115665.2 of Sequoiadendron giganteum. NCBI lineage: Eukaryota > Viridiplantae > Streptophyta > Pinopsida > Cupressales > Cupressaceae > Sequoiadendron > Sequoiadendron giganteum. The sequence continues at coordinate 129,711,256 of CM021108.1, read as the reverse complement.
GTTCTTTGTCACAATTCTTTGTGTATGATTAATTTGGTTAGATCAATTTGACTAATTGTAGAAAGAGACATAAGATTGTATAATAATGAGACAAGAATATATAAGTGACATAGCATATACATGGAGAAACCCTTATGGAAAAAAACTCCACCAAAATCAATAGTGCTTGTATTATTTAACCTTAGAACAAGATTACAATAATATTGTATCAATCCTTGATTGATATGCTTCCTTGTCTTCAAAAATCCTTCTTCACAACCTACAATAAAACTATCATGGAACTCTTGTACACGTGTTGCAATTAATAGACAGTAATATGAGCTTGTAAACTCATAAGATTTGTACAATACAATAGCATAAAGCTCCTCACAAAAATATACACCTAGATTGGGCAAGTGGAGTTCCACAATGTAATTTGAAGTCAAACCAAAGTCTTCCTCAATTTAGGCATCCCAAACTGAACACTTAACTAAACTTTGGTCAGGAAGATATCATGCAAACTTCACCTCAAATGTGGCACCCAAGAATGGGCCCACTTGATTGAGCCTTGTAAATATCTTCTCATGCAAAAGGTGTTAACTAAAAGATGCCAACTTGGGCGCCCAAGGTAGACCTAAGTCAATCTTAGTTAACTAAAACATATCTCTCCACTAATTCATGCAAACATTATACATGATTGAACATCCACACTTAAATAAAAGTATCAACTTGTTATATATCATGCAACTGAAGTCAACTAGCATTCAAATCAAAATAACTAGATGCAACTGAAGATAATTGAACCATAACTGAATTGAACTGAACTTAACTTAACTAAATTGATACTAAACTGATAGTGAACTAATAATGCCACTCCACTCATGTAAATATCAATCCCTAATATTTAGGAACAAAACATGCATTAGTGAAGTGTTATCAATCCTCCAAATAGTTAACTAAAGAAAGGTGGGTGCCCCATGTGCTCCTATCTTGTAGGATATCATCTTTCACATCCCCACATGTTCTTATTATTTAGGAATAATCACAAATGCCAATTTAAATGTTCATTTATTCAAATTTAATCTCTTTATAATCCTAGTGTTGGGGAACACTTTGCAAGGACTTAGGAGATACATGAAATATGTTTAGGATTGCAATTAAATGGCATCATATTCCCAACATTCTCCCACTTGATATTATACATTGCATTTATTCTAAATAAGGAATCATTATTATAAATAAAGTACAAGACTCAATGCCAATAGTTTCCTGCACCAAAAGAACTTATCTATAGAAACTAGTTTCATAAGATAATCTACAACATTGATCAAAGTGTCAACTTTCTCAATCAATACCTTCCCACTCTCAATCATTTCTCGCATAAATGGATCCTAAACATGAATATGATTAGTACAAGCATGATACATAGGATTTTTGACTAAACAAACAACACTCTGTGTAATACCCCTCTGTTTTGCCTTCTGGTTGGACTATGTGTCTTTGTGTGAGTATGTTGCTGTGATGTGCTTCTGGTTATTTTGATGTTATCTTTATTCCATGCTTTGGATTAACATAGCAGTTATTTGAATTAAGATGATTATGCTATGAATTATATCATGTTAGAATTGTCAATTATTTGCAGTGTATTGGTGAAGGGGACGGATCGTATCACTTGCTTGCGAGTGCCCTACGATCTCGTGATTTCCTCTTCACGGTGTGTATTATATACTATTCATATTATATGTTGTGGTTACTTGATGTGCAGGTTGACAGGTACAGAACATTGACTCCACCTAGTTTCACAAGTGAGAGCGTGTTCAATACTCAACAGTATTCGATTGGGAGATAGTAGCTAGGTTTCTGTGTCAGGTCGTCGCCCTAGCCCTTGTTTGTCGTCAGTTGCTTGTCTGGTTGTGTTGCTTTGGTTTCTGTGCCCTCTCTTCGTTATTTAATTCAAGTTAGAAAGAGGCAATTAAATGGCATTTGGTATATAAGTTATTGATTATATTAATCGAGTTATAACATTAGAGATGTGGTTTGATTTATTAATTAATTTAATTTAATTAATAAAATGATTTAATCTTGGATTAAGATTATTTGATTAATTAATTAAATTAGATTGTGTTAAATTAAATTATTATGTTGAAATAAGTTAAAATTATGCATTTTGGAAATATAGATATTCTGGAATTAGAATTATGTTGGAAAATTTGAAAAAGGTTTAAATTTCTTTTTTTGAAAATTAGAAAATGTGAAAATTGAAAAATAGAGTTAATTGAGATATTTTTCAAAAGTTTGACTTTGGGGTTGAAGATATTTTTCATTTTGGCTATTATTGGATTTTTGATCTAAAATTTTGGATTATGAAAATTTTGGGAGAAGTTGAAAGTGGAGTTTTGGAGAAGGATTGAAATGGGGAATTTTGTGGGTTTTTGGATCTGCTTGGAGGAACTGGAATTTGAAGGAGGAATCAAATCAAGGTTATGTGCTTTATCTAGATCTACTCAAATGGTTGGAAATTAGGTTCATGTCTTAAGTTTTTTATTGTTTGCAAAATCTATGTTTGGATATGAATTACTTCAAGTAAAAAACTTTGTGTTCTTGGCTGCAAATTGATTGTTTGGAAATTATTTGTCCAATTTGTTTGCAAGTCTTGTATTGGGATAATTTAAATAGATTCATATATGTATATATATGTATTTATAAACATATATATTATGTATATTTAATTAAATTTGAGGTTTGGGGAGGGTCATGCTGCTGGTATTTAATTTTGGAAATACCCATGGAAGGGCACGAAATTCTATACCCGCAGGGTTCTTAGTAAAGAAATTATATTTAAAAATAAAAATAAAAATAAATTCTTTTGGTGGAGGGAGCCGCGCCCAGCGACCCCCACCTCCTCTTGTCTGCCGCCGCTCCCCATCCCTCTCCCATTGCTTTCTATCGCTGCTACTACCGCCTGTCCACCACCGTCCCCTCCCCACTCCCCTTCTGTGGTTGCCACCACCAAGTGGTGGTGACTGGGTTAACACAACCACCACCCTTGGTAGGTGTCGGTTGTGTTACCACAGCCACCGGCCATGGTGGTTGTGCCAAGTCGATGCCCTAGCACCGCCGCCGCCTTCAAACCCCAGCAGTGCCTTTCTCCGCCGTTTCCTTATGCACACGGCCCCAAAACTTCCGCCTTGCCCTAAAAGGAATTCGCGCATGCGGCCTGAGGCGCCAAGGTTTGGAAATAATAAAAGAACGAATAAAGTAAAAAAATAATAAATATATAAATAATAATATTTTATATATTATTTTTATAATATTAAAATATTATTTAATAATATTTTGTATTATAATGTATAATATTAAAATAATATTTATTTATATATGCTATTTAGGTATCTTTTGTATAATTAGAGGGGTGGGTATAAATCAAATTTGCTTAAGAAATGAATGTTTTTCTAATGGCATAATTTAAATAGTGTTGGAGAATTTTTAATCAACGTATTATAGTCAAATCGAGAATTTTATTTCAAAATGATATTTATATTAAATCGAAGAATAAGGTTAATTTTATTATTCTTGCAAACAATTGAGGAATTATATGTTAGTTTAAATTTTCTCCTTAGGTCGAAAAAGAACATTATTAAACCAAATTTATTGTGACAACAATCTGTTGAATTTTGTAAATGAAGGGGATTTAGGAAATCCAAAGTAGAATTAACTATGATTAAATTGCTGGTTTAAATGTAATTCCTTATGTCATCGCTTGAGAGAAATCAAACAAAAAAAGGGTTAAGTCTTCCTGATAGGGTTTTAAAGATGTGGGTTGTCGTATCATGTATCAATCTATTTGGAATGACGAAGTAAATGTTTATTTCAGTATTATTTAAAAGCAATTAAGGAATTAAATACTTTGATTAAATTATCTTCCTTTGCTTGAAAGAGGCATTATTTAATTAGTTTCATTGCAACATTAAACTACTGAGTTAGATTAAGGAAGTGGATTTGAGGTATCCAAAGTTAGTTTAATTCCTTGCAACTTGCCTTCGTGGTTACTTCCTCTATGTTCATGTTTTGGGGAATGGGCTAAGTGTCATTAATTGTAAGTCTTCCAGAAGACCCTAGAGGTTGGGGGATTGTCGTCTTGTGATGTTGACTGTTTGTGAATTCTCTTGGATAGTGCATGAGGATTGTGTCTATGTTAGTACTCGGTTTCCATGAACGGGAATATTTGTACTTCCTTGGTTTAGGAGCGGATTATGGGATCTGTGTCTCCTTGTAAGGAGTGACCTTGTAATTTGTGCCTCCTTGTCAGGAGTTGTCAGGAGCATTCTTTGTTATTGTTGTTACCTCCAGTATTTGGAGATGGGTTTATCTTTGTGGCTCCTGAGAAAGGAGTGAATTTTGTATGGTATGTCTCCTTGTCAGGAGCGGTCGGGAGTGACCTTGTTTTGTGGTTTGTTGCCTCCAGTGTTGGAGTGTGTTTCAGTTTGTGTTGCCTCCTAAGAAAGGAGAGGTCGTGATGTCTTGTTTGTTGCACCTTGGTTCCATAGATGTTTGGATGGTGTGTGTGTGTTGTCCAATAGAAGAGTGGCTTGTAACGGGGCCCAGCACATGAAGTGGTTCCAGGATAACTCGTTGCAAGTTATTTAATCAAGTGATAACTAAAACAATACTTAGAAGCTTAATCAAGATAAGTTTACCTCACTCATGGACCTAAGTACTCAGTTAGGCTTGGGATGAGATGGGAAGGCCCAAAATGGCAAGGTCATCTATCTTTTCTGTACAAAAGGTATTTGGCTCCGCATGAGTGAGTGTGGGGGTCAGGATTCGGTAAAGGTCACCAAGATAACCCTTGTCTTGTGGGGGGCCAAAGCCTAGGAAGATTCCCAAGGATAACCCATGACGAGCTGTGTGATGAAACTCTATCTAGGACAATAGTTGGTCTTGATTTTGTGGGTATGGTTTCCTTAACATACCTTGTGGGACCATAGTTGGCATTTGATTATTATGTGTAAGGTTCTCTTAACATACTTGTTCTGCTTTATTTTTGGAAGCAATGTGACCTTGTAGATTCATCCTTGTGTGTTACTCGTGATGCTCTTGAGTTGTAATTTTGGTGTACTTACATTGTACGTATGTGGTACTTGGGTTGTATTTGTGAAGAGCTTGTGTTGTACTTGCATGGTATCTGAGTTGTGCTTGAGTTGTTCATGTGTAGATTTTATGATGTATTTGTGAGGTTCATGTAATTGGTTGTTTCAGTTTAGTTCAGTTTTGATAGCCTATGTCTAGAGGTAGATGGTCTTGACTAGGATTCCTGGTTACTATCTCCTAGCACAGGGGGTGGGCCTTTGGGTTCCACTTGGTTGGGTGGCGTGCACCTAAATCCATTGGGCTATCTTCATGTTCTTGTGGATGAGACTTCCAGCTGGAGAGCTCGTGATTTCTATAGTAGTTCTTGCTTTATATCATTTCAGTTTATCTTGTATTATTACCCCTCTTGTTATTGAGGTGGATCTTGTAAACTGTAACCTTATTTATTGGACTTGCCTCATTCGGGGAATGAGAGTTGTAATTTTAATAATTAATTATGAATAAATGAGTTTAGAAGTTATCTAATATATTAGATGTAATTTATCTTGTATGGAATGTATGTGTACTTATCTTCTTGAGTAGATAAATGTTATGGTTTATATTCATGTTGTTGTTATTGTGGGTTGTTAAGTAGTTTATGTCTCATAACCTTAGGGGATGTTTGCATTGGGAAGCGAACTTGTATAATAATTGTACTTAAAAAAAAAAAAAAAATTAGCCTATTTAAGTAGTTGTTTGCATCATCCTTTAGGGTTGCATGGTGGGGCATTACACTCTGACTATCACATTCAAATATGATTTGCTTGCAATAAAAACCAATACCTTTCCCAAGTATTTGTAACCAAACTACCTCTTTAGAGGCATGCGTAGCAGCCATGTACTCTACTTTTGTGGTGGAAAAATAAACCATGGGATTCCTCTTACTCATCCAACTAACTGCAACTCCAAACAAAGTAAAGAAATAGCCACTTTTTGACCTTCGACTGTCTAGGTCTACTGCCCAATCCGAATCAGCAAAACCATGTTTTTCCAATGATCTAATATCAATATCATTAGCACCATGATAAACCAAAAAATAATTAGAATTGCCTCATAAATATATAAACACCCTCTTAACATAAGTCCAATATTATTTACCAATGTTGGACATAAACCTACTTAGAACTCCCACTATTATATCTGGTCTTGTATAGACTATTTCATACATCAAACTACCAACTGCACTGGCATATGGAATTTCAAACATTTCCTCATGATCAAAATCAGATTAGGACCCATGTATAAACTTAACTTCATTCCAACTCGCAAAGGAATATTAATTGGTTTATTGTCATGCATGTTAAAACATTTCAAAATAGTATCAACATAGTTTCTTTGACTTAAGCAAAGCATTTTGTTACCTATATCTTTGTTGATCTCCATACCAAGGAAATATTTTTCAGCCCCTAGATCTTTCATTTCAAATGTGCTAGAGAGTTGTGCTTTCAATTCTTTGATCATTACCTTGTCATTAGCAATAAACATGTCATCAACATACAAGATAATAATTAAAATTTGATCATTAATAACTTTTATGTAAACACAATGATCTTCCTCACTCCTAACATAACCAATTTTCAATGCAAAAGCATCAAACTTTTGGTACAACATTCTAGGTGACTATTTCAATCCATATAAATATCTCTTTAACCTACAAACCAATAATTATTTTCCTTTTACAATAAAACCATTAAGTTGCCTCATATAAATCTCCTCATCAAGATCCCCATGTAAGAAATCAATTTTCACATCTATTTTCTCTATCTCAAAATCATAAGTAGTAGCAATAGATAAAAAGAATCTAATAGAAGTTAATTTAGCAATAGCTCATTAAATTCAACTCCCTCTCTTCAGGAGTAGCCCTTGGCTACTGATCTAGCCTTGTACCTTTCAAGATTACCATCTACTCCAATTTTATTTTTAAATATCCATTTACAACCAATAACCTTTCTTCCTTTGGGAAAATCTCAAGATCTCATGTGTCAAAAGTATCCAAGGAAACCATTTCCTCATGCATGGTTTGTGACCAAAGCTTATTCTCATCTGAAGACAAAGCTTCCCTATAATATCTAGGTTCATAATTAGTATTCATCAAAGAAAATATACAATGGAAATCAAGTGGGATATACCTATCAGTGGGATTTTGTTGTCTTGTGGATCTTCTCAAAGAAGGTTCATCTTGTTCCTCAATATGCTCATCATGAGCATCTCTCTCAGAACTTTGTGAACTATCCTCATCCAATCCATCCAATTTTTCATTAACATGTGCATCTTCATGCTTCTCAATATTTGTCTCAAAATGCACTATTCGAGAAGTATCCTTGTCCTTTGTTTGTTCTTCTCCTGTATAAGATCTAAATTCCTTGAAAAATCACATCTCTAGATAAATTAATTTTTCAGGTTAGAGGATTTTAAAGCTTGTAACCTTTTACATTTTCATCATAACCTATAAATATGCATTTCTATTCTTTTGGATCCAACTTAGACTGATTTTCTTTAGGCACATGAAAAAAAGCCTCACAACCAAATATCCTTAAATGTGCAACACTAGGTTTCCTACCTAACCACATTTCATAAGGGGTTTTATCTTAATAGATGAACTAGGAGATCTATTGATTAAATTACAAGAAGTACTTATAGCCTCGGCCCAAATGAACCAATCTAGCTTGGCACTACTTAACATACTCCTAGTTCTTTCCATTAAGGTTCGGTTCATCCTTTTTGCTACTCCATTTTGTTGAGATGTATATGGAGTAGTTTTTTGTCTCACAATTATTGCATGCTTACAATAATCATCAAATTCCTTAGAACAATATTCACCACCATTATTTGATCTCGACACTTTTATCTTATGATTTGATTGTTTCTCAACTAAAGCCTTAAATTATATAAACTTATTGAAAACATCAGATTTGTTATGCATAAAATAGATCCAAGTTTATCTTGAGACATCGTCAATAAATGTGACATAATATCTAAATTTTCCAATAGAGTCAATCTCCATAGGACCCATTACATCTAAATGAATAATCTCTAATAATCCTTTAGCTTTATTTGTTCTATTAGGAAATGAAGATCTTGATTTCTTTCCAAACACACAATGCTCACAAAAATCATTTTTTCTAATCTTATTATTCAGAATACTATCAAACAATTTCTTATTAAGAATGGTCCTAAGACCTCTTTCACCAATGTGCTGCAATCTATGGTGCCACAACATACATGTATTTTCAGCTTCAACTACATTGGCCGATTTATTCAAATTGGAGGTATTAAGCTTAAACAAAGTCCCAATCCAAGATCCTCTAGCAACCACCATATTACCTTTCACCAATTTGCAACCCCCTTTGTCAAATGTCACATTCATTCTAGAATCATTAAGCTTAGATACATAAATTAGATTTATAGCAAGTCCTAGAATAAGTAAAACATCATTAAGTGTCTTAACCCTACCATCACTGAAACACAACTTTACCTCTCCTTTGCCCACAATCTTTTTTGTGATATTATCTCCAAAGAATACATTCCCTCCATCATATGCAATATACTTAGTGAACCAATCCTTTTTAGGAGTCATATGATAGGAGCAACCTGAATTAATAAGCCACGAGTCATCACTAACAATTTTACATGAAATGATCAATGCATCATTATTGTTATATGAGGATTTCTCTATATAAGCATCATAACTCTTTTTCTTGTTCTTACAATCCTTCTTTACATGTCCTAGTTTCCCATAATTCCAACACTTTACCTTACACTTAACAAGGTTTTTAGGTTGTCCTTTGGACTTACCCTTTCCTTTCTTGTCTCCCTTAGGTTCCTTTTCCCTAGGCCTACCTCTTACAACCAAGGCATCTTGGGATCCTGCTTTATACTTCCTCCTCATCTCCTCTAATAGGAGAGTAGGAATTATATTGTCCATATTAGGATTTTCACCACTACCATTGATAACAACAACTATATTTTCTTGACTCCAGTAAAGAAAAAAGTAACAAAATGCATTTATCTTCATCTTCTAGTTTTACATCTATAGATGCTAACTGACTTAGAATAAAATTGAAAGAATTAAAATGATGTGCAATGAAATCACCATATTTCATCTTTAAAGAATACAACTATATTTTCACATACAACTTATTAGTAAGACTTTTGGTTTGATAGATATCACCTATCCTCTTCCATAATTTATATGTAGTAGCTTCATCTAAAACATTCAAGAGAACGACATCAACAAGAAATAACCTTATGGTCCCTCTTTCCTTCTTATCAAGCTTAGCCCAATCCTCATCTGACATCATTGTAGATGGATTTTTCTCATTACAAACAACTAACCACTAATCTCTCTCTTCAAGGAGATCCCCCATTTTTAGTTTCCACATCTCATAACTAGATCCATTGAATATTTCAATATTTAGATCAGAAGTAGAACTCATTGTAACACACTTCTTTTACAAATCTACAATAACACAATAGTAAAAGCTCCCACTACAACCAAAAAACCTTCAACCTTTTAAGAGAAAGGCATCCAAAACCCTAACCAATCATTAGCTCGGATACCAAATGTTGAAAATGAAGGTAATACTATAATTTAAAACTTGTAAAAAAATGAGACTATAAATCTAATTAAGTATTCTTTGTCACAATTCTTTGTGTATGATTAATTTGTTTAGATCAATTTTAGCAATTATAGAAAGAGATAAAATATTGTAGAAGAATGAGACAAGAAGATAGAAGTGACACATCATATACGTGGAGAAAACCTTTTAGGAAAAAAATCCACCATAACCAATAGTGCTTGTATTATTTAGCCTTAGAACAAGATTACAATAATACTATATCAATCCTTGATTGATATACTTCCTTGACTTCAACAATCCTTCTTCACAACCTACAATAAAACTCTCATGGAACTCTCATACACTTGCTGCAATTAATAGACAATAATATGAGCATGTAAATTGATAAGAGTTGTACATTACAAGAGCATAAATATCCTCACAAAATTATATGTCTAGATTGGGCAAGTAGAGTTCCATAATGTAATATGAAGTCAAACCAAAGTCTTCCTCAATTTAGGCACCCCAAACTGAACACTTAATCAAAATTTGGTCAAGAAGATATAATGCAAACTTCACCCCAAAGTTGACACCCAAGAATGGTACCACATGACTTATCCTTGTAAATATCTTCTCATGCAAAAGGTGTTAACTACAAGATGCCAACTTGGGTACCCAAGGAGGACCCAAGTCAATCTTAGTTAATTGAAACATATCTCTCCACCAATTCATGCAAAAATCATGCATGATTGAACATCCCCACTTAACTAAAAGTATCCACCTATTATCTTTCATGCAACTAAAGTCATTAGTAATGCAACTCAAGTCAACTAGCATTCAACTCAAAATAACTACATGCAAATGAAGATAACTGAACTGAACTTAATTGGACTGGATTAAACTAAATTGAACTGAACTGAACTGATACTAATCTGATAGTGCCACTCCACTCATGTAAATATCAATCCCGAATTTTTAGGAACAAAACATGCATTACTGAAGTGTTATGAATCCTCCAAACAATTAGCTAAAGAAACGTGGGTTCCACCTTCCATGTGAGCACCCCATGTGCTCCTATCTTGTAGGAGCTCTTCTTGGATGTCCCCACATATTCTTATTATTTAGGAATAATCACAAATATCAATTTACATGTTCTTTCATTCAAATTTAATCTCTTTCAAATCCTAGTGTTGGGGAACACTTTTCAAGGACTTAGGAGATACATGAAATATGTTTAGGATTTCAATTAAATGGAATCCTATTCCTAATAGCGTCAACCAACACCTTCAATCTTCAGTGAAGAGAAATATTTGCATGATAATTAGGAAATATTAAATAGGACAAATATTTGCTCAATTGGTAATTGCTAGGAAAGGATTCGGTAACCTCAAACGACACCATAGGCTTAAGTAATAACTTAACCTACCACAACTAGTCAACGACAAAATAGAAAACCTATTAGAGTGCCATGACTGCAACAACCTGAGGGTTTATTTGTGAACCCTAGTTCTTACTAAGAGAAGAGATAAATCTATTATGAGCATCCAACAAATCATCTAAATCTACAAACAATATATCTAGAATGCACTCAGAAAACCCACATTGAATCTACACCTTGTTTTCAATTTCAAACACCTATAAGAACCTTCTCCCACATCATGTAAGTATTGCATGAAAATAGTGCAACATTTGAGAAATTTTGTAATATTTGCATAAATATGTTTCTTTCACCAAAATTCTACACAAACTCTTCCAAACATTGATCCTCTAGTCTTCAAGGAATCTAAACACACCATTGAACTTCCTTTTTGCATCAATGACACCTTTTGTCATCAGCCAACAATTTTCTCTTTACGATCAATTCTATCTCACTTCTGATCTATTATTTTGACATCAATGACAACTATATGAAAAAAATCTCCCCCTTTGTCATTGATGGAAAAACTAAATGCTCAACCTACAACCAATGGTCTAATACCAATGGTGGATAACATCTGAGCTCAACATCTCATTTGCTCATCCTTATGAGCATTTTCATACTTTTCTCATGCTCCTATTTTGAGGATTTTCTCAAATCTCTCCCCCTTTGATATCAATGGAAAAGGGTCACACTCTTGAACATCTTGTCTTAGGTCACCATGCTGCTAAAAATTCTACTCATCCTTAGCAATGGAAAAATGGAGTTTTTCTCCCTATTTGAATGGTACCAACTGATACCAATTTATACTCATATAAATTTATTCTCTCATTATTTGATTGAAATGGAAAAACCATATGCTCCAACTGCTCTATACCAATTAACACTATTTGATGTCAGTTGAAGTTCCATTAAATTCTCTAAACCAACTAGGTTTGATACCAATTGTAGATTTTCTATTTCATGCTCTACACCAATTGATATACAAGACTGCATTGTATCAAGTATAACATTGATTTAATACCAATAGAAGCTCCCCCTTAGAATCAGCTCCATTTTAGGCTTTGTACCAACTAATTTTCTCTGAACATATCCACAATGATATGACACCCATTGGAACCACTCTATACAGATTTTAACAAAAGTAATTGTGAGGGAATTTATAAAACAACTCCCCCTAAGACATATCTCTTCTTCTTATAGACAACGAAAAATTTAGAGCAATTACACAACTTCTCTCCCTCAACTGTAAATATTCTTTCCCCTTGACAAGAATTTCAAAGAGAAAGAATGTAACCATCAATCTACAACCATCAAGTCGTTAGAAATTTGTAAAACATATTTTACCTGACTTGATCTCATTATCACATCCAGGGACGAATAAGATACCAATTATGCTCCCCCTGGATTCATGTCATATCACTATAGATTAGTGATGTAAGGTAGGAGCAATCACATTGAGTGTTTCCTATTGACCTTTCACTCTCCATACCTCCATTGGTTTCTTTTCTATTTTCTTAGCCTTCTTCTCAAGAACATGTGAATAATTGTTCACTCTAGGGGACATATTCTTTCTTTCACAATGTGTTATTGGTATCACATGATTTGTTCTACAATATTTGGCTATGTGACCAAAATTATTACAGTTATAACACATTACATTCATGTTTATTATAGGAGCAAATGGATTTCTATTCAAATATTTTATGCTCCCTATAAGTGTATCTCTATGACCAAATTAATTACAGGTATAACAGTAACCATAAAAGTATTTGGAGTACCTAGTCATAACGTTCCTCTAAGAAGGATGAGGTGGTCTTCTTTGGTTTGACATCTTGGCATGCCTCATTCATGTACATCTTTCTGCACCAGCTCTCTTTGTATGTCTCTTTTTCCTCAAATCCTCGGGGACTGAATTCTTCATCTTCTTATCTGCTATAGACCTCTTCTTTTGATAAACAAAAACTAAATGGTTTTTGTTATTCTTTTTTACATTAGGTATATTTTCTTCTTCAAGCTTCTCCATATCAATAGTAGGCTCGTTTTCATTTTTTTCTTTCTTCACTTTACCATTGCCTTTTTTTGTTTTTTCATTTCTAGAGGCATTTACCATAGTACTACTTGTATAGGTTTTCTCTTGATTTTTGTAGCATCTTTCTTTTGCTCTAAATTTTTCAAATAATATTGCAAAAGTAGGACTCTTCCCTTTCTCACAACCAAGTTCAATATTCACTCTTGTTCTTGATCTTGGATTTTGTTATCTGGTCAACTCATCTAACATCTCAAAGCCATCCTTCAATTTGAGGCCTTTATCAATCTGCTCCTTTGCCTTTGCTAAATATTTTCTGAAGGCCACTATTTCTACCTCCAACTTCATGAAATAATTATATTTAGATTTTAGTTAAAATTTAACTCCATCTACTCTCTTTGCTTCTTCCACTTGTATTTTCAAACTATCATTTAATTGGATTCTTCAAGGTTTTCAGTTAGCCTCTCTATCTCATCTTGTGCAATTATTTTATATTTTTTGTTTTCTTTCTTCAACTTATCAATCTCATACAAGGCACATATGAGTCTACCTTCAAGTTCAACCTCTCCTATTTCTTTAGAGGTTTCGGATTCTTCTTCCTTTTTACTAGACCTTTCAACTTCTTCATTAGAAGTTCTTCTAAATTCCATGGATAGAGTTTCATTCCCCTCAATCTTACAAGAACTTTCATCTTCTTCATCTAAGCTTAGAAAAATATATATTAACCTATTTTATTTTCTTGTGTGCAAATTCTTCTTATGCATCTGTTTACTATTGTTTTCTTTCTTAGGGGTATGTGTAGGATCATGATGGCCCAAAAAGTTGCGATATGTAAGTGATATGATGGCCCATGTGGCTGGCAACTTTTTTTTTACCCAAAATTGATGAAATGAAAAGGGTTTTTAAAGGATATTCTCATATTTCCACCAATATAAATTATTCTTTACTTTGAATTTAATAAATTATTATTATTCATTTTCTATTTGAATTACGACTAAAGTCTTGATTGATAGGTTGATTGAAAAACATCTATAACTTTCAAACGGTATCATATTTTTTGAATCTGAAACATGCTTCACATACTATAGGATTAAAAAAAAATGAATTTCATGAAGTTTTGACCAAGTTAAGGTGGTCACACATATGCGTTTTTATATTTTTAAAAGTTGTAATAAAAAATTCATAATTAATTATTTACTTGAAAATGTTTTACAAAAACATATGCATCACATTGGGACATGAGTCCTCTACTTATATCTAAAATCTTATAAAAAAAATATTATCATTTTATTATGGTTAGGGTGGTCAGACAGACACCTACTTCTTATTTTTTCCCTAAAATTTAAGTACTAATACATTCAAATTTTCAATTTTCACCAAATAGATTTTTTTTAAATAAAAATAAACCTAGTAGTTTAGAAACTACATTCAATTTTCTACAGATTCTATTCTTACATATTTTTGAAATAATATAGATAACTTATTCAAATTTTAACATCAAGTTGCCTAACTTTGATTTTATAAATTTTCATCACCACTTAAGGGCCTGTTTTTTCCATGATGATCCTGCACATACCCTTAGAGTTATAATTTTCATCATGAATACATACAAAAGTAAGATAATAAGTGTTACCTCTACACTTTTTGGAGCCTTTTCTTAGTCTTCTAATGAAATTAGGCTCCCCTTTATCAACCTTCTCAAATCCAAATGTAGATCCTTCTTCTTCTTCTTCCTTTCTAGCTACAACATCTCTCATGGATGTATTTGTAATCTTCTCATCTGCACTTGACTTCATATTTTCATACTTGCCTCCATGTGTCTGAATCTTGGCTTGCACCTTACAATCATCACCTTCATACATCATCTTTAATTTATTCCAAACTTCATGTGTTGTTTCACAGTGTATAACCTCAACAATAATTGATTTTGACACCATTATCAAAATATAATTTTTTTCCCTAGCATTGTATTCATAAGCCTTCCTTTCAACTGTAGAAGTGGGAGGAGTGGCACAAAATTTGTATCCCTTCTCAACCAACATCCACACAACAAATCCTATTAATTCAAGATGTGTCTTCATTTTTCTACTCCAACACTTATAGTCTAATCCATTAAAGAGAGGTACTTCTTTTGTAGATGAGCCTTCCTGATTAGCCATTATTGTGTTCACTTTTCCAAGATCTACCCGAGCTAATTAAGCTTCATCAAGGGAACCTAGGGCTCTGATACCAATTATTGGAACACAACAATTTACTGAGAGGTGTGTGAATCAATAGATCTTAACAAAAAATCTCTTAAAATATTTTATATAGACTACATTCTTTAACTCTTAATGGGAATATTAGCTAAACACATAGAGAGATAAATATACATACACAAAATCCCATAACACTAGATATACATGGAAAACCCAATATGGGAAAAACCATGTAGTGATAAATGCTACTAGGATCTACTATCCTAATCCAACCTCACAATTAAATCCTTTGTTACAATGTTTGAGGGCACCAACCCTAAGGAGAAACCAATCTTTTGGTTTAGGAGAACCAACTCCAAGGAGATACCAATCCCATACAATGAGCACCAACTCACTATAGAGGATGCATACAATTGGTTCTGGATAACCTAATGATGCATCAATACATTTAGTATATTATTGCACTTTCTACAACTCACACTTTGTTGTTGATGCTGCAATCTCGGCAACACATCTCCTCTTCTCTACACTCTTTCTCCTATACACTTAGAACCTTCATTGTTCTATCATCTAAATATTAACCCAAATCTGAATCTCTAATTTTTTTTTGGGTTCTACTCATTCATAATATACATACTATTTTTATGTTGCATTGCATTCTCTCTTCACCCTAATGTAGACTTCATTTGTTTCCTTTCTACAGTGTTTCATACACCTTCACTCACCTGAATGCAAACCTAGATGATAATCTATGTTTTTTCTAGGTTACACACATATGTGTATTCACTATCTTCACACTTGGCCCCTTTTTTCTATTTTTCACTACACCTATAGATACAACACTTAGTCAATTTTATGAAGGTATTCTTTCTTTTTCTTGATTCCACTGACTTGGCACAACTACCTCGTGATGTGCACCATTATCTAGATCATCTAGAAAACTTTATTAGGGTTTCCTTCACCTACTGTCATCTCTTGCAAGGTTCCATTGCATAGATCCATAGATACATACTCTATAGAGAACTACAACATTCAATTTAGATATAGAGAATTTTATAGGAATAGAAACTTGCAACACCCTAGAATCAGATATGCATTAAATGGGTTTCTTTGATTATATGATCTAATTATTCTCTCCATCTCCCTTGCAATTTGTTCCATATATATTCCAATCAAATATTCACGAACATAGGTCACAAATATAGTTAGACCAGTTAATTATTTCCTCTGTGTCTATTACTAGTGGAAACCCTAGTTACACAGATATAGCCATTATGTATCTTCACCTTTGAACCTAAGCCATTGATCCTATCTCTTCATGCCATGATCCTATGATCTTTCTTCATCTCAATATCTTTAAAACAATGTCATCCAATCAACTTCATTTAAACTAGCATCATCAATCTTCATCTACTGATTACTACTTTACACCATCAAAGACACTTTAACATATCAAGTTGAGAAAATTTAGAGTCTCTTCGATAAACACCATTCTCTTTGATACCATTATCAAAAGACATAGTCCCACATGGTCACCACACAATTCACAACAAGGATATGAATTGGCCTACTGGCCAATCATCCTCACCATTTTTCATCACACATCACCATACTCCATCGTCACCTCCCTATTGGGTCCCACCAAGGTCATAGTCAAGATTTTATTGTGTTGAGGATATTTCAAAGCATCTCCCAACAATATTAATATTTCTCCCCGATGAGCTGATCTTATCATTCTATCAACATACATCAATCTCCAACATTAACCTTATCACATCACATATCAATACTTTGCATTGGGCATCATCATTTATTTTCACGATGTGAAGCACAATAGAGATGATTGTTATATATTTTCCCTTTGATATCTATCGTCAATCATACATCACACATCACTATTACACATATACCTTTATTTTTTATTTAGCGATGTGAATGGATATGGTGATCATTTTTGGATCAACCGCCATTTACTCTACACCATCCCCTATTATATCACTAGCTCTGACAATGGGCCAACTAAATCTTAGTGGGCTAGAGCACTACTACCATCTATCCACCTTTGACGTCATCTTCACCTGTTCATCACTCATCACAAGAACCATCCTATAACTTTGCTTCACAACACTGATGTGAAGCGATTGAGTGATATGTTGCCACGTGTTTGTTGGACCCACTACTAGATTTTTCCATCATCCGATCAAAATCTTGTTTGATCTTCACTATTTATCGGTATGTTAAATGGACCAATCATTTTGTCCTACAAATATTCATCTATATACTCAATAAGGAGCCTTTGACTTGCATCTTAAGGGCCCACCAGGTACTTTGTCATCCGTCAGATCAAAACACTGTTTGATCTCCATTGTTCCCTACTCCCCTATGAGGTACAGATGAGGTCCCACCACATGTGACATGGGCTAGTACGCACTATCAAATCTTCTTGATCCCATCGATTGATCAAGTTGTTATTGTCATGTCAAAGGGACCTAAAACCAATCACTTTGATATTGTGTTGTCTCTTCGATATACCTTTTGCCACCTTCCACATTTTCTATTCCCACCATCGACATCAATGGTCATCATCCATCCATCATGGATTAATCTCCACCATTCCCTACTTCCCTGAGGGACTTAGCTAGGACTCACCAAAAACTTAGAGGGCTAGTGGGGAGGCTGTTAGATCTTGCTTCCTCAACCAACACCATCAATCTTTGTTAAAGGGAAATATTTGCATGATACTTAGGAAATATTAAGCATGACAAATATTTGCTCAGTCATTAATTTCTACAAAAGGGGTCAGTAACCTCAATCGACACCATAGGCTTAAGTTATAACTTAAGAAACCAAAAACCTACTACAACTAGTCAACGAAAAAATATAAAATATTTTAGAGTTTATTTGTAAACCGTAGTTCTAACTGAGTTCAAAAATAAATCCATTTTGAGCATCCAACACATCATCTAAATTTGTAGATTATATATCTAGAATGCACTCAGAAAACCCACACCGAATCTGCACTTTGTTTTCACTTTCAACCACCTAGAAGAACCTTCTACAACATCATGCAAATATCACATGACAATAGTGCAATATTTGAGAAATTTTACAACATTTGAAGAAACATGTTTCTTTCACAAAAATTTTGCACCAACTCTTCAAGACATTGATCCTCTGGTCTTCAAGGTATCCAAGCACACCACCAAAGTTCCTTTTTACATAAATGACACCCTTTTTCATCAGTCAACAATCTACCCTTTAGGATCAATTCAATATCATTTTGATCTCTTCCTTTTAAATCAATGAAAACTATATGCCAATATAGGTGAGCCCCCAATGGGTGGAAAATGAGAGAATCTTATTAGGCTCCTAGACCATATCAAATCTATCCTCCTAAGAACTTCAATAAGGCACCACAATACAAAACTTTGACCTTCACAAGGCCTAACAAGTTGTGTTATACTAAGCACTCATGAAAATGGGCAAGGCCCTACTGGTGAGAAAGGTGTGTTATGCTTGGTGGCCTTGAATTTAGGGTTTGAGATTCATAAGGTTAACAAGTTGTTTTATGCTAAACACATATGAACATTGTATTTATATATAGGTTTGTTTAAAGGGACTTCACTTAGTTCATATAAGGCCTCTTCTTAGGGATCATCATGCCTAATGTATCGAAGAGAGGACAAGCCTAGAATAAGAGAATCACAACTTAGAGAATCCAATGCATAACATCACCACTAAGAGGAAAGTTGTATGCTAAGGAATATCACACTCTCGGAGGACATCAAACATAATGACACCACAAACAAAAGGACACATCACAAGAAGAAAGAAAATCACATAGTGAAACATGAGTGTCAATGTATGCCCCCACTTTAATGCGATTACTAACACCATTGCTATGAGCAATAGCTTTAAAGTAGAAAATATTCAATGCTAACCATAAGGAAGACATGAGAGATTATTCTGAAAGCCTTATGCCAATTCATATGTTCCCGAATGAAATTTCTACATCATGAAAGGAGAAGGGGTTTCCCCAAAAAACACATTAGGGATATTTGGATTCTGGATCAATTTATCTTTGCTACAATGTGATTATAGAGCTCAGAAACATCACCATTCCCAAAATTCTCGAGAAAAAGTAAGAATGACACGTAGAGAGCGAAAACAATGAAAAAACCTTCGACTCAACATAGAAGATACCTAAATATCTTGACTCCTTGCGTCATCCCCAAAAGGAAAACACAAGATACATTCTTACAACATATAAAGGAATGTAGGTACAAATAGAGGAATGCACATGAAGAGAGATAGATCAAACAAAATAGTATGTGGAATCACATTATGAACATGTAATCACACAAATAAACATGTAAAATAAAATAAAGAAAAATACTAGTAAGGCACATGTGATTCAAGCTATAGTAGGCCATTTGCATCCCAATCTTGTTTAGTCAATGCTGAAGGAGGATAAATATTCAAAGGGACAACATCAAGTGTTGAAACTACGAAACAACTATCTAACCCCTTGCCCCCACTAAGTGTATAACAAGGATGAGCCAAGATAAATGATGAGAATGACCTCCTTTCAATAAAGAAAATTATTTGCAATGAATGTTAAACATGTAATAGTGAGAATGCTAGGATCCTACAACTATTACATGACAAGGAGCAAAGGGTATGCTTTAATGGATTATCCGTATCATATCAAATTTATCAAGGATCATCCTTAAGGCATGACATTTGTTAGTAAATTTCCCAAGAGTTCTATGGTATGTGCAATAGTTCATGATCTTAGGCTTGTTCCCCCTACAAGGAGGTGGAAATGTAGTCCATCCTTCATGAAGAAGGTATTCCATTTTACATTTAGTTTGTGTTTTAGCATGTAGGAATGACAAATTTTTGATTTTGTAAGGTTTAGATTTCTCACTTTTTTGAGGATATTTTTGAGGTGGATTGGAAGGAGGACTTAAAGTGATCCTATCATCCTTGTGGGACATTATTTTATCATTATGATGGAGGAAATTTTTAACCTTAGAAGATGTAGAGGGATACATATTTTTATTTCCTAGTCCCTTAGTGTCTTCAATAGGAAGATAATCTAAAATTTTGTGAATTTCATGCTCATTAGTTATGCCACATCCTTGTTTAGTTAAAAACTTAAAGCCTTGGCCATAAGTCTCTTCTGGGTTGATGGGTGTGTTGGTCACTTTTTTAACATAATATGGATAGGTATGAATTTCTTTAGAGGATCTAGGTAAACTCATTATTGGAGGTTTAGGTTTATTTTGTGACTCAATTTCAAGATGTAAAAGACCAAATAATTCAAGCAGTGGGATGGTAGGGGGTGTTGGTTTTTTCATGGATGGGTAAAAGGAGGAATTTTTTTCAAGATTGTTAACACAATCATTTTTGAAATTGTTCATGCTATCATCATCTTCTCTAATTATGTCAACTTCATGAGGAAACTCATTAGGATTTGGTTCAATTGTATTAGGATCATTGCCAAAAACACAACTTGATACATAAACTAGAGATGTTAAAGACTTCCATAAAATACCAATGCACATGTCAATTGTTTGAAATGCAAGGTAAATTTCAAGTTCTTAGATTCTAAACAAGGTAGTTTTCTGATTACATAATGCAAAAACATAAAAAATGATGTCTTGTAAATGTAATTTTGAAATCACACAATGCACCAACTTTATCAAATTAAGCTAAATGTGATCAATTTCATCTAAGAAGAAATCTATAAAATGATATAGAAAACTGAAAAACACCAAAATGAAATGCAAAAACAAATGTTTTAATGCCCAGAAAATTAGGAAATGACCTTGATCAGGGACTCATTCACCGAGGTGAAAATGGGTCCTTGTATAGGGTTTTTAAAAACAAATTCACAGATTTCTTAGATGATTCCATTGGTTTTGGATTCTCATTAGAAACATCAACTTACAATTTGATTTTTTAGTGAAACTAATATTGAATGCAAGTGAAAAATATGACAAAATGATAAACTAGGATACCTAATCTGATGTACAATTTTGTTTCAATTTTCAAATGCAAGTGAATGATGATACAATACTATGTAAATTATATGCAAAATGATTGATTTTTTTGTATTTCAGATTTAAAGAGTGCAAATATGCAATCCTAAACCCTTAAATGAAATGAAAACTAGCGCAATCTAAACAACCCTAAATGAGACTAAATTAAATGATGCAATGAAATGAACATGAATAGAAGATCTATATATAGGGTGAAAGTGGACTCCAAAATTATAAAAATACAATGATCAAAGTCAAGTTCACCAAAATAAAATAATGGGAAATAGGTTGGGTTAATGTGGAATGGGGTTATGATGGGCCTATCTTCCTTAATTTCATTAGGAAATGAGATCTACACAATGAAAGTATTGTCAACCTTAAGATGGTTCAAGTCAAAGTGTGAATCTACTGATTTCTTTTTTTACGAGGGTGGGGTTCTTGATTAAATAACACTTTGAGAAGAAATATTAAAAATAGAAAACTAACTCCAAAATACAATGTACAAAGTGCATCAAATAGATTAAGCTCAATTCTAATGGAACCAAAAATCAAAATAAATATCTAAGAAAGGGGAAATGATGTGCACCAGAGTCACCAAAAGTGCTTTTTCAAAGCTTACTAAGGACTCATTCACCCTTTTGGAAAATGGGTCTTAGCTAGGGCTTTATAAAAATGGTTTATGGGTTCTCTTTTATTGTTTCTGCACTCCAAGTCCCCGATTTTCACAGTCAAAGAACCATAAATATAACCTATAGGTGATTTTCCATGAAATTGCAAGAATGATGACAATGCATGCAACTTTGAGAACTTTGCAATTTTTCTCTTCAATAGATCTTCCACCTAAAAATTTCAAACACACATCAACATGAAAAAATGTTCTATTGTTGGTGAATGGGGGTTTACCTTGGTCTAACCCTATTTTGGTAATTAAACCTTGTAATGAAACAATGAAACAATGAAACATGAAGGAATGATGAATGAACAAGCCTATGTCACAACTCACGAAACCCTTGAATGCACCTTGTAATGTAGATCTGCAACTAGCATGAAACTACATCAATGGATGTGGATCTTGATCTTGAAACTTGATTTGGAACAATACTTTGAATTCTTGAATGAACGTTGAAAACTAAATCAACATATTAGCTCAAATAACATGCATTATGTAAGAAGAATTTGACATGATAATAGATCTTGATTGCTTCTCTTCTACAAATCTGTTCTTGAATGCCCTTAAATTCTCATGATAATTCTCTTGATATGCTTTTGTGAAAGTACTCTTATGATAATTTTAATTTGCTAGGTGAAAAATAGTGAAATGACCTCTAATTTATACATATGTTAATATTAATTCTCGAAATTCAAATAACACAAGTTGACATGTAAATATACATTTGAAATCATTTAAATACCACCAAAAACATAGTAATAATTTATGTCTTAGGCCTAAGTGTGGACCCATTTTCCCTTGGGTAAATGGGTCCTAGGTCACTTGCCTAGGACACACATTCTCCAATGATAAATGTTATGTCATGGCATTAATGATTGTTGGGTTTTCCTCTTCCAAAATTACAATTAATTAGGCTTAGATTTGAATCAAAGGGGAAATTAAGGAAAATTAAACTCAATTAATTAATAAAGCCCTAGATGAGTGTGTAAGTGTAAAGGTACACCTTACAACACCATAAAAAAGGCATAATTAAGTCCATTTTATTTAATAAGACCCTAAACTTAATGTGAATATGTAAAATACATATTAAAACACTAAATTAAGCCATAATTTAGTACATTGTATTATTAATTATTCCCAAATTAAGCATGAAAAAGGGATACTTTTTCCTACACTACACTAGGTAACAAAATTCACACACTGCTACAATTTTTTACATATCACTGTAACACATCCCTACAATCTCTCTTGAAATAATACCCTTTTATACATTCATGAAAAATGGGTATTATCATACATCCCAATCATGTATCCACTAACAAAAAACTCACAAACAAATATTTAACTCCTTCATGTCAAAAATCATAATAGGTCCATTACATTTCACATAAATACATTACACATACCTACTTACATTGCCCTTATTTTTATCCCTCTCTTACAACTGCACATGTCAGTCACCTTCTCTAATATGCATTTAAATCATAAGCATTTACCACTCCTCTATCTAGTTTCTCTCTTCCATTGGCTTCTCAAAGCCTTCTCATTTTCTTTCATCTTCTCGTGGCCAAGTAAAACCTTTCCCTCATTAGAGAAATAATTTGGTCTATGCCTTTCTATCCCATCCATAATGACACCTACTATAGCATTTTATTTTCATTTTCTACCTACATGTGGTTCTTTAACTTTAACCAAAGAGTAGGTTAAATGATTTAGTAGTTAAAAACTAAATCAGAACTATTGTGTAACTAACATGATCTTCTAAGTTTAATATCCCCTTTTACTATTGATAGGAATTTACTTAGTTTTGTATCTTGATGCTAATCTATTTAATCATTTATTAGATATTTTAATGTCACTCAAAAGTCATGTTTATGTTTTGTAGAGCATATGGATAAGAAGCTAAACTAATCAATAATTCCTAAATTTCTTAGACCCCATGAGTTTTTTAATAAATATACATCAATGTATCAATCCTTGTTAAATGATTATTTCAAATCATTGTTGCAAAAATTAAGCTTCCATGGAGTTCTTTAAATGTCTATAAAATTTTGTAAACTAGTAGAAGTGTCAAAACTATCTTTTTCATTGAAAACTACATTCAAGAAACCCAGTGTTCCATCATCTTCTTCTCCAAAATATTTTTTCAATTACTTCATCTAGAAGTGAACAGAGGAGTTCATGAACTATTTTTTTTCCGACACTAAGTCCTTTCAACAAAAGCATAAAATTTTCATCTTCTTGTCCTTCAATTATTTTTGATAGTTGAAAAAAGTATCTTTGGAACATTTTGGTGAATCAAATTTATGTAAACCTTTGAATTATCCCTCCATACCCACTTTACCTCCTTGGAAATTTGGTGTTTTGATAAACCATTGAACTTATAGACCTTCTAGTAATTCACAAACTTTGTGAACTCTTGAACACACTATAATAAAAAACAATTATTCAATTTTGAAAGACTTCAATGAAATTACATTTTGATGACTTTGTATTTTTTGAACTTGGTAAACTATGTTGGTGGCTTGGATCTTTAGAAAACCTACTAGTTCATGAACCGATGAAAAATTTATAACTACATAAATTAACCAATTTGCATCCTACATTCATGAAATTAGAATCCTATGTACTCATTTGGCTCCTCCAAAAAATAATGCTATCATGGAAAAAATTCCATCAAGTTTTAGTCCTAAAGTAAGCACCAAAAACTCACAAAAATTAAACAAAATTTCAAAATGAAGTGAATATTAGAACCTGCATTTTTTTTGTTTATATTGATTAATTATACACCTATATTCTCATGCATCAATTCTGCCCACACACTCTTTTTATTGGGAATACCTAATTAAGGTTAGGTTTTTTTATGTATGACACCTTAGGAAAAAGTTAATCCAAGAACTACTTCCCTCAAG
Organism: Sequoiadendron giganteum; assembly: GCA_007115665.2. Lineage (NCBI taxonomy): Eukaryota > Viridiplantae > Streptophyta > Pinopsida > Cupressales > Cupressaceae > Sequoiadendron > Sequoiadendron giganteum. Next base: position 129,686,315 of record CM021108.1, on the reverse strand, counting down.
TTCTTACTAAGTGAAATGAAGATGGTCAAGTTATTAGAAAGATACCTCGATCATGTAAGTTAACAAATCATCTAGTTTACATATTTTAAGAGATAACCACTTGTCTTACTTCCTACATATTTATCGATCATTTAATATAATATTCATATAATATTGTATTATAATAGAGTACTTTTTAGAAAATGTTTCAAACACCCAATTTATCATGACACACTAGAAAAAATATATTTATGATAAATTCCAATCTTTAAATGATTTCAAGGACATCAAAAATACCTTAATTATTCCTCCTTTCCAAGGGTTCCATCTAAGCCAACATGATACCAATATTGAATATCCTTTAAGTCTTATTGATTGGGATCACTTTAGAGCTATTTCCACAGACAAGGATGGAAAATATCAAAAACCGATTTTTTGGGTATTTTTTATGTTTTAATCAATTGCATTTTTGGAGCTCTTCAAAGAGGAATTTGGGGTAAAGACTATTATCAATCCCTTGAATAGAATGGCCAAAAGAATTAGGTTTAAGAAAATAAAATTAGATCTCTTGGAGAGATTTCCAATAAGGTAGAAAATTCTTCGGTCTAATCAATAGGCTAAAAGTTAGGACCTTGCTAAGTGTAGGTACCTAAATTCACATGCTTTTTGAAAATTATATATTTTTCTATTATTTTATCATAGACACTTGTGTATTTAAAATTCCTAAGGCTTTTGTAACTGTTGAAATTCCTTAATTTGTATATATTTTAATAATTTGAATAAAATGAGACTTTGGAGGCATATTTAATTCCTATTTTACAAGTTTTCCATATTTTCTAAAAATAACACTATCTTGTGTTTTTCTATATACTAGATATTTTAATATAAATTCACACTCAAACTTACGTCATTGGTATCAAAGCAGGAACACTATTCAATGCTAGATTGCACAAGTTTTTGCTATGAAAGAGTAGGATTGAAAACAAAAATTTTGTTAGATTATCCTCCTTTGAGACACACACAACCAAATATGGTATAAGAAAAAGGTGACTCATCAAAACCTATTAAGATGATGGTTGAAGATGCTTTCAATAAGCAATGAAAAGAGATGCAGAATTAATTTTCACATTGATTTTGATAGATCAAGGTAATCAACAACCAAACATGGAAGAGATACCATTTCATCGACACACCCCTTTCAAGGTGAAAGTAAAATTCAATGTCCAAAATTTTGAAGGAAAGATTGATGAAAATTCTATGAATGATTGGTCTCAAAATTGGAAAAAATATTTTTTTGTCAATAGCTTTTTTGATTTAGAAAAGATAACATTCTCTCTCCTCAAGACCGAACATCGTGTGAAGAAATAATGGGTGGCAAAGTTGTAAACTAAATAAATTCATGAAGACGGAGGAATATATAATATCCCCACATTGGAAGAATTCATGGAGCATTTTAAAGAAGAATATTTCCTTGAAGAAACATTCAATGAAACATATATATAGTGACAACTATTTCAAGAAAAGAATGATCATTCTGTTAGAGATTATACCAACACCTTCCATGAATTATCTATAAAACATGACATCTAGGATATAGAGAAAAATTGAGTGTTGAAATATCATATTGGGTTGCATCATTATCTACAAATAGATATGTATTTATTGAATATTGAAACATTGGGAACTACATAAAAATATACACCTAAAATTGGAGAAAAGTTCTAGTAGAGGGGGGGAAAGGAGAACATACCAAAAGGGGATAGTAAGTTTCAACAAAAGAAAAGAAACAATAAATTCTCCTCTCAACCATCATCAATTATAAGCTCTAATAAGTTTTCAAAGGACACTAGTATGTGATGTGAAATTCCTAAAAGCTCCCAACATAGTAGAAAATACTGCAGAGCTACCAAAATGTTGGTGGTAGAAACCCGTGAACTAGAAAAGGAAATTGTTTTGCTTCCCGTAGATCCTTTTCAGCATAAGAAATATGAAAAAATGATTGAGGAAGACACCTATTCCATGATAGCTACTACTAAAAGTATTCCCCATGAAGATGAGGAACTATTGTTTCACTCACAAATATGGGTGAATGGAAAGGATTTACACTTCATATTTGATAGTGTGAGTTAGAAGAATTTGATATGTGTTTCAAGGTTGTTTAAGAGGATGAATCTAAAAATATCACCTCATCAAAAAACATACTAAATTAGTTGGGTGATTTAGAGACGAGATACCCAAGTAACCAAACAATTCTACTTTTCTTACTCTATTAAACCATTCAAAGACGAGGAAATTTGTGATGCTGCACCACTATATGTATTTGATGTACTTTTTCGGGAGCTATAAATGTATAAAGGACATGACATATATGAGTATCTAGACCAAAAAGTGTTATTGTAAAGTTAGTAGAACAAAAATATTGTATACCTAAGGTATTTCCATCAAAGAATGCATCTTTAAGTACTACAAAGAAATGTAGGCATTTTATTGGTCAAACTAGATATTTTGTATTGTTAATGATTCGATCTAAGGACACAAATTTAGTCAATGATAATACTCATACATCAACACCAACTATCACCACATATAAAAAAAATAAATGGATGGACTATTGATCATGTATCAAAACATTTTCACTTTCCTAACAAGAGTTCCAAAGTATTTCCAAGTCAAACATTTCATTGATGTGATTCTCAATACACCATTACCAAATGGACCACTATATAGGAGATCAATTTTTGAGAATAATGAGATCAAAGAAAAATTGAAGAGCTTATCCAAAAGGGCCATATTTAACCAAGTGCATCACCATGTGGTATTCTAATTATTTTGGATAAGAAAAATGATGGTACTTGGAAGTTATGGATCAATTATCTATCCTTGAACAAGATCAGTGTGAAAAGCAAGTATCTAATCCCTCATATTAATGATATCTTGGAAAAGCTAAAGGGAGCTCAAATTTTCAACAAAATTGAATTTAAATTAGGATGCCACCAAGTGGATATTGACCCATTACATGTTTGGAAAATTTATTTCAAATCCAAGGAGGTATTATTCAAATGGTTGGTGATGTAGAGCAGGGAGACAATCAATCTACAAACACAATTTCAAATGACTTCAATAATTCCTTAATCTTAAAAACCCTAACATGGGTGATTCTCTTCACAACTCTATTTCCCTTGTAGGTCTACAAACCCAATTTCTTGGACCTTTCTGACAAATAAAAACTCAAACCCACTAACCATTGATATTTTCAAACACCCTTTAATGTCCTATGAAACATATCTCAAAGGAACCTTAGGTAACTTTGGACCAACACTCACAATTCAATGCTTCTATGCTATCCGCTTAAGCCAAATAGGCCTAATTTACAAATAAAATCTCCTCTAAACAATATGCCAACCTGATATACCTATGGATAGTCCTTCAATAGTCTATAAAATCTCCAAATCCACAAATTTTAGCCTAAGAACCACTCACTTAGTCCTCTTATTGCAAAACCCTCATTTATGCTTGTTTTAGAGAGGGTTTATTGAAAATATTATCTATACAACTTAACTCACCTTTCCAATACATAAAACATGCTCCATTAGGTCTTCCTATGCTTAATAAACCTTCATATTTCTTTGTCCCAATATTTTTCCTCAATTTTTGACTCTTAACCAACACTTTTCACCCAAACAGTCAAATTTTGACAACTAGGACATCATGCCCAAGCCCAAAATGTCCTCCCTTACTCACAAAAACCAATTCAATCATCTAATCCTACCTTATTTGGCCCATTTCACTAATATAAAATTGGTACAATTAGTGGAATGGGCCATAATCACATTTTTATATCAACAAACCCTTAAGTTAACTGTATAGACCCACCTATAGTTATTTGTCAATAAAATTATTAAAATACAATGAAAACTCTTCCCTCAAAAGTCAAAATGAAGCTAAAACATATATCCTTCAAATAAGATGCAATTTGGATTGAATACAAGTTATATGAAACCGTATAGAGCAAGAGAGCAATATTTTTTTGCAAAGAAAGCACAAAAATTTGAATGTTTTTGATTAATTTCTTCTTCAAAAATAAACAACCAACCTTCCAATCAATCATACATTAAGAATTTAAATTTTTACATCAAGAAAAAAATTCCCCACTGATTCAAACCATCTCAACTTCCATTTGAACCAACTTGACCATTGGTATTCCCATTTTGAGCATTTTGCAACTTTTCAATATTGCACTTTTGACAATTTTGAAAAAATATGACAAAATAAACTCAATAACTCCTAATTACATATTAGGTGGTCTATTATGACCATATTGATGAAAAAATAAGACTCCATACACTTAAACCTAACAAAATACCAAAATTGACCAACTTAACAAAATGAGCTTGGTGCCCCTGCACCATACAACTAGCCTGAAAATGTTTGCAAGTCCCTTGGAAATACATTGTTGTAGATCCTTCATATTTCCAACATCTCCTTGAGTCTTTCTACTACACTAGGTACTACAGGTTTGAACCATTCTTTACTCATTTGAACTTGTTGCCACTTGAGTATTGTTCGACCTTGCAAACTGCCTTCATGTATATTCCTTGACTTTTCCCTCATCTCATGTTGAATTTAACTTGACCTTTGTATCTACAAACTTACCATTTCCAACTCTATCCTTGACTATCTAGTCCTTTCCTCTTATTGCATGCTCAAACTCACCTATTTGTCCTTTATTTGAACCTTGAATCACCTCACTTCTTATCTTCATCTTGACCTTCAAACCCACTACTCTTATGACCTCTGACCTATTAGACTTATCAACCTTTGTTTGAACAAAAACAGACTACCCCTTGACCTCTTTTTCTCTTTAAAGGACATATCATTGTCCCTACCACAATCCCGTCATAATTTTCTAAGCAATCTTGCACCTTTGTGTTCAATTCATCCTTGACCTTCTCTATCACTAACTTACCAACTCCTTTCTTCAACATTGCATCACTCCTCAAATTCTCAATGCTTGAAGTGGCTACCAGGTTTTCATTCCTTTCTTCCTCTATGTGCACAAACTCTTTCTTGCCAAACATGATGACTTTTGCTACCTTACCCATTCCTTTACCATCTTCTACCAATGGATTTAATGTGAAAGTAGCCCCATCCTTCTCAACTTGATAGGTATTGGATCTCCCATCATAAATGACATGTCTATCAAATTTCCATGGTCTCCCAAGTAATAAATGAAAACAACTCATTGGAAAAACATCACAAAGTACTCTATCCTTGTAACTGCAAATACTAAACTCAACCAAGGACTGTTCATTAACTAAAATGGACTGATCATCATTCAACCAAGACACCTTATATGGTACTTCAAGAGGAATTATTTCTAATTTCAATTTTTCGACCATTTAACTTGACACTATAATATCAGCAGATCCTAAATCTATTTCTACCTTGCATACCTTATTTTTGCACTTGCATGTGGTATTGATTTGACTCCTCCTTTGTGTCATATCCTTATCTTTTTTATTCTTTGAGTAATGTCCTTCTTGCACCAACTATACTCTCTTTTCAAGGCACTTGAATGTTGGATGACCAAACTCATTACAATGATAGCATCTACCTGAAAATCTGTTTGACCCTCTACCACCATCAAATCTGCCTCTAGAGCCTCTAAAACCACCTCTAGAATCAACAAATTTCTCCTTACCTTTGTTTACATCTTCTCGTTCTTCATAGGAATTTTTTGATGTAGGAAATGATCCTCTTCCTCTCTTATTGTTTCCTCTTCCTCTAATGGTCTTGTCTTTTCTTGTTTTAATATTTTCTTCCACTCTGATAGCCAACTGAAAACATTCTTCCACTATCCTTGGATTTTCCATAACTAATTCATCTTGAATGTTAAATCTAAGCCCACCAAGGTATCTAGACACCTTTTCAACCTCATATTCCATTCTACTTGATCGTATACTCAACCTATAGAATTCATCAGGATAAGTCTTAACATCTAAATCCTTTTGCTTCAAACCTTGGATTTTCTTATACAATTGAACTTCATAATCTTTAGGAAGAAACTTACCTTTGAGTTTAGCAACCATTCTATCCCAAGAAACTATATTTGGTGTACCTTTATTTCTCCTCTCAACTTCTTCATAGTCCCACCATAACAATGCATGTACTTTTAGCTTTTTCTTTGCTATCTTCACCCTCTACTCCTCATGAACATCATCACATTAAAAGTGATTGTCCATATCTGCAATCCAATCTAGAAGCTCCTCATCATTCAAACTTCCTGCATATATAGGCAAATCAACTTTCACATTATGTTTATCACCTTTGACTGCCCTCGGTAGCTTTTCCATCTTTTCCTCTTCAGGATCCAATTCTTCTTCCACATCTCCATACTCTTCTTATTCATCTTCATCACTTGTATCTCCCAAATCCACACCTCTTATTTCATTTGACTCTAGGGTAGCAAGCCTAGCTAAAAAAACATTATGAGAATCCAATAACTTAGCATGTCTCTTTCTTAACTCGTACAATTCTTTAGTAGTTGCACTATTCTTAAGAGGCATCTTGTCTCTTCAAATTACACCCTTCCAAATTCAACTTTTCACCTTCCAATGATCTACTTCCTAAGATCTAATACCAATTGATGTAGAGCAAGGAGGCTTTCAACCAACTTCAAGAATTCTTTAATCTTCAAAACCCTAACAAGGGTGATTCTCTTCACAACTTCTCTATTTACCTTGTAGGTCTACAAACACAATTTCTTGGTCCTTTCTCACAAATCCAAATTGAAACCCACTAACCATTGATATTTTTAAACACCCTTTAATCTCCTACAAAACATAACTCAAAGGCACCTTAGGTCACTTTGGGCCAACACTAACAATTCAATGCTTCTACAATGTCCCCTTAAGCCAAATAGGCCTAATTTACAAAGCAAATCTCCTCTAAAAAATTATCCAACCATGAATACCTATGGAGAGCCCTTCAATGGTCTATCAAACATCCCAATCCACAAATTTTAGTCTAAGAACCACTCACTTAGTCCTCTTATTTCAAAACCCTCATTTATGCTTATTTAGAGAGGGTTTATTGGAAATCTTATCTCTACACCTTAAATCACCTTGCCAATGCATCAAGCATGCCCCATTAGGTCTTCTTATGCTTAAGAAACCTTCAAAATTTTCTGCCCCAAGATGTTTCCTCAATTTCTTGCTCTTAAACAACCCTTTTCACCCAACACACTCAAATTTTGACAACTAGGGCATCATGCCCAAATCCCAAATGACCTCCCCTACTCACAAAAACCCATTGAATCAGATAATCCTACCTTATTGGGCCCATTCCACTCAGCTACAAGAGGTACAGTTAGTGGAATGGGCCATAATCATATTTTTATATCAAAAAGCCCTTAAGTTAACTCTATAGACCTGCCTACAGTTATTTGTCAATAAAATTCTTAAAATAAAATGAAAACTCTTCCCTCCAAATTCAGAACAAATCTAACACATATATCCTTCAAATGAGATGCAATTTGGATTGAATACAAGCTATACGGGACCGTACATAGAAAGAGAGCAACATTTTTTGCAGAGAAAACACAAAAAATTAAATTTTTTTGATTGATTTCTTCTTCAAAAATGAACAACCAACCTTCCAATCGACCATATAGCAAGAATTTGAACTTTTTACATCAATAAAAAAAATTCCCTACCAAGTCTAAAAATAAAATGAAAACTCTTCCCTCCAATTTCAGAACAAATCTAACACATATATCCTTCAAATAAGATGCAATTTGGATTGAATACAAGTTGTACGGGACCGTACATAGAAAGAGAGCAGCATTTTTTGCAGAGAAAACACAAAAAATTGAAAGTTTTTGATTGATTTGTTCTTCAAAAATGAACCAACCTTCCAATCGACCATATAGCAAGAATTTGAACCTTTTACATCAAGAAAAAAAATTCCCTACCAATTCAAACCATCTCAACTTCCATTTGAACCAACTTGACCGTTGGCATTCCCATTTTGAGCATTTTTGCAACTTTTCAATATTGCACTTTTGACAATTTTGCAAAAATATGACAAAATAAACTCAATAACTCCTAATTACATATTAGGTGGCCTATTATTACCTTATTGATGAAAAAATAATACTCCATACACTAAAACCTAAAAAAATACCAAAATTGACCAACTTAACAAAATGAGTTTGGTGCCCCTACACCATACAACTAGCCTGAAAAGGTTTCCAAGTCCCTTGGAAATGCATTGTTGTAGATCCTTCCTCTTTCCAAAATCTCTTTGACCTTTGAATACTCTTCCATGTGATCATTCTTTCCATTGTACCAGGTATTGCAGGTTTGAACCATTCTTTACCCATTTGAACTTGTTGCCACTTCAGTATTGTTCCACCTTGCAAACTATCTTGATGTATATTTTGTGACTTTTCTCTCATCTGATGTTGAATTTAACCTTACCTTTGTATCTACAAACTTGCCATTTCCAACTCTATCCTTGATTGTGCATTCCTTTCCTCTTACTGCATGCTCAAACTCACCTCACCTCCTATTTTCATCTTGACCTTCAAACCCTTTTCTCTTATGACCTCTGACCTATCAGACATATCAACCTCTATTTGAACAAAAACTGACTACCCCTTCACCTCTTCTTCTCTCAAAGGACATATCATTGTCCCTACTATAATCCCATCATACTTTTCTAAGCAATCTTGCACCTTGATGTTCAATTAATCCTTGACCTTCTCTGTCACTAGCTTATCAACTCCTTTCTTCAACATTGCATCACTCCTCAAATTCTCAAGCCTTGAAGTGGCTACCATATTTTCATGCCTTTCGTCCTCTATGTTCACAAACTCTTTCTTGCCAAACATTATGAATTTTTCTACCCTACCCTTTCCTTTATCATCTTCTACCAATGGAGTTAATGTGAAAGTAGTCCCATCCTTCTCAACCTTATAGGTATTGGCTCTCCCATCATAAATGGCATGTCTGTCAAACTGTCAAGGTCTCCAAAGTAATAAATGACAACAACTCATTGGAAAAACATCACAAAGTACTCGATCCTTGTAATTGTCAATACTAAACTCAACCAAGGCTTGTTCATTAAATAAAATGGACTGATCATCATTAGACCAAGACACCTTATATGGTGCTTCAAGAGGAATTCTTTCTAATTTCAAATTTTCAACCATTTCACCTAACATCATATTATCAGTAGAACCTGAATCTATTACTAGCTTACATACTTGGTTTTTGCACTTTCATGTGGTCTTGAATAGGGTTTTGCTTTGTGTCATATCCTTCTCTTTTAATGCTTTGAGTAATGTACTTTTCACCATCATATTTTCTCCAACTTCCATAGTAGCATATAACATTGGAGAATTTACACTCTCATCTCCATCTTCTTGCACCAATTGTACTCACTTTCCATTCCTCCTTTAACCACCACTTGAACTGGAACCTTGCTTTTCAGGGCACTTGAATGTTGGATGACCAAACTCATTACAATGATAAAATCTACCTAAAAATGTGTTTGAACTTCTACCACCACCAAATCTGCCTCTAGAGCCTCTAAAACCATGTAATGCCATGTTGTGTGAACCCTAAAGGACAACAAAATATCCCATTATTTTTTTTTGAAAGCGAAACATTGCATAAGATGAATATGTACATACATTACATGAAGAGAAACTATATGTTTACAACATCACATACGTATTCTGGTGTACACGGGTTGTCATTACAAAACTAAACTTCTACCAAAACGAAAGCGAATTAAATCTAAAATTACATAATGATGACACATCACCATCCATGATCAACATAGAGCAAAATGATACATCATTTTATTACAAATCATTTCATAGTTCCATATTACAATTATGGAGAATATTTCCACAGATACAACACATCATGGATACAATAGTACATTACACATCTCCCTGTAATTTTTTGATATATGAAAGGAAAACAACTGGGTCCATCATTAAAATGCGTAAATAAATTGAACACATCTTCCGAAAACAATGTATAGAGTTCATCAAATATTGACAGTTTTGAGGAATGGTTGTAGGCTAAATGGAATTTTCCCCACAGCTTTTTAGGATTTTGAAAGAAATGCCTCCACCAAATGCTATGCTATCATTTCATAATGTGTATAAAATGAATTTATTGAAAATCCTTAAGAACTTTCAAGCAATTGCAATTGGCAGGTGACACCAAAAGAACAAGGGAGGTTATTTAAATTTTTACACTTCCTATTATGCTCAAGTGTTGCGGCTGAGCCAGGTTGACAATGAAATCAGGGAGATTAATTAAACCTCTACAACTTTCTAATTTCAAGTACTACGGATATGATAGGTTGCCAACGGAATCAGGAAGGATATTTACGCCCCTATAGTCTTCTATGTTCAATTGTGGCTGTTGTGACAGGTTGCCATAAACAAGGCATGCGATCTGTTTAACAGAATGCCTCAAAGGATTTGTGTCTCATGGGCTGCGCAGGTTGCAGGATATGCACAAAATGGGTTTGATGAAAAGGCTTTAGAAACTTTCATGTGGATGCAATTGGCAAGTCTAAGGCCAACCTCCACCACATTCTCCAACATTCTCCCAGCTTGTGCCGAAATGGGCGCTTGAAATAGGGTACATCCATTTATCAAGCATATCAGAAGGGGGGGAAATATTTGCCACATAATGTGATTGCAAGTACTCTGGTAGGCATCGACGCAAAATGTGCAAGAACAGTCAAGGCACGAGAAAAGTTTAACAAAATTCTTGAAAGGGATGTGGTCTCGTGGTCTGCAATGACTGGGGAATAACCGCCGTAGCTCATAACCATAAACCAATACTCCCATTTAGCAGGTAACAACTGATTTGTTATAGACTAAAGTAAAAACAAAATAGAAGAATGATCTAGGTATCTACGTGAAGATTCCAAAAGAACACCACCGAAATTCCTAAAACCATGGCAGGTACTTACCTCAAAATTTTGCATGAGCTCTTCCACGTTGCCCTCCTTCTTCCTATGCCGTATCAGGAGAGGTTGAAGTTTCACCTGTCTTTTCTAGACAAGAATGCAAGATGAAAAAGCATATCCCAGGCACGTCCACTACCAAGAAAAATAACCCAAACATACAAATGTGTGAGCCTCCCCCAGGCATGTGGATGACTTACTCTTCACATGCAAAAGAGTTGGAGAGAAGTAAATGGAAACAACTGTGTCGGTCTCATTTCCCCTAAATCTCCAAAAAATAATTATAAAAAATAAAAATTATATATATAAATTATTTATTAAAAAGGATCAATTGGTAGGCGTAGAGGTTAGAGGAGATTAGGGCAGCAAACAAAAAGCAAATAAATTATTTTATAATTGATATATGGATTTAAGAAGATTCCCAAATGGCCACAGTAAAACCAAAGCTTATAAATCTGTGAATTGTGTTTTATGCTCTCCAGTATTATGATAACTTATTTTTACACCAATATTTTAGGGCAATGTTATTAATAAATGATGTTAATATTCACATTATGACAGCAGCAAGTTAAAATCTTTAAATACATTAAGAGGTTATAATGCTGGAATGCATTAAGAGGTTATAATGCTAGGAGTTTGAATTTTAACCCATGTAAATAATAATGTTGGTGTTAAGGTTGTTTAATAATAGCTTTGAGTGTTTATTTATTTATTTTTAATAAATCAATGATAAAATATTATTTATAATAGTATTCTCATGGTTTCTTTATTTAATTTTTGGTGATTATAAGAATACTATTAGTTTTGAGAACAACATTATCTTAAATATCAATCTTCATTGTATAATGTATTATAAACCTATTTTTAATGGAAGGTAATATTAATATTAGTGTTAATAAAGATAATGGCGAATAGGATACTAATATCAATAAATTTAGAATAGTGTTAATATTAGTAATATCATTAATTTCATCATGCTTAATATTGACATTTTTAATAAGAGATATTAATATTGTTAATGTCCAAAAAATAAGTTAATTAAGTTAAGATTAAAAGTAAATATAGAATTCATGTGTATATGATTTTGAATGGAAATTTGGAAATCTGGTTATTTACTGAATAATTTCTATAGAACATTTTTACTTATTACATGTGGCTTTTTGTAAATATAGTATTGTATCATGAAGATTAGTATTCTCCAAATAATCTAATTCAAGATAGATATATTCATATAGTGGATTTAGTTAATAGAAAGTAGTTTTAGGGTTAAAGATATAAGAGATAATGCTTTTAAAAGATTAGAAGGTAACTTAATAAAATAACTCTTTTATTCGAGTAACTTGGAAAGAATAAGCAAAAGAAAGTGAAATAAGAATAATCATATGAATGCATTTGTGTGTTATTAATATTTATGTGATTGCTCAATATTTACAAGTTAATGATGTAAATAGGGCAAGGGGAATTGATTTAAATATACCTAGGGCATGATTAAGGAAAATGTATTCTATTTTAATGATTTTATAATCATAGTTTAAGATTATGTTGGTCTAGTCTAATGAGTTGAATATCTTTATATATGTATATGAAGATGTAGGTTGTATTAGGGTTAGAGAGTTAGTAGAATGTTCTTGAAGAGTATTAAAACTATTGTATTAGATATTGATTGGATAGTTTATGGTAAATGGTAATATTGGAAGTATGTGAAAACATGTTTCATTGATTGTTGGTGCCTTGTTATGGGTCGTAATGCTTGAATAAGTGCTCTCATTATATAAGTAATTGATTAGTGAAAGTGTGAAGATTTTGGTTAGTTGTTCGAGCTGAATTATTGGATTGGCTTTCAAGTTGAGATGTGCTTACTTGACCTTTATCGTTGTCATGATTATTACTTCGATTCTACACTTGTCCTTCGTAGATTTTACATAGTCATTCTGGAGTCCCATGATGTGAGATTCTTGGGGAACCCAAGTCTTGTGTACCCTTTTGTCAGGAGTATATGAATATTGGTGTCATAGAATCCCTTTCTTTTCCTTCGTATGTCTCAAGAAGCAATCACCTTGCAAGTAGTCGTTGAGATTGTTGTATGTTATGTTTTGGTTGACCTTGTGGTTTGGTCTTGTGATTGTTATTCTTGTCTATCTTGGTCGTGGGTCCTTTCTTGTAATCTCCTTGCATGAGGGGTCGACCTTTGGGTCCGCGTGGTCGGGTGGAATGTTCTATGCACCCCATTGGGTTCCCAGGTTGTGTTCATGATGTAAAAGAGGATGTAGAGATTCCAAAGCTTCGTGTTGATGAAAATTATTCCTCATTTTTTATACCAAGTTCAATTATGTAACATTCTTGCATTAATGTATCTTTTCCTCTACACGCTAAGATGCATATGTACTCCTACAGATATGTAATGTACTATCGTATCCATGAAGTGTTGTATCCATGGAAATATGAAATTAATTGTAATAAAATGATGTATCGTTTTCCACTCTATTGATCATGGATGGTGATGTGTCATCAAATGTTATGTAATTTTGGATTTTATTCACTTTCATTTTTGTAGAAGTTTAGTTTCATAATGCCACCCGTATACCCCAGAAGACGTAGATGATGTTGTAAAAATATAGTTTATCTTCATGTAATGTATGTACACATTCATCTTATGCAAATTTTCTCTTTAAAAAATAAATTAGTGTGGTATTTTTTTGTCCTTTGTGGCTCACATGGTGGGGCATTACAAACCACCTCTAGAATCAACAACTTTCACCTTACCTTTGTTTGCATCTTCTCATTCTTCACAAGACTGTTTTGATGTAGGAAATGATCATCTTCCTCTCTAATTGTTGCCTCTTCCTCTAATGGTTTTATCTTTTCTTCTTTTAATATTTTCTTCAACTCTGATAGACAACTGGAAACATTATTCCATTGTCCTTGGATTTTCCACAACTAATTCATCTTTAATGTTAAATCCAAGCCCACCAAGGTATCTAGCCATCTTTTCAACCTCATCTTCCATTCTACCTGATCTTATACTCAACTTATAGAATTTATTAGTATAGGTCTTAACATATAAATCCTTTTTCTTCAAACCTTGGAGTTTCTTATACAATTTAACTTCATAATCTTTAGGAAGAAACTTACCTTTGAGTTTAGCAACCAGTCTGTCCCAAGAAAGTATCTTTGGTTTACCTTTCTTTCTCCTCTTAGCTTGTTCATAATCCCACCATAATATTGCATGTCCTTTAAGCTTTTTCTTTACTATCTTCTCTCTTCTCCTTAGGAACATTATCAAATTCAAAGTCATTTTTCATAGCTGCAATTCAATCTAGAAGCTCGTCATCATTCAAACTTCCTCCATACATAGGAAAATCAACTTTCACCTTATGTTTATCACCTTTGACTTCCCTCAGTAGCTTTGCTAACTTTTACTCTTCAGGATCTAGTTCTTCTTCCACATCTTCATACTCTTCTTCTTCATCTTCATCACTTGTATCTCCCAAATCCGCACCTCTTCTTTGATTTGACTTCAGGGTAGCAAGCCTGGCTAAAACAATATTATGAGACTCCAAAAATTAGCATGTCTCTCTCTTAACTCCTGCAATTCTCTAGAAGTTCAACTAGTCTTAGGAGGCATCTTGTCTCTTCAAATTCCACTCTTCCAAACTTCAAATTTTCACCTTCCAATGATCAAATTCCTAAGCTTTGATACCAATTCATGTAGAGCAAGGAGGCTTTCAACCAAATTCAAGAATTCTTTAATCTTCAAAACCCTAGCAAGGATGATTCTCTTCACAACTTCTCTATTTACCTTGTAGGTCTATAGACCCAATTTCTTGGTCATTTATCTCAAATACAAACTCAACCCCACTAACCATTGATATTTTAAAACACCCTTTAATCTCCTATAAAACATAACTCAAAGGAATCTTAGGTCACTTTGGACCAACACTCACAATTCAATGCTTCTATGTTGTCCCCTTAAGATAAATAGGCCTAATTTACAAATAAAATCTCGTCTAAACAATCTTACAACCCTAGATACCTATGGAAAGTCCTTCAATAGTCTATCAAACCTCCAAATCCATAAATTTTAGCTTAAGAACTACTCACTTAGTCCTCTTATTGCAAAACCCTCATTGATGCTTATTTTAGAGAGGGTTTATTAGAAATCTTATCTCTACACCTTAACTCACCTTGCCAACACATCAAACATGCTCCATTAGGTCTATTTATGCTTAAGAAACCTTCAAATTTTTTTTCCCCAAGAGTTTTCCTCAATTTCCTACTCTTAACCAACACTTTTCACCCAACACACTTAAATTTTGACAACTAGGGCATCATGCCCAAACCCCAAATGGCCTCCCTTTCTCACCAGAACCAATTCAATCATCTAATCCTACCTGATTGGGCCCATTCCACTAAGCTATAGGAGGTATAGTTAGTGGAATGGGCCATAATCATATTTTTACATCAACAAACCCTTAAGTTAACTGTACAAACCTACCTACAATTATTTATCAATAAAATTCAAAAAATACAATGAAAACTCTTCCCTCCAAAATCAAAACAAATCTAAAACATATATTCTTCAAATCAGATGCAATTTGGATTCAATACAAGTTGTATGGGACCATAGAGAGCAAGAGAGCATACGTTTTTGAAGAGAAAACACAAAAAATTGAAAGTTTTTGATTGATTTCTTATTCAAAAATGAACAACCAACCTTCCAATCGACCATAAAGCAAGAATTTAAAATTTTTACATTAAGAAAAAAACTTCCCCACTGACTCAAACCATCTCAACTTCCATTTGAACCAACTTGATCGTTAGTATTCCCATTTTGAGAATTTTTGCAACTTTACAATATTACACTTTTAACAATTTTGCAAAAATATTACAAAATAAACTCAATAACTCCTAATTACATATTAAGTGGTATATTATGACCTTATTGATGATAAAATAATATTCCATACACTTAAACCTAACAAAAGACCAAAATTGACCAACTTAACAAAATGAGCTTGGTGCCCCTACACCAGTTGGTAATGCCTTTTGGGCTAACAAATGCCTCTACCACTTTTTTGATGATGATGAATGATATTCTCAAGAATTTCACTGATTATTTTTTGTCTTCTATCTAGATGACATACTCATCTTTAGTACGACATGGGAATAACATTTGTAGCATGTAGATCAAGTAATCTTAACCTTACAAAAACATAAACTCTATGATAATAAAGAAAAGTTCTCATTTGGTATGAAAAGGATTCAATACATGGGATACATCATGAAGAGTGTAGGTGTTCATGTTGATCCAAAAAATATACAAGTGATCAAATATTGGCCTTCTCCTAAATAAATACAATACTTTGTATCTTCTTCCAGTTGGACAATTTTTATTGAAGGTTTGTACTCGAGTTTTATCACTTGGCACAAACCATGAACCAAGTACTCATTGGAGGAGGTAAATATAAGTTTATTTTGATAGAAGTATAACAAAAATCAATTATCTAAATAAAGAAAAGGCTATGTTCAACACTAGTATTAGTAGTTCCAAACTTCCAACTACCATTTGAGATTGAGATAGATTCCTTTCAATATGATCTTGGGGCAGTACTCATGTAGCATGGCCATCAATGGCTTATCACAGTGAAACATTCTCTAATACATTCCACAAATATCCTACATATGACACAAAAATGTATGCTATTCCATAGGCCTACAAGTAATGGAATCACTACATCTTGGGGAAAGAGACTATCACATATAAAATTGTATACCTTAACAATTTCACACTATGTTTTGGCCCCCTAAATTATTGAGCCTAATTAACCCCATAATTATAATGCCCCGCCACGTAACCCTAGAGGAAGTTTCAAATCACTATAAAAGCATACTAATTTTTTTCTTATTTAAAGAGAATTAAATATACATGTTCATCTATAATTGACAACATCCCCTAAGGCTACATAACCGAGATTACCTAAAACCCCATTAACAACCAAAATATAAATTACATTGCAATAAATAGGACAAGTAGTAAGCATTCATTCAACATAGTTAAATAACAAGATAAGAAGATAACATCCATAACATATATCCATTACATGAACAACTATTTACAACACTCATTTCCAGAATGAGTCATAATTACATAAGTGTTACAATTACATAAATCCACCTCATAATTACAAGAGGGGTAAAATCAACTTATACAATTTGAAATACAATAGTGCAAGAAATGAAAACAAGATCCACGAGTTGTCCAACTGGATGTCTCGCCTCCACGAACGGAAGATCACGGGGGACCCAATGGTTTATGGTGCATGTTCCACCCAACCAAGTGGTACCCGAAGGCCCACCCCCAATGCTAGGAGATAGTAACAAAGTAACATGGACAAATATCTACAACCACTATCCAAAGGCAGACTCATACTAACTCATACTGATATAACCAAACAAATGAACTAAACAAGTACAGCTCAATTACAATACAAGTAGAAATCAAGTACAACTCAAGTACAATACAAGTACAACTCTCACATCACTGACATAGGTCGCATTGCTTCCAGACATAATATTAATCAAGTATGATAAAGAATCCATACACACAACACAAAACCCAATGTTATCCTAGATAGAGTGTCATCGCAAGGTTTGTTATGAGATCTCCTCTGGGCATTCTTCATAGGCTCCAGTAATCCTGGTGACCTCAACCGAATCCCGACCCTCATACTCACCCATGTAGAATCAACTATCTCTCGTGAGGAAAAAATAGTTGACCTTTCCATTCCAAGCCTTCCCACTCATCCCAAGCCTAAACGAGCTCTTGTATCTATGAGTGAGGTAAAATTATCTTGATTAGTGAGAAGTTAGTCCTAACCTTCTAAGTACATTACTTTAATTATCACTTGTTTAAATAACTTCTGAAGGTTACCCGGTTAACCTCTTTGGGCTCTGACGCCTAACAGAAGCCACTCTTCTAATGGACAACACACCATAAAAACCATACCCAAGGGAAACATAAGTGCATAAAACCTAGGCATCATAAACACTCCAACACAAGGAGGAAACAAATAATACAATTCACTCCAAACATCCTAGAGGCTACAAGACATGTAGTCCACTCCTTTTAGAGGAGACACAAACATCCCCGTTCGTGGAAACCGGGCAAAAATTGAAAAGACACCATGCACTACCCAAGGGAAAACAACCGGTTGACATACAGATTCGACAACCCTCATCCTCTAAGTTATTCTGGAAGACTTACAATTTTGGACTAACACTAAATCCCAAATCTCACAATGCAACTTGACGACATAGCTACAAAAGCATTCAAGTCATAATTCAAATCTAATATTTAGATTTCTTAAATCCATACTCATTCAATAGGTAACATTTACAAAATCAAAGGCATGATAATAGGGTTAACTCAAATAATTATAAAACCCTTTTTCCTCAATCATGAACATAAAGAAAAGTTATAACAACAAGCAATGGGAAGGAAATATGCTATATTTGGATATATTAAATCCATTTCCTAACTAATACTGTTCAGTAAATAGTCCATTACTTCAATCATAAATAATAAACTAAAATAATTACTTTTAATTTTTTTCAAGGAAAAGATAAATTCTAATTTAGCAAGATAAAATATTCCTTTAAATTTAAATCATAACACACACATGAAAGGAAATATTTCTTTCTATTTCTCAGCTAACTCATCTAATTCTTTCAAATTCTCAAATTAAATAACTAATACATAAACCTAATCATGCACCCAAATAAATATATATGTATATATATAAACTGACTATTATATACATATATATTTATTTAACACTACAAATAATCTCAACCCCATTTAATTGAACCAAGTTTATAATTCTGGAAAAGAACAGAAAAACAAAATAATAAAAATGTATCTCATTATATTATTCATATATAAATATATATGAATAATTTATATTCACACTGAATGTGTATTTAATAAAATATAATATACCGTATATATCTACATATTATATATTTTACTGCATAAATACAATTTATTTTATTAACTGAAATCATGAAAATCCTTTTAAAATAATTTAGAAATATAAAAATTCAAAGTCAAACGAATAAAGCAACCTTACAGAGGATGGACGGTACACTGACAGTACCACTGCCCCTGTCTACCTCCACTGGTACCCTTGTCTATCATCAGTTGTACATTGTATAGTGGCCGACGCATTTTGGGGAGGCCACACTCCCTATGGACAATGTGCTCCCCCCAAGTGGCGGACATGCTGCCCATGGCTAGTGCATCCTTCCCATGGGAATGCATGGGCGGTGTGGTCATGACCACTGTCCACCAAATAGCTTCATTTATTTTTTATTTTTTATTTTTTTTTATTTTATTTATTTTTTATTTATTTTTTATTTTTTAAAAGGGGACACAGAAATCGAAATCTCGCCATTGATGGCCTGTGTATTAAATTCGATGGCGAATTTCCCAAAAAATAAATAAAATAATTAATCAACATAACAATACTATATATAAAAATTTATGTATTATATGTATGCATATTTACCAAGTATGTAATACATTTAATAATAAATATATATAAATTTACCCATAATTGCTGACTAGAAAAATTGACAGAATAATTAAAAATAACCAGTCATAGGAAAATTAATAAAAATTTCCAGAATGATTTCCTAAATTCCACAAATGACTAAAAATTGATTTTTATTTAAATCATTTCTAAAATCAATTTCTTTTAAAACATTCCTTCAAATTTTCAAATAATAAAAATAGGAAAATAAAAAGATCTTGATTTTTTAATTGAAAGTTTTCTAATAGGGTTTGTTTTGAAAAACAGATCTAAATGATTTCAAAAGGGTAAAATCTTCATACAACAACCTAAATGTTGAAGCACAATCTAAGGTTTAATTTAAACAGTGAATTTCTACAATCAGATTCATAAACAATATAAATTGTATTAAACAAAACAAGAACCAGAAAAACATAGATCAAAACCTAGAATTCGAAGCTACAAAAGAAGATGAATTTCTAATGCAAGCCTCCTCCAAATATTTCCTGAATTTTCCTCAAATGTGCAACAAATCCAATCCAAAAAACTTCAACAATTGCAAACTGACTTTCCTCAAATCAAATGTAAAACCAAAAACTGCTTCAAAGCCTTCTTTGTGCAATTTTTTTCCAAAAATCCTTCACTACTATCAAAATGAATTCTCTCCACAAAAACTTCTTTTTTTTTCTAATTAAAACATGCATTCCTCATAAATCAAAAATATCTTATTCAACCCTAAATCACAATGCATGCAAAGTGGAATATTAAATATTAATCTAATTCCATTTTCAAAAACACACTTTGAATTTAAAATGCAATTTCAAATATCTTTCAATTTTTGCTTTTATTTAATTTAATCCAAGATTGAACTTAATTAATTAATTTAATTATTAAATAACTAAATTCAACCCTTTTGAGATTAAATTTAATTAATTAAATATTTTAAATTAAATTAAATTAAATTCTATTAATGACTATAAATATAACTTCTAAGCATAATTTTAATTTAATATAAAATAATCATCACTTTAACCCAATGCAATTATTCTAAAAATATTAATTTAATAAACACGCACCTTTCAGAATCAAATAAAATTAAAATAAGGTAAACCATGACTCAACAAACAAGACTGACGACACACTAAGGTTAGGGTGTAGACTTGACACATGTTACCTGGCTACTATCTCCCATTCAACTTAACCATTGGATTGACATGCTCAAACCTGTGAAACCAAGTGGAGTCGGTGTCATATACCTATAACCTGAAAACCAAGTAAACAACATCATATAATATAACCAGCATATAATACACACCGTGAAGAAGAAATCATGAATTTGCAGGACGCTCACAAGCAAGTGATGCGAAACCGTCCTCTTCACCAATTGTAATACCCCTCCATTTTGCTTCTCGTTTCATGTTGTTTATGCTTTGATTGGATTGCAGCTACTGTGATACTAGACACATTTTATTATGATATTTTGATCACTACTCTTGAGCGACAACTATTACTATGTGATGTGATTATCTGATTTTATTTTACATGCTTTGATGAATTAATGATGACAGTAGAATTATCATGTGATTATTTATGAGAATATTGTTATGACGTTAGTGTCAGTCTTTGATGAGTGTATCGGTGAAGGAGACGGGTTCGCATCACTCGCTTGCGAGCGCCCTCTGAATCTGAGATTTCTTCTTCACGGTGTGAATTATATACTGCATATATCATGTTGATTATTTGATTACAGGTTGCAGGTACATGACATCGACTCCACCTGGTTCCACAGGTTTGAGCGTGTCGATCCAACGATTAAGTTGAATGGGAGATAGTAGCTTGGTAACATGTGTCAGGTCTACACCCTAGCCTTAGTGTGTCGTCAGTTCTGATGATTGAGTCATGTTGTATCTTATTGGATGTTATGTAATGTTTTGAAAAGTGATGTTTTTTTTTATAGTTCTTTTGAAAATTGTATTGGCTGGAAGAAATGTTTATTTTATATTATATTAATGTTATGCTCTTGGTTATATTTAAAATGAATTTTTTTGAAATTAAACTTAAATTATTTATTTAATTAAATTTAAATCTCAAGGGATTAAATTTAGTTAGTAAATAATTGTAAGTGGGCTTATTAAAGTTGAATTATTTAATTTATTAAATTTAAATCCCAAGGGATTAAATTTAATTAATAAATAATGGTAAGTAAGTTAATTAAAGTTAAATTATTTGTTTAATTAAATTTAAATCTCAAGGGATTGGATTTAGTTATTAGATAATTTAATAATAATTAAGTAAGTGTATTTGATTGTTAAATTAATTTAAATCAAAAAGGGAATTTGAGAAATTGAAATTTTACTTTAAAGTCAAATTAGGGCCTTTTCAAATAAAAGAGAAAATGAAATTAACTTGTAAATTTGATTCTTGCATTTGAAAGTGAATTAGGGTTACATTAGGTTATTTTGGAAATTTTGTGAAAATGTTGTTTTATAAGTTTAGGACAGAAAAATTTGGGGATTCTTCTCCCTTCAGTTTTTTTGACAGGCATGAAAATTGTTGGAGAGATTTTGATGAAAGTTTAGGAAATTATTTTCTAGTTGAGGAATTAAATTGAAAGGAGAGAAAAGATTTTGTGAAGAAGGTGGAGCTATTGGATAAAAGCTTGTTGGAAATTCTTTGCATTGGGGAAAAGAAATTGTGAAGAGTCCAAAGGAAATTCTGCATCAAGAAATTTGGTGGCTGCAAATAACCAGGTTCTCTTTTATTTCCTTGTTTTCTTGTTCCTAGTTTAACCTATTAGTTAAAATGATATGAAATTTGTAAATGGGGGATTTTTCTTGTAACCCTAGGTTAAACTTCAATATTTTGATATTCAGATTTATGTGAGTTAAAATGCAAACCCTTTTAGAAAATTTGTGGAAAAACCCTAGATCAATGTATTAATCTTCTTGTGTTAAAATTATTTGAAAACACCAAGAAAAGGGAATGGTTTCATTTGCTATTCAGAATTTAACCTTTGTTTTGAAAGGTTTCAATGTTTGCAAAATTTATTTTCTGGTTGTTAACTTATTTTCTTCAATTTCTCTAGAAGAGGAAATTCTAGAAAAAAAATATATATATATGTTCATATACATTACATATACCATATTCTGAATATGATATATATAATTTATATAAACATACATATATAAATCCTTTTATGTAGTTTCTGTGAAATGTTATTTCGGCCGCCGTACGGGCCTGTGTACGTTCGTACCCCGCATACATATCGTACGAAAATTGCTGTGGAAATTTTTTATTTAAAAAAAAAAAATTGATTTTTTTGTGGGGGAGTTCGGCCCCCACTTTCCTGTTTGCACCAGTGGGTACGCAGTACCCACTGGGCAGTGCGCCACCCGTATGGGGGACGCACTGTCCAATGAGGACTGCGGCCCCCATTGACCCGGCCGCTGTACGTATGTACAGTCGGCGCAGGGTACGCCGACTGTGGAGGGAACTGCGGACTGTGACAGGGTACGGGGTACCCTGTCACATCCGCCATTGTGTATTTTTTTTTGTTGTTTTGTTTGTTTAAATTTTGTTTTATATAAATTTCGTTTACGAAATTTTTTATTTATGTTTTTTTTTAATTTCGTTTTTAATTTTTATTTTTATTTTATTTATTTTCAATTTTAATTGTAATTTGGTTTTATTTTTTTTTATTTATATGATATTTAATTTATTCATATATATTATATATATATTCTTTTTATATTATATATTTAAATATATATGATATATAATATATATGTATATTTTTATGAATATAATTAATGTTATATATTAAATTAGTTAACCTTATTAGAATGATTTTTTTTATATAGTTGATTTATTGAATCAAATGAGAAGGGAGATATTTCTTTTTATAACGAATATTAGTTTTATGCATGAGGTTTCGTTGTGGAGATTATAGTTAAATATCTTGTTAAACATAGAAGCATCCTCCAACTAAACAACTAGTTATAGTTAAATTTATTACTCTCATAAGTTGATTCAGTTGAGAAGTTTAAGTCTTTGATGAAGAATTTATTGTTCAATATAAAGTATAGAATGGAATAGTTCCTCTCTTGTGAGAAACATTAGATTAGGAACATGGTTTTAGAATAACCAAATGTAGTATTTTTCATTTCCAATGCATCAGTTCATTGATATATCTTTTAATGAGTATTTTGTGAATGATTGTTGAGTAGTTGAGTTGTAAAGTCTTCCAGTTAAGTGTGGGTCATTCCCTTGTTAAAATATTGTTTTGATTTCCCTTGGGTAGTGTTACAAGCATCTAGTTTCCTCCTAGTATTGGAGTGGACTTCTTTGTGTTTTCCTCCTAGGATTGGAGAGAGTGTATTGGTTCAATTTTGTAGCACTTGAGTAACCCTTGGAGTTAGTTTTTTGTAGTGTGTTATCCAATTAGAAGAGTGGCTTTTGTTAGGGGCCGAAGCCCAAAGAGGTAAACCGGGTAACCTTCAGAAGTGATTTTAACAACTGAGAACTAAAGTAAATATACTTAGCATATTAGGATGTAGTTCACATTAACCAAGATAAGTTAACCTCACTCACAGGCACAAAGGTTTGTTTAGACTTGGGGTGGGTGAGAAGGCCTGGAATGGCAAGATCACTATCTCATCCTTATGAGAGGTAGTTGATTCTGCTTGAGTTAGTATGAGTGCCAGGATTCGGTTGAGGCCACCAGGATTTCTGGAGCCTATGAAGAATGCCCAGAGGATATCTCATGACAAACCTAGCGATGACACTCTGTCTAGGATAACACCGTGTTTTGTTGTGTGTATGTTTTCTTTAGCACACTTGATTATATTATGTCTAGAAGCAATGTAACCATGATTAGAGTTTTGACTTTATTGTGCATATGTGTGGTTGAGTCAGTTTGTATCAGTATGAGTCTGCCTTTGGTTTGAGCTAGTAGGTTTCTCGTCCATGTTACTTGGTTACTATCTCCTAGTATGGGGGGTGGTCCTTCGGGTACCACATGGTTGGGTGGAACATGCACCATAACCGTTGGGTCCCCTTGATCTCCAGTACTTGGTGGCGAGACTTCTTGAAGGAAATCTCGCATTTCCTTCTTTTGGATTCTTGTACTTTGTATCTCATAATGTAATGATATTGTTTTACCCCTCTTGTGTATGAGGTGGGCTTTGTAATAATCAGACTTTTGTAATTATACTCATTCCAGGAATGAGGATTGTAATAGATCCTTTGTAATTGATTTACGTAAATGAATGCTTTATCATATCTCGTTTCTTTCTATGATGTTGAATGTTATTACTTGTGTTATTTACTTTCAATGTAGTTTAGATGATGTATGTTAATGGGGTTTTAAGTAATCTCAGTTATGTAACCCTAGGGGATGTTGTCAATTTAGTTGAACATGTGGGTTTAATTCACTTCTTTTTAAAATAAAAAAATTTAGTACACTTGTTTAGTGAATTGAAACTTCCTCTAGGGTTGTGTGGCGGGGCATTACACCAATACACTCATCAAAGACTGACATTAACATTATAATCAATAATCTCATAATAACATCTCATGTTAACTCTAGAACATCATTAATCCATAATGCATGTGAAATAATAATCAGATAATCACATCAAACAATAATAGTTGTCACTCAAAAGTAGCAATCAAAACACAAATAACAAGGTGTGTCCAGTATCAAAGTAGCTGCAACCAAACATAGCATAAAGCAAACTGAACAAGAAGCAAAACATAGGGGTATTACAATAATTGCCTAAAATTATATATTTCAAAGCATATTTCTCACTTTCATATAAATTACAAGCATTGAATAAATGCGTCCAATTCACATGTCACCCTCAACAATGAGTATCCTACAAATTTGTTCCAAGACCCATTTTCCCATGGGTGAATGGGCCCCCCTTCTTAGCGAGGATCCATTTTGAAATATGTTTTTTTTGGTAATTTAACATTTAGATTTTAAATTTTAAGTGCCGGCTTCCAAGACCTGAATTTTGCTAAATTAAATAAATGCCTATAAATACCTAGTTATTACATCATTTGAGATCCATCTATCAAGAGATGAACTTCAAGATAAATTAAGAGCAAGTCAAGAGTAGAATTATCAGAGTTTATTACAATAATTTATTGAATAATCATGTCTAAGTTTTTGTGAGTTTATGTTATCATGTTATCATAGTTCTGTGAAGACTAACCCTTTTGCAAGTCTCCAAATCATTCAAGCATTCAAGAAAAGAAAGATCCCAATCCTCAAGGAGGTTTTCGTGTCTTCAATCCTTCAAGGAAGCTATCGAAGGGTGGGGATTTTCAGACCATTATCATTTCATCATTCCTTCCTTTCAATTATCATTTATCCATTGATATTTTCCCTTATGGAAGTGGGAACACTTACATAAGGTTTGAATGAGGCCAGCCTCTAAAATGGAAAAACATTTCTCCTCTTTGTTGATATGTAGGTTCTAGGTCTAAATAGGATTGAAGAGAGTTTGAAGATTCATTGTGCATTGTTCCATTTTTTGTCATCAATCTTGTCAAGGCATATAAAATCACCTACAAAATTTATTTGTGACATTCCAATAGTGGGAAAAGTGGAAAAAAGATCAAATCCAACACTAGAGGACCCCAAAAATTAAGCAAGGCCCCCTTAAAAAAAATCATTTGGCATTTGGCCACCTAGTCCTTGTATGCACAACAAAACCAATATTTCTAGCCAGGTACACAATCATCTAAACTTTCCAAATATGTTAGAACTCTACTATTTTTGTTTATCAATTGTTGGGATCTTGCATTTTTAATATTAGGGCATGTAGTCTAATTAAGTTAATAATTCAAATATATTTCCAATCCATTCCCATCCTCAATCAGATCAAAATCCAAGTTTGATTAGCTTGCCTTTATGGTTGATAGTCCATCTATTCACTTTGTTGATCTACATCTTAATGTAACTTGGAAAAATTCCACCTTACATCCTAGGTTATTTTCATATAGGACCTAGAATCTATTTTTCTATATTACATTTTTGTGAACCTTCCTATTAGCATTATATACCTTGTGAAATTTCATCCTAGATCTGAGCTTTACATTTGAAAAAAAAGGAAATAGGGTTTCATCATTTGGGAGATGGAATTGGACCTATTTCACACTTCAATTCATTGGGAAACTAGATCCCTCAACCAAGTTACTTTATTGAGGAATGGATTATCGATTCTTTAGATAATTGAATGTCAGTTCACCATTAAATGAAGCTTCAAAAGGGAGAAATGCAAACACTTATGCAAACTCACTATGAAACATAGAAAATTGAAAGCATGAAATCAAATTGATAAACTGAATGGAAAAAAAAAGTACGTGGATGAATGGAGATGCCAAGACAAGATCTACAAAATCTAAAAATTGTTGTTAGGGTTTGCACTAGGACTAATACACCAAGTACAGTGTATGAGTCCTTCTCTAGGGTTTCCATGGAAGAATCTAGAATTATTCTATCAACTATTAGGATCTACTAGATGGTGATAAAAATTGTCCCAAGAATAATACCAGGTTGGGTGATTCATTCCACCTATAAATTTTTCTTATTATCTTTTTGAGTCCTCTAAACCCATATCTAACACTATTGAATGTTGTTGAAATGCTATATTCAAAGACTAAATTTCTAGGTTGGATGAATGACTCTAGTTCACCTAAATTTTCAAAACACACATCACAAGAGAGAGAAATTTTTTTTATTGTTGGAGGATGGGGGTTTGCCTTGGTCAAACCTTGTTTTGCTAATTAAACCTTGAAATGGAATGAAGGAATGATGAATGGACAACTACAATATTGCAACTCACAAAACCCTCTAAATGAAGGTTGCAAACTTGTGTGAAATGGATAGCATGAATGTGGATCTTGACTCCTCATTGAATGCTTGAAGATTTTTCTTGAATGCTTGCTTGAATCATGAAACCTACATCACAAATTTTATCTCACAAACACACGTGAGGCATGAAGAATTTGAAATGATGCTTGAACCTTAAATATTGCTCCAAATGTTGGATAACTTTCTCTTGAATTCTCTTGACCTCATAAACTTTCTAGGATACTTGGATACTTGAAAGTTCTAGGTCTGAGATAAAAATTGCTTGGTAAAATAATGATTTGAAAGCTTAGTTTAATAGGAATCCTATCTAATTTTACCATTTATTAGACCCCAAATTTTGAAATTTACAAAAATTGAATTAAAATCCTTGATTTCCCATTCAAAACCCTAAAAAGGCCCCAAACATGACTAATACTCCAAGGGTGGCATATGAGTCCCACCTAAGATGACTAATATGCCTAGGGTGGTGTATTAGTCCCACCCTAAACTTTCTATAATGATTAAAATTAAAAAAAAATAAAAGAATGATTGAAATTTGGGGCTGAAATGGCTAGTCTAGGGTACAATAGCCCCAGATTGAGCTACTCCTTTTTCAAATTTGCATTCAAAAGACTAAAAAACATTGTTTTCTTTCTACAATCATGTTCTAGATTCTTCATATTTGGACTTGAACCTACAAAAATCTTAATAAAGAGGTGCAAGGGAAGAGTATATAAGATTTTTCCTTAGTCAAACCCCCATTTTGGTATTTATACCTCCATAAATAGCCAATTTATTGATTGATAAAATGTTTGTAATCTTAACCTTAAGTGCATATAAGGTTCTAATCAGCTAAAGTGCTAAGGAAACCCTACTCAAATGTGCTAGAAAAGGGTTCCTAAATGATAAAAGTGAGATCAACCTAAGAGAAAGTCAAATACCCTTAGGAAAATCTAAAATGGAGTAATACCTTTCTTAGAGCAGAAAGTATACTAAATATTGAATATTAGAAAATTTTGAAAACACGTCATTATGTACTTGAAGAGGGCCAGACTAATCTCCAAAATCTATATTCCATAGTTTTCTTCCATTGGCATCAAACTTCCATCATTGCAGAAAACTTTATTGAATATTAAATTCTCCATGAAAACCTATAAATTCAAATACATTTTGGATGAATATAATTATCTTCTCATTATCCTCCTTGGTTTTGAAATAGTAGTTCATTTTTATATAATGGAACTTAGTATAAATTAAATTTCAAGCCAAAATATTTAAATTCTGATTTTTTGGATTAAATTACCTTCCAGGCCAAAATTTGAAATTGTGTCTCTGAAATTAGAGACTGACAAAAATAGGAAATGAATTTTTTCCAAAAAAATAGTTGGTCAGGGCATAGTGTGCCCTAGACTAGCCTTCTCACATTCAACAAGATTTGAATGGGTGTTTTGGGTTTACTAAACTCAATAATTATCCAAGGTGAGGGCACTAGTTAGAGTTGAATTGATGATGTTTAATTGATAATGCATTTTCTGGGGTAGTAAAAATACATTCTCTTAGATTGATATGAAAATTTAGTGCTAGGGAATGTCTAAATGAATTTATGTGAAAGGTCACTAAAGCGAGTTTCAAATAGAGTGTGAAATTGTGCTTTTACCTAAAAGGGAGTATAATTTTTTTTATCCTAAATTTAGCCCCCACTTGAGAAGCCATATGACACTATGTGCATATGCAAGCTAAAGTACTAAACATAAATCATATCACAAAAGGATTCTATAGAGGATGTAGATATTTTAGAAAATGAGAGAAGGAATTCCCCATTTTATTAGACTTCACAACCACAATGTTAGGAATCACATCCTATAAAATTAAATTTTTAGAAACTCACAAATAATCCTACACATATAGTCAAATATGTTAGTCCAAAAATTATAAAGAGAAATAAATTTTAGGGTAGATGTTTGTGCCCTATTGATTTTTCTTGGTTTATGAGGTAGAATCAAGGTATAAATCTTGTGACATAGAATTGATTAGGATTTCTATGAAAATTATTATGATAAGGTTATTTAATTTTAACGTTTTATATCAACAATAATATAACATGAAAAATAGAAACACTATGATTCCAATTTGCAATAGACAACATCGAAATCGAAGCTCGCTGTCTCAAGTTATGTTAAACTTAAGAGAGTATAGTATGAGAAACATGATACTAAATTTATCTATAAGTGACCCCACTTTTACTTTTTTGTGACATTCATTTTTTATACTTATAGTTTGAAAGCTTATAGGAGCAAGAGTATCAAGTGTGGGCTTATAAGAACATCATTTGTACAAGGCTTGTGGGATATACCAAGGAGGCACTATGGATCTATCCATGTGTATTTTTTATACACTCAATGATATCTTGGAAGTATGGAGACTTACTCTCATCACATGTTAGTTTTGATCAGTTGGACCTTGAGGACATCATCTAGAAACCATAAAAAAATTTCAATCTTGGGTAGGATTACCATAGTAGTTAGTCAGGTTGCAATGATATTACTTCATTGTTGTTTCATATGAGTATATCATCATACCATTTTATTTTGATTGAGTGATGAGATATTTTTGTCTTACCTAGGTTGCACCCTTCATTCAACCAACTATCTCAAATCAACTTGTAGTGTCACTAGATCACAATACATACCTTTTCCTACCATCATAGATATCCCTTTGAGAAATTCAAATGATAAGGATCAAGATAGACATATTTTATCTAATTCCAACAATGTTGGATTTACTATTGCATTTTGTAGATGGTGGGAGACTACATGTCTAGATCCTATATTCACTGTTGACCATTCTATTGGTGATCTTCTAAGGCCATGTCTATGACATCAAAAATATCATGAGGAGGAGGATGAGGATGATGATGGAGATGCAGGAGGAGATGATGATGAGGAGGAGGATCATCAACTAGCCACATCAACTATAGGATATCAAGAGGAGCACGAGGAGGTAAGAGATATCTATAAGGAGAGACCTATGTTTCATCCCTATTTATCCTAAGCACTTACTATGACACCAAAGAGTAGTAGTGTCACTCACTACATTCCACCAACTAATCGTGAGAGTCTAGGCCTAGGAATGACCTAGTTACATATCAAGATCTCAACTGGAAATATGGTAATCTAGGTTGTATGCTAAGTTAATATTTTTTATGTTATGATTTTTATATTTTATATTTGAATTTGTATGCTTTATATGATGCTTGTATCTAATGATATTACATGGTTTCATTCTTTTGTAGTTGGTACTTGAGATTAGCTGGACTTTATAGGTCAAGTTCTAGAAAATATGGTTCTAACAATCCCTTCCCATCATACACTACTTGTAGAGAATCAACCTCCATAGACTACATGGCATTATTTAGATATGTTTGAACCTTTATCACGATGGATAACTCCATAAAAGGATCTGATAACTAAGAGAAATCGATATGTTTCCACAAGTGAGGTGTAAGCTATCTTACAAGAGGATTTGGATAGGGTATGGGTGGAGAGAGATCATCTCTAGTACTAGGACACAACAACCCTTATGGATAATATTGATATTAGTGTTGAGTTGCAAGCTATTTCATCATGGAGTATCTCTAGGAGCCACTCATGATCTATGGTTTCATGCCAACCACCACCACTAGGTCTTAAGGTATTCGATATTCATAGGTCTACTTAGATTATGATGTATTCTTTATATGACACACCACATTTTGTCATTGTGGTAATTATGATGATTTATATAGAAACCATGATATATATGAGCATGTTTTACTTTATTTGTCTTGTTTGTTATGGTTTAGTACTACATGTTATTTTTTTCTATTATATTTCCATATATGTGAAATTGAATACAATTGTGATCTATTAAACAATTTATTTCAAACTATTAATCGATACTAAAATGATCTAATTGACATATGTAAATGAATTATGTGATCTAAGTAAACAATAAACTTTAATTATATAATTATTTGTTGTATTTTTAGCTAAGTGTACACATTTTAAACTAGGTAAAATTATAATCTAATTTGAAGAAAATTAAATGATAATTAATGATCTAATTTAATATATCACACAAATTATTGAATAATATTCATACAAAGTAATAATCAATTATGAAAATTATGAAAATAATTAAAGATTCATAATTTTTTGCCAAGAATGAAGCAATGAGAGATAAAAATAAAAGGAACATCTATTCAATCTAATGAACATGCTTTCAAATACAACATACTATGCAATATGATGATGAACACTTGAGTATAATATCTATGGAAATGCATAGTATTGATAGGATCTTTAAGAGTTATTTCATCTACTATAGAAAGTTTGTATGCTCTTGATCCAAAATTTTCCTCTACTAGATAAGGTCATACCTAGTTCAGACTGAATTTCACTTTTTTACCTAATTTTAATTTGACATTACATTGATTTTAATATAGCACCAAGTCTCCTTTTTTAAGAGAACGAAAAATAAATCCATTGTATTTTCATTGAACACCTTTGTAATAGAATTGAAGATGCTCAAAGAAAGTATACATTACTTTTTGAGAATCTCAATTTGTTGAATTTTGTGTTCTCTATAGGTATTATCATAAATAATGCCACTCAGAGATATTATTAGTGATGGAATTTCAAACTCCAATGGCATAAAAATGTCAACACCATAGACAAGGTTATATAAATTATTACTTGTAGCTATACAAACACTCATTTCATATAATCCCATAATGCATAATAAAGTTGAGAATGCCAATCTTTACCATATTTTTCAATGGTTTTGTGTAATAATTTTAAAATTAGTTTGTTAGTTGCTTCGGCTTTTCCATTTGATTGAGGATAATATGGTACAGAAAAATGATGTTGAATGCAAAAAAATTCTTAAAAATTATTTACATCCTTATTTTTAAATTATATACCAGTATCCTTAATCAAAGATGAATGAAGACCAAATCATGATATTATATTATCTAATATATAAAAAAAAAAACCTCAGCCATCATCAAATGAATATGAACATCCTTCACCCACTTTGTGAAGCAATCTATAGTTGACATGATAAAAGTATGTCCTAAATATGAGGGAGGATAAATATTCTCAATCAAGTACAAACCCCACACAAAAAGTGGTCAAAAATATATTTGGGCATGAAGTTCATTAGTGGGAGAATGACTAAAAATATTATGATGTGTAATGGTTGAAATAAAGGGCCTTTATCTTTTAGGAGATGAAGCACAATGAGGGGGGTTCCTATTTCACTCTTATTACATTCAAGGAAACCGTGGAGATCTCAATCCAATGATTATGAGAGAGAGAGAGATCTACTAAAGGTTTTCCTAGGGTTTGATTAAGAACGAAAATGGGGTTCACCACCAAGCTACAACTTGGAAAGACTAATAACATGCAAGAATTAATTATGAAACTTAATGCTATGCAAGATTCCAATAAATGACCTAGAAATGAATGTAGAATAGAAAAAAGAACTAGGAAATCAGAGAAGTGCACCTAAAAACCTATAGCAACTTGAATGAAAACTTGAAATTCTAGAAATACTAAATTTCATGCACACTGGGACTCATATGCCAGGCTAGGTGATTTAATCCCACATTAGGGTTTCTAGGCAAGAACAAAAAATCTAGTAGAGACAAGTTTGGAACATCTAAAAACTAGACAGTCCACTATACTGGAACTCATATGCCAAAAGTAGCGTATCAGTCTTGCTTAGCCTTTTTAGAAATTCAAATTATGAATCTACTCTTCAACCTCTACTCTAGCTTCTCAACCTAATTTACGAATCTAATTTTTTGAATTCTACTATATAGATGTCTTTTAATGATCTTGTAAAAAAGGTGGCAACTTGGACAACTTTACATGAGACTCTACATACACGAAGTCATGTATAGGTCCCATTAGTCTAGGCTTTGGGACACATTTTTTAAGAAAGGCTTAGATTGATGTGAAATGTAGATCGGGGCCCCAAAACTTAGGTGAGACCCATATGCCCAAGGTGGTGTATGAGTCCCAGATCACTAAATATTTTCCATACAATCCAAAAACACATGAATCATGATTGGATGTTGATAAATTTTGATATTATCTTGGGAAAGATACATTAATTAAGGCTTGTGGATGCAAAATAAGCACAAATAAGGCATAAAGAATCCCAATTTATTAATGAAAACCATAGATTAGTGTGAAAGTGTT
>CM021108.1:129512365-129652562 GCA_007115665.2 Sequoiadendron giganteum | reverse complement strand
TATGAATAATTTATATTCACACTGAATGTGTATTTAATAAAATATAATATACCGTATATATCTACATATTATATATTTTACTGCATAAATACAATTTATTTTATTAACTGAAATCATGAAAATCCTTTTAAAATAATTTAGAAATATAAAAATTCAAAGTCAAACGAATAAAGCAACCTTACAGAGGATGGACGGTACACTGACAGTACCACTGCCCCTGTCTACCTCCACTGGTACCCTTGTCTATCATCAGTTGTACATTGTATAGTGGCCGACGCATTTTGGGGAGGCCACACTCCCTATGGACAATGTGCTCCCCCCAAGTGGCGGACATGCTGCCCATGGCTAGTGCATCCTTCCCATGGGAATGCATGGGCGGTGTGGTCATGACCACTGTCCACCAAATAGCTTCATTTATTTTTTATTTTTTATTTTTTTTTATTTTATTTATTTTTTATTTATTTTTTATTTTTTAAAAGGGGACACAGAAATCGAAATCTCGCCATTGATGGCCTGTGTATTAAATTCGATGGCGAATTTCCCAAAAAATAAATAAAATAATTAATCAACATAACAATACTATATATAAAAATTTATGTATTATATGTATGCATATTTACCAAGTATGTAATACATTTAATAATAAATATATATAAATTTACCCATAATTGCTGACTAGAAAAATTGACAGAATAATTAAAAATAACCAGTCATAGGAAAATTAATAAAAATTTCCAGAATGATTTCCTAAATTCCACAAATGACTAAAAATTGATTTTTATTTAAATCATTTCTAAAATCAATTTCTTTTAAAACATTCCTTCAAATTTTCAAATAATAAAAATAGGAAAATAAAAAGATCTTGATTTTTTAATTGAAAGTTTTCTAATAGGGTTTGTTTTGAAAAACAGATCTAAATGATTTCAAAAGGGTAAAATCTTCATACAACAACCTAAATGTTGAAGCACAATCTAAGGTTTAATTTAAACAGTGAATTTCTACAATCAGATTCATAAACAATATAAATTGTATTAAACAAAACAAGAACCAGAAAAACATAGATCAAAACCTAGAATTCGAAGCTACAAAAGAAGATGAATTTCTAATGCAAGCCTCCTCCAAATATTTCCTGAATTTTCCTCAAATGTGCAACAAATCCAATCCAAAAAACTTCAACAATTGCAAACTGACTTTCCTCAAATCAAATGTAAAACCAAAAACTGCTTCAAAGCCTTCTTTGTGCAATTTTTTTCCAAAAATCCTTCACTACTATCAAAATGAATTCTCTCCACAAAAACTTCTTTTTTTTTCTAATTAAAACATGCATTCCTCATAAATCAAAAATATCTTATTCAACCCTAAATCACAATGCATGCAAAGTGGAATATTAAATATTAATCTAATTCCATTTTCAAAAACACACTTTGAATTTAAAATGCAATTTCAAATATCTTTCAATTTTTGCTTTTATTTAATTTAATCCAAGATTGAACTTAATTAATTAATTTAATTATTAAATAACTAAATTCAACCCTTTTGAGATTAAATTTAATTAATTAAATATTTTAAATTAAATTAAATTAAATTCTATTAATGACTATAAATATAACTTCTAAGCATAATTTTAATTTAATATAAAATAATCATCACTTTAACCCAATGCAATTATTCTAAAAATATTAATTTAATAAACACGCACCTTTCAGAATCAAATAAAATTAAAATAAGGTAAACCATGACTCAACAAACAAGACTGACGACACACTAAGGTTAGGGTGTAGACTTGACACATGTTACCTGGCTACTATCTCCCATTCAACTTAACCATTGGATTGACATGCTCAAACCTGTGAAACCAAGTGGAGTCGGTGTCATATACCTATAACCTGAAAACCAAGTAAACAACATCATATAATATAACCAGCATATAATACACACCGTGAAGAAGAAATCATGAATTTGCAGGACGCTCACAAGCAAGTGATGCGAAACCGTCCTCTTCACCAATTGTAATACCCCTCCATTTTGCTTCTCGTTTCATGTTGTTTATGCTTTGATTGGATTGCAGCTACTGTGATACTAGACACATTTTATTATGATATTTTGATCACTACTCTTGAGCGACAACTATTACTATGTGATGTGATTATCTGATTTTATTTTACATGCTTTGATGAATTAATGATGACAGTAGAATTATCATGTGATTATTTATGAGAATATTGTTATGACGTTAGTGTCAGTCTTTGATGAGTGTATCGGTGAAGGAGACGGGTTCGCATCACTCGCTTGCGAGCGCCCTCTGAATCTGAGATTTCTTCTTCACGGTGTGAATTATATACTGCATATATCATGTTGATTATTTGATTACAGGTTGCAGGTACATGACATCGACTCCACCTGGTTCCACAGGTTTGAGCGTGTCGATCCAACGATTAAGTTGAATGGGAGATAGTAGCTTGGTAACATGTGTCAGGTCTACACCCTAGCCTTAGTGTGTCGTCAGTTCTGATGATTGAGTCATGTTGTATCTTATTGGATGTTATGTAATGTTTTGAAAAGTGATGTTTTTTTTTATAGTTCTTTTGAAAATTGTATTGGCTGGAAGAAATGTTTATTTTATATTATATTAATGTTATGCTCTTGGTTATATTTAAAATGAATTTTTTTGAAATTAAACTTAAATTATTTATTTAATTAAATTTAAATCTCAAGGGATTAAATTTAGTTAGTAAATAATTGTAAGTGGGCTTATTAAAGTTGAATTATTTAATTTATTAAATTTAAATCCCAAGGGATTAAATTTAATTAATAAATAATGGTAAGTAAGTTAATTAAAGTTAAATTATTTGTTTAATTAAATTTAAATCTCAAGGGATTGGATTTAGTTATTAGATAATTTAATAATAATTAAGTAAGTGTATTTGATTGTTAAATTAATTTAAATCAAAAAGGGAATTTGAGAAATTGAAATTTTACTTTAAAGTCAAATTAGGGCCTTTTCAAATAAAAGAGAAAATGAAATTAACTTGTAAATTTGATTCTTGCATTTGAAAGTGAATTAGGGTTACATTAGGTTATTTTGGAAATTTTGTGAAAATGTTGTTTTATAAGTTTAGGACAGAAAAATTTGGGGATTCTTCTCCCTTCAGTTTTTTTGACAGGCATGAAAATTGTTGGAGAGATTTTGATGAAAGTTTAGGAAATTATTTTCTAGTTGAGGAATTAAATTGAAAGGAGAGAAAAGATTTTGTGAAGAAGGTGGAGCTATTGGATAAAAGCTTGTTGGAAATTCTTTGCATTGGGGAAAAGAAATTGTGAAGAGTCCAAAGGAAATTCTGCATCAAGAAATTTGGTGGCTGCAAATAACCAGGTTCTCTTTTATTTCCTTGTTTTCTTGTTCCTAGTTTAACCTATTAGTTAAAATGATATGAAATTTGTAAATGGGGGATTTTTCTTGTAACCCTAGGTTAAACTTCAATATTTTGATATTCAGATTTATGTGAGTTAAAATGCAAACCCTTTTAGAAAATTTGTGGAAAAACCCTAGATCAATGTATTAATCTTCTTGTGTTAAAATTATTTGAAAACACCAAGAAAAGGGAATGGTTTCATTTGCTATTCAGAATTTAACCTTTGTTTTGAAAGGTTTCAATGTTTGCAAAATTTATTTTCTGGTTGTTAACTTATTTTCTTCAATTTCTCTAGAAGAGGAAATTCTGAAAAAAAATTATATATATATGTTCATATACATTACATATACCATATTCTGAATATGATATATATAATTTATATAAACATACATATATAAATCCTTTTATGTAGTTTCTGTGAAATGTTATTTCGGCCGCCGTACGGGCCTGTGTACGTTCGTACCCCGCATACATATCGTACGAAAATTGCTGTGGAAATTTTTTATTTAAAAAAAAAAAATTGATTTTCTTTGTGGGGGAGTTCGGCCCCCACTTTCCTGTTTGCACCAGTGGGTATGCAGTACCCACTGGGCAGTGCGCCACCCGTATGGGGGACGCACTGTCCAATGAGGACTACGGCCCCCTTTTGACCCGGCCGCTGTACGTATGTACAGTCGGCGCAGGGTACGCCGACTGTGGAGGGAACTGCGGACTGTGACAAGGTACGGGGTACCCTGTCACATCCGCCATTGTGTATTTTTTTTTGTTGTTTTGTTTGTTTAAATTTTGTTTTATATAAATTTCGTTTACGAAATTTTTTATTTATGTTTTTTTTTAATTTCGTTTTTAATTTTTATTTTTATTTTATTTATTTTCAATTTTAATTGTAATTTGGTTTTATTTTATTTTTATTTATATGATATTTAATTTATTCATATATATTATATATATATTCTTTTTATATTATATATTTAAATATATATGATATATAATATATATGTATACTTTATGAATATAATTAATGATTATATATTAAATTAGTTAACCTTATTAGAATGATTTTTTTTATATAGTTGATTTATTGAATCAAATGAGAAGGGAGATATTTCTTTTTATAACGAATATTAGTTTTATGCATGAGGTTTCGTTGTGGAGATTATAGTTAAATATCTTGTTAAACATAGAAGCATCCTTCAACGAAACAACTAGTTATAGTTAAATTTATTACTCTCATAAGTTGATTTAGTTGAGAAGTTTAAGTCTTTGATGAAGAATTTATTGTTCAATATAAAGTATAGGATGGAATAGTTCCTCTCTTGTGAGAAACATTAGATTAGGAACATGGTTTTAGAATAACCAAATGTAGTATTTTTCATTTCCAATGCATGAGTTCATTGATATATCTTTTAATGAGTATTTTGTGAATGATTGTTGAGTAGTTGAGTTGTAAAGTCTTCCAGTTAAGTGTGGGTCATTCCCTTGTTAAAATATTGTTTTGATTTCCCTTGGGTAGTGTTACAAGCATCTAGTTTCCTCCTAGTATTGGAGTGGACTTCTTTGTGTTTTCCTCCTAGGATTGGAGAGAGTATATTGGTTCAATTTTGTAGCACTTGAGTAACCCTTGGAGTTAGTTTTTGTAGTGTGTTATCCAATTAGAAGAGTGGCTTTTGTTAGGGGCCGGAGCCCAAAGAGGTAAACCGGGTAACCTTCAGAAGTGATTTTAACAACTGAGAACTAAAGTAAATATACTTAGCATATTAGGATGTAGTTCACATTAACCAAGATAAGTTAACCTCACTCACAGGCACAAAGGTTTGTTTAGACTTGGGGTGGGTGAGAAGGCCTGGAATGGCAAGATCACTATCTCATCCTTATGAGAGGTAGTTGATTCTGCTTGAGTTAGTATGAGTGCCAGGATTCGGTTGAGGCCACCAGGATTTCTGGAGCCTATGAAGAATGCCCAGAGGATATCTCATGACAAACCTAGCGATGACACTCTGTCTAGGATAACACCGTGTTTTGTTGTGTGTATGTTTTCTTTAGCACACTTGATTATATTATGTCTAGAAGCAATGTAACCATGATTAGAGTTTTGACTTTATTGTGCATATGTGTGGTTGAGTCAGTTTGTATCAGTATGAGTCTGCCTTTGGTTTGAGCTAGTAGGTTTCTCGTCCATGTTACTTGGTTACTATCTCCTAGTATGGGGGGTGGTCCTTCGGGTACCACATGGTTGGGTGGAACATGCACCATAACCGTTGGGTCCCCTTGATCTCCAGTACTTGGTGGCGAGACTTCTTGAAGGAAATCTCGCATTTCCTTCTTTTGGATTCTTGTACTTTGTATCTCATAATGTAATGATATTGTTTTACCCCTCTTGTGTATGAGGTGGGCTTTGTAATAATCAGACTTTTGTAATTATACTCATTCCAGGAATGAGGATTGTAATAGATCCTTTGTAATTGATTTACGTAAATGAATGCTTTATCATATCTCGTTTCTTTCTATGATGTTGAATGTTATTACTTGTGTTATTTACTTTCAATGTAGTTTAGATGATGTATGTTAATGGGGTTTTAAGTAATCTCAGTTATGTAACCCTAGGGGATGTTGTCAATTTAGTTGAACATGTGGGTTTAATTCACTTCTTTTTAAAATAAAAAAATTTAGTACACTTGTTTAGTGAATTGAAACTTCCTCTAGGGTTGTGTGGCGGGGCATTACACCAATACACTCATCAAAGACTGACATTAACATTATAATCAATAATCTCATAATAACATCTCATGTTAACTCTAGAACATCATTAATCCATAATGCATGTGAAATAATAATCAGATAATCACATCAAACAATAATAGTTGTCACTCAAAAGTAGCAATCAAAACACAAATAACAAGGTGTGTCCAGTATCAAAGTAGCTGCAACCAAACATAGCATAAAGCAAACTGAACAAGAAGCAAAACATAGGGGTATTACAATAATTGCCTAAAATTATATATTTCAAAGCATATTTCTCACTTTCATATAAATTACAAGCATTGAATAAATGCGTCCAATTCACATGTCACCCTCAACAATGAGTATCCTACAAATTTGTTCCAAGACCCATTTTCCCATGGGTGAATGGGCCCCCCTTCTTAGCGAGGATCCATTTTGAAATATGTTTTTTTTGGTAATTTAACATTTAGATTTTAAATTTTAAGTGCCGGCTTCCAAGACCTGAATTTTGCTAAATTAAATAAATGCCTATAAATACCTAGTTATTACATCATTTGAGATCCATCTATCAAGAGATGAACTTCAAGATAAATTAAGAGCAAGTCAAGAGTAGAATTATCAGAGTTTATTACAATAATTTATTGAATAATCATGTCTAAGTTTTTGTGAGTTTATGTTATCATGTTATCATAGTTCTGTGAAGACTAACCCTTTTGCAAGTCTCCAAATCATTCAAGCATTCAAGAAAAGAAAGATCCCAATCCTCAAGGAGGTTTTCGTGTCTTCAATCCTTCAAGGAAGCTATCGAAGGGTGGGGATTTTCAGACCATTATCATTTCATCATTCCTTCCTTTCAATTATCATTTATCCATTGATATTTTCCCTTATGGAAGTGGGAACACTTACATAAGGTTTGAATGAGGCCAGCCTCTAAAATGGAAAAACATTTCTCCTCTTTGTTGATATGTAGGTTCTAGGTCTAAATAGGATTGAAGAGAGTTTGAAGATTCATTGTGCATTGTTCCATTTTTTGTCATCAATCTTGTCAAGGCATATAAAATCACCTACAAAATTTATTTGTGACATTCCAATAGTGGGAAAAGTGGAAAAAAGATCAAATCCAACACTAGAGGACCCCAAAAATTAAGCAAGGCCCCCTTAAAAAAAATCATTTGGCATTTGGCCACCTAGTCCTTGTATGCACAACAAAACCAATATTTCTAGCCAGGTACACAATCATCTAAACTTTCCAAATATGTTAGAACTCTACTATTTTTGTTTATCAATTGTTGGGATCTTGCATTTTTAATATTAGGGCATGTAGTCTAATTAAGTTAATAATTCAAATATATTTCCAATCCATTCCCATCCTCAATCAGATCAAAATCCAAGTTTGATTAGCTTGCCTTTATGGTTGATAGTCCATCTATTCACTTTGTTGATCTACATCTTAATGTAACTTGGAAAAATTCCACCTTACATCCTAGGTTATTTTCATATAGGACCTAGAATCTATTTTTCTATATTACATTTTTGTGAACCTTCCTATTAGCATTATATACCTTGTGAAATTTCATCCTAGATCTGAGCTTTACATTTGAAAAAAAAGGAAATAGGGTTTCATCATTTGGGAGATGGAATTGGACCTATTTCACACTTCAATTCATTGGGAAACTAGATCCCTCAACCAAGTTACTTTATTGAGGAATGGATTATCGATTCTTTAGATAATTGAATGTCAGTTCACCATTAAATGAAGCTTCAAAAGGGAGAAATGCAAACACTTATGCAAACTCACTATGAAACATAGAAAATTGAAAGCATGAAATCAAATTGATAAACTGAATGGAAAAAAAAAGTACGTGGATGAATGGAGATGCCAAGACAAGATCTACAAAATCTAAAAATTGTTGTTAGGGTTTGCACTAGGACTAATACACCAAGTACAGTGTATGAGTCCTTCTCTAGGGTTTCCATGGAAGAATCTAGAATTATTCTATCAACTATTAGGATCTACTAGATGGTGATAAAAATTGTCCCAAGAATAATACCAGGTTGGGTGATTCATTCCACCTATAAATTTTTCTTATTATCTTTTTGAGTCCTCTAAACCCATATCTAACACTATTGAATGTTGTTGAAATGCTATATTCAAAGACTAAATTTCTAGGTTGGATGAATGACTCTAGTTCACCTAAATTTTCAAAACACACATCACAAGAGAGAGAAATTTTTTTTATTGTTGGAGGATGGGGGTTTGCCTTGGTCAAACCTTGTTTTGCTAATTAAACCTTGAAATGGAATGAAGGAATGATGAATGGACAACTACAATATTGCAACTCACAAAACCCTCTAAATGAAGGTTGCAAACTTGTGTGAAATGGATAGCATGAATGTGGATCTTGACTCCTCATTGAATGCTTGAAGATTTTTCTTGAATGCTTGCTTGAATCATGAAACCTACATCACAAATTTTATCTCACAAACACACGTGAGGCATGAAGAATTTGAAATGATGCTTGAACCTTAAATATTGCTCCAAATGTTGGATAACTTTCTCTTGAATTCTCTTGACCTCATAAACTTTCTAGGATACTTGGATACTTGAAAGTTCTAGGTCTGAGATAAAAATTGCTTGGTAAAATAATGATTTGAAAGCTTAGTTTAATAGGAATCCTATCTAATTTTACCATTTATTAGACCCCAAATTTTGAAATTTACAAAAATTGAATTAAAATCCTTGATTTCCCATTCAAAACCCTAAAAAGGCCCCAAACATGACTAATACTCCAAGGGTGGCATATGAGTCCCACCTAAGATGACTAATATGCCTAGGGTGGTGTATTAGTCCCACCCTAAACTTTCTATAATGATTAAAATTAAAAAAAAATAAAAGAATGATTGAAATTTGGGGCTGAAATGGCTAGTCTAGGGTACAATAGCCCCAGATTGAGCTACTCCTTTTTCAAATTTGCATTCAAAAGACTAAAAAACATTGTTTTCTTTCTACAATCATGTTCTAGATTCTTCATATTTGGACTTGAACCTACAAAAATCTTAATAAAGAGGTGCAAGGGAAGAGTATATAAGATTTTTCCTTAGTCAAACCCCCATTTTGGTATTTATACCTCCATAAATAGCCAATTTATTGATTGATAAAATGTTTGTAATCTTAACCTTAAGTGCATATAAGGTTCTAATCAGCTAAAGTGCTAAGGAAACCCTACTCAAATGTGCTAGAAAAGGGTTCCTAAATGATAAAAGTGAGATCAACCTAAGAGAAAGTCAAATACCCTTAGGAAAATCTAAAATGGAGTAATACCTTTCTTAGAGCAGAAAGTATACTAAATATTGAATATTAGAAAATTTTGAAAACACGTCATTATGTACTTGAAGAGGGCCAGACTAATCTCCAAAATCTATATTCCATAGTTTTCTTCCATTGGCATCAAACTTCCATCATTGCAGAAAACTTTATTGAATATTAAATTCTCCATGAAAACCTATAAATTCAAATACATTTTGGATGAATATAATTATCTTCTCATTATCCTCCTTGGTTTTGAAATAGTAGTTCATTTTTATATAATGGAACTTAGTATAAATTAAATTTCAAGCCAAAATATTTAAATTCTGATTTTTTGGATTAAATTACCTTCCAGGCCAAAATTTGAAATTGTGTCTCTGAAATTAGAGACTGACAAAAATAGGAAATGAATTTTTTCCAAAAAAATAGTTGGTCAGGGCATAGTGTGCCCTAGACTAGCCTTCTCACATTCAACAAGATTTGAATGGGTGTTTTGGGTTTACTAAACTCAATAATTATCCAAGGTGAGGGCACTAGTTAGAGTTGAATTGATGATGTTTAATTGATAATGCATTTTCTGGGGTAGTAAAAATACATTCTCTTAGATTGATATGAAAATTTAGTGCTAGGGAATGTCTAAATGAATTTATGTGAAAGGTCACTAAAGCGAGTTTCAAATAGAGTGTGAAATTGTGCTTTTACCTAAAAGGGAGTATAATTTTTTTTATCCTAAATTTAGCCCCCACTTGAGAAGCCATATGACACTATGTGCATATGCAAGCTAAAGTACTAAACATAAATCATATCACAAAAGGATTCTATAGAGGATGTAGATATTTTAGAAAATGAGAGAAGGAATTCCCCATTTTATTAGACTTCACAACCACAATGTTAGGAATCACATCCTATAAAATTAAATTTTTAGAAACTCACAAATAATCCTACACATATAGTCAAATATGTTAGTCCAAAAATTATAAAGAGAAATAAATTTTAGGGTAGATGTTTGTGCCCTATTGATTTTTCTTGGTTTATGAGGTAGAATCAAGGTATAAATCTTGTGACATAGAATTGATTAGGATTTCTATGAAAATTATTATGATAAGGTTATTTAATTTTAACGTTTTATATCAACAATAATATAACATGAAAAATAGAAACACTATGATTCCAATTTGCAATAGA
Source organism: Sequoiadendron giganteum (assembly GCA_007115665.2). Lineage (NCBI taxonomy): Eukaryota > Viridiplantae > Streptophyta > Pinopsida > Cupressales > Cupressaceae > Sequoiadendron > Sequoiadendron giganteum. Next base: position 129,641,936 of record CM021108.1, on the reverse strand, counting down.
CAACATCGAAATCGAAGCTCGCTGTCTCAAGTTATGTTAAACTTAAGAGAGTATAGTATGAGAAACATGATACTAAATTTATCTATAAGTGACCCCACTTTTACTTTTTTGTGACATTCATTTTTTATACTTATAGTTTGAAAGCTTATAGGAGCAAGAGTATCAAGTGTGGGCTTATAAGAACATCATTTGTACAAGGCTTGTGGGATATACCAAGGAGGCACTATGGATCTATCCATGTGTATTTTTTATACACTCAATGATATCTTGGAAGTATGGAGACTTACTCTCATCACATGTTAGTTTTGATCAGTTGGACCTTGAGGACATCATCTAGAAACCATAAAAAAATTTCAATCTTGGGTAGGATTACCATAGTAGTTAGTCAGGTTGCAATGATATTACTTCATTGTTGTTTCATATGAGTATATCATCATACCATTTTATTTTGATTGAGTGATGAGATATTTTTGTCTTACCTAGGTTGCACCCTTCATTCAACCAACTATCTCAAATCAACTTGTAGTGTCACTAGATCACAATACATACCTTTTCCTACCATCATAGATATCCCTTTGAGAAATTCAAATGATAAGGATCAAGATAGACATATTTTATCTAATTCCAACAATGTTGGATTTACTATTGCATTTTGTAGATGGTGGGAGACTACATGTCTAGATCCTATATTCACTGTTGACCATTCTATTGGTGATCTTCTAAGGCCATGTCTATGACATCAAAAATATCATGAGGAGGAGGATGAGGATGATGATGGAGATGCAGGAGGAGATGATGATGAGGAGGAGGATCATCAACTAGCCACATCAACTATAGGATATCAAGAGGAGCACGAGGAGGTAAGAGATATCTATAAGGAGAGACCTATGTTTCATCCCTATTTATCCTAAGCACTTACTATGACACCAAAGAGTAGTAGTGTCACTCACTACATTCCACCAACTAATCGTGAGAGTCTAGGCCTAGGAATGACCTAGTTACATATCAAGATCTCAACTGGAAATATGGTAATCTAGGTTGTATGCTAAGTTAATATTTTTTATGTTATGATTTTTATATTTTATATTTGAATTTGTATGCTTTATATGATGCTTGTATCTAATGATATTACATGGTTTCATTCTTTTGTAGTTGGTACTTGAGATTAGCTGGACTTTATAGGTCAAGTTCTAGAAAATATGGTTCTAACAATCCCTTCCCATCATACACTACTTGTAGAGAATCAACCTCCATAGACTACATGGCATTATTTAGATATGTTTGAACCTTTATCACGATGGATAACTCCATAAAAGGATCTGATAACTAAGAGAAATCGATATGTTTCCACAAGTGAGGTGTAAGCTATCTTACAAGAGGATTTGGATAGGGTATGGGTGGAGAGAGATCATCTCTAGTACTAGGACACAACAACCCTTATGGATAATATTGATATTAGTGTTGAGTTGCAAGCTATTTCATCATGGAGTATCTCTAGGAGCCACTCATGATCTATGGTTTCATGCCAACCACCACCACTAGGTCTTAAGGTATTCGATATTCATAGGTCTACTTAGATTATGATGTATTCTTTATATGACACACCACATTTTGTCATTGTGGTAATTATGATGATTTATATAGAAACCATGATATATATGAGCATGTTTTACTTTATTTGTCTTGTTTGTTATGGTTTAGTACTACATGTTATTTTTTTCTATTATATTTCCATATATGTGAAATTGAATACAATTGTGATCTATTAAACAATTTATTTCAAACTATTAATCGATACTAAAATGATCTAATTGACATATGTAAATGAATTATGTGATCTAAGTAAACAATAAACTTTAATTATATAATTATTTGTTGTATTTTTAGCTAAGTGTACACATTTTAAACTAGGTAAAATTATAATCTAATTTGAAGAAAATTAAATGATAATTAATGATCTAATTTAATATATCACACAAATTATTGAATAATATTCATACAAAGTAATAATCAATTATGAAAATTATGAAAATAATTAAAGATTCATAATTTTTTGCCAAGAATGAAGCAATGAGAGATAAAAATAAAAGGAACATCTATTCAATCTAATGAACATGCTTTCAAATACAACATACTATGCAATATGATGATGAACACTTGAGTATAATATCTATGGAAATGCATAGTATTGATAGGATCTTTAAGAGTTATTTCATCTACTATAGAAAGTTTGTATGCTCTTGATCCAAAATTTTCCTCTACTAGATAAGGTCATACCTAGTTCAGACTGAATTTCACTTTTTTACCTAATTTTAATTTGACATTACATTGATTTTAATATAGCACCAAGTCTCCTTTTTTAAGAGAACGAAAAATAAATCCATTGTATTTTCATTGAACACCTTTGTAATAGAATTGAAGATGCTCAAAGAAAGTATACATTACTTTTTGAGAATCTCAATTTGTTGAATTTTGTGTTCTCTATAGGTATTATCATAAATAATGCCACTCAGAGATATTATTAGTGATGGAATTTCAAACTCCAATGGCATAAAAATGTCAACACCATAGACAAGGTTATATAAATTATTACTTGTAGCTATACAAACACTCATTTCATATAATCCCATAATGCATAATAAAGTTGAGAATGCCAATCTTTACCATATTTTTCAATGGTTTTGTGTAATAATTTTAAAATTAGTTTGTTAGTTGCTTCGGCTTTTCCATTTGATTGAGGATAATATGGTACAGAAAAATGATGTTGAATGCAAAAAAATTCTTAAAAATTATTTACATCCTTATTTTTAAATTATATACCAGTATCCTTAATCAAAGATGAATGAAGACCAAATCATGATATTATATTATCTAATATATAAAAAAAAAAACCTCAGCCATCATCAAATGAATATGAACATCCTTCACCCACTTTGTGAAGCAATCTATAGTTGACATGATAAAAGTATGTCCTAAATATGAGGGAGGATAAATATTCTCAATCAAGTACAAACCCCACACAAAAAGTGGTCAAAAATATATTTGGGCATGAAGTTCATTAGTGGGAGAATGACTAAAAATATTATGATGTGTAATGGTTGAAATAAAGGGCCTTTATCTTTTAGGAGATGAAGCACAATGAGGGGGGTTCCTATTTCACTCTTATTACATTCAAGGAAACCGTGGAGATCTCAATCCAATGATTATGAGAGAGAGAGAGATCTACTAAAGGTTTTCCTAGGGTTTGATTAAGAACGAAAATGGGGTTCACCACCAAGCTACAACTTGGAAAGACTAATAACATGCAAGAATTAATTATGAAACTTAATGCTATGCAAGATTCCAATAAATGACCTAGAAATGAATGTAGAATAGAAAAAAGAACTAGGAAATCAGAGAAGTGCACCTAAAAACCTATAGCAACTTGAATGAAAACTTGAAATTCTAGAAATACTAAATTTCATGCACACTGGGACTCATATGCCAGGCTAGGTGATTTAATCCCACATTAGGGTTTCTAGGCAAGAACAAAAAATCTAGTAGAGACAAGTTTGGAACATCTAAAAACTAGACAGTCCACTATACTGGAACTCATATGCCAAAAGTAGCGTATCAGTCTTGCTTAGCCTTTTTAGAAATTCAAATTATGAATCTACTCTTCAACCTCTACTCTAGCTTCTCAACCTAATTTACGAATCTAATTTTTTGAATTCTACTATATAGATGTCTTTTAATGATCTTGTAAAAAAGGTGGCAACTTGGACAACTTTTCAATCTTGACAGCTTCTTTCCATTTTTGTTCTTCAATATTTCCTCAACCTAGATCTACAAAACACACTAAAGAGAGGGAAAAATGTTGTTTTATTAGTGGAAAGGGGTTTTCCTTGGTGAAACCCCATTTTGGTAATCAAAACTTGTAATGAAATCAAATGAAAATGAGGAATGATGAATGAACAATAAGTAATGTTGCAACTCACCAAACCATAATATTAAAGTGTTGCAAACATGTACAAAATGGCTCCAGTGAATGTGGATCTTGACTCTTGCTTGAATGTTGTAAATCTCAACTTGAATGCTTGCTTGAATCATGAAACCCTACATCACAACTATTAGATCAAACACAAACATGATGCATGATGACTTTGACATGATGCTTGATAGTTGAATATTTCTCCAAAACATTTGATAATCAGCTATTGAATGCTCACATAAACTCAAATTTTCTATATGGAATTCTCTCATGAAAGTCTTAGGTGAAAATGAGTGAAATGTATATATACCGGTTTATGCCAATTTTCTAGAAATTACAAAACTACAAGCCAACATCAGACCTAGGGGAATAAATCCCACCAATAGGTTTAAGCCACATGAGACTCATACACCAGAAGTCATGTATGAGTCCCATTAGGATAGGCTTTGGGACACATTTTTCAAGAAATGCTTAGATTCATGTGAAAGCTAGATTGGGGCCCCAAAACTTAGGTGAGACCCACAAGCCCAAGGTGGAGTATGAGTCCCAGATCACTAAATTTGGATCATACAATCCAAAAACACATGAATCATTATTGGATGTTGATAAATGTCAGGATTATCCTTAGAAAGATGCATTAATTAAGGATTGTGGATAAAAATATGAACGAATAAGGCATAAAGAAGCCCAATTTATAAATGAAACCCTAGATTAGTGTGAAAGTGTTAGGATACACTTTATAACACCCTAAATAAGGCACAACTAGGTATATTAGTTTACAAGAGAAAAAGACCTAATGTGCATGTGTTAAACACATTATGACACTAAATAAAGGAAAAAGTAAGCTCAATTTAATAGGGAGAGCCCAAAAAAATGCAAAACTGTAGAGGGATACATTTTTTGTCATTACATTTAGCCCCCACTTTAGTGAGAGGAGGAACTTGCTTCAAACTCACACTAAATTAGACATTCAATATGGGTTCAAATAGGTTTAAATGTACAAGGAAACTAAGAGGAGGGGGTGAATCAGTTGTACCAAATTACTAGGGCCAAAGACCTAATGTGAATGTGTTCAACATGTTACAACACTAAATAATGGAAAAATTAAGCTCAATTTAATAGGGAGATCCCAAACAAATGTGAAAATGTAGAGGGGTACATTTTTAATCATTAGATTTAGCCCCCACTTTAGTGAGAGGAGGAACTTACTTCAAACTCACACTAAATTAGACATTCAAGATGGGTTCAAATGTGTTGAAATGCACAAGACAACTGAGAGGGGGGGTGAATAAGTTGTGTAAGTGTGGAATAAGTATGAGTAAAATAACTAAATAACACTTCTTCATACAACATTATATCAGTAATTTAATCAACAATTTAGATATTGAAGGCCAGGAATCCATTGAAACAATCATATTGTTCTCTATCTCCAAATATTTATTAAATCATTGTGGCTCTCAGATCGGGTAAGCACTGTGACTGTTAAAATGACAATCTAAAGAACGAGAAGTTGTCAAAATGCAGGAAAGTAATCCTATATGATAATTTCCAAATGATATTGATGATATTGTAAACTAAATTGACATGAATATTAATAAATGAAGCTACAACAAACAAAAATGAATCTAAATAAGAAACCATGATTATGATTGCTATGATATGCTAATTGCTTAATGATAATTTTTGCAGAGTAAGTTTGCATAAACTGGGGATCCTTTTCCTATAGACAATGGCTATATTTATAGATTTCCCGATAACATATTTGTGAAGAAGTAACCCAACAAATGTCTAGATTTGATCTTGAGGATTGAATGGTGAAGGATGAGGAAGCTTGAGCTTATCATGGGGATTGTTCCTCCTCGTGGAAACATCATGCCAGATGATAGGAAAGATCAGAGGAAGGAGATTGAGAGATTGATTTCCAATTTGTCTCCAATTTGTCTCCAATTTGTCTCCAAAGTTTTCCTATGAATTCGAGTTGAATTAATTAGATATAAAATATTTAATTTTATTGGTGAGTGAATAGGGGAAATTTCCTTTATGCCTTTATTTGGATTTTTGGATTTATTCAAATTTAGCAAAAAAGAAGATATTTAATTAAATGAAACAAATATTTGACATTTTCTTATTTAATAAAAAGGGATATGATAATTAAATAGAAAATTTAGGATATCTTTATTTAATTTAGAGGAAACATGATTAGATAATTAAATAATACAAACTATTGATTTTTTTTGTATTTAATTTTAAGATAGGATAAATGAATAAATATAGAAGAAATAATTAAGATGACAATATAAGAATTAAAAGTGAAGTATATAGGGGTGGGGGGCCTAGCTCGATTGGCTAAAAACATCCTGTTGCAGGCAAGAGGTCATGAGGTCTAGTCTCCCCCCAAAGCCGTGGTACCGGAGGGCGTGTCGCACCAGTGCCACCGGTCACATGAAAAAGTTTATCAGGTGCACTGCAGTTTATAGGGGGACGGATAACCTCCCGATTCGTGCAGTCTAATAAATTTTTTAAAAAAAAAATTAAAAAAAAAAAGTGAAGTATATAAATAAATATTTCTATTTATTTAATAGTAGAGGAATTTAAGGGTAATTAATCAAATAATTTTTATTTAATTAATTATATTATCGAGACCATTTTTAGGTGTATACATTTTTCCCCTCTTTGAAGTGATGCGTTTACGCATTGCTTCAAAGAAAATTTTGCTGCTACCGCTAGTATTGAAAAAAAAAAATTAGTATGCCCTAGATGTGCCCCAGACATTGATTTTCAAGTGATGATGAATATATGCCCCATCGGGAGATAAATTGATGATTTTTTTATTTTTTGGAATTTTTCAATTTTTTCTAAATTTTTATGATTTTCTTTTGATTTGATAATGATTTGATGATTAAATAATTTATCTCCCGACAAAAATTTGTGAAAATTCCCCTCTAAAGAAGTTGAATTAATATCCCAGTAAATAAATTAAATAAAACCCATAAAAATCCCTCTTAATCACTCTATAAAAAGTGAAAATGAGGTAATTTTGAAATCGTTTGTGCATTTGAGTTTTCAAATCTGTGAGAGAGTGATTTTTAGCAATTTGGAGAAAAATTCCTATTCCTTATCATACTCATCATTTCGAGCACATGTGTCGACACAACTGCCCAGTCGTGTACGAACCTTTGGTATGTTCCCTTTTACCTCTTCGTTTTTAAAAGTTTGGATTATTTTAGCACATAGATTAGCTATTGTACCACATCAAATAGATTAGCGCCTAAGTGGACTATTTTAGCGCGTTTGTAGTATATTTTAGCACATTGAATAATTTAGGACCTGGATGAGGTTGTGGAGCGCGTTTGTAGGATATTTTAGTGCATAGGTTGTTTTAGCGCATGGGATAAATTGAAGAGCGCATATGTTAGATAAAATGGCCCATGGGATAATTTAGTGCTTTGACCACTTGAAATGGCGCATTGACCAAATGAAATAGGGCATAGATTATTTCAGTGCTTTGACCGAATGAAATAGCACATAGATTATTTTAGTGCATCAACACATTGTTTTAGCACATCAATATCAAAATGATGAATTTTTTCAATTATGTCCTTGATGTCAATTTTTTATCGTGTCATCCTTATGTTTGATATCATTGATGATCTTAATAGAGTAAATGATGTTTATCCTCATGATAGTCAAGATTTGATGACTGTTTGACAATAATTAACCTCATGAAAGGCAAGGAATAATTATTTTTGATTGATAAACCCCATGATAGTCGAGGTTGATTTTGTTTAATTGACCTCATGATAGGCGAGGTATAATAATAAACTGATGATGACCTCATGATAGGCAAGGTTAATTAATGGTCGCTCATGATATTTGATCAAAGTCTCACCAGATCTATTTAGATTTGATAGGCTAATTGATGTTTGAGAAATTGACATAGATTATTGAATTCAAACATTTTGGGTTGATAGGAGGCATTGACGAACCTCCAGGTTCAAGAGAGTTTTTCAAGGACATTTGATTTGATACCGTAGGTAGTGCAGCCTAAGGTAGTGGTGATTATGCATTGTGGTTTGGCTTCTCTCTTAGATATGCCCCAAATTAGGATTAATCAGGGTCTTTTGACAGCTTTAGCAGAGAGATTTCATAGTGAGCATAATACTTTCCTCCTTCCTACTGGTGAGATGATCGTCACTCCCAAAGATGTATGGTGGATTTTGGGGATTCCAGTTGTAGGTGACCTTGTACTATATTATGTTGTTGAGCAGGGTGGGACTGATGCTCTCCGCAAAGTATTTCAGGATGATAGGATTAGTGGTTGTGAGATGGTGGATGCCTATGCCACTCTACCTTCAGTACTTGTTGGATTTATTGGAGGGTTCCTTTGTCCTGATCGCAGGTGAAAGGGACTTTCTATTGGTTGGGGTCATTGTTTAGACAGTATGATAGTTCATCAGATGAGACATGCTTGGGGCATGTGCATGCTTTCCCACCTTTATCATGATTTTCATTCAGATATTTACCTCTGAGGTCACAGTTTGTCGGCAGGGGTCACTTTACTACAGGTGTGGGCATGGGAACACATTGTTGTTACCCGTCCAATTATGGTGAGATAGTGGCCAGCCATGAGGCCATATGTGCATATTTATATAGGCCAACTTACTCAGCCTAGACTGGGTAAGTTGGAGCACTAGAGACAAGTGTTGGATGATGTTGAGGCCATCACATGGAAACCTTACCTCGACTACGAGCATTGGGATGACGATGATATTTAGTTGCCATATCTTTGTTTATCGATGATATTGATTGGTCGGACTCAGTTTGTATTAGAGAGATTTTTATTGAGAGTGCTAAGACAGTATGGCATTGTTCAGGGCATGCCCTAGGGCATTGCTCATTATGGTTTTTGGTAGATTGATGTGACAGATTGGGGACCTTTCCTTTCTTATGATGTCGTAGTTCAGGAGTTCTAGGCTTTACAACCTTTAGAGTGGGACATTCATCTAGACATCATCGAGGTACTAGTCACTCCTAATTGTGCAGTGTATCTTGTACTACATCCCTTTCCACGGATTACCATTATGAATGAGCCAGTGCCTTTACCTTTGGAGGAGGAGGACAGTGATGATGATGGGGAGGGTGATGATGGTGGTGATGGTGGTAGAGGTGGTGACGATGGAGGAGGTGGTGGTGATAAAGATGAGGGTAATGATAGTAGTGAGGAGGGGGATGATAGTGGGGGTGATGATGATAGTGGTGGAGATGAGGGTGATGTGGATGTATGGGAGATTATGGTGCCTCATAAGAGGCGATCAGTGGTAGCACCATCTGGGAAGTGCATGCGTATTGGGGTGCCTTCCTAGCACTAGGAAACTCAGATTGCTAGTCTTCAGGTGTAATTATAGACTCTGTAGGGGTAGCTAGTACAGGTTTAGGGTTTACTAGCTCAGACTTAGACTCAAATGTAGACCCAGGCTCTTGCACAGGTATAGGGATAGTTGGTAGCTACACAGACGTAGATTTCCACATTGACAACAAAGTGGGATAGTTCTAGATAGATTGTAGAGCTGGCGCAAACCACCACTGACAGATTACAGAGGATAGCTAGGGTACTACTATTGGTGATTACATGAGAGAGGTTCTCCGTGTAGGTCGAGAGGTATATTTTTATAGTGGTAGATACCATAATGCAATCCCTTCTGAGCGAAGAGTCAGTTATGCACCATCTAGATCTAGCATGTCTCATTCCCAGACTATTAGTGAGGGTGTGACTCAGCCACCACAAAGAGATCCAAGAGGTCTAGGTCCATTTGGTGGGGGAGGTACTAATCCATCTAGTGAGGGAGGTACTGATCCATCTGGTGGGGGAGGTACTGGCCCTAAGATGCCTACACCATCTGGCAGTAGCAGATCCTAGCTGTATGACATGATTCGTGATTGATTTGGGACATGATGTATACTCTGGTTTTGCCAGTTTTTGATATTGTATCTCTTTATATTTCAGAGATCTTTGTATACTTGACATTTATGATTTTTTTAGATCTATATGATATGCAATAGATTGATTGATTTATATGTGTTCTATGATTCTATGATGGATGCATTTTATTTCTATGTTTATATGCTTATGATTATTTACATGTTATGGATGCATTTAATGATCATGTGATATACTATGATGATTTATGATGTTTTATTTATGGTGTTTGATGTTTTTATATGACTCATGCTGATATATGGATATATGATGTATGGATGCATGATGATTTGTATTTTATTTATAGATGTGGATGTAATGGTTTAAATACTTTATGATATGCGATGTAAATAAGATATGTGCATTTTTATTTTGGAGTAAATGAAAATATACGATGTAATAAATGGATGAAAATGATGTATGGTAAATGATATGTTGAATGGATGTATGATATGTGATATGAGAAAATATGATATGATGAAATGCAATGATATGAGAAATGATTGATGGATGAATGAAATGCAATGATATAGATTTATTTTTGATATTTTCTTATGCAAATTTTATGTGATATGGAAAATATGATACGATGAATGCAAAAAATTATTTGATTCAAATCCATGAATGGTGAAATGATAATAAAATTATTTCTAACGTATTGAAATGAAAATGATGATGCAACTACATGATCATGATGATTTTTTAATAATGTCAAGTATACTCAATCTGTTAATGAAGAAATTCAACATCATGTTGGAATTTGATTACCCCTCTTTGGAACAAAAATACTTTGTATATGGATAACTAACATAAATGTTATCTAATGTCTACTATGCAAATATAAATGCAAAATTGTCACATTAATAGTCCTCTTATATGTGATTTTTGTAGTCGTTGAGCCTTTAGAATGTTGAAAGTGAGTACAAGCATTGATGATATGAATTTGACCATGATGGCTTGAGCACTTCTTTCATGATTTTTGATATTTCAATTGAACACAAGCATCTAGGTATAATTAAATAGAGATGACCTGAGAATTTCTCACATAAAAAGACAAGAATTAATCATTATACCATGTTAATTTAGAATGTCATCAGTGATATCTTGTAGAGCACATCTCACGACAATTCACGCAATAAATAATTAATTCACAAACAAAAGACAATGAAAATATCATTCTCCTTCCTAGATTCTCTAGTTCAATACATCACCGAGTTGCTCCAAATAAATGATAAAAATAACCAAAGTACAACATGTTAAACACTCAAGCATATTGTGATAAAATTAGTATTCAAAAGAGTATCATCCATCTAACAATTGTCTTGATTTGATCTTGATTTCAGTTGTGTTGATTTGGATGGTTGGTTTCTTGAAATTCTTAGATGTTCGATGTATGTCCAATGTTTGAGTTTCATGTTGATTATTGTGAAACTCAAGCTTATTTCCCCTAGTGAGTTCATGATTTTTGCCCCAAGCTAGGGTGAGACATGACCATGTTGCAATGATGTGATACTAAATGGAAATGATAGTGAAAATGAATGACAATGACATGTCTCTAATAGATAGAAAACATAGTTTAAATCAAAAGTATGTCCTATTTCTAGGTTTTTGCCATATGTTTTTATTGCACTTTTTCATATTTTATGATTTTTTTGTATTTTTCTCTTTTCTAATTTTTTTTTGGTATTTTCTTTTACCAAGACGCCTATTTGGTAGGTTTTCATCAAGGCAACTATTTTCCCAGGAATTGCACTGTGCACTACGTGATTTAGGTGTAGAACTTTCTGAGATGGATGTTATCGATAGGTTCATCAAACAAATCCCCTTTAGGTGTTGAAATTTGATAGGCTCCTGATCCATCGATTGATATGACGATAAAACGACCTAGCTAGTTAGGTTCAAATTTCCTTTCTTTTCTCTGTCGTGTTGATTTCTAGGGTTTTCCTTTAGAACTAAGTCACCAACCTAAAAGACTTTAGGCTTCACTCTATGATTTTAGCTTCTGGAAATTCTCTATTGGTATGCCTGCAAATGATTGACAGCTTGTTGATGAAATTCATCCAATAGTTCTAGTTCTTGAAGCCTAGACACTCTATAATCTTCATCTGAAACAATTCCCTTCAGTGACACACGCAGTGATGGAATCTCCACCTCAATGGGTAATATGGCCTTTGATCCATATACCAAGGAATATGGTGTAGCTCTTGTAGGAATTTTGATGCTAGTTTTGTATGCCCACAGAGCTAGGTTTAGTTGACTCTTCCAATCATGTCCAACATCATTGACCGTTTTCTTTAGAATTTTCAGAATTTTTTTTTTGGAGGCCTCCACTTGGCCATTTCCCTGAGGGTAGTATGGTGTTGAGAAATGATGTTGGATGTGAAACCTATCACACAGTTCTTGGACATCTTGGTTTTTGAATGGTATTCCATTTTCTGTGATAATGGATTGAGGTATACCATACCGACAGATGAGGTAATTCAATATGAAGGAAGATATTTTCTTACCAGCGATTGTTGTTAAAAAAACCGCTTCTATCTATTTTGTAAAGTATTATGTTGCTATGATTATGAAATTGTGTCCATTGGATGAAGACGGGTTTATCTTTCTTACCAGGTCTAGTCCCCACTGACGAAAGGGGCATGTTGATGTAAAGTGTTAGGTTACTATGGATCTAACACTTCTAGCACTTCTTAACAAACTAATAAGACTCCTTCTCCATGTTCAATGAATAATACCCCAAATGAAGGATTTTCTTTGCAAGAGTTAGTCCACTTGAATGAGTTCCACAAACACCATCATGAACCTCACATAAAGTTGTCTCAGATTCATTATGTTCTAGACACTAGATAAGAGTAACATCTAGACCTCAATGGTAAAGTATGTCAGCAATTAAGGTATGCTGGGCTGATTGACGAATGAAGTTACATTTTTCGTTTTTGGAAAGATCGGGAGGAAGGATGTTGTCTTTTAGGTAAGCATAGGTCTTTTCATAGATGGAGGTTTCAACAATAACTAAATGGAATATGGTTTGGGATTCAATATTTTCATAAGAAGGATTGGATACTTTTTCTATGATAAACACATAATAACCACATTTTTCTGGCAACTCCAAAAGAGAAGAAATTGTGGCCATAGCATCTGCTACTTTGTTTTTTGCCCTTGAAATTTGCTCAAATTTGATATCCACAAAGTAATTTTTGAGATCATCAATTAGATGCTTATATGGCATCAACTTCTCATCTTTCATCTAATATTCATCATTGACTTGATAAATGACTAATTGTGAATCTCCATACACTTGTAGCTCTATGACCTTCCATGCAATTGCTACCTTGATGACAATTATTAGTGCCTCATACTTAGCTACATTATTGGTACATGGAAACATGAGTCTATAAGACCTTGGGATGGTGTGTCCTTGAGGTGTAACAAACAATATTCCCATTCCAGATCCCCTTTGTGTGTATGACCCATCAAAATAAAGCCTCCATTGTTGTGGTCACAATAAGAATGTATGCATCAGAAAAATCAATTGTCATAGGATTATCGTTAGTTAATGGAGCTTCGACTAATTATTCATAAATCACTTGAACTTTAATGGCTCTCCTTTCCACATACTGGATATCAAATTCACTTAAAAGCATGACCCACTTGGCCAGTCTTCCTGTTAAAGAAACCTTGCTGAGTAGATATTTTAATGGGTCAATCTTTTCTATGAGCCTGATTGTGTGAGTCAACATGTAATGCCACCACTACCAAACAATATTTCTCAGTGAAGGTGTAATTTATTTCATAGACATTAAGAGTCATGTTGATGTAGTAAATGGCCCGTTCCCTTCCCTCATTATTTTCATGTGCCAAAAGTGCTCCTAAATAAATGTTTGTTGTTGCAATGTATAGTAATAAAGGTCTAGCTTTTGTAGGTGGCATGAGAATAGGTGGCAACATAAAATATTGTTTTATTTGGTTGAAATTCGTTTCACACCCTTGATCCCATTTGAACAAGACATTTTTATGCAACAAGTGATTAAATGGATGGATTTTGTCTACTAACTAGGAGATAAATCTCCTGATTGATTGTAGCCTACCTTGTAAAGACCTTAGTTGACTGATATTCTTTGGTGGTGGCATTTCAATTATTGCCTTGACCTTTGCAAGATCCACTTCGATACCCTTTTCTGACACGATGTATCTTAGGAGTTTTGCTGATGTAACACGAAAGACACATTTCTTAGGATTTAGTCAGACATTGAACTTCTCTAGCCTTGTAAAAATTTTGCCCAAGATATCTAGATGTCCTTCTCAGGAATATGACTTTGCTAAGATATCATCCACATAATCCTCCATAAAGGTATCATCATATCATGGAAAATTGTAGTCATTGCACATTGATATGTTGCCCTACATTCTTTAACCCAAAGGGTATGATGTTCTAGCAAAAAATTTCCCATGGACGTGTGAATGCGGTTTTCTCCTAATCATCTGGTACTATCTTGATTTGGTTGTAGCCAGAGAAACCATCCATTATTGATAACATGGCATGTCCTGTTGTTAAGTCTACAATGTTGTCAATTTTAGGTAAACGGAAATCATACTTGGGACATGCCTTATTCAGATCTCTAAAATTTTTACATATTCTCATACTATTGTCTGGCTTTGATATAGGGACAATATTTGATATCCACTCAACATAATTGATAGACCTAATGAATCCTGCATCTAACAACTTCTTCAACTCAGCCTTTACCATCAAGGTGATATGTGGATGCATCTTCCTTAGTTTTTGTTTCACAGGTTTAATTCCAGTAGGTAGAGATAAGTGATGCATTAACGAATTTGGATCTAAACTTGGCATATTAGAGTATGACCAAGCAAATTTAATGCTTCTTTCTTCAAAGAATTTGACAAATTCAGGCTTTTCTTGTTTAGTCATAGATGTTGCCATATGCAAAATCTTTTCTTTTTCTGTAGTGCCAATGTTAAAATATTGTGTAGGCTCCACTAGTACTGATGAACTTTCATGATAGTGCTCTAGAAGGGTGTCAAATCTCCCATATTTCAATGCCTCAGAGAGGTTTTCACTGTCCAATGTGTTCTTTATTTTTACTTTTTCGAGATCTAATGCTACCATTGAATGGTTTTCACCATTAGATCCATTATTCCTATTTTCAATTTTGCAACTGGAAGATTTGACACCCTCCTGTCTAAATGTGTCATTATGATATTTATGATTATAACTTGTGTTAGGTTCATCACAACAAAGGAAATTTATGATAGTGTCATTGTTCGCAAAGATCGTTACATTAATAGGTTCAATTAGTTCCTAGTCAATAAGTTCAGGATGTATTAAGGGAAAAAATTCATCAAATTGACTTTGGTAAATAGTAGTAAGGGTTTGAATAGTTATGGTGTCAGGGTTTTCATTAGGGATTTTAAGGTCTATGGTGTTACTTTCTTCCAAATCATCTAGCTCACTTGATGTTTGTCCATCCTCACTTGATTCATTTATATTTTGTGATTCAAATACAAGTGGTCTAGTCCCCGAGCTTTGTCCCTCCTCATGTGTGGGTGCATACTCTTTTATGACATCAATTTGGATGTTTGTGTATGATACATTGGAATAAAGATCCCATTCATACTCATTTGAATCTTTTTCAGAACTATCTCTCATTTGAAGGATTCTTTCAACTACTTTTTGAGTCATTTCTTGTTTTGCTTCCTCTGAATAACCCAGTCTTGTCTTGTCCTTTGACTGTAGTGTGAGAGGCTAAATGGGTTCTATGATGCCTTCCTTTCTTTTTCCAATAGGTTCTTTTCCCTCATACCCCATTTTTTCTAAAATAGCTTTTCCTTTGCCTTACTGATTTTTCTTTAGGCTGATATTTGTTGATATTGATGCTTCTTCGTCTTTGTATAACCAATTGAGGATGGCCTTATCTTTTGATTCGTCTTCTAGAGTACCATCTTTCACAAATATTTCATCCAGAATTGTGGTAGGTTGTGATGGTTTTCGTGTTATCATTGATGGTTGTCCATATGACCTTAGAGATGGCATCAACTATGAAAGACATAGGGATTGCTCAATAGAATATTGTCCCATGCCTTTGTCAGTTAGCTGAATCTTTTCTTGAAATTTCTATGATAGAGAATTCAATGGACTCTTATTGTTTGATAGAGTGGAATCCACAACACTTGTATCCTTTGATTGGCCCTTTTTCTCAACCCACTTAGATATAATATTTGGGTACTTTTCACCATCCAGTGAACTAGAAGTGCTAGCTTCTCTATTATGGGGCACAAAGGTGTATTGAGCTGTTTTTAGCATGTTAAAATATTGGAGATTGTTGTAGTTAGCTAATATAGTTACCTCTTGTCCATTGACTGAAAATTTTAAACAATGATGATAAGTTGAAGGCACCGCTTGCATTTCATGAATCCATGGATGTCCCAAGAGTATATTGTAGGTTAACTCTTTTTCTAGCACTTGGCAAGATATATTCTTCACCATTGGTCCTACTTGAATAGGAAACACGATCATTCCCTTGGAGGATCTCTCTTCTTCGTCATAGGCTTTTATTGTCATTTTCCGTCGGGCATCAATAGCATTATCAGCATAACCTAGTGTACGGATTAATTTCAAAGTGTAAATGTTTAAACCAGCTCCACCATCTATTAGGACACATTTGACATGATGTTTTTGGATCAAGACTTCAATATGAAGGGTAGTATTATGCGGATGATTAAGTGATACATCATCTTGTTCGGAGAATGACAAACAATGGGGCATGGTCAAATGTCCCAACATAGCTTGAAATTTACAGACATCTAGATTTTTGGGTATCGTGGTAGCCACAAGAGCTTGTTCCAAAACCTTCTTATGGGATGGTGAGAGTTTGAGGAGTTCCAATATTGATATTTTTGCTGGTATTTTCTGTAGTTGATCAGCAATGTTGTATTGAATTAAAGGGGGAGTGGTATTTTTATATGCATCTCCTTTCAATATTACCTTGGATTGCCCCCTTGTCATTATGTTAACTAGTTGGTAGTCTTGTCTTTCCTTGATTTTTAAGACATTTATCTAGTTGTTGGATGTGCCTATTTTTGGGATCAGATCTAATGGTATAATGTCATTTGATTCATTGTTACCAATTTGATTACCAGTGACAGTTTCACTCTCAGCTTTAGAAATATAAAAGAGTGTTCCATCATAAACGTAGTTGATATTTTTACCTTTACCGTTTGTAGAAGAAGACTCCCCCTTTTCATAATTTTGTAAAGGATCTTTAAATGTAGTATGATCGTTGTTGGTTTGATATCCTTCTATGTATAACTTTTTATTATCAATTAAATCTCTGACTAGATTTTTTAACTCCATGCAATCATTTGTCTTGTGTCCCTTTTTGGAAGTTACAATAGTCTACGTCATTCCACCAAGGTGGTTTTACTTTTGGATCCCAAAACCTTGCTTCATGTGTGGTGATAAGTCCATTTTCAATAAGTTCTCTCATTGTTGATTCTAGTGTTTGCCCCAATGGTGTGAATCTACGTTGGTTTGATTATTTTTTATATAATTGCGGTTTAGATTCTCCATTGTTTGGATTATTGTTTTGATTGACATTTTGTTTGATGTTTCGGTCACTATTTTGATTTTTCTTTGCAGTAGTGGCCATCAAATTAAATACTGGTTTCACATTTTGTATGTCATTTGCAGTATCAGTGTTTCCATTATTTCTATTCTTTTACCAAAACTTAGGTTTGACATTGTTGCCATAGTGATTTGAGGATTTTGTGTTGTTTGATTTTTTATTGTAATGTTTTATCACCCCTCGTTTGACGAAAGCTTCTTCGATTTTAAGGCCATTTTCAATCAATTTTTCAAATTTGGGAGGACATTGTAGTTCAAGCCTATAGCTCATTTCATCAGTTAGGTTGTCAATGAATAGTTCCATTTTCTCTTCTTCAGCTATAGCACGAGGGTACCTAGAAAATAACCTTCGCCATCGTTGTAGAAATGAATGAATGTCTCACCTTTGTTTTTTTTCATGTTGTGAAGGTCCTTTATTGTGACATCATGGTGAATATTAAAGGAATATTGTGAGATAAACCTGTTAACTAGCTCTTCAAAAGTTTGAATTCCTAGTTGTAGTTTAGAAAACCATTCCATACATTGACCTCCTAGGCTCCTTGGAAATAACCTCATTAGATAAGTTTCTTCTTGTACAGATTCTAAACTCATGGTTATGAATTCCTTCACATGGTTAATTGGATATGTTTTACCATTGTACATGTCATATTTTGGGAATTCAAAATGTCTAGGAAATGGTATCATATCCATAGTTGGATCAAAAGCGTAAGGAAAAATGTCTTGTAATGAATACCTTTTTGTGGTCCCCTTTTGCATATCTTGAAGTTGTTGTTGCAAGTTTTGCATTTGATGTGTTAGGGAAACAGCTTGATCTATGTTTTGCATGTGTTGTGTGTGTTGTGTTTCAGTTTCAGTTGTTCTTAGTGTTTCTTTTAACCAATTAAAATCAAAATCTTTTGGAAGTTTTGCACCTGATTCAGCTAGCATCAAAAGGTATTTTTCCATAAATTTATGAAAATTTGGATCTTGTTGTGTTGTTTGGATATCCTCTTGGGTTATTTCATTTGTGTCATTTTGGTGAAGTCTACTCCAACAATTTTCTTGAGCCATGATGCTTGGTGTTTCAATTTCCTTTTCTTTAAATTTATGTCTTTGTGATCTCGTCAATATTGGCATACGAGTGTTTGTTATTCTCACTAAACTTTGATCTCTTTGTTTGGATGAGTGTCAAGGTATTTACTTAAGTCGACTAGAATGATAAATTCTATTGATATGACCAAGTTAAAAACTAATTTATTATGTTATGTTTGTTGATTGTAGGATGTCAAAATCTTGATAAAGAGACTTGACATAATAATCTAGAATCCGTGTGATAATTTAGACACTTTATGGTTGGAAGATCTTAGTTCAATTTGGTAAAATTTGACTTGTAAGTCCTATCTTTCTGAGTTTAAGACACTTTTTGGACTGAGGAAATACTTTTGTTTTGACAAAGATCCTAGTCTTGATGTATTTTATTTGGTAGTAGTTTTAATTAGCCCTCTATTTTCTTGTTTTGCGGATGCACTATAATAGAAGATAAACGCACTAGAATAGACAAAAAATGTGCTATAACATATGGAAGATGCACTAGAACAGACACCAAATGTGCTATAATAGATGGCAGACATGCTAGAACAGTCAATGAATGTGCTATAATAGATGGCAGATGCACTAGAACTGACAAAAAATGTTCTATGACAGATGGAAGATGCATTAGAACAGACAACGAATGCCCTAAGACAGATGGAAGACAAGCTAGAATAGACAACGAATGCACTAAGATGGATTGTGGACATGTTAATATACTAGTGAATCTTGATGAATGGTTGGCCAATGCACTATATCAGAGGATAAATGTGCTAGAATAGATAGTGAATGCACTAAGACAGATTGTGGACGTGCTAAAATGGAAATTGTCAGAATGTTCACAATTTTTCCTATTTGTTCTGGTTTTTCTCAGCAAGATGTTTAATTCTAGGGTGTAATTTTCTAACTAGTTAAGACAAAAGGATGGGTATTTGCTTATAAATCTCTAATTTTCATGATACCTTTGAAAAATGGCTTCACACAATAAAGCCATATTGTACACAATTGTTCCAAATTCTACACTTTAAACATATAGTGAGTGTTCTAGAATCTAGTCTGATTCTTTCATTTTTACAGGTTTTTGACACAAAGACAAATAGATCAAGAACTTTTCTAACTCAAATGGGTCACTTAGAATATCACAGCCCACAACTTGCAACTATGTCAGCTCACACAACCTTGTCACCCCTAGAGGGCACCAGTGTTTTTTCCTTTCTTGAGTCTTAGCCAAAGTCAAATCCTTCACTTTTGGCCAAGGTCTCTGATAGTTATATGGTGAGTTTCTTGGGGGAAGATTCTTCCCTCCCCTTGCACCGTGATATAAGAAGTGTTCGGAAACTAACATAGTTGGATTCTACACTAAAGTTCATAGATAGGGTATCCCTTCGGCATGAAAATAGATAAAATCCCTCAGGAGACCTCCCAATATTTAGAACAAAGATTTTGGGGATGGTTATCTTGCACACTTTTGTTGAATATGGGTTTTCCCAAAATTCACTTTTGATTAGAGTGGGTTGGAAAACTTGGCTCTAGTTTCTCCCACTTAGGTCATTCTCATAGGGTGAGTATTTTTTCCCATTACAATAGGCCTTCTAAAGGATTTAACAAAGCATAAATAGCAAGTCTATCATTTTGATCACCCATTAAAGGGGAGAGCATAAGCCTATTGCTTTCAAAACACATAATACATGCAGTTCAAACTAATTTTTAATTAAGCCAGATGCACTATCTTAACCAAAGGAATTTAAATGCAATAATTTAAAGCCCTACAAAAACTATTAGTGATTTCTAAGTTTTTTCTTTGACCAGCGTATGTTTTCCAAGATTTTTTCTTTAACAAGAGTAATTTTTACTTGAGACATAGAAAGACAGTGATTAGACCTCAAAAATTTAAAATTTTGTAAAATAAAATCTGATGCACCACAACAATGATTAGATGAACTATAATAGACTTTCAACATGCTAAAATAGACTATGCACGACAAAAAATGATGGATGCGCTAAAACAATAGGTCTATGCATCGAAAGAAAAATATTGTGACTGGTGACACTATGAAGCTGATGCACTGGAATAGTTGTCGAATGTGCTGGAATAAATTGTTGATGCGCTGAAACAATTATCGAACTCATTGTATAAATTGGTGAATGCATCAGAACAGTCATCACACGTGCTAAAAGAAACACGTCCAAAACCTGCAAAAGCACTTTTTCAGAAATAAAATTTAAGTATGGGGTTTGGCCCCATAGTGGGCACCAAAATGTAAGTGTGGAATACATATGAGTGAAATAACTAAATAACACTTCTTAATATGACATTATATCAAAAATTTAATAAAAAATTAAGCTATTTAAGGCCATAAATCCATTGAAAGCATCATATTGCTCTCTATCTCCAAAGATTTATTATATCACTGTAGCTCTCAGATCGGGTAAGCATTGTGACTGTTAAAATGACAATCTAGAGAATAAGTTGTCAAAATCCAGGAAAATAATCCTTTATGATAATTGCCAAATGATATTGATGATATTGTAAACTAAATTGACATGAATCTTAATAAATGAAGCTACAACAAACTAAAATGTAGCTAAATAATAAACCATGATTATGATTGCTATGATATGCACTTACTAAATGATAATTTTTGCAGAGTAAGATTGCATAAACTGGGGATTCTTTTCCTATATACAATGGTTGTATTTATAGATTTCTCGGTAGCATATTTGTGAAGAAGCTGCCCAACAAAGGTTTGGATTTGATATTGAGGATTGAATGGTGCAAGATGAGGAAGCTTGAGGTGATCATGGGGATTGTTCCTCCCCATGAAAAAATCATGCCAGATGATAGGAAAGATCAGAGGAAGGAGATTGAGAGATTGATTTCCAATTTGTCTCTAATTTTTTCCCAAAGTTTTCCAGTGAATGCCTATTGAATTAATTAGATATAAAATATCTAATTTTATTAGTGAGTGAATAGGGGAAATTTCCTTTATACCTTTATTTGAATTTTTGGATTTATTCAAATTTAGCAAAAAAGAAGATATTTAATTAAATGAAACAAATATTTGACATTTTCTTATTTAATAAAAAGGGATATGATAATTAAATAAAAAATTTAGGATATCTTTATTTAATTTAGATGAAACATGATCAGATAATTAAATAATACAAACTATTGAATTTTTCTTATTTAATTAAGATAGGATAAATGAATAAATATAGAAGAAATAATTAAGATGACAATAGAAGAATTAAAAGTGAAGTATATAAATAAATATTTCTATTTATTTAATAGTAGAGGAATTTAAGGGTAATTAATCAAATAAGTCATATTTAATTAATTATATTATCCAGACCATTTTTAGGTATATACAAGTTGTACCAAATTAATTTTACTTCTAACCTTAATCAATTCCACTTTAACTTTAATATGTTATTAAGTATAACCTAAAATGTAGCTAACATAAAGCAAACACTAGAGACACCATATTTACATGGAAAACCCAATGAGGGAAAAGCCATAGTGAGGATTAACTCACAATATAATAGTAATGCAATACCAGATACAAAGGCTCACTACCAAAGGGCTTACTTCCTAGAAAGGACTCACTGTCCAGATACAAAGGCTCACTGCCTATATATAGGACTCACTATCCAAAAGGGGGCTCACTACCTACAAACAAAGAAAATAGAAAATCCACCACAATAGATTCCACACATTTGCAGCTTGATCAAAGGATTGTAGACACCATCAACTCACTACTTTCAAGAATCCAACACATCAAAGTACTATTGCCTTGATACACTTTCGCACAATCTACATTTTGCACTTTTTTTGCACACTTCACACTTCATCCATCATACTTCCAATTCACAACATATTGACTTGAATTTATACCATATTCAACCTTAGAAACTTTCTCCAAGTTCAGCTACACATTCTTTATTTTACAAATTGAAATTAGGTCGGCAACTCAACATTCATGCGGTGGGTAAGAATGATATTTGACCAATTTCATACTTAATTAGGACCCAAACAACATCTTGGATCAATCATATGCTTCCTTAATCGATGCTTATTCTCCATGTAACATGTAAACACAAGGCTGACCAAACCTAATAAAAACACCAATAAAATTTTAAGTACGTGCATCCATAGAAAGATGATGACACACAAATCACCATACATTGGAACACTTCTTAGAAACCTTCAAATACATCCATAGCAACCGCAACAAAATTTTACACAGAAAACTCTTCAACAGTCCAACCATCCCATACAAACATGCACAATAGCTTTAGAACAAGCCTTCTGGAGCACCAAACCACAAGCACATCTTTTAGAAAAAACAGAACATCAATATTAACCTTCTTCTAGATATAAAATATCTAAGACAAACCACCAGAAGATTGTGAAGGAGAGACATCTCTCTTAGTCCATAGACAAATAGTTCTACCAAACTAGTTCACACACCAGTGAACACATATTTCACCCTCCATCAACATAGAAGATAAAACTCAGGATACATTATACATTGAAGCCCATAAAAAATATAACAGATCCACACAGGCATAGGATCAATACAAAAGAAATGCAGAGCACATTATCAGAGCACACTCAAAACACACACAACATTGTCTTCATTTTTTATTAATTTTTTCAAAATTACTTAACATCAACACATCTGTAACACCATAAATATATCTCTATGTACACTCAAAACTTCTGCAATATCTCAACTATACATGTACTACCTATAATCACTTTGAACTATGTTGACATCAATGAAAACATTAATGACAACACCACCAAACAAATTCATACTTGTAAAAATCTCCCCTTTTGTCATTGATGGCAACACATGATGTGAAAAAACATCAAAGATAGCATACACTCTCTTGCTTCTTCTTCCCTTTATTTTCTAGATTTGGAACCCTACATAAGCATTTCTGCACTCTCTTCTCCTTGCAATATTTTGTCTCCTTTTCAACTTTTTCACATGACACTCTCTCCCCCTTTGACATCAATTGAAAAGAATTTTTTTCATGAAAAATATGCCATATAAAGTTCTGATCACTCCCCCTTAGGATTGCACCCACATCTCATACTACAACAATGATACTCTCTACTCCACCCAAGGAGTATACCTCAATCATTAGTCTAGACCAATGAAGAATTTGTAGATCAACTGGACCGATTCACCTCCATGTGCACCTTGTTTAAGGAAGGAGGGGTAGTAACCCCTATCTTCCCCCTCGGATACTCAAAAGTATCTTTTGGAAGATCATTAGTGAATATGTCATCAATTTGATCCTTAGTAGACACATATTTATGTTTGAATTCATTTTCTGGCACCTTCTCCCCAAAGAAATGATATTTCATAGATATATGCTTTGTCCTAGAATGGATCACTAGATTCTATGAAATTTTTATTGCACTTGTATTATCAAAAAATATAGGGATAGGCTCATCACATTTCACACCTATATCCTTCAATATTTGCTTCATCCAAAGTACGTGTGTACAACAGGATGCTACTGCAATATACTCAACTTTTTTAGTGGACAAAGAAACTAAATCCTCTTTCTTGCTTAACCATGAGATCAATCTTCCTCCAAGAAAGAATGCACCACCACTTGTACTCTTTCGATCATCTACACAACCAACACAATTTGCATCAGTGTAGGCATTCAAGGTGAAATCAATATCCTTAGGATACCATAGATCATAATCTGGAGTGCCCTTTAGATATCTAAATATCCTCTTCATAGTTGTAACATGTGTCTCTTTAGGTTATGCTTGAAATATGGCAACCAAACATAGTGCATGCATGATATCCAATCTAGTACCAGTAAGATATATTAGTCCACCAATCATAGATCTATAGATGCTCTGATCAACTTTAGAATATTCATCATCCTTACTTAGTTTGCATCCGGTTACCATAGGGGTACAAACCGGTTTGGAATCATCCATTCCAAACTATTTCAGCAATTCTTTAACATACTTGGATTGTGACATGAATATTCCCTTATCAGTTTGATTCAATTGAAGTCCAAGGAATAAATTCAACTCACCAATCATAGACATCTCAAACTCTTTTTACATCTCCTCTAAAAATTTATTGCGCATACCTTCATTTCCTCCAAAGATAATATCATCAACATACACCAAAACTATCAGTGTTTTATTTCTCTCAATTTTAAAATAGAGATTGTTGTTTGTGGAGCCTTTGTTGAACCCTTGTTGTGTCAAATATCTGTCCAACCTTGCATACCATGCGCTAGGAGCCTACTTAAGTCCATATAGTTCCTTTTTCAATTTGCAAACCATGTTTAGTTTGTCTGATAACTAAAATCCTTTTAGTTGTTCCATGTATACCTCTTCTTCCAATTCTCCATTCAGGAATGAAAACTTAACATCCATCATCTGGTACACTTTAAAATCTTTATGAGTGGAAAATGCAAAAACATCTGAATGGCCTCCATTCTTGCCACAAGATAAAATTTCCCTTCAAAATATATTTCTTCAACCTATGAATAACCTTTGCATACAAGTCTTTATTTATTTCTTACTACTTCACCATATTCATTCATCTTGTTCCTGAACACCCATTTTGAACCAGTTACATTCTTGTTCACTGGTCTAGGAACTAGTTCCCATGTTTGATTCTTCTCTATCTTCTGCAATTCCTCTTTCATTTCTCTAACCCAACTCTCATATTTGCATGCCTCACTTTCTATCTTAGAAATTAAACACAAACTTACCTCAAACACTTTTCTTCTTATCTTTACACCTTCACTTATGTCTCCAATTATTTGTTCCTCGAGATGATTCTTCTGTACATATTTAGGAGTCTAAGGAGTAGGTTTCAAAATCTCCTCTTCTTAACTTTTTTCTTTCTCTTCCTTTTCCTCTTCTTGTATTTGTCTATAGATAGGATCATCTAGTTCAACTTCACTTATTTCAACTAGTTTATGCATAGCTTCATCAACTTTCACTTTTGCACTTTCAACTATTTTCTTCAGTCTTTTATTGAAGCATCTATATGCTTTTCTATTAGTTGAATATCCAAGAAAAATACCTTAATCACACCTTACATCAAA
Source organism: Sequoiadendron giganteum (assembly GCA_007115665.2). Classification (NCBI taxonomy): domain Eukaryota; kingdom Viridiplantae; phylum Streptophyta; class Pinopsida; order Cupressales; family Cupressaceae; genus Sequoiadendron; species Sequoiadendron giganteum. The sequence goes on along the minus strand of CM021108.1, from coordinate 129,616,169 downwards.
CTTTCCAAGATTCTCAACATCTCTTTTAATGTAACATCTGCTTCCAAACACCTTAAAGTACTTAACAGTATGAAGCTTACTAGTATGTAGTTCATAAGGAGTCTTTGTGTTGTTACCTTTGATTTGAACTCTGTTTAGAATGTAAATAATACTGTGGATTTCTTCTCTCCAATATACATCAGGAAAATTTTCCTCTTTCATCATAGTCCTTGTAGCCTCTTGAATAGTTTAGTTCTTCCTTTCCACAACTCCATTCTTTTGACGAGTTCTAGGAGTAGAATAATGTCTCTTTATACCATGATCTTCACAAAATGCATTAAACTCATCAGAAGTGAATTATCCACGTCTATCAAACCTTAAACATTTGATTCTTAGGTTTACTTCATTCTCTAATCTTGCTTTGAACACTTTGACTCTATCTAGAGCTTGAGCTTCTCTCTAACAAATGTAACCCATGTCATTCTAGAGTAATCATCAATCAAAAGCATAAAAAAACTTTCACCATTAAGGCTTCCTATTCTTGTGGGACCACAGAGGTCTGTATGAATCAATTATATCATTCTGGTAAATGATTGTTCTTTTCCTTTAAAATTGCATCTTGTTTATTTTCCCAACTAAGAAATTATGTAAATAGAATTGGTAGTCTTTGTGATTCTAGGTAGATCCCAAAAAAAATTATCTTGAACTGATCCTAATCATATTGTCAAATTTTACATGTCCCATCCTCCGGTGCCATAGACAAATTTCATTCATTTGATAAACAAAGCATTGACCATCACCACTCTTAAGCTAATAAATATTTCCATAAGTGCTTCTTCCTATAGCTACCATAGTTCTAGAACCTTTTCTGATCTCACAGGTATTATCTTGAAACACAAGCTTAAATAGTTTCCTACACATTTTCCCAACACTCAAAATATTATTCCTTAAGCCCTTAACATAATGGACATCATCAATACTATATTTTCCATCAAGAATAATTGTTTCTTTTCAAAAAATATTAGCATTGGAATCATCTCCAAACATAACTAATCCTCCATCATACTTTTCAAGTTTAGTGAACTTTATTTTTTCTCCGATCATATGATTTGAACATCTACTATCAATTACCCAATAGTCTTCATCTTGTCTAGTATGAAAGGAAGTAACCAGAGTACCTTCCATCTCATCCTTCTTGTTCTCTAGACTAGATTCCCTTGCACATTTTCCATGGTTATCAGACACATATTTATTCTCCAAGGCTAGAAACAAGCATTCATATTTATCATCCTCAAAATTAGACTCATAATTATAAATTCAAACATCTTCTCTAATATAATACAATTTATTGAACTTTCTGTCCTTTTTGTCTTTATTATTATCTTTGTTCTTCTTGTGTGTAGCTCTATTTGGACATCTTGAAGCATAGTGACCAATATTTCCACAACTAAAACATTTAAAAGGTGACATACCTTTGTACTTACCAGTACCTTTCTTCAATTTCCTTGTAAATTTTTCTTCCAACTCTTCTGAACCATCACTATCTAAATCATCTTCTATCTTAGTTGCTTTGAAGTATGTTTCAGCTTTCTCCTTTTCTCTTCCAAAATTCCTCTTCTCAAATGCAGCCAAGTTGCCAAATAGTTGTTCTTTAGTAAATTTCTTTGGATCATATGATTATTCAATAGCAAAGACCTTGTCACTGTAATTCTCCGATAGGTTCATCAAGATCTTCTCTATTATATCTTCATCTGTCATGGTACCACCTTGATTTTTAATTTCATTTGCCTCAAGTTCAACTCTCTAATAGTAGCTTGCAATGTCCTCACCTTCTTCCATTCTCAAGTTCTCAAATTTTCACTTTGTTGTTAGCTTCCTTGATAATTTGACTCTGTCACTTCCTTCATAGATATCTTTCATCTTTTCCCATACTTCATAAGCAGTTACTAAAGAAATAAATTTTATCCATTCAGTTTTAGATAAAGAATTGAAGATAGCATACCTTGCTTTTTCATTCTCCTCATAGGTAGAAATCTCATTTGTAGAAGAAGGACCACTAGCTGGTTCAACATATTTTGTCTCAATAGCTTTCCAAGTCTTGAAACCAAGAGAGATTAGGTAACCTCTAATCTTCACTTTCTATTCACTGTAGTCTTCTCCATCAAATATAAGGATTTGTAACTTGTGTTCGATATGATCTACCTCAAGCGGTTAAGCTCTTCTCCGAGGAACCAAAGCTCTAATACCAATTGTTGAAATAAGGAATAAAACTGAGAGGGGGGGTGAATCAATTTTACCAAATGACTTTTACTTCTGACCTTAATCAATTCCACTTTAAATTTAATCTGTTATTAAGTATAAATATGAAATGTAGATAACAAAAAGAAAACACCAGAGGCACCAGATTTATGTGGAAAACCTAATGAGTGAAAAACCATAGTGAGGATTAACTCACAATATAATAGTAATGCAATACCAGATACAAAGGCTCACTGCTCGAAAAGGACTCACTATCCAAATACAAAGGCTCACTACCTAGAGATAGGACTCACTATCTAGAAGGAGGATCATTGCCTACAAACAAAGAAAGACAATAGAAAATCTAGCACAATAGGATCCACACATTCGCAACTTGATCAAAGGATTGTAGACATCATCAGCTCACTACTTTCAGGAATCCAACACATCAAAGTACTTCTGCCTTGATACACTTTTGCACACTCTTCTTTTCACACTTGTTTCACACACTTCACACTTCATCCATCACACTTCCAATTTGCAACATCTTGACTTGCATTTATACCATCTTCAACCTTAGAAACGTTCTCCAAGGTTGAATACACATTCTTTATTTTACAAATTAAAATTAGGTCAATGACTCAGCATTCCCATGGTGGATAATAATGAGAGTGGACCAATTACATACTTAATTAGGAACTAAAAAAAATCTTGGATCAATCACACGCTTCCTTAATCAATGCTTATTCTCCATGTAATGTGTAAACACCAGGTCTGCCAAACCTAATGAAAACACCAATGAAATTTGAAGTACGTGCATCCATAGCAAGATGATGACACATGGATCTCACAAAAAGCTTCACCAGACATTGTAACACATCTTATAAACCTTCAAATACATCTGCAACAATTGCAACAAAATTTATACACTGAACACTCTTCAACTATCCAACTATATCGTGAAGACACACACAGTAGCTCTGGAACAAGCCTTCCAGAGCACCAAACCATACGCACATTTGTAAGAACATAGAGAACATAAATATTAAACTTCTTCAAGATCCGAAAGATCTAAGGCAAACCACTAGAAGACTGCAAAGCAGAGACCTCTCTCCCATTCCACAAACAAACAATTCTCCCAAACCAGTTCACACACCGGTGAACACAAATTTCACTCTCCATCAACCCAGAAGCTAAAAATCAAGATATATTATCCATTGAATCCCATAAACAATACTAAAGATCCAAACATGCATAGGATAAACACAAAATAAATACAAAGCACATTACCAGAGCACACACACAACATTATCTTCATTATTTATTAATTTTCTCAAAATCACTTAACATCAACACATCTATAACACCATAAATATAGCTACATGTAATCTCAACACTTCTATAGTGTCTCAAATATACATGTACTACCTGCAATAACTCTGAACTATGTTGATATCAATGACAACATTAATGACAACACCACCAAACACATCCATACTTGCAACAAAATGTACCAATGCTAGTTAGACATGATAAAAAAAATCAAGAGGGATGATCAAGCCCCTAGGATCAAGATCCTATAGAAAATTAACATATGCACAAAAGAACAGACACAAAAAGATATAAGGAGAAACAAAAAGGCATAAACATACATTGCCAAAGACAAAGAGAAAAGAAAAAAAGAGGGGTGGATCAAGCTTCGACTATGTGTCTTGCATGTTTGTCCAAAAATGCACGCTCACCCTAAGGCAACAAAAAATTAGGTTGTCTATTGGGTGAGTATCCAAAAAGGTGAGACACGACACACAACCAGTATGTGTTCATAGACACAAGCAAATGGTTGTGTGAAATTCATGCCTAAGTTTAACTTCTCGTACAACCAAACCAAAGATATACCTCCTGATAAATTTGATAAGGTGCCACACAACAATGAACTTTGAGCTTCATGAGTCAAGAAAAGCTATGTATGCTTGAAACTCATAAACAAAGAAGTGGCTCCACAAGCATGCAAATTGTGTTATGCAAGGTGTCCATATAACAAAAATCATAAATGCAACATAGTGTAAGGGTATGTTCAAAGGATTTTTTCTTAGTTCATGTAAGGTCTTAGCTTAGGGAAAATCGTGTCTAATATCTCCAAGAGTGGACTGATCAAAGAATAGAAGATTCACAACTTAGGGGATGTAATGTGTCACATCAAGCCACTGAGAGGAATATAAAATGGTAAGAGAGATCACACTCTTGAAGGACATCACACTTAATGTTACCACAAAGTGAAAGACACATCACATGAAATAAGAAGACTACACAATGAAAAATGAAAAACACAAAAAGAATAATGCCAATGTATGCCCCTGCTTTAAATAAATTGATAAACACAATGATGTGAGCGATTACTTTAAATTAGAAAATAATAAATGCTAACAATAAAGAGGACATGAGGGCTTATTTAGAAAGCCCTATTCCAAGTCATATATTTCCAAATGAAGCTACGTCATGAAAAAGGGAAGGGATTGCCCCTAAAATAATTCTCCAAAAACATGAGGGATCCATGGATTTGAGGTCAGTATGTTCTTCCTATATTGTTTTAGAGAGCTCAAAACTGTCATAATTCCCCAAATACTCATAGAATAGGAAGAATGACACAAAGAGAGTGAAAACAAAGAAAAATCCTTTGGGTCAACATGGAAGAGACATGAATGTCTTGATTCCTTGCATCATCCCTAAAAGGAAAACACAAGACCACAAAAATATAAAGGAAAATATTTTGGGTCAACATGGAAGAGATATGGATGTCTCGATGCCTTATGTCATCTACAAAAGGGAAACACAAGACAAAGAAAAGATGAAATTATTACGACATAGAGAATAATGTAGGTAAAAATAGAGTAATGTCACAAAGAGATAGAGAGAGAGACATCAAAAATAATGTTATGGGAGATCACATCATGCACACACAATCACATAAAAGAAACATGAAAGAGAAAAATAATGAAAAAGAATAGCAATGCACATGTAAGTCAACCTATTAGCAAGTTGTCTGCATCACAATTATGTTCATAATATACATAAGGTAGACAACTATCCAAAGGGACAATGATAGATGTTCTACTAGAACAAAGCTATCTAATTATTTCCCCCAATTTTTGCAAGGCAAGAATTAGCCAAGGTAGGTGATTGGATTGAGCTCCTTGCATTTTTAAATGATTTACAATAAATGTAAAGAATTTAATAGAGATAATGTGATGATTCTACAACTATTACATGGCAAGGAGAAAAGGGACATGCTTTAAGTGATTATTTCTATGATATCAAACATTTTGAGTATTTGTTTTAAAGCACAGCATTCATTGATACTATGTCTAAGGACTCTATTGTATCGACAATGTGATGTGTTTGTATTCTTAAGATTTGGGGATTAATCTTCTCTTATGGGTGGTAATTTAATCAGTCCTTGGTTTAAAAGTATTTTTAAAGTTATTTTAGTGGTAGTTTGTGGACAAGGGAATTTTAGTTTTTTTAGTTTGTAAGGCTTCCGCCGCTTGCTAGATTCACCAATTTCTAATGTTGAATGTTGAGGAAGAGGACCTAAGATGGTCCTATCATACTTATCATCATTACGAGACATTATTATTTCTATAGTAAGGAGGAAACTTATGTTAGGGGGAGGATCTTGATATCTTAACCCTTAAATATCTTTAGTTGGAATTTTCTCTAAGAGTTGATGAATTTCATGTTTAATTGTTGTATCACATCTTTGTTTGCTTAAGATAAAGAATCCTTTTCCATATTTTTCTTTTAGATTGATGCGAGTGTTGGTCACTTTGTTAATGTAGAAGGGTTGATTGTTTTCTTGGTTAGAGGAACTAGGTTCACCTATTGTAGGGAACTTAGGTTCGTTTTGTGTTTCAGTTTTGGGATGTAGGTAACCAAAATCTAATGGTTGAAATAGGGGGCCTTTATCTTTTAGGAGATGAGGCTTTATGAATGGGGTTACTATTTGATTCTTATTACATTCAAGAAAACCTTAGAGATCTCAATCTAATGATTATGAGAGAGAGAGAGAGAGATCCAGTAAAGGTTGTCCTAGGGTTTGATAAATAAATAAAAGGGAGTTCACCCCCAAGCTAGGGCTTGGAAAGACTAAGAACATGCAAGACCTAATTATGAAACTTAATGTTATGTAAGATTTCAATAAATGACCTAGAAATGAATGTAGAATATAATAGAGAATTGGGAAATCAGAGAGTTGGTGCACCTAGAAACCTATAGTAACTTGAATGAAGACCTAAAATTTTGGAAATACTAAATTTAATGCACACTAGGACTCATACGCTAGGCTAGGAAATTTAGTCCTAGATTAGGGTTTCTCTATAGGAACAGTGATAAAAGTATGTCCTAAATATGAGGAAGGAGAAATCTTCTCAATCAAGTCCAAACCCTAGAAAAAAATGGCTGAAAATCTATTTTGGCATGAATTTAGTGAGTGGGAGAATGAATAAAATTATTATGTTATTTACACTTAGGGCATCTTTTAACAAAGGAAAAAGAATCATGTTCGATGTTTAGCCAATAATATCTATATGAATTATTCTTTGAAATAGATCAACGACCAAATTGTGCCCTACATGAACCTAGATGGACTTATTCTAGGGCCATAGGGATCTCATATTTGTTAGAGTAGAGGTTTTAACTTAATTGTGTTGATCAAGTTACCTTTATTCCCTTCTTAAGATTTCACTTTAGTTTGCATAAAGTGACATTTAATAATTATATTAATTATTAAATGTTTTCCTTTTAGGGCTTCTATTAGGGTTTTTCCTATTAGGGTTTCTTTAGGGTTTGCATGATATCCTTTTTATAAGGATTGATCTCATTATATTTTCACATCAATTCATTCTCTCATTTTCTCTGATATATACATTTTTAGTTTTCAAAGAACCCTTGCTTGTTGGTCTCCATCTCTTCTTTTGTGATAGGTTATTTGCATGCAGGTAATCTTCGGGGTTTGTGGTGTTGTATTTTCTCAACTTCTACATGGTATCATAGTTTTACTCCTACATGGTATCAGAGCTCCAGATCTGCAGCTTCCTATTCTTGTTTTGAAGGTTTTGGAGCTTCAAGGGTTTGAGGCTTGTTTTTTTGATCCAGAGCATACCTGCATTTTTGAAACATTTTCAGCTCAAACGGATGTCGCCATTGCATCTGCAATGGTCCAAAACCCATAAATCGACTGTTCATTCGTCCATTTTGGACAAGGTCAAAATTTGGGGCAAATTTTTTTAAAGATACAGCTATACGACCATCATTTGCGCGCAATTCGGAAAAAATCCTGGTAATTTTTTTTGTTTTCAGAATTTTCTTTTGTCCGAAATTGTTTTTTTAAAAAAAAAAAAAACATTGTTGAAATTGTTTTTTGATTTTTTTAAAAAATCAAAAAGAAAAAAAAAAATTCTATAGTTTTAGGGCTTGCCGGCTTGGTACAGGGTACCTATAGGTACCTGCATATGCAGGCCTACAGGCCCTCTTGCCTGTCGGTTGGTGTACTGTCTACCATCGACGGCCTTAGTGTCGACCGGCGGTAGACAGTACTACCGATGACGGTACGATGGCAGCCGGTGGTGGCGGCAGCGGCCCCTGCCCACACATTTTTTTTACTTAATTATTTTATTTTTTAAATTAGGGTTTTTTCTGTAATACTTTTTTTATGATTTTTTTTTTTAAATTCAAAAAAAAAATTTATTATTTTTTTTTATATAAAAAACATTTTTTTCTAAAATAAGTCCAGTTGTGCTTTTACGGTGACGGTCGTTTGGCCGTCAAATTTAACCCAGTGTTTTTGCTGCGATGGCCATATGACTGTCAAATTTAACCCAGCGCTGGCTTTTTTCCCTCTTTGGAGCTGTTTTATTCCAAAGGCCGTAACTTGGGCATACGATATCGTTTTTTGGAAAACGAGATATCATCGGAAAGCTAGTTTTCTCATCTTTCTAGTGGTGTGGGTCTCATCACTTTATTTTTCTGTTGATGCATTCTATAGTCAGTTTTGTGGCTGTTCTTTATGTATTTTCAGCTTTGTCCTGTTTTGGACATTTTGCGCATCATTTGTAAGCAATTTCTTTTATGTAAACGCACTAAGATAAAGTGCCACACTATTGTACATGTTTTTTTGGGGATTTTGTACATAAAATTGTGCCATATTTTGTACTCGCGCTGTTATTATAAAGTGCCATGAGGGGTTGTGTAGTTTGTCTTTGTTTTCCATCACACCTTTGTCTAGTGAATGTCCCTCCACGACGACCATGGATCCATATGATTCTAGCCTCATGCATGTGTGTTTTGTTTTGTACACCACTTTTTTAGTTGTAGGTGCTTTCTTGTGCACTTTCAGATGTTGTTTCTTCTTCCTCATGCATTACAAGGTGTTTCACATCATTTCAGTGGATCTGTCAGGCTCTCCCAGTTCAGCATTATGGGGGGGTTATTATATTGTTCGTGCTAATTCTTCCTTGGTTTTGCCTTGGAAGGGATCTTCCATTCTTAGTTGATCAGTGTTTCAGACTATTAGTTCTTGTGCCATCTGTATCTTCATTCCAGGTGTTTGCCTTTGTTTTCCATCTGATTTGAGTAGTGTCATATGGGCACTTATGTAGATTGTTGTTTTCTTGTTCCTAATCATCCTATCTTCAGTGAAGGTTCTTCACCACCATAGAATTCATCTTTCGACAGTTGTTTGCAGCTTCTTCTTCTTCAGTGCCACACTATTGTACATGCATTTTTTGAAGATCTTGCATATAAGGTTGTGCCATATTTTGTACTCGCACTGTTATTATAAATTGTCATGAGGGGTTGTGTAGTTTTCCTTTATTTTTCCATCACATCCTTGTTCGGTGAGTGTCCCTCCACGATGATAGTGGATCCATATTATTCCAGCCTCATGCATGTGTGCTTTGTTTTGCACACCACTTTTTCAGTTGCAAGTGCTTTCTTGTGCACTTTCAGATGTTGTATCTTCTTCATGCACTACAAGGTGTTGCACACCATTTCATTTGATCTGTCAGGCTCCCAGTTCAGCATTATGGGGGGTATTATACTATTCATGCTAATGCTTCCTTGGCTTCACCTTGGAAGGAATCTTCCATTCTCAGTTGATCAGTGTTTCAGACTATTGGTTCTTGTGCCATTTGTATTTTCGTTCCAAGCGTTTTCCTTTGTTTTCCATCTGATTCGAGTAGTGTCATTTGGGGCACTCATGCAAATTGTTGTCTTAAGACTATTATTACTTGTTCCATCTATATCTTCATTCCAAGTGTTTACCTTTGTTTGCCATCTGATTCGAGTAGTGTCGTACGGGGCACTCATGCAGATTATGTATCTTCGTTCCAAGTGTTTGCCTTTGTTTTCCATCTGATTCGAGTAGTGTCATTTGGGGCACTCATGTAGATTGTTGACTTATTGTTCCTGATCATCTTATCTTCAATGGAGGTTCTTCAGCACCATAGCAGTCATCTTTCAACAGTTTTTTACAACTTCTGCTTTAGTGATGTTCTTCTTCTTGGCTTTCAACTTCTCTTTTTAGAGTAGAGTTTTTCCCATGAGGTTTTCTCTATTTCTCCATTTTACAGAGATTTGGTTGTATTTGGGTACCTGATCTGGCCTAGTTGTCGGGACCCATGTTTGCCTTCTTGCATTGTAGTTACCATTTCTTTAATTACATCTGTTTGTAGCTGAACTGTTTCTCATCTTAAGGGGGGGTGTTAGAGTAAAGGTTTTAACTTAATTATGTTGATTAAGTTACCCTTATTCCCTTCTTAAGATTTCACTTTAGTTTGCATAAAGTGACATTTAATAATTATATTAATTATTAAATGTTTTCCTTTTAGGGCTTCTATTAGGGTTTTTCCTATTAGGGTTTCTTTAGGGTTTGCATGATCTCCTTTTTATAAGGATTCATCTCATTGTATTTTCACATCAATTCATTCTCTCATTCTCTCTGATATATACATTTTTAGTTTTCAGAGAACCCTTGCTTGTTTGTCTCCATCTCTTCTTTTGTGATAGGTTATTTGCATGCAGGTGATCTTCGGGGTTTGTGGTGTTGTATTTTCTCAACTCCTACAATATTTAATAAGGGAATAAATAAGGAAACCATTATATGATCTTTGATATAACCCATTACCCAAAATTATGTATCATGCTACAAGTTTTCAAAGACAGGCATGACTATTTTTCATAGTAGGTTCAAAGAAAATACCATCACATAGGTATTGATATATGTGTGAGTACAATTCATTTGATTTATCTATATGACATATGATCTCTTCTTTCATGTTATAAGAGATTGGTGGTGATGTGAGATTATATATGGTAAATTGAAAATCTAAGTATTATCGAGGGATATAAGGGAAGATGCACTTTATATTACATCTGCATATTGATTATCTTTTCATGGAATATTATCTAAAGTGTAGGAGGAATTTTTTTTAATATTTTTAACACCAAATCATGATATTGGGATAGTTTATCCTATTTTTCTTGATATGATCCATTTATTTGTTTTATGATTATAGTGTCAAAAATGTACTCCTTAAAATTTCACACTATGTTTGGGTCCCCTAGTTTAAATGGACTTAATTAAGCCTCTAACTGCCTAAAAAATGAATTTACAAGCCTTATTATTACAATTTCAGAAGGGGAACTGTTATTTAATTAATTCATATACTAATATTAACACCACAAAATTCACAAATCCTAATAACTTAGATCAGGACACATTCACCCATGGGTGAATGGGTCCCCTTTAACTTGAAAATTCAAATTTTAAATATGTTTTTGATGGTATTTCATGATCCCTAAGTCATATTCAAATTTTAGATTGCAATGTTTAATTTTTGGGAAATTCGAAAATCATCTATAAAATCAAGGTTATTTTTTCAATTCGAAAAATCTAGCAAGAGGTGATATTTCATATGAGAAAATATTATTATCAAGAGCATTTAATAGAAAATGTATCAAGCATCTACAATAGCAATCAAGATATCAAGCATCATGCATGTTTTAGAATTAACAGTATGATGTAGGTTTCAAAGATTCATGAAAGCATTCAAGTCATATTTCAAGCATCAAGATCAACATCCAATTAAGCCATTTCATGAAAAATAAAGAGCTTGGAGAGATGTGTTATATTTTAGTCCTTCAAGGATATTCATTCAAGGTTTTGGTGAGTTTTGACATAGCCTTGTTCATTCATTATTCTTTCCATTCATGTTTTATTTCATTTAAAGGTTTATTTATCAAAATAGGATTTGACAAAGGAAAATACCCATTCACCTAAAAGAAAAAAATACCCTCTTATGTATGTGAAGTTCATAAGTTGAAGAAAATTTGAAGATCTCAAAAGAGAAATTTTACAAAGTTGCAATTGTTGTCACCTTTGTTGTGAAGCCACATAAACTCAAATACTGAACTTATTTTCAAATTTTTGACAATGGGATCTAGGGGAATAAGAAGTACAGACCCAAGGCCCAAGGATCATGAAATAATATTTTAGTTCATTTAAAAATGACTCATTCACTAGTGGGTGAATGAGTCCTAGACAACGTTTTAGAAAGTTCTTTTGGTGATATCTACATAATGTTTAATCCTTCTTAGATTTGCCAAAACCTTGCTATTTATCATAGTTTTATTCTTCATCTACAAGATCTAAGTGTTATCTTGCACAATTTTTGTGATTTAATATTTTTATTATTTCACCCAAAAGTGTTGTTCAAGCTGATAACCCCATCCTCAATCATAAGGAAATTGAAAGATTCCCCTCATTGAGTTCACTCACCTAAGGTTTGTACATGAATTCTTTGTGGGGATCTCTTTTCCTAATGAAGTAATAGGGAGAAAGGTTCATCACCCTTATTTTCCCCATTTCAAATTAGTGAACCTATTTTTCTATGTTTCATTTTGGTGAACCTGACTTTCTAGAACAAAATTCTAAAATTGGAGTCTATCTCAACCCTAGATCTAGGTTTTTCACTAAGTTTGCATTATATTTGCATTAGCTTCATTTAATTTAGGGTTCTTTAAACTTTAATTATTGAAAATTGCATTTGGAGTTTAATTTTGCATGTATGCATCCTTTAGCTTCATAGAAAATAAAAAAAATTGCATTGGGTTTGCATTCATCTTGCATTTTACTTGCATCAAGATCATTATTTGGTCATTTAAGTTCAGTTTTAGGTTCAAAATGCATTCTAAAAATAGTGAATTTTTTCATATTTTTGACATCATTTACAATTGCTTTTAGACATGTTAATCTGGAAAAACCTATTACAAAAATCACTATTTGCAACCAAAAATAGAAATCACATACAAAAGCCCAAAATTTGAAATTTGAAATTTTGAAAAACCTTGAGGAAGGACCTATTTTCCTATGAGTGAATGAGTCCCTATACAGACATTCTGACCAATTTCTAAGTGCATTTAAATCTCTATTTTAGCTTCCTATTTCTATTGTTCAAACTGTATTTTAAAATTGAAAAACAAGATTAGTATATGCGCAAGAAAAGGTGTTATTTTGTCTCATTTGTTGAAAACACATAAAAAATATATTACATTTCAATATTAAGATTCATCAAACCTATTGGACAAGTGTTATGTTTTGAAGCATTATATACATTGGATAGATTACTTTTCATTTTATACACATAGTCAAAATTCACAATGGTAGTATCTTTCCTTTCCAAGTATGCCAAGAAAAATCTCAAAAACAAACATCTTAGTCATTCTTCAAATATATTTCATAGTTATGAGAGTTTCTTAGTGCAAGAGAGTGAAAATGTTGACACATTCCTTTTGCACATCCCCTAATATATCTCCTATTTGTGAGAATGCTTTAGTTAAAGAAGACATAAGCATGGACAATCATGACAATAATCATTTTGGTGTTAGAAGATACACCCATTGAGAGTCATGAAAATATTGAAAGCTCCTTTCTTAAAGAATCTCCTACATGGGAAGATATTATGGCATAGGAGAATAAGATCATTGACACATTTCCTAACATTACTTTACCTAGTCTCTATTCATCTCCCACTCATGAGAATATTTTAGTGAAAGAGGATGAAAAACATGGAAAATCATGACAATCACAATTTTTCTTCTCCTAATATTGTTGCATAGGTGGTTGTCGTTGCACCAAAAGATTGAACTATTAATTCTCAATACAATTGCTTGATTTATACAAGATCCAAGATCCACAAGAGGTGGTTAAACAATTTCACAAAGCCCAAGTGTTGTGTTGGCCCACATCAAAGAGACCAAGGGTAACACCTTGCAACAATCCCCCCTAGTGCAAGTAATGGGTTTGAACTTGTGACCTTGGCTCTAATATCAATTGTTGCATAGGTGGTTGTCGTTGTACCAAAAGATCAACGTGTTAATTTCTAATACAACTGTTGGATTTATACAAGATCCAATATCCATAGGAAGTGGTTAAACCATGCCACAAAGCTCGAGCATCAAACTGGCCCATGCTGAGGAGACCAAGGGTGACACCTTGCAACTAGTATCTCTCCTAGTTGCGAAGAAGATATTTTGGTGTTAGAAGATACACTCATTGAGAATTATGAGAATCTTGTTTCTCCTTCTCCTTATGCTTCTCCCACTTGAGATTATATAATTTAACAAAAGGATCCAATCATTGATAAGTAATAAAATCATAGTTTCTCTTCTCTTGCTACCTCCCAGGCTACTTGTGATGAATCTATCTTGCAAAATCTAACCATGGAATGTGATTATCTTCTTCACTTCTCTCCTAAAAACTATCCTACTAGGGAATATATCATAGTGTAAGAAAATGGTAGAATTGATACATGTATTTCAAACAATAGTAATGTGGCTTCATTAGATGAAGATGATAAGGTGAGATTAGACTCCCCTTTGCTAAAAGACCATCATAATGATGAAAAATCTTTTGAGGTTATGAACATTAAATATCCCTTAAGTCCTACAAGTCATCTAATTATTAAACCTCCTAAGTCATCTCTTGAGCCACTTCTTACCATCTACCCACCCTCATATCAACCTCAAGTTCAAAAAAACCCATTCTTATTATATGACCACCTAAAAAGAAACCATTATCCCTAGGAGATATCTTGAAATTTATAATGAAACTTGATAGTAACAATGATTCACAAAACTAAGTTATTATACCATTGATCACACATATAATACAAGGAACAATAAGCAACCACAAACCACTCCCATTTCATTACTATTTCCTCAACCTATCTTAACTAGTGCTCCTTAGTTGCCTTTTTATAGTGGAAAGGAGTATGATCTTGTTGAACAACTTTAAAATACTCCTACTAAGATATCGTTATGGGATCTTATTCAAGCCTCATCTAATTATCATAACATGGCTTAAAATGCTTTACTTAAGTTGTTATCTCTCCTAATGATCAACCAAATGATGTAGCAACACTAATTCAAGGTATGAATTCAGTCAAATTAGATATTAAATTACATCAAGATGATTTACCTCCATTAGAAGTGTGCAAATAAAATGATGCTTTCATGATAGTGGCTTACATTAATAGACATGGGATAAAGAAAACCCTTGTCGATAATGGATCAACCTTTATTGTGTGTACCATAAACCTTTTCGATATGATTGGAATGGATAAGACAAAGATTAAACTTGATTCTTTGTCCATTCATGGGTTTGATAACAAAGTAAAATAACTCCTTTGTGTGATAAAATTACCTATACAATTTGGAAAGAATACATTGCAAACTTGTGTCCATGTTATGCCCCAAGATATTTCATACAATAGTCTTTTGAGTAGACCATGGATTCACGATATGAATGAGGTTCCTAAAATTCTTCACCATTTAATGAAATGTGTATATAAAAATAAATCATGCACAATTAAGGCCGACCCTAAAACATAAAGTTGTTTGCAAACTAAGAAAGAAAAGGAAATTCCTGTAAAAACACTGATACCAACTTCAAAAGTAGAACCCGTGCAAACGGAAGAAAAAGAGAAGAATATTGAAGAAGTTACAAAATTATTGTATGATGTATGAGGTTCCTTATATTTTACACCTACATTCATGGGAGAATACAAGACCATAACCAAAGAGTCTAACAATGAGAAATAACTAGTGGTAATATCAACACAAAATTTGGAAGAACCATTGAAACAATCCACTTCAACCACTTTAGAAGAAGAAATTGTAGAAATGGAAAATTGACCGGCACACCTAATCCTGATCCTACTAACATCATTTCCTCATGAATCATACTCTGAGCTTATCATCACCTTTCATCCCTTAATTAAATAAATCATTATTTACTTAATTAGGTATTTCTCCTCTGCTGATTAAATTAATCAATTTAATTTAATTAACCCTCCATCTCTGTTCATTTACATATTTCATTTTATTTAAATTAAGTCTCTAAAGTCCTCTTATTAAATTGAATAAATTAAACCTTATTTTATTTAACCTAACATTATCCCCTTTAGTTAAATAAATCAAAATATTTATTTAATTAAACCCTTCCTCTTAATTTGATTTAAATCAATGCATAAATCTAAGTCTAAATTTTTGCATCTCTTAATTCCTCATTACATTAATTAATCTTTGATTAATTTAATCTTAAATCATGTCCCATCCTCTAGATTTTGCAACTTGCACAATAAATCAATTTATTTGATTTATTAATTCATCAATTTCCATTCAAAAGGGCATCTTTTGTGGAATATTCTTCCAATTCAAAAATCCCTCCAAAAGGGGATGGGTACTTCCAACAAGGCATTTAAGGCCTCTTACATGTCCTTGGACTTTAGCCAAGTGACATTAACTCTATTTCCCTTCCCTCTAAACATGTCACTTGCAAATTTCAAATTTGAATCTCATAGCATTTATCATGCATATTGACCAAAATGTGCTCATTCCTCCTCCAATCACATCTAGACAAGTGGAATCTTCTCATTGGTTCATCTCTTATCCCACATTCATCCAAATCCTTCAATCTTCCATTCTTCAAATCTATAAATAGAGGCCTCCTCTATTGAATTGATCATCCACAATTTGAGTAAACTTACTATACTCAACTTAATCCTCAAGCATATATAGTTTTATCCATTTTATCAAGTTCTTAGCTAGGTTATGTTGGTTTTTCATCATGGAGCTTGATTGAATTTGCATCAAAGTGGATCACTCATCAACATTGCATCATAGGAGTTGGGAAAGGGCCAATTTCTACACATAATTGGCACCAACTGCCCCATGGGATCAAGAGTTTTATTTGCATTGAATAGGATTTAATAGCTTTTGTTCATATTTGTTTGTGTTATAAATCTTATTTCTTACTCTTTGCAATTTAAATGGATTTCATGGGGAATCTTGATTCTCACTTGCATTTGATCAAACATTATGTTTGTTTGCTATATTTGTGCAGGTATAGGATTGGGGTTCACATTTTGGCGCTAGAAAGAGGGTTGATTTGAAGAAATTCATCATGTTTTTCAAAAAATACATGGTTTTTTGACATTTTTTGTGCCTATAGGAAATTGCACCACTCATAGTCCAACGGTGCCAAACTGCACCGCTATCAGTCAAGCAATGCTATATTGCACTGCTCCAAACTCCGTAGCTGCAGTCTTCTCGCCCACAAAATTCAAATTTCAAATTGTGTCGCTGGTTTCTAAATTCCAAACTACGTCATTGGGTCAAATAGCATCGTAATTGCGGTCATTGTTTTTTTGTAGAGCACCACTCTCAGTCATTAACGACACTATATAGCACCACTCTCAGTCATCAGCGACGCTATATTGAATCACTGGCCTTCTCAAACTATGTCGCACCCACGGATTGCTCCGATGGAGTTGGGTAAAAGGAAAATTTATGAATATTTTTTACATTTTTTGCATTACAGGAACTTCTATGGCTTGAAACTTTCATCTTGGCCCTCAAAATGGCAATTTTGTGTTTTTTTTCTAGTTTTTTAGAAGTTGTTTTCGTTAATAACTCAAAGTTCATGTTTCAAATTTAAGATGTTAATTGGCAATCCATCCTATCTTAGTTTTAGAAAAAATTTGGGAAAAAATAGGACTCTCAAAGTCATGCATGCAAAATTACCAAAAATGGCAAAATCTGACAATTGTTGAAATCTGCCAAAAAAATAAAATTTCTTGATCAAAAGTGAAAGAAGGAAAATGAAGGCCAAGGGTTCTTTATGATTTTATCATCTCATTTTATTAAGTGTTTTTAAACACTATTGGGAGAACTTATAATCCCTTTCTAAGGATTTGGTTACCTTCATGCTTTTAGGAAACGCTAAATTTCTTTTGGGCTCTAAAAAGAACACTACAAATTTTCTTTCAATTTTGCAAACAAAGGGCTTAAAATGAACTTTAGAAAAAAATCACTAGATTTGGTTTAAGAATTAATAATTGAACAAATCAAATTTCATATTTCCTTTGGTGCTTAAAAAGAATCCACTATTGCTTTGAAGGATTAAAAATGAACATGTGCTTTTGTGTCATGTAATCTTTTTTGCAAAGTAATCTCACTTAAAAAGGTGTATGTGCTTCTCTCACGCTTCACAGTGATCTTGAGAATCAAAAGTATTTTTGGTGACACTAAGTTGTATAAAATATTACCTCGACATTTCATTTTGGGATTAAAATTGAACTAATCTTGCAAGTGTGAGTGTGGCATATTGCGAGTGTTCTCCCGTTGTTTTTCAATGAAGGTTGATTGAACTATAGGATATGCTTGCTCACTTTTGTTTATCTTAGAGGGATTTTCTTGTGGGAAAAAGTAATCACCCAAGGGAACGACCCAACCAGAAACACACTAAAGCCAAGTGACTTCCAACCAGTATATAAGTCTGGATTCTCGAGGAAAGTTTGAGAATCACGAGGATTGTTCCAACGAGAAGGGAAGCAATACTCTCTCGCCGCATGGATGGTCCCCCACAAATGGAATTCCTGTATTAAAACCCTTTTTTAGAAAAGGCCAAAATCCAAAATGATTTTTTGGTGCAAGAAGTCATGTCCTTTGAAGCCGCCCCACATATACATGCGATTCTATTGTAGAGATGAAAAGTATGCCATGGGAGTTTGATGGGTATTGATGCTTGGCTGACCTGAGAAGCGAGTGCACTATATGGGGAGCCTGTGTGGTCAAGCATCTAATCA
Organism: Sequoiadendron giganteum; assembly: GCA_007115665.2. NCBI lineage: Eukaryota > Viridiplantae > Streptophyta > Pinopsida > Cupressales > Cupressaceae > Sequoiadendron > Sequoiadendron giganteum. The sequence continues at coordinate 129,597,750 of CM021108.1, read as the reverse complement.
TCCACACTGAATATCCACAGCTAGATTTATCCAAGTGGGATCCCAACAAATATTGTCTCTTCATCCTAGGATTGTACATATTCTTGGAATTGAAAATACATTGCTTTGATCAGAAACATTCAAAAATAAACATCCACAAAATATTCAAATTTCAAACCCTTTTGGAGGGGAAAATACCTTTGACCAAGTCCAAGTGTTGTTGTTTTCCCTAGGGATTTTATCCTTAGAGGTCTCTAAGCATTTGGATTTACATCATAATTTTCTCATAACAAAGTCAACCTAGGAAACTATGCTCTTGAAACCTTGATTTTCACATCATGGACCTTGTGGGATGAAAAGGAATTGAGACATAGACATTCAGTTTGAAAATCATAATCAAGAAAGTGTTTGTGGTAAAAATAACCAAACCTAAGCAGGATAATAGACAATTGAACCACACATGTGCTTGGTCCCTTTTGAGTCATTTGGTTTTCATGCAAACATTGGTCTTTTGGTTTGAACTACTTTTAGGGAAAAACATTTTCTTTAATATCTTGTTCTAGTAAAAAAGTCCTCTTAGGTTCATCTAGGATCAAGTCAAACACTTCACCCCATCCAAACATTTATCAAAATCCCATTTCACCAACAACTTTTGGAACCTTGAACACATCACTTATGTTAGACTTTTAGGAAAAATCAAAATCACTTTGCTTGTCTAAACACACTTAGTCAAATTATCCTCTTGTGTATGATTTTACTCTAGCATAACACAACTTCCTAGAATTTACAAGTTCATTATCCAAAACAGCCTTGTTTGGCTTAACACGCCTAGCCAAATTATCCTCTTGTGTATGAGTTTACTCTAGGATAACACAAATTCCTAGGATTTACAAGTTCATTAATCCAAAATCACCTTCTTTGACTTAACACATTTAGTTAAATTATCCAATCCAAAATCACCTTGTTTGACTTAACACACTTAGTCAAACTATCTGCAATCAAAATCAAATCAAACCAAGTCCTAAAGTCTAGCATTGATCCAAAGTTCCTAAAATTTTAAACATCCATATCATTTACCCCTTTCATCCTTCATCTCATCAATGGTCCTAAACCCCTCAGAGGTCAACAAGGTCAAAAAACAAGAGGAACATGGAATATAAACTTGATTCATCCATCATGAGTAATCCAATTCAACCAAACTATTCAAGCCTTACGATGCCAATTGATTTTCAAAACTTGCATTTGTACAAACCATACATGGGATCATTATCTCCTCCAAACCTCAATGGTACAACAAAAGCGATCATTCCCAATCTAAATTTTGGAACAACTTTCCCTCTGGTAGATTTAAATCAAAGTCAAAACTTACAGATCTATCAACCAAACAATCAAGGCATGAGCCTTCCCCCTTTACCAACCATCAATCAACCGAATCCGAGCAACACCCCCTTCATAAGTTTGAGCATCATATCAAATCCTCCCATTTTTCCATTGATATCACAACAATAGATGGCAACCATCCAAGCAACCCCAATAGTTAACACAGCCACCATCCCTCAAGTGTCCCAAGGACCAAGCATCTCAATCACACCATTCACCACTCAAACCCTGACAATCAATGCGACCGTTCCACTCATCAAAATGGTCAACACCATTCCCAATCCATCACCACCACCTCCAAAACACATGGAAAACTCATTCTCCATCATGTTGCAAGCCACTCGACAAGCTTCCCACCAAAAGGTGCTCCAAAACCAACAAGCTGCACAACTAGCTGCTCAGCAAGCGCAAGCATAATTAGCCGCCCAACAAGCTACACAAGCTACATAAGTTGTGCAAGCACCACAAGCAACCCAACAAGCACATGCTCAAGCTCAATCCCAACACTAGGTTTGGCAGGCGCAAGCACTATAGCAGGCACAATTGCAAGCAATCCATCTACAAGTCCTGCAATATTTTCAGGCACAACAACAAGTAGCTCAACAACAAGCCCAAAAACAAGCATTGTTGGCACAACAACAACATGACCAACAACAATTATTGTTGGCTCAGTAGCAAATGCAGGCATTACTCCCTCAACAAAGCTTGCAAAATATTCCCACCACAATCATTGAAAATGATGATCAAGATCCTTCGACCAATGATCATGTTTAAAATGTCTCTACATCACCTAATGAGCTAGAGGACATATCTCAAGAATTTATTCCAATACATGATCAACATATTTCACCAAGGTCTAGCAATGATCCTTTCCAAAACATATGGACATCCTTTGACCTCATGACATTTGAGAAACTTCCTATTCCTAATGAAGATATCCTAGAACCCTGTATAAGCAATCCATTCTTTAAAATTGACCCATTTCAAGAACTTGATCCAAAGCATGTCGAAAGAAATTCTAAAATTAGTTAAGATCAAGAATTTGCATCTCCAAGCTACTATAATGATGTAATGGACACTCTCTTATCTATAAATGATAATCATATCCATGTAGCACATAATCCTCCATCTACCTATGAGATGCTTTATTTGGATGGACATGTAGATGATCTTCATTCGGAACAATATTCCTTTACTCCTGACATTATAACACAAAAAGAGCAAGTTATTGATTCCTACAGTCAAACTAAGTTGTCAACATCAGGATCAGATATATTCCAAATTCAAACTGAGGATGTCATGTATGAAGATATCCAACATTATCCACTCAAGGAAACATGTCAGACATAACAGGATATTCTAGAGTCAACAGAGCAACAAATTGAAATGACGTCTTCTGCAGTGGTCATTTGTTAGAGAATGCATTCTGAACAAGACATCTCAAAATAGGGACAATCAGAGAAAAAAGATGCTACTACACCATACTGGAGGAAACTTCATCTCAAGAAAACATCAACATAGGGAGCATGAAGAGTCCTTATGGTGAAACCAATACCAATACTACAACTAGCCATGTCACAAATTTTCATCCACCCATCACCCCATCCACAAATTGGGACCAACGTCAAAAGAAATATTTGAATAAAAGCATGAAGAAAGTTATCAAGGAAAAAGAAGAAAAGCATGAAGGACATATCAAATACATATGGATACCAAAAAATACAAATAAATATTATCCCTCTCAAACTCCATTAGTCAAAGAAACTATGTGGAAAAATATAAAAGGGAAAAGTATCCATCAAAGATGTCCACAAAGGAAAAAGCAGGCTTCTCAAGCAACATACAAAGTATACAAAGTTGTCGGTCCTAATTCCACGCACACTTCTGTATCCACCCATTATTGCTCATCTTCCCAAGTTTGGAGAGTCAAAGGTTCCAAACTATCAACCAATCCATCTTTTATTCCTAAACACACTCCATCCACACCTCCATGCATGATATCCAATTATTACATTGACCATGTGTTGGCAATGACCCTTCATCATAAGGATTCACAAGACACTCTATTGCAATGTGTGCACAAAGACAGAGCTAACTCTAGTATCAGCAAAGCAAATCAAGAATCTCAAAAGTTGTTTTCAAGTGCATGTATCTTAGCAAAGCAACTTCTTCAAGAATGATATTGATAGAACATTATGAAAAAACAATCAACATTAACACCACCAAGTGGTTCAGCATGAGCTTGAAATCTTTTAGAAAAATACAAAAAAAATTAAAAAAATATAAATCAAAAAAAGGATTGAAAATAGTAAAGAAAAAAATCGTCCTGTAGTGAAAACCACTCCGGTGGAACTTTGGACAAGTACCATGGTGAAAACCTGGAAAATAGGTGTCATGTGTAGAATTAGGCATCTACATGCATCGTTTCAGGAGAAAGCATCTTATCGCATCCATAATAAATCCAACATTCCATCCATATCATTTGTTCGTCCATGAACCATTTATCCAACCCATTTTCATATATCTACATCTATCTTCCACCTTATCTTGATCTTGACAAATTTGTGTGCACACTTTACACTTGCTTGTGGTAAACATCTTGACAGGGGTCATTTGAATTGATCCTATCCTACCCAATGTTATATGAGCCTTGAAGCATTATCCAAATGAGAATCCTTTGTTCTAATACCTTATCTTGTCACAAGATAATCCTTGGCATCCTTTTCATGCTTATCATATCCATCCACCTATCCAAGCATCCACCCATGGAATTCCATACATTGCTAGAAATAGGGGGAAAATATTTACATCTTGCTTCGGGAATAAATCTTGATCTATATCCTCCAACTTATGTGGTGATCTGAACATTGGAAAACGTGAAATCAAATCGACTAGGAATTTGTGAGCAAAAAGGCCAAATCACTAGCCCATGGAATATTTTGACAAGACGATGTTCTTTATCAAGCTTTATCTTTCATCGAACATCAATCCAAAAATATCAGTATTAGTCGCATCTAATGCGTACGTCAATGTGACATCAAATCATCAAAACAATTTTGTTCCAAATCAAGCTTCAAAATCATGACCAATCAAATCCAACCAATTCATCATCATCTCGGGATATCCTTCTCAATCCTTGTGTTGCTTAACACTATCCTTGTATTGTTGTGTATCCTCAACAATGTTATCATCATCAATTTTGAAATCCTCATGTTGCTTAACACTATCCTTGCATTGGTGTGTATCCTCAACAATGTTATCATCATCAATCCATCAATCAGATCAATCAATCCTAGTTTGGTTTTCAACAAAATCCCAAAATAGAACACTAATATCGTCATGCATATCCATATCCAAATCATCAAAACCATGTGAAAATCCAAAAACATTCATAAAAATAGAAAACATCAAAAACATGGAATGCCAAAATACATCATCTATGAGCTTGAACGTAGGCAAGGTTGATCTCTAATCATCCCCCGAGACATTTTAAGTCAGTCATTTAGGCATCTATTACAACAATCTGGCAATCCATTTTCCCATCTCTCTCATCAGTAATCAAGTTTGTTTTCATCCGAACTATGTCATCTCTCTACTTAAATGTAGGCAAGGCCATCCTTGATCGGCCCCTGAGGCACAAAATCCAAAAATATTCATAAAATCTCAAAAAAACCAAAAACATCCAAATGTTTGAAAAACCCAAAATGGTGCACCGGTCTCATCTCGCTTTCACCCGTGATGATCTCATTCCTAATAAATCAATCATTTCCTTCATCCTTTGGTGATTTAGTCAGAAACAAGTTTAGCAGGTTCCAAAGTGAACACCCTAATTGTCAGAAGTCTCAAGTCTAGGTCAATAAGCAAGCAAGTTGATCAACTCGAAGTATCAATAGTTTATCATCCAATCAATCTCATCAAAACCCTGATCACAACATGTCCTAGGATGCATCCATCCCATGATAGACATCAGCATCAAGTATCACCTTAGTTTAGCCTTGGCTAGTGGTACAAAGAACATTGGCTTGTTTGATTACTTTATCTTGGTATTTTCTGACTTATATTATTTTGTGCTCATTCCAAGGACCTCTCGATGATGCCTAAACAAAAAAGGTTTAGAGAGAAAGGAATGGGACAATTATCATTATCTTTTTGTCTGTTGTGCTTGTTGGACATTCTTGTAATATAACTTGGTGAATACTTTCTTTGTTAGGTTTGTCCTAGCAAGGTTTCTATATGTCAGGTGTGAACAAGAATACTCCTATCTAATTGTTGAGTCAAATTCCATCACACTAGGTATAATGGCATCCTAGTTCTTTATACCTTGATGCATCGTGCCTGCATGTGTTATCAAACATAAAGTAATTGGCCCTTTGAAAATCCCAACTCCTGGTAAGAAAACCATCATCATCATAGTGTAGACTTGTTGATCCTCCTTTGGTCATCTTATTCTTCTTATTATTCTATCTTTAATAACATTTCTATCTAAATTTGGTGTGTTATATCAAAATATAAATGAGGCTACCCATGGTCGATGATTGTCTATACATCATTAAAATGATCTACATCAAAGAATTATCTTTCGTTCTTTGATCAATAGAACCACTCCTCTCACATTTTATCGCGATCTCGATCAGAAAATCGAACATTTCCACTCGATCTCTCGAGGGGGCAATATACTAGCATAAGCCTTCTCACTGGGGCAGTAGCAGGGCATCTAAAAAATTGGAATTTTTTTGAATTCTTTGATCACAATAGTTTATTCTTTGAACCAATACAACAAGGGCATTGTTTCAAAGAGGGGCAAAATGTAGACATGGAAAATATGACTAACACACCTAATCTTGATCCTACTAACATCGTTTCTTCATGAATCATACTCTCAGCTTATCATCACCTTTCATCCCTTAATTAAATAAATCATTATTTACTTAATTAGGTCTTTCTCCTCTACTGATTAAATTAATCAATTTAATTTAATTAACCCTCTATCTATGTTCATTTAAATAATTCATTTTAATTTTATTAAGTAGATCTAAAGTCCTCTTATTAAATTGAATAAATTAAACCTTATTTGATTTAATCTAACATTATCCCCTTTAGTTAAATAAATCAAAATATTTATTTAATTAAACCCTTCCTCTCAATTTGATTTAAATCAATACATAAATTTAAGTCTAAATTGTCACATCTCCTAATTCCTCATTACATTAATAAATCTTTGATTAATTTTATCTTAAATCATGTCCCATCCTCTATATTTTGCAAGTTGCACAATAAATAAATTTATTTGATTTATTAATTCATCAATTTCCATTCAAAAGGGCATCTTTTGTGGAATATTCTTCCAATTCAAAAATCCCTCCAAAAGGGAATGAGTACTTCCAGCAAGGCATTTAAGGCCTCTTACATGTCCTTGGCCTTGAGCCAAGTGACATTAACTCCATTTCCCTTCCCTCTAAAAAATTCACTTTCAAATTTCAAATTTGAATCTCACAGCATTTATCATGCACATTGACCAAAATGTGCTCATTCCTCCTCCAATCACATGTGAACAAGTGGCCTCTTCTCATTGGTTGATCTTTTATCCCACATTCATCCAAATCCTTCAATCTTCCATTCGTCAAATCTATAAATAGAGGCCTCCTCTATTGGACTGATCATCCACAATTTGAGTAAACTTACTATACTCAACTTCATCCTCAAGCATATATACTTTCATCCATTTTATCAATTTCTTAGCTAGGTTATGCAAGTTTTTCATCATGGAGCTTGATTGAATTTTCATCAAAGTGGATCACTCATCAACATTGCATCATAGGAGTTGGGAAAGAGCCAATTTCTACACATAATTGGCACCAACTCCCCCATGGGATCAAGATTTTTATTTCCATTGAATAGGATTTAATAGCTTTTGTTCATATTTGTTTGTGTTATAAATCTTATTTCTTACTCTTTGCAATTTAAATGGATTTCATGGGGAATCTTGATTCTTACTTACATTTGATTTAACATTGTGTTTTTTTGCTATATTTGTGCAGGTATAGGAATGGGGTTCACAAGAAGAAATTACACAAAAAACTTTGGTGAAATTGATTATGAGAAACTGCCAAATCCAAAATAAATGGAAATTTTTTATTGAAGAGGTTAGAAACTTTTCAAACAACTTGGTTATAATGGAAAAGGATGTAGTGCTAGAGAACAAGGTATATGTTTCCCTATAGATCCTAACACACAAGAAACCACTAGTGGTCTTATTTATTGTCCTTCGAAAGCATCAAAAAAGACTTCACTCAATACCAACACTATTACAAAAGATTCTTCTAAGACAACTTTAACCTCGATGCATCCTGAACTAATAGAAACAACTACTATTCTTGGTTATTTCCCTTCAAAAGAAATAAAAGAATCAAGAAATCTTCAATTAATATAAATGTCATCACACAAAACACTCCTAGGAAATCTTAAACCAAATTTATTTGTAATGATTGGGTCTCACTAGATTTTACACCCTCCTTTAAGGGAGAGTACAAAATATCACAATCTAAAGAGTCTTGTGTATGTATGACACCTTGTACTAAGAAAGATATATATCTTTTTCACAAAATAAAGTAACATTTTCTATTGATGAAGAGAGTACCTTGTCGAGAATTCTCCAAGATCACTTGATATCTCTCCCTCCAAGAACATGAAAGAAATTTTACAAAAAAAGTTCATTTTTTGCATATCATAGAGTTCATGGTCATTCTACTAATCAATGTAAGGCTTTGAGTGATAAAATTCAACATCTTAAGGATTTTGGTGCACTTCCTTGTGTTTATGCACCTATTTCCTCTAATGGATACTGATTTTCATCCTATCATGCTGCTCATCACTATGTGGAATTCATATCTTTATGTGTCTTGATCATTGGCATTCATGGTGGTACAATTTTAGGTGCAATAATATCTCTCGTGGCAGAAACATGATAGTTCTTGGTGGTTGTCTTTGTCTCTATGATTGGGAGACATAAATAACTACCTATTTGAGGTGTGAATTATTCTCAAGGATCACCCATTCCTTTATTTCTACTTAAAATATCAACATAGCAAGTATGCTGACATTTAAATGGGAGACATATTGTCCCCTGTTCATTGTTTGCATGTTCCCTTCTTAGTGATGATATTATACATCTCCTATAAGATGTGAAATTTTTATTCAAAGTGTGTTCTTCTTACTTCATGTGATGTGTCTTCTTGGTGGTGTCATTGGGTTTGATTTTCTTCAAGATTGTGACCTTTCTAAACATATGACATTCCTCTTAGTGGTGGTGCTATGAATTGTATTCCCTAAGTTGTGAATCTTTTATCCTCGACTATTCCTCTCTTGGAAACATTAAGAATGATGTTTCCTAAGGTGAGACATTTCATGAAATAAGCGAAACCCCTTTTATTATCATATCTTATTTCATGTACAACTGTTTTCAAGGCCACCAAGCATAACACAACTTGATTGCCACTGGAGCCTTTTTCACTTGTGCCTAGCATAACACAACTTGTTACACTTGTGACCATTTTTGAGGCACGTTATCAAAGTTATTAGGAGGTATAACTTTGGTGTGATTGGGATCTTGTAGACTTGGAATGACTTTCCAATTATCCACCATTTTTGTGGGTACATATCGGCCTAGTGTGTGTTTCTCACATTCTTGGGGGCTCACCTAGTGGATAACCAATTTCACTAACCCTTTTGAGCACATTTTTCATGGCCACCGAGCATAACACAACTTTATTTCTTATGGAGCCATGTATTTAATGTTATTTTACATCCTTATGAGTGTATTTGATGGATGTGGGATAATATAAAATTTCTAGTCCATCTTTCTTTCCTCTTCGCACTAACTTTAACATTATATGTTTGTGTATCTTGTCTTGTTGCTTCATATCATACATCTTGTGTGTGTCCCTTTGTGCTTATGTTGGTTTTCCATGGCATCTTAGATCCTAGGGGCTTGGACACCTGCCTAATATTTTCCATCCTATCCCATCGACATTTGTGCACTTGGACCCCTCTTGACACATATTTGTCTGCTTTAGTGTAAGTTTGATGCAAGGTCAACCTCTCACTAAAGTAGGGGCTAAATGTAGTGTCCAAAAATATACTCTTTTACATTTCAAACTATGTTTAGGTCGCCTAGTTTAAATGAACTTAATTAAGCCTCTAATTGCCTAAACATTACATTTAAAAGCCTAATTAATTGAAATTTATGAGGGGGGAACTATGATTTAATTAATGAATTTATCATTATTAACACCGCAAAATTCACAAATCCTGATAACTTAGGTCAGGACCCATTCGCCCATGGGAGAACTTGTCCCCTTTAAGTTGTAAATTCAGATTTTAAATATGTTTTTGGTGGTATTTTTATAGTTCCAAATTCATTCAAATTTTATCTTGTAATTTTTAAGGGTAAAAGCAATAATTTGGGTTCACCAAGAGGGGAAGTTTCAACCAAAAAACAAATCCTACAGGAAACACGTACATGTTATTAAAAAATGTGTATGTGTTATGCTTCAGGTACCTGAGCCTAAAAATTGCATACACACCAAAAAATGTGTACGTATTATTTAATGTGTATGCATTTTATAACACGTACCATTCATTTATTAAAAAAATTAAATACCTTTTAGAAACACATGCATGTTTTAAAATGTGTACACATTTCTAAAAAGTATTTAATTGTTTAAATAATCAAGCAAATAAAGAATGTGTATGCGTTTTGTAACATGTACGCATTTTTAAAATTTTGAATCCTCAATCCACATGTTGCCTCAATTTTAGGCTCAGGAAAGGCTTGGAAACCTGACCCTTAGCCTTTCACCTGCAACTAGAAGACTAAGGCAAGTTCAAGAGAAATGTTCAACTTTGGCAATAAGGCTAATGGACTTTTTTCTCAATCAATCTATGAAATTAAAACCCATTAGATAACATGATGTCTAGTTTTCAAAAAAAAAAATTAATATTGGATTATATTTGTTATTTTTTAATTAATTTTTATGCAAACTAGTCCATAAACTTGAAATATCAAACTATTTTTGATTTTAAATAACGTTTTTTTGTTAATTTTCTTGTAAAAAAAAATATATGGCATTAATCTTTAGACAATTCTGTACACAATGAAAAAAATATTCAAATTTTTTTTATTTTAGGTTTAATTATTTTGTTCATGCACATTGATTTTTAAAAACAACAATTAAGACCAATAAAAAATCAATAAAAATTTAATTGAGAAAAAAATTACAAAAATATATCCTCATCAATCTTCATGTTGGTTGCTATCTTTACCCAAAAGGAATTAGAAAAATACTTTTATTTGGGTCAAAAAGTGGTGTCTGTACACATGCATGGTATGGTAAAAAAATACTTTTAAAAAGTGGGTTTTATATATCCCTATCAAAATTCTATTTCTATCATATGGGTATTCGAATAAATTACATATTTGGAAACTAGATTCAAAATAATAAATTCCATATTATTGATTTTTCTAAAGATTCATTGTGTAATTGCCTCAAAATTTCAATCCAAATGTGAAAAAATTTAAAAAACAACAAAAACACATCCACTTTTTGAGATTTTTGTGGACCCAACTTCTTGCACCAACCCTTAATTTTAGACAAATTAGAAAAGCATCTATAAAAGTAAGGTTATTTTATCAATTCAAAACATTGAGCAAGAGGTGAAAATTCCCATGAGTTATGAATATAATCATAACACAAGCTAAATACATCAAATCCAATACATTCTAAGCAATATCTAACAATTTAAGCTATGATCCCAAAGAAATTCTTGAAAACCATTAAATAAGGAAGCCATTAAACATAAACAATAAGAAATGGACAATGAAAACCTATTCTAATGCCTCCAACCTCATCCCATTAGGGGATTGGTGCTGCATTGAAGTGGAATGACATCCCTTTCCCAATACCTTGGATAAAACAAGCTTATTTTGATAGATTGATGAGTGATAATGGATGATTTGAACTACAATGCATGAAAAATGCTTAAAAAATGCTAATGGACGGAAGTATGAATGTAGTTCAACAACATAACTTTGCTCAAATTATTGTGGATCCTTTTCTCATAGAAATGAGGTATATTTATAGGAGAATATGGTGAATCAAGGATCAAGATTGATTTGATTAGTAAATGGATGAGATGCAATGAGAGGTGAAGGCATGGACCAAAGGTTCTCAACAATGGATGAGAATGCAAGTTGACAGGGATCAAATATTTATTCAATGGCTCTCATTGATTCAAAGAAACTTCCTAATATTTAGTAAGTTTGTTACAAATGTATATTTTATTTTTGGAGTTTAAATGGTGGAATATTCCCTTGCAAGTGGGAGGGTGAGGGAAAATAGGAATTAGATAATTAAAAACAATTAATTGTGCAAGTTGAGTTAAATTAGGATGCTCATTAAATATTTAACTTATTTAATGAAAGAGGTTCAAATGAAATTTATTTCAATAATTAAGATTATTTAATTAAATGAGAGGACATAAAGGGGTCTAATTTAAATAATTCGTATTATCCAATCAAACAAGATGAAAAATTAGTGTGAAAGGGGGGTGAATTAACCTAATAAAATTTATTGGAGTTAAACAATTGCAAACATTGGAGGACATGATGTCAAAGGTGTTGCGGGTAACGATTCCCTATGTGTGGTCACGACATGCATGAGGGCTCTGCCCTCTTTGCATGCTCGTTATCTGTCTGCTCCTCAAGCCTGGGCACGGTTCTCTTGTAGGTGGTGTTTGTTTGGTTGGTAAGGGTGGAGTATCTTTCTCGGTGTTCTCTCCTCCTGGCATGGGGTTTTGGCTGAGGCAAAATTTTTCTTTTTGGTGGAGTCTCCTTGCTGCAGGTGCTCTCTTTGTTGGCCGCCACTTTTGAGTGGGATTTGGCTCTCCTTTGGTCCGATCCATACCTAGTACGGGCTCTGCGGGTGTGGTTTTCTATTTTTATTCACAAATTTTTGGGACTTGTGTTTTCATGGCTCAGGGGGAGTCATTAGGGGTCAAATCCCCTTTGGATTTTCATGTTGCTTTTGGGGCCTCATCTCCAAATCATTCTCTGAGGGTTTTTAATAATAATTTATTTTCAAATGACCCAAGTAATGATGGATTTGTTCACGTTGGTGGCTCTCGTATTCCAAGGAAAGGTCAGTGCTGGTTATTCAACCTAAATCAATTGCAGAGGACATCGAGTATTTCTCAAAACATGCTTTGCTTTGCAAATTTTTGGGAATGAGGGTTTCGCTCCAATTTTTGGAATCATGGGCTCATTGGTCTTGGTCCCCAGAGGGTGAGATGGAAATAATGTTGTTAGCAAACAACTACTTCACAGTGACATTTAATTGCATGGCAGATTGCAATTGAGTTTTTGAAGGTGGGCCTTGCTTCCACAACCAAGTTGGTCTATTCATTAAGCCATGGCATGCAGGTTTTGATCCTTCGGAGGAGCTCCTCAATCTAGTGTAGGTTTGGGTTGACCTCCCTATATTTCCAATGGAATTTTGGCGAAATGAAATTTTACATCAAGTTGCTTCATTGCTTTGAAAACCGGTGGGCCCTTCTCAACAAACTCATGATAGAAAGGTAATGATTTTTTCTCATATTTGTGTTGAAATAGATTTAAATAACCCTATCCCAGACTCTTTGGAAATACATGTGGGTTCATGCTCTTGGGTGCAACAGCTTGACTACGAGACTTTTCCTTTTCATTGTCATCTCTGTCATGAATATGGGCATTTGCAGAGAAGATGCCCGAAGTTTAAATCTCCAAGGAATCTGGCAGCTCAACCTACCCAAAATCCCTCAAAGGTTGACAAGGGTAAGGAGCCCCTACCAGGTGAGGCTATGGATGCTGAGGGTTTTATTCTGGCCAAGGCTCATAATAGGAACCGGGGCCAAAAGAGGACAATTAAGGACTGCCAGGATGGAGACTCCTATAACATATTTGAGGTGCTTGATGATCTTAGTCATCAAGAGGTAAATTTGAGATTGTTGATTTTGGATCAGGGTGTCTCAGTAGGGGTTCAGGAAGGAATTTTCCTATTGTGCATCCAATTTTCTCAAGAGATTGGGGCTATTCAGTTGGAATCGATCCTGAGTATGGTGGTTCATGAGAGGGTTGAGCCTTTAGTGGAGACAAACCTGGGGGAATAGGGGCTCTCCAGCCCTGTGGAGAAAGTGGGAGCAGGCTTGGTAAAAGGTATTAAGTCTTCTCCCTCATTGGGAATTCTTCAAAAGGACCTAAAGAAAGGTTTGGTGGAGAAATATTCTAAAGGAGGGAGAAAGAAGGATTTGGAGAAATTAAAGTTGATGGGCGAGGCTCTGGTGGAGGTTGGGTTTGTAAAGACTCTTGATTCACATTTCTCAAGTTCCAGCTTATGTGGTTAAGAGATTGCTCTTTGTAGGTGCATATGGTGGAGTGGTGGAGAAGGGGAAGACTTGCTTTTGGCACTGCCATGTATTCCTTTTCTAAGTTGTTACAATTTATAAAATATCAACTTAAAAGGTGGAATAGGTGGTACTTTGGCAATATTTTTCATGCTAAGGTTGATGCCCAAGCTGTCTTGGATTTCATCGCTCGCGAGATAAGGGAGTGTGGTATTTTTGAGGATTTACTCAAGGAGGAAGCCTGGGATCAAAGAGATTTGGAGGAGTGTGAGTTGCGGGAGGAAATTTTTTGGAAGCAAAAGGCTAGAGTTGAGTGGTTGCAAGAGGGTGACAGAAACACTACCTTCTTCTTCAAGTCGATAAAGGCTAGGAGACATGGTAATTCTATGCCTATTCTGGTGAATGATATGGGTGAGCATCTATCATCTTGGTAGGATATTTCTAGAGAAGCTTTAGAGTTCTATGCTTCTTTATTTCATGAAGACTCTCAGGATGTTACAGAGGAAGAAAACCAAGTTTTGTCTTGTATTCCCTCTTTGGTCACTAGGGAGATGAATGAGTATCTTTTGTGAGATGTCTCGCTAGAGGAATTAGAGGGTATTGTTTTTCATATGAAGAAGGGAAAAGGCCTAGGTCCTGATGGGTTTCCAGCTGAATTTTATCAAGAATTTTGGAACATCATTAAGTTGGACTTGCTAGAGGTGTTGTGTGAGTCTCAGAATAACAAGCAGATGCTTCGAGCTTTAAACTCTACTTTCCTTGCTCTCATTCCAAAATATGAGGGGGTGGATCATATGAGTCAATTTCGGCCCATTTCATTTTGTAATGTGGTGTATAAAATTATTTCCAAGCTGATAGTGAAAAGGCGGAAGCATTGGCTCAGTGGGCTTAGCTCTTAGGAACAAAGCGGTTTTGTGGAGGACTGCCAAATTTTGGATGGGGTGATCATTGCTACAGAGACCATTAATTCAATGGATTCCTTGAAAGAAAAGGCTATGTTCATCAAGCTTACATGGCGAAGGCTTATGATAGAGTGAGGTGGTCCTTTTTGTGGAAAATTCTTACTGCCTTTGGATTTGTTGAGGAATGGATCTAGTGGGTGTTGAGTTGTGTTACCTCCACTTCATTCTCGGTGTTGATTAATGGGGATCATACCACTCCTTTTAGTGCCTCTAGGGGTCTTCATCAGGGGGATCCTCTCTCTCCTTACTTATTTATTCTTCTGGCGAAAGGTCTGGGTAGACTTGTGAAATGTAATGTGGAGCTGGGTTTGATTCAATGGTGGAAATGGGGAAATGACTGGCCTCCATAGTCACACCTACAGTCTGTGGATGATATGGCTCTAATGGGGCTGGCCAAGATTAGAGAAGCTTTGAATCTACGCAAGGCCTTGGATATCTATCTTGTTGCCGCTAGCCAAAGGATTAATGAAGATAAATCCTCCATTTTCTTATTTAATACTCCACAGCCTATTCAACACAGGATTTCTTGTATCTTGAGGTTCCAGATTGGTTCTCTCCCTTTAACCTATCTGGGTATTTCTATCTCTGTCGGTAGACTCCCCAGAGAATCTTGGCAGAATATCTTGGATAAGTTTCGTGTGAAGGTTAGTCATTCGACTCATCGATGGTTGTCCTTTGTTGGGAGTGTTCTTTTGCTGAAGTCCATGGTACAGGCTCTTCCTATTTATAGGTGCATGTTGCAGGTTGCTCCTACAGGGTTTGTGAAGGATATAGACTCACTGGCTAGACAATTCTTATGGGCGGGTAGCTTGCCCTCATCTAAATGGAGCCTGGTTAAGTGGGATGTTGTTTGTAGCCCAAGACAGGTGGGAGGTCTTGGTTTGTGGAAGGCAACTTGGTACGGATTGGCATTGGCTGCAAAGCTTTATTAGAGGTGGTGTGTGGAGCAGGATCATAGCTAGGCTAGGATCTTATCCCACAATTATCTTCTGAGGATTTGTAAGGAGGAGCTTCCTAGGTTTCCTCTGGAAGGGAAAGGCTCGGTGGTTTGGGCAACACTTAAGAAAGGGGTTGCACTAATCAAGGAAGGTATGTTTTGGATTTGTAATAAGGGGGTTGAGGCTATGTTTTGGTTTTATTCTTGGGATGGTTACGCACCTATCCTACCTTAATACCTTAATTTAGTGGCTCTATCAATGCTTTTTGGAGGCCGGCTGGTCAAGAGTGAGCGATTTTAAGAAATTTGACCCTAGTGAATGGCCTATTCCTAAGTTGGAGGAGGATGGCATTGTGCTTCAGAAAATCTTAGCTGGTAGACAATGCAACTCCCTTAAGGAAAAGGATATTCTAGCTTGGAGCCTGAACCCTAAGGGTGTTTTTACTATGGCTAGTGGTTATTAGGAGTTGTTTTCTCGTAAGTTTTGGGGGGTGGAGGTACCTTGCTGGAAACATGTGTGGAACAATTTTTCATGACCCAGGTTTAATTTTTTTGTTTGGACTCTTGCTTGGAATAGATGTTTGACTTGGGAGAATCTCCATAAGAGGGGATTCCAGGGCCCCTCTATGTGCATGTTGTGTGATTGCAGTGAGGAGGATTCTCCCCATTTATTTTTCCATTGTTCTTATTCTATGCTGCTCTGGCATTGGTGGTGGGGTGTTTGGAAACATTTGTGTGTTCATGCATCTTCTCTTGTGGAGCTCAGGAGTAATCTGGGAAGGCCCCCCTCCCAAGCCTCTTTTCTCTAGATTTTGTGGAGCATTGGTCCTACCTTCATCCTTTGGAAAATTTGGTTGGAAAGGAATCGTAGGATTTTTTGTGGAGAAAAGAGGATGGCTCAACAGGTTTGGCACAAAATTATAGGTATGGTCCATGAGACAGTGGAAGCTAAATGTGAAGTGGCCCTTCCATTGGAAAGAAGTGATGATGAGATTGTGAATAAATTGGGGGTGCAGGGGTTGAATTAAGTCTTTGCCTATGTTAGAAGAGAGAGGAGAGCAAAAAAGAAGGTTCAAAGGGTTGGTAGATGGATGCCTCCTCCGACAGAGTTTCTGAATATTAATACTCATGGTTCCTCTAGAGGCAACTCAGGGCTTGCTAGTATTGGTGGAATTGGTAGAGATGGTAATGGTTTTATCATTTATCTTTTCTCAATCCATAAGGGGCGGAATTCTAACAACCTTATGGAAGGTTTGGAGATTCTTTGGGCTATTGAGTGTGCTTGCACCTTGGGTTGGTGTAAGCTTATCTGTGAATTTGATTCACAGATTATTCTTAATTTATTTCTTGAGAAAAGGGTTGTTGATGTTAATTGGCAAATTATGTTGGTGGTTAGACAGATTTTGCAGAGATGCTCTACATTGGAAGTGGTGTCTTTTGTCCACATTCTACATGAGTGGAATAGGGCGGTTGATTATTTGGCCAAGTGGGCTTCTGAGCATGAGGATGATTGGATAATTGAGGGGTCGAGGCAGTTATCTCTTGAGTATGTTCTTTAACATGAGAGGGTCATTGTTGCTGATATGGAGGGATAAGTTGTTGATGGTTGGTGGGCTGGTTGTCTTGTTTGTGCTTGATGTTTTGGGTTTTCCCTTGTGGGAGCTTACAGGCTCCCTCATTCTTATGTACTATTAATCTTCCTATTCAATAAATTTTTTACTCCTTTTTTTATTAAAAAAAAAAACCTAATAAATTTTTTTTTCATATTAATAGATGAAAATGATACATTTAATTAAACAACTAGGATTAGTCAATTAAACAGTCAAAAAAAGGTTGAATTTCAGGATGAAATGTGTTAGTAATCAGATTCAGATGTTTAATATCAGTTGGGACAATTTTAAGTGTCTACATGAACAAATATTATTGTCAAGAGCATTCAAGAGAAAGTTCATCAAGCATCTACAACAACAATCAGGATCTCAAGAATCATGTAAAAGCTATCAAACATCATGCATGTTTTTGGAGCTAACATTGTGATGTAGGTTTCAAAGATTCAAGCAAGCATTCAAGTCATATTTCAAGCATCAAGATCAACATCCAATTAATCCATTTCATGCAAGATCAGGACCTTGGAGAGATGTGTTAGATTTTAGTCCTTCAAGAATCATTGTTCAAGGGCTTGGTGAGTTGCAACATAGCCTTGTTCATTCATCTTTCCTTTCATTCATTTTTTATTTCATTTCAAGGTTTAATTACCAAAATGGGGTTTGACCAAGGCAAACCCCCATTCACAATAAATAAATAATTTTTTCCACTTTTTGTATGTGTAGGTTCATAGGTTGAAGAAAAGTTGAAGATCTCAAAAGAGAAATTTTGTAAAGTTGCATTTGTTGTCACCTTGTTATCAATCCATAGAAACTCAAATCCCAAATTTATTTCTGACTTTCTAACAGTGGGATCTAGGGGAATCAAAAGTGCAGACCCAAGGACTAGGGATCATGAAATAATATTTTAATTCCTATAAAAAAGACTCATTCCCTAGTTGGTGAATGAGTCCCAAAAAACTTTTTAGAAAGTACTTTTTGTGATAGGTACACAATGTTTAACCCTTCTCAAATCTGCTAGAACTTTGTTTTTTCTCATAGTTTTATGCTTCATCTACAAGATTTAAGTGTTAGCTTGCATAATTGTGGTGATTTACGATTTTGAGTTTTTCTCCCAAAAGTGTTGTTTAGGTTGATATCCTCATCCTCAATCATAAGGAAATTAGCAGATTTCCCCCTTTGAGTTTACTCACCTAAGGGTTGTAAGTAAATTCTTTGTGGGGATCTCCTTTCCTAATGAATAATAGGAAGATAGGTTTATCACCGTTATTTTCCCCATTTCAAATTAGTTAACCTATTTTTGTATATTTCAATTATTAATTGAGAATCTCTAAATATGTGAAGATGTTGGATATTCAAATATAATATTGCACATAAACTAATACTAAGAGCCTCATATTCTATGATGTTTTTAGTACAAAGGAAGTTGAGACTGTATGACAAGGAAATTAGATTTCCTAAAAGAGTTACAAGGATCACCCCAACACCAAAACTAGTTCTACACTTAGAACTATCAAATTATAGATCACATGTTCTATCTTCTTTTAATGTCAACACAAGCTCATCAATAAATGAGTCTTTGTTTCACAACGCTAGTGATAAGGGAGCTTTGGCTAAATTTTAAGTCAATGCTTGGATTTTAATTTCTTTTTGAGAGAAAATTTTAAGGTAAAATTTAATTAACACCACTCAATTAGCTAAGTGTCCTAATAACTAAATTTTTGAAAACAAATGTTTTAGTGGATCAATTTTTTTCATCACATGTACTTCAATATTTAAGAGGTAATGTCTCAATTTGATTATGTAGTGTAGTTGGGAATAATTAATAATAAAATGGACTGATTGATGCCTTAATTTAGTTTTGTAATATGTATTTGACATATTCGCACTAATTTTAGGGTCTTATTAAATAAAATGGACTTAATTGCTCCTTATTTATGGTGTTGTAAGGTGCATCTTTACACTTTCACACTCATCTAGGGATTTATTAATTAATTGAGGTTAATTTTCCTTACTTGGCCCCTTTAATTCAAATCCAAGACTAATTAATTTCAATTTTTGAAAAGGAAAACTCAACATTCATTAATGCCATAACATAAAATTTATTGGAGAATGTGTGTCATAGGTAAGTGACCTAGGACCCATTCTCCCTTGGGAGAATGGGTCCTCACTTAGGACTATGACCTAAATTTTTACTATATTTTTAGTGGAATTTCAATGGTTTTAAATATATATTCATATTTTCTCTTGTGTTGTTCGAATTTTGGCAATTAATGTTACATATGTATAAATATAAGGTCATTTCACTATGTTTCACCTAGAATATTTTCAAGCTAGCAAATTGAAGTCATCATAAGAGTACCTTCACAAGAGCATTATCTAAAGAAATTCAAGGCATTCAAGAGTAGACTTGTAGAAGAATTATTGTAGCAATCAAGATCCATTATCATGTCAAATCCTTCCTGCATCATGCATGTTATTTGAGCTAATATGTTGATGTAGTGTTCAAGATCCATTCAAGCATTCAAAGGCATCGTTTCAAATAAAGTTTCAAAACCAAGATATAGATCCATTGAATCCATTTCATGCAAGTTGTAGATCTATATTCCAAGGTTCAAACAAGGGTTTGGTAAGTTGTGACATAGGCTTGTTCATTCCTCATTCCATTCATCATATTTCATTGTTTCATTACAAGGTTTAATTACCAAAATGGGGTTTGACCAAAACAAAATCCCATTCACTAACAACAAAACAATTTTCCCTCTTGATTTGTTTTCACAGGTTTTAGGTGGAAGATATATTGAAGATAAAAATTGCAAAGTTATCAAAGTTGCATTTGTTGTCATAATTCTTGTAATTTCATGAAAAATCACCTATAGGATTTATTTCTAACTATTTGACTATTAAAATTAGGGATTTGGGAGTGCATAAATAGTATAAGGGAACCCAAAAACCATTTTTATAGAGCCCAAGCCAACACCCATTCACCATAGGGTGAATAAGTCCTCAGTAAGCTTTCAAAAATAACTTTTGATGAATTATACACCTCATTTTCCTTTTCTCAGATCAACATTTTCATTTCTGGTTCCATCAAAATTAAGCTTAATCTATTAGATGCATTTTTTAGATTTCATTTTGGAGTTAGTTTTCTATTTTTAAATATTTCTCCCCAAAGTGTTGTTTAATTAGGATCCCCATCGTTGCAAAAAAAGGAAATCAGTAGATTCACACCTTGACTTGACTCACCTTAAGGTTGACAGTCCTTTCATCGTGTGGATATTATTTCCTAATGAAATTGAGGAAGATAGGTCTATCATAACCCCATTCCACATTGACCCAACCTATTTCCCATTATTTCATTTTGGTGAAATTGAGTTTGATCATTTCATTTTTTTGATTTTGGAGTCCATTTGCACCCTAGATCTAGATTTTGTATTCATTTGTATTTCATTGCAATGAATTGAGTCTCATTTAGGGTTTTTTTTATCTTACATTAGTTTTCATTTCATTTAATGTTTTAGGATTGAATCTTTGTATTCTTTAAATCTGAAAAATACAAAAAAAAATAGTTATTTTGCATATCATTTACATAGCATTGTATCATCATTCACTTGCATTTGAAAATTGAAACAAAATTTCACATCAAATCAGGTCTCCTAGTTTGTCATTTTCTCATATTTTGCACTTCCATTTAACATTAGTTTCATAAAAAAATTAATCTGTAACTTGTTATTTCTACTTAGAATCTGAAAACCATTGGAATCATCTCAGAAATCTATAAAAAAAAATTAAGAACCCTAACCTAGGACCCATTTCCCCTAGGTGAATAAGTCCTTCATTACAGTCATTTCCTAATTTTTTGGGTATTAAAACATTTGTTCCTACATTTTATTTTGATATATTTTGTTTTTTGTTTTAGTTTACAAAAAGTATGTTAGGTGAAATTGATCATATTTAGCTTCATTTGATGAATTTAGTGCATTGTGTAATTTGAAAACTATATTTACAAGACATCATTTTTAGATTTTTGCATTGTGTAATCAGAAAATTACCTTGTTTAGAGTTAGAATATTGCATTTACATATTTTAATTCTACTTTATTGCATTACATTCCCCTTCTTTCCATTTTGGGTGTGTACTGAGTTTTTGAAACTTGTATGAGCTTTACAACTTGGTTTCCTATTAGAAATACTATTGTGAGATGTAGGTTGATACTCTTGTAATCCTGCAATACACCATTCATCATGGACCTTGGTTTCTCCAACTCTTTTACTAATAGTGTTGATCATCAACCCTTTATGGATCATATCCTTCATACCTCATTTCCAATGACTTCCTTTCCTACCAAAAATGTGCATGATGTTGAAAAAATGATATCTAACATCCTACAACAAAACATAAGAAGAATGGATGAAGAAATAGAAAAGTTGCAATACTTTGTGAATACTAAAAACATTGATACTAGTGTCATTCCTACATTATATAATGTAAGGAAAATGATTGAAATTGAACATGGAATAGAGATTGTGAAAATTCTAGGTCATCTTGTTAATTAGATCATCCCTACCATGACTAGTTGTGCTCAATCTTTGGGGTATACTCAAAGCCAAGGTAGAAATTCAATTTCTCCTTCCACAATTCTCACCTATATTCCTACATACACTAGTACTCATGATACCACAAGAATTCAACCTACTAGTAATGTCAACACTTTCTTAGTTATTTCCGCTAGGAATCCCTCTACCTTTGTGCATTCAAATCTCACTTCTTCTCAACCATGCCCCCTTACAAATATACAATTCAATTTCCCTCCACAAACATACATCACTCCACCTTATTCACCACCATATCACAATACCAAAAATGATGCAATTCTTAACACGTTTGCAAAATGTGTCATCCCTTCAACCACAAATCACAAACTTAAATCAAAACAACTATGACCAACCTTCACAATACATCAAAATGAATCCCTTATCCTTGGATATACTGAGAACACAACTGCCACAAGGTATAAAGGTTCCTAGGTTTGAGAAATATGGTGGGAAAGGAGATCCCATTAGTCATGTTTCCACTTACACCACCCTATGTAGTGACTTCATTTTTGAAGATAAACTATTGGCTAAGCTATTCCCTAAATCCTTGAAAGATATTGATTTAGAGTGGATTTTCTCCTTACCAAATAATTCAATTGGTTCATTCAATGAACTTATTGTTTCCTTTTACAACCACTTCAAAATGCACATGGATCCTAAGATGGCCTTAGTTGATTTGATGACATGTAAGGAAAAGGATGATGAAAAGGTCATTGATTTCATATCATGATATCAAATGATTTATTCACAGATAAACATTAATATTCTTGATTCTAACATTCAAAAACTGTTTATTTCCAATTTCAAGACAAAATTAAAATAAAGCTTGAGATGATGAGATTTCCTTCCCTCACACAGTTATGTATAGCCCTTTGTGATTACCAAAAATTAGTTAGTAGTCGTGAAGTGAAAAATCCCTCTAACCTTCTTGAAAAGTCTGAATCTACAACTCAAAATAATTACCAACCTTTCAAGAAAAAATAAGGGCTTCCTCCAACTTAATCCTCCTCAATCAAATGAAAATGTTAACACCCAAGTGGTTGCTATAAAGATTCCAAAGCCATATGCCTTTGTCGATATAAATAAATAGTTTACACCTCTACCCAATACCCTTCATAATACCATGTTATAGATCTTGGAAAAGGATTTGATTTCCTTACCTCCTACTATAGATCTTGATCCTAGTAAGCCTTTACCTCCAAACTATAGACCGAATGCCTATTTCCATTTAGATTGAAAAAATGGACATAATATAAAACATTGTAAGTTTCTTACACATCTTGTGCAAGACCTCATTGATTATAATTGTTGATGGTGTTTTTTGTACAACAGCAACTCAGATAGAATATAATATCCTATCTCTCTTGAAAGGTAAATCCCTATCAACAAGCAAGTATGTGCAGGATCATGATGGGCGAAAAAGTGGCGATATGATGGGTATGTGGCTAGCAACTTTTTTTTTACCTAAAATTGATGAAACAAAAAGGGTTTTTAAAGGATATTCTTAGCTTTCCACCAATATAAATTATGCTTTAATTTGAGTTTAATAAATAATTATTATTCATTTTCTATTTGAATTACGCATAAAGTTTTGATTGATAGGCTAATTGAAAAACATCTATATCTTTTAAATGGTATCACATTTTTTGAATCCAAAACATGTGTCACATTCTATGCTTTGCATACTATAGGATTACAAAATAATAATTTGAATTTCATGAATTGTTTACCAAGTTAAGGTGGTCAGACATACGAGTTTTTATATTTTCTAAAAGTTGTAATAAAAAAATCATAATTAATTATTTACTTGGAAAAAAATTACAAACAATTATGCATCACAACGGGACATGAGTCCTCTACTTATATCTAAAATCTTACAAAAAAATATTATCATTTTATTGTGGTTAGGGTGGTCAGACAGACACCTACTTCTTATTTTTTCCTTGAAATTTAAGTACTACTGCATTGAAATTTCAAATTTTTACCAAATAGATTTATTTTTTTGAAAATAAACCTAGTAGTTTAGAAACTAAATTCAATTTGCTATAGATTCTATTCTTACATATTTTTGAAATAATATAGATAACTTATTCAAATTTTTACGTCAAGTTGCCTAACTCTGATTTTTTTGAATTTTTTGCCACTTAAGGGCCTGTTTTTTCCATGATAATCCTACACATACCCAAGCCTCAAGAGATAAACACAAGGTCTCTAATCTCAGATCTTGACAATGCAATTAAAAAACTAAGTGATAAATGTGAAAATGTTGGTAATCACGAGGGGCCTTACAAATGAACAATGATGGAAGTATACTTTCATCAGATGTAACAATATGGTGATGCTTTCAATCCTAAAACTAATCTAGATTTAAAGAAAGATCAAAAGATAAGGTTTTAGAGATATTCTAGATCTAACACCTAAGATCAATCACAACAATGATGAATGCTTCAAATGGAAAGATCCCCAATAAAACCAATCTTTGCTTGATCAAGGAGAAGCCTACAACTACACAGAAATGGTGCAATCTTCTAAGGAAATTGGAAGATTTTCAAACTATGAACATTCATCTACATATCCAATAACTGACACAATGTAAACAAGCATTCACAACCAAACTTAGCACAAAATAGGGCCCAAACTAACTTTACACAACTTACAATCAAAAAATTGTTAAAAGTATGGACCAGAGATCGATCAAACATCATTCACATCTCACCTTCATTGCAAAAGAACATAAATCTAGCATCTAACACTACGAATCAAGAAGAAGAAACCATAATTTTTTTGAAACATAACACAATGTTTTCCAAATCAACAACCCATTTGCATTATCTTCTCCAACATTTACATAACAATCTTCTTGCTCTCTCCTCTCCTACAACTACTAACTTGCAAAATCTAACTCCTAACTTGGCCAATTTTGTCTCTTTAACTACCTTAACTCATAATTATAAGCCCTTACAAATGATAAGGAAAAGGCATTTTATAGATTTAACATTTTAAATGAAATGCCAGGATTAAATCAATCCAAGGGCTGAGATAAATCCTCTAGAAGCATCAAGAAGTTGCATTAGGGTTTTACAAATGTGGTACATCATCATCCAATTACATTCAAGCAGTTACATTATGGAGCAATGAGAAAAAAAATCGCTACCTCGATCTTCATAAAAAAATTGATTGGGAAAATAAAATAGCTTCACATGTGATCATGAACCTTCCAAAAATATTCCCTAGTTGGCACAGCTATGGCACAAATTCTTATGCAAGCCCCACATTTAATTTATTTGAGTTGAATTCTTCCAAATTTTCTTTTTGGCATGTATCCCTATGCAAGTCCCCTTTTGATTTATTTAATCCTGAAAAAAATATATCATCATTAGTAGCTCATATGTTAAAAATCCAATCCATAAAATATCCAAATTAAACATGAATAAAATTATGGCTTTTAAAAAAAAATCAATTTTTGGAAATTTTCTATTTTTCAAATTTTTATTTTTCATTGTTTTTCCATTTCAAGAATTTTTCATTTTGAGAACATTTTAAACTTTCAAAAATAAATCCATTTTTGGAAATTTTTGTTTCAGGGAAAAAAATGCATTTCAAGGAAAAATTCCATTTTTTGAAAATTTTGAGATTTTAGATGGACCTTGGATTTTTTGAAAAATGAAAACTTTAGGAATTTTGATCTAGTGTGGATTTTGAAAAATCCAAGCTACCTCGGATTTTCCATGAGAATTCAACCTGGGAAAATCCAAGCTACCTCAGATTTTCCATAAGAATTCAACCCGGGAAAATCCAAGCTACCTTAGATTTTCCATGAGAATTCAACCATGGAAAATCCAAGCTACCTCGGATTTTCTATGAGAATTCAACCATGGAAAATCCAAGCTACCTCAAATTTTCCATGAGAATTAAACCATGGAAAATCCGAGCTACCGCAAATTTCCCTAAATCCATGAGAGGTCAAAATCGCCTAAACCCCATAATTTTTTTTCTAGAAGGAATTTTCAAAAAAATCGAAAAGAAACCTTGGCTAATTTTTCATCCTCTATCCATGGGTGCAAAAACAATTTATACATGACATTGAAAATTCACTTCAAAATCCCTATTTCCAAAATTTGAAGTAGGTGGATTTCTCCCAAACCCTCAAGATGCCTCAAAATATTGCTTCATTAAATCAAGTCTGGACTTAATCCCAAAATAACCTCCCAAGAAGAGAAAACTGAAAGTTTCACCAAGCCAAGATGTAGAGATGCAAAAGAAAAAAGAGGCTCCCTGCCTCTAGTGGGGTGTGTGTGCAAAAATTGCACAAGACTAATCATATCCTAATCGAAGGTGTTAATGATCAAGGTAATGAGTATGTGGTTCCTCCTAATCAAAAGTTGCAAATCTTTACCAATCCTATGCCTAATCATAATATATCATTTTTTCAAAGATAGTGAAACAAAAAATGATGTGATGAATGTTGAGACAACTAAGAAACACATAAAAACAATCTTGTACTTATCATTTTTGTGGCAACAGAAATAGTACTCCCTACCTTTAAGGAATGAAGCACAAGGGTAAGATTCATATTTCACACTTGCTACACTCAAGGACACCTTATACATCCGAATCCAATGAAGAATTGAGGAAGAAATCTAACAATAGGGTATCCTAGGGTATATTTAGAGATTAATGAGGGGTTCACCACCAAGCTAGGGCTTGGAAAAATGTATGAAATACAAGATCTAATGATTGAATTCGATGGTGCAAGAAACTTCACTAAATAACCTATAAATGCAAGTAAATCAAAATAACAAACTAGAAAAGTATAGAGGTGCACCTGTAAACCTGAAGAAGACTGAATGAATCTCTAAACTGCTGAAAACACTAAAATTTAGGCCTAATGGGACTCATAACCTAGTTTGGGTGCATCAGTCCTAGATTCAATTTTTTGTGCATGAATTGGTTTCTTGAAAAAGGGTATCTAAAACTACCAAAAACCTAAAAAATTGACCTAAAATGGGACTCATATGGTAGAACTGGTGTATCATTCTAGTTAGGGTTTTCTTAAACTTCAATGTCTGAATCTGGTCTTCAAGGTCTACTCTATACTTCCTGACTGATTTCCAGATCCAAAACCCTAATTTGTAACATGTAGAAGTCTTCCAAGTATCTAGAATGCAAGGTGAGAACTTTGAAAACTTTGAACACTTTAAAAACTTTCTCCAAACTTTCTCTTCAATGTTTCTTCAACCTAGATCTACAAATCACAGTCTAAAAAGAGGGGAAAATGTTGTTTTATTAGTGGAAAGGGGTTTTCCTTGGTCAAAACCCGTTTTGGTATTCAAACCTTGAAATAAAATGAAATAGGAATGGAGAATGATGAATGAAGAAAATATGATGTTGAGACTCACCAAACCCTAGTAATAAAGTGCTAACAACATGAATGAGATTACTCTAATGGATGTAGATCTTGACTTTTGCTTGAATAGGATAGGTCTTGAATGAAATTTTAGCTTGAATCATAAAACCCTACATCACAATTGTTAGCTCGAAAAAAACATGATGTATAAAGACTTTGACATGATTCCTGATGCTTGAATAATGCTTTAAAATACTTCATAATCTACCCTTGAATGCTATTTTATTCTCTAATAAACACTTGAATGCTCTTGTGGACTCATATTTTTTATATGCATGAATACTTGAACGCTTGGCATGAAAATGAGTGAAAGAAACATGTATTTATACTTAATTATGCATGAATTCTAGAAATTACAACACTACAAGCCGACATCAAATCTAGGAGGATAAAATCCCACCAATAATTTGAATTATTTTAATTTTAGGCCACATGGGACTCATATGCCCAAGGTGGCATATGAGCCCTATTAGGCATAATTTATGGGACCAATTTCAAAAATGCTTAGAAAGGTCTGAAATTGGGATCAAGACCCAAAACCCTAGGTAGGAATTGTACTCTCAAGGTGGTGTATGAGTACCAAACCACCAAATCAAGACACAACCTAAAAACACTTGAATCGTGATTGGATGTTGATTTATGTCGGGGTCATCCTTGAAAAGATGCATTGAATGAGGCTTGTGGATGTAAAACATGGCCAATTAAAGCATAAAGAAGCCCAATTATTAATTAAAACCTTAAAAAAGTGTGAAAGTGTGTTACACCACTTTACAACACTCTAGATAAGGAGTTATTAAGTTTTTTAGTTCACAAGGGCCCAAGACCTAATGAGAATGTGTCAAACACATTACAACACTAAATCAAGGCAACATTAATCTCAATTTTACAATGAGGGCCCAAACAAGCAAGGAAAAGTAAAGGCATACTTTTTAAATTACCACATTTATCCCATACTTTAGTGAGAGGAGGAACTTGCTTCAAACTCACACTAAACTAGACAATCACACATCAAGAGGTGTACAAGTGTGCCAAATGTCGGTAAGATAAGATGAAAATGATCAAGAGGGGTGATCAAGCCCCCAAGATCAAGATCCCATGGAAAACCAACATAGAAAAAAATAACACACATGATAATGATATAAATACCATCACTAAGGCACAATCATACACTACCAAAGACAAAATAAAAGAATAAAGGTAAAATAGGGGTGGATCAACCTTCGACTATTTTTCCATCACGATGTTGATCAAATCTAGGTTATTTGTCTAAAAAATACACGCTCACTCTAAGGCAATGAAACTTTAGGTGGTCCATTTGGTGAGTAATCCAAGAAGGTGAGACACACATGCACATGGTCAATATGTACTCACACACACAAGAGTTTCTATGGTAAATTCATGCCTCAGATTGGCTTCCCGAAAAACCAGACCAAAATTATACCTCCTGATAACTTTTATAAGTCGCCACACAAAAATGAACTTCGAGCTTGTTGAGGCAAGCATAGCTACATATGATTGAACTCATGAACAAACAAGATGGCTCCATAGGCTTGAAAATTACGTTATGCAAGGTGGCCATATAATTGAAAATGTAGATACAACAATAAATAACATTCAAAGGAGTCTTCCTTAGTTCATATGAGGTTTTTAACTTAGGGAAAATTGTGTCTAATGTCTCCAAGAGAGGACCAGTCAAAGAATAGAATAATCACAACTTAGGAGATGTGGTGCATCACATCAAGTCAATAAGAGGAATATAATATGCTAAGAGAGATCACACTCTTGAGGGACATCACACCCAATGCCACCACAAAGTGAAAAATGCATCATATGAAATAAGAATACTACACAATGAAACATGAAAAAGAATAATGCCAATGTATTCCCCCACTTTAAATAAATTTCTAAACACCATGTTGTGAGAAATTACTTCAAAGTAAAAAATGATAAATTCTAAAAATAAAGAAGACGTGAGAGCTAACTTGGAAAGCTCTATGCCAAGTCAGATGTTTCTAAATAAAGCTACTACATGCAAAAGAAACAAGAGAAGGGGTTTGCCCCAAAATGAAAACATGAAACACACATAAGGGATCCATGTATTTGGGGTCAATATGTTCTTTCTACAATGTTTTCAAAGAACTCAAAACTATCATCATTCCCCAAATACTCATAGAACTAGAAGAATGACACAAATAGATTGAAAACAAAGAGTAATATTTCAAGTCAACATAAAAGATACATGAACATCTCAATGCCTTGCATCATTCCCAAAAGGAAAACACAAGACAAAGAAAAGATTAAGAAAATATTTTCGGTCAACATGGAAGAGACATGAATGTCTCAACGCCTTACGTCATCCCCAAAAAGAAAACACAAAATAAAGAAAAGATAAAGAACAAATTTTTGGTCAACATGGAAGATAAATGAATGTCTTGACACCTTGCATCATCCCCAAAAGTAAAACACAAGACAAAGAAAATATAAAAGGTGAAAAGTAAAAGGTTTACAACATACAGAAGAATGAAGGTATAAATAGAGGAATTTCACAAATAGAGAGAATGTAAAACAAAATAACATGGGGGATCACATTATGCACATGAAGTAACACAAAAGAAAAGAAATAATGTCAAAAAATTGTAAGAAACATGTGAGTCAACCTAAAGGATGTCGTCTACATCCTAATCATGCTCATTATATACTGAAGGTAGACAAATAGCCAAAGGGTCAATGACAAGTGTCTAACTAGGGCCATCAACAAATTCAACACTTTTCTTAGGAGAATTGTCATTTAAGATCATAGAAGAGGAAAAAAAATGTATTAAATTCATTACACACTTCCTCATCAATTTTAGTAATCTCCTCATCATCATCTAAACTAATCACAATAGGAGGTCGAATGTTAATTTCCAAAGAAGGGTTTAGCTCTTGTTGTTGTTGTATTATAGGATCATTTTGTTTTAGGGTGGGGGTATACTTGTCATGCATTACTTTAGCTGAGTATGGATCTTTATTTTCTTTTCTTATTTCTTCATGTAACTTGGGAGCAAGGGCACAATGCCTACATCTATGCTCTCTAGCACCTCTATTTCTTTTAGCTCAATTTTAATTTTGTGTTTGTGTAGGACTAGGTTGATCAACCATATGTTCCTTTTCTTCCCCAAGGAGAGGAACAAAATGAACCATGGGAGGTTTTTTGACCACTTTCTCTTTGACTTTGTAAACTAGTTTTATTCTAGTAGGCATGGAAATATTGTTTTCATTGTCTCTTGGTCTTTTTTAGGAAGTAGGTGAAGGTTTTTTCTTAGGTTGGTCTTGGTTATTTGGAATTTCTTTAGGTTCAATCATGGTTTCATCAACAATAGTAGGCTTAGTTGTAGGTTGAGGCATGTTTCAGAGGGATAAGTCTCCTATTTTCATTAGCTTTAACTTTTCATAGGATTTAAAAAATAAATGTTTTCATTGTTTGGTAGGTTCTATAGGCTTTATCTAAAAGTAAATCTAATGAAAAGTTTCCACGGGAAGGCAAAGGGTTGAAGCCATTATGATGGATTTTGAAAATTTTATTTTCAAAAGGAAACTTTAAGAATATATGTACAAATGATGGGATGGTATTTATGGAGCTAAGCCATGGATAGCCTAGTTTCACATGAAATTGCTCCGACTATGGGATGCTGGAGAATGAGATATCTAATGTTCTCGACCATCTTATTTTGAAATGAAGAGTGATTGATCCCATCGTAGGGAAAGAGAAACTATTATGCGTCTTGATCCATGCTTTTGATTTATCATATATATCTTGATAGAGCTCATGTAGAACTAAAAATTCCTTAGTGATCACATTCTCTCCACAAATGGGATCTATCAATATCCCATTAGTGGTCGTATCATAGATGTGACCAACTATGTAAAAAGGATCATTGGGTGCAGGATTAAGTATATCTTGTGAGGAGAAAGCAATATCAAGAGGATTTTTAGTTTGACCCTTACAAGGATAATTTATCACTCCTATGATATCATCCATAGGATTATTATCTATAGGATTATGTTGAATAGTGTCATTTTTACCATCTTCCGTATCAACATTCATCACATCATTTTTTTTAGTTTCATTGTCTTTGACAAATGAAATGTTATGATTGGGCATAGGGTTTGTAAATATTTGTAAATTTTGGTTAGGAGGGGTGAAAAAATTATTTTCTTGATCATTAACACCTCCAACGAAAAGTTGACCAAAATTAATGAGGTCTTGCACTAGATGTGTAAGATACTTACAATGTTTTATATCATGTACATTTTGTCAGTGTTAATAACAATAAGAATTTTTTCTATAGTTTGAGGGAAATAGTTTATTAGGATCAAGAGTTTTAACAAGAGGTAAGGTAATCATCTTCTATTCTAAGAGTTGTGACATTATGTTGTGAAGGGTATCGGGTAAGGGAGTGAATTATCTTTTTGGATACCTATAGCTAAAGGGTATGAAAACTTTAACAATGGATAATTGGTTATTAGCATTCTGAGATTTTTTTTGAGGGGTATGTGCAGGATCATGATGGGCCAAAAAGTAGCAATATGATGGGTATGTGGCTAATGACTTCTTTTTTACCCAAAATTGATGAAAAGAAAAGGGTTTTTAAAGGAGATTCTTAGATTTCCACCAATATAAATTATTCTTTACTTTGAATTTAATAAATAATTATTATTCATTTTCTATTGAATTACGACTAAAGTCCTGATTTTTAGGCTGATTGAAAAACATCTATAGCTTTCAAAATTTATCATATTTTTTGAATCCAAAACATGTGTCACATTCTATGCTTCACATACTATAATATTAAAAAATAAAAAATTGAACTTAGTGAAGTTTTGACCAAGTTAAGGTGGACAGACATACGAGTCTTTATATTTTTTAAAAGTTGTCATAAAAAAATTATAATTAATAATTTTCTTGGAAAAAAATTACAAAAAAATATGCATTACATTGGGACATGAGTCCTCTACTTATATATAAAATATTATAAAAAAATATTATCATTTTAATGTGGTTAGGGTGGTTAGACAGACACCTACTTATTTTTTCCTTGAAATTTAAGTACTATTGTATTGAAATTTAAAATTTTCACCAAATAGATTTAATTTTTTTGTAAATAAACCTAGTAATTTAGAAACTACATTCAATTTTCTACAAATTAAATTCTTACATATTTTTGAAATAATATAGATAACTTATTCAAATTTTTATGTCAAGTTGCCTAACTCTGATTTTTCTGAAATTTTTGCCACTTAAGGGCCTATTTTTTCTATAATGATCCTGCACATACCTTGAGGGGGATTGAATTGAAGGAAACCTTTATTCTATTTGATAAAAGGTTGAGAATTTATTTGATTTGCAAACTCAGACTTCTCAGTATGACTAGAGGTGGATTTTTATTCTGACTACTAACTAAGTTTTGATAATCACATAGGGAAGTACCTAAGTGCATAAGGAGGGGAATTTCATTATGTTAATTTTGTCTTGTATCTAACTTTTCAAATTCTCTATGAAAATATTTTGAAGATGAGGATCAGGTACCTTGACATCAATTTGGGAATAAAGTGATTGATATCATGAGATAAAATCTGTAATATTTTCTTTTTTTTTCTTAGATCTCATCAAATCAGCCAAGGTCATTTTTAGGAGTCATATCACATTGAAATGGTTAAAAAATGCCTCAACAAGTTCACTGAATGAATGAATTGAGTTCTTTGTAAATGAATAAAACCACTCTAAGGCACTATCCTTCAAGGACCTAAGGAAAATCTTAGCTAAGCGGCTATCATCAAGAAAAAATTCATGACATATGTGGTATAAGCATTAGCATGGTTAGAAGGATCACCCTTCCCCCCATATTTCTTGAATTTAGGCACCTCTACACCTTGTGGAATCAGTATCCACAATATTTCCAAGGACAATGGACTAATTTTGACATAATATGTAGGTGGGCCATTTTGATTTTGGTTGATGGTAGAAACTTGTCGTTGAAGGGATCAAATGGTTTGCAAAAGTTGATTTATGAGAGGGAGATTGCTTGTATTACAAGATGGAGGTGAAAAGGGTGGAGAAGTGTATGTGTTTGAGAGAAAAGTGAATGGAATTATTATAGGTGGTAAGGTTGTAGGAGATATGACATGTGAAGCCACAAAGGTACTAGGGATGCTAGCAGAAATACCCAAGGAAGGAATCACATTACTAGTTGGTTGCATTGTTGTTGTGATTGAGGGTTGGTATAGGTAGGAATAGAGTCAATTGTTGTGGGAGGAGGAATTTGGGTTCCTCCTTGGCTTGTGACATTGCTCGTAGGTAAAGGATGACTAGTATTTGAGGAGAAGAGGTTTCCAAAGATTCAAACTATCTTTTTCACAAGCTCAAGTCCATCTTCACTTTCAAGCATGCAATGAATTCTATCTATGGTCGGGATGGAAATGGTTGAAATGTTGTCATTTTGTACTTGATGTTGTAGGTTTTCTAAATCTTCATGAATTTGGATTATTTGTTCTTGTGGAACACTATCAATCCTTGTTTCAACATGCATCACACTACTTGAAGGAAAAGAGTTGTTAAGGGTATTTTCCATACCTAGTGTAGTAGTGTCAATACTAGGAGTGAAAGAGTTAGATAACCTAAGATCCACAGTGATTGTGCTATCATAAGATGAAATGAGTCTTGAACTTTGTCTCACTATAGTATTAGCAATAGGACACCAAATACTCATGCAAGGGATACTAAATGCAAGATGAATGCAAACATAATATAAGCTAAGAACAATGAAATGAATATAATAGAAACTCTATAAACTTAAACAAAAAAGGTATCAATAGAAAATGAGAGCACATAAATAGAGATTTGAATTCTGAAAAATGCAGTGCAAAATTTGCACTAGGACTAATTCAACCAGATAGGCGTATGAGTCCTAATGAGGATTTTTTTCAAAACATTTAAAAAAATTCAAGTGATTTTTATGCTTTTTATGTTGTATGATCTGTATCCTGAGTGAAAATGCAGATTTTGTATAATTTTCAATGATATGAGATACAAAATGCAAGCTATATGTACTCTCATTAATGCAAAATTTGAAACTCTAGAATGCTAATTAACTAATGCATACCATAATGCAATGTTAATTCAAGCAATATCTATGATTATGATGCACTCCAAATAAAAATTATGATGTTCTAAATGCAAATTCAAAAAAATGAAACAATGAAAAATGGTGGTTGGGGATTTGAATGCTTTTGTATGTTTTAGAACATAGATCACAACCCACTTTCCAATTATTTCATTGAAGGAAGACCTTAGAGATCTTAATGCGAAAGAGAAAGGGATCTTCCAATAGGGAATCCTAGGGTATTTTTAGAGATTAATGAGGGATTCACCACCAAGCTAGGGCTTGGAAAAATGTATGAAATACAAGATTTAATGATTGAATTCAATGATGTAATAAACTTCACTAAATGAATTATAAATGCAAGTAAATCAGAACAAAAAACTGGAAAAGTATAGAGGAGCACCTGGAAACTTGAAGGAGACTGGACAAAGCTCTAAAATCTTGAAAAAACTAAAATTTAGGTTTACTGGGACTCATATACTAGTTTGGCCATATCAGTCCTAGATTTGGGTTTTTGTGTAGAAACTAGTTTTTGGAAAAGGGTATCTAAAATTGCAAAAACTTGAAAATTCGACCTAAATTAGGACTCATACACCAGAACTAGCATATCAATCTAGTTAGGGTTTTTTGAAACTTCAAAGTTTGAATCTAGTTTTCAAAGTTTGTTATGTACTTATTAATTTCTGGATCTGAAACCCTAATTTGCAACTTGTAGAAGTCTTCTAATTATCTCCAATGCAAGGTGACAACTTTGACAACTTTGAACACTTGGATAACTTTGTCCAAACTTTCTTTTCAATGTTTCTTAAACCTAGAACTAAAAATCACACTTCAAAGAGAGGGATTTTTTTTTGTTAGTGGAAAGGGTTTTACCTTGATCAAACCCCGTTTTGGCAATCAAACCTTAAAATAAAATGAAATAGGAATGGATAATGATGAACGAACAAAATATGATGTTGCAACTCACCAAACCCTAGCAGTAAAGTGTTGAAAACATGTATGAGATGACTCTAATGGATGTAGATCTTGAATCTTTCTTGAATAGGATAGGTCTCTAATGAAATGCTAACTTGAATTATAAAATCCTGCATCACAATTATTAGCTCAAAAAAACATGATGCATGAAAACTTTGACATGATGCTTGCTACTTGAATAATGCTCTAAAATGCTTGATAATATTTCCCTGAATTCTCTTGAATTCTCTTGTAAACACTTGAATGCTTGTGTGGACTCAAATTTTCTATATCCATGAATACTTGAATGCTTGGAGTGAAAATGAGTGAAAGAAACTTGTATTTATACTTAATTATGCAAGAATTCCCTAAATTACAACACTACAGGATGACATCAGATCAATGAGGATAAAATACTACCAATAGTTTGAATTAATTTTAATTTTGGGCCACATGGGACTCATATGCCGAAGGTGGCATATGAGTCCCATTAGGCATAATTTATGCGGTCAATTTAAAAAATGGTTAGAAAGGTGTGAAATCAAGATTGGGACCCAAAACCCTAGGTTGGAATCATATGCCCAAGGTGGTGTATGAGTTCTAGACCACCAAATATGGACCACACAACCTAAAAACACATGAATCATGATTGGATGTTGATTTATGTCGGGATCATCCTTAGAAGGATGCATTAAATGAGGCTTGTGTATGTAAAACAAGGCCAATTAAAGCATAAAGAAGCCCAATTATTAATGAAAACCTTAGAAAAGTGTGAAAGTGTGTTACAACACTTTACAACACTCTAGATACTTGGAATTATTAAATTTGTTATTTCACAACAGCCCAAGACCTAATGTGAATGTTTCAAACATATTACAACACTAAATCAAGGCAACATTAAGCTCAGTTTTACAAGGAGGGCCCAAACAAGCAAGGAAAAGTAAAGGGATACTTTTTCGTTGCCACAATTTGATTGTATTTATTGATGCTAAAACTCATAATGGCCTAACTAAAATGTTGCATGATATTGCTCACTCACAACAAGACATACTTAAACATGCACTTGATGGTCCTCTTTAAATAGCTTGAAGAATCAATGACAAGCCTAATAATGGGATACTAATTGATCCTATCTATGTAGAGAACTTGATCACCAAGGAATTACTATTTGTACATGAGCTTTATCAAGAAACATATGAAAAATTGAAAGCATGGATCAAAATGAATAATGGTTTTGGCTGCCCTATGATTGGCTTGATAAATATCCCTCTAAAGGTTGGACGGAGAATATTAGATGTCTCACCATCATCCTGTTATTAGACCAATTTCATGTGAAGTTAGGCTATCCATGGCTTCACTCCATGAATTTCATCCCATCATTTGTACATAAATGTTTAAAATTCCTATTTGGAAGTGAGATATTTATAGTGCGTCATAGTGGATTTATTCCTATGTCTTCTCGTGGGAAATTTTCATTAAATTTATTTTTCCCTGAGCCTATTGAACCTATCAGTCCTAGTGAGGAGTTCTTTTTCAAATCCTATCAAAAGTTTAAGGAAAAACACATAGTAGTTTTATCCCTTACCAATAAGCCTCAACTAGTGATTGAGCCACCCATCCTTGATGAGACCATGATTGAACTTAAATTCATTCCAAATATCCAACACCAGCCTATTAAAAATCCTTCACCCATTTCATATAAGAGACCATGAGACAATAAATCAAATCCTATTGTGCCTCCTAAATTAAAAAAAAGTTTACAAATCTAAAGAGAAAGTAGTTGAACAACCTCCTATGGTTCCTTTTGTTCCTTCCTTAAGGGAAGAAAAGAAACCTATGGTTGATAAACCCACTCCTACACAAACACAACTTGAAAAGCACATGAAAAGAAATAAAAATGCTAAATAGTGTAGCCATAGACACCATGCTATTTCTCATTCATTACAAAAAAAGAAGAAAAGAGTAACATAGAAAATAAAAATCTAAACTTTTCTCCAATGAGGCATGATGCCTCTCCTTTGTCACCACAACATAAATAAAATTCTATGGATATTTTCATAAGACCTCCTATTGTGATTAATCTGGATGATGACATTGAAATTTCTAAGATTGGTGAGGAAGTGCATAATGATCTAAACCTAATGTTTTCCTCTTCTATGAACTTAAATGATGATTCTACTAATAAGAGTTTTGAAATTGGTGTGTGTCCTAGTTCGGCACTTGATATTGTCCCTTTGGCTAGTTGTCCTTCACATATACTAAACAAGAATGGGATGTAGATGAACTATTATAGGTTGACTCACATGTGCCTTACTATTATATTTCTTTGTTTTCTTTTGCATGTTTTGTTTGATGAATCTCTCACTCTTCATGTGCATTCCTCTATTTATATCTACATTCTTCTCTATTTCATAAACATTTATCTTTTTCATTTGTCTTGTGCTTTCCTTTTTGGGATGACACAAAGCATCGAAACATTTAGGTCTCTTCTATGTTGACCTATAATATTTTTCTTTTTTTCACTCTCTATGTGTTATTCTTCCTATTCTACATGTATTTGGGGAACAAATATGTTTTCAAGATCTTAACCACATTGTAGCAAATATAATCTAACCCTGAATCCACAGATCCCTTACATGTTTTTAGGGGCAACTCCTTCCCCTTTCATGATGTAGTTTCATTTAGGAACAAATGAGTTGGCATAGGGATTTTTGAATGATCTCTCATTTCTTCTTTATGGTTAGCATTGAATATTTGATACTTGAAAGCTATTTCTCATAACAACGATGTTAGCAATAACTTTAAAGTGGGGGCATACCTCAACACTCATGTTTCAATGTGTGATTTTCTTTCTTCTTCTGACGCGTCCTTTTCTTGGTGATTTCATTGGGTTCGATGTCCTCAAAGAGTGATATTTTTGAGTTTATGAATTTCCTCTTAGTGGTGATGCTACACATTGCATTCCCTAAGGGCTGATCGCACAATACTAGTTTACAATTTTTGGCCAAACTGGACATTGAACTGAAGTTTTTTAACTAAATCTTCACTTTGGGCACCTATAGTGGCTACACCGTGAGGAATTTGAAGATGATGTAAACGAGTGATTTGTGACATTTTTTTTTTAGATTCTAAATATATTTTTTTCAAAGTTTTTGGAATCAAATTGCACTTCTTTTTCCATCTCCTTCAAAAAATAGTTTTTAATAGTAAACACCATTTTTAAAGAGTGGTGTTACTGGCTAATACATAACCTTTTTTCTATGAAGGATACAATTCTATTTTTTTTAATTTAGATTCCTAACTATGATATCTAGTGCATGGAATTGGTTTCATAGAATTTCATTGAATATTTCTTTCTTAATTAAGTTTCAAAGTCAACCCAGTTATAATTTAGACATGATTTATTAGCTAAAACATAACTTTTTTTCTACGTATCGAAATCTAATTTTATTTTTTATTAGATCAAGCACATCAATATCTAGTCCATAGATATTTTTATATTTTTTTGATAATCTACTATTTTTCCACATGTGAAGAATAGATAGATTGATTTTCGGTGAAAAACCTACATTCACAAGAAATAAAAAATAAATATAATAATCAAATTAAATTTATTCAAAATTATACTTTTTGAAAAGCTTATAATAAGGACTATATACTTACAAAAATTAAATTTTAAATGAATTCATTTGATCCCCCAAAAGGTAAATCAAAAGTGGGTTTTTATCAGCATTTTGATAGGTGTAATGAAGACTTTGTTATAGGTATGGTTTAAAACTAGTAGGGTTCTATCCAAGAGGGTTTGATCTAAGGTGGTTTGA
This sequence comes from Sequoiadendron giganteum, assembly GCA_007115665.2. NCBI lineage: Eukaryota > Viridiplantae > Streptophyta > Pinopsida > Cupressales > Cupressaceae > Sequoiadendron > Sequoiadendron giganteum. The sequence continues at coordinate 129,558,534 of CM021108.1, read as the reverse complement.
TCAAACCCTCTTCAATTGGAATCATTTAAATGAAATTTTTCAAGGCTTAAATCATTATATTTTCTAAAAATATGCGATTTCAGCAAAAAGTAGGATCTCCCAAAAAGTGTAAACCTCTATTGTGGGATCACCTTAAGCTGAATTTCTCTTATTCTAGACTTGTGCTCTCTTGGAGACATTAGGCATGATGATCACTAAGAATACACCTTAAATGAACTAAGTGAAGTCCCTTTTAACAAACATATATGTAAATATAATTTTCATAAGTATTTAGCATAATGTTCAAGGGCACCAAGCATAACACACCTTGCTTTCTAGTAGAGCCTTTCCCATGTTGATGAGTTCTTAGAATAACACAACCTATTAAGCATTGTGAAGATCAAAGTTTCGTATTGTGGTTTTGTATTGAATTTTTTAAGAGGATAGCTTTGATATGATATGGGAGCCTAATAAGATTCTCTCATTTTCCACCCATTGGGGGCTCACCTAGTGGATCGTCGGAGGTTCTGTTAGCTCGTGTGAGTGTATGTGGTTTTTTCATAGTGGACATTGAGTTCTGCTTTTGAACATATTAGAAAAATAGCCTCGAATTTACCCACATAGAGTTGGACAAAAAATAAAAGCTTGATTTGCATGCCTTCTCTTCTAGTATTTGATGTTGTATTATTGAGTATCTTGGTCATTTCTACATAAATGTTTGTCTTGAATGTCTACTTTAGTGTGAGTTTGACATGGGGTCATACTGTCACTAAACTAGGGGCAAAATGTAGTGTAGAAAAAATTACCCATTTTCCACACTTAACCTATAAATAATTGATAATAAAAAGGACTAAATGATGCATTAATTTAGTGTTGTAATATGTATTTTATATATTGACATTAAGTTTAGGGTATTATTAAATAAAATGGATTTAATTGTGCCTTATTTATATGTTGTAAGGTGTATCTTCACACTTTCACACTCATCAAGGGATTTATTAATTAATTGACATTAATTGTCCTTAATTGGCCCCTTTAATTCAAATCCAAGCCTAATTAATTGTAAGTTATGTAAAGGAAAGGCTGACACTCATTAATGCCATAACATAACATTTATCATTGGAGAATGTGTGTCCTACATAAGTGAACCAAGACCCATTCGCTGAAGGACGAATGGGTCCTCACTTAGGACTAGGACCTAAATTTTTACTATGCTTTTTATGGTATTTCAGTGATTTCAAATGTATATTCACATGTGGGCTTGTGTTATTTGAATTTCAGGAGTTAATGTCACATATGTATAAATATAAGGTCATTTCACTATGGTTTACCTAGAAGATTTTCAAGATAGCAAATTCAAGTTATCATAAGAGTACTTTCACAAGAGCATTTCAAGGCATTCAAGAGCATAATTTTAGAAGAATTATTGAAAAAATCAAGATCCATTATCATGTCAAAGTATTTTTTATCATGCATGTTATTTGAGTTAGTATGTTGATGTAGCATTCAAGATATATTCAAGCATTCAAAGGCATTGTTTCAAATAAAATTTCAAGATCAAGATCCATATCCATTGAAGCCATTTCATGCAAGTTGTAGATCTATATTCCAAGGTTCAAATAAGGGTTTTGTGTGTTGTGACATAGGCTTGTTCAATTATCACTCCTTTTATGCTATTTCATTGATTTATTACAAGGTTTAATTACCAAAATAGGGTTTGACCAAGGAAAATCCCCATTCACCAAAGAAAAACCATTTTTCCCTCTTGATTTTTGTCTGAAGGTTTTAGGTGGAAGATATATTCAAGAGAAAGTAAAGTTGTGAAAGTTGCATTTTTTGTCATCATTCTTGAAATTTCATAGAAACTCACATACAAGTTTTATTTCTAGTTGTTTGACTAGGGTATGTGCAGGATCATCATGGAAAAAATAGGCCCTTAAGTGGCGATGAAAATTCAAATAATCAGAGTTAGGCAACTTCACGTAAATTTTTTGAATAAGTTATCTATATTATTTAAAAAATATGTAAGAATAGAATCTATAGAAAATTGAATGTATTTTCTAAAATACTAGGTTTATTTTAAAAAATAAAAATCTATTTGGTGAAAATTTGAAATTTCAATGCACTAGTAATTAAATTTCTGGGAAAACATAAGAAGTAGGTGTCTGTCTGACCACCCTAACCACAATAAAATGATAATATTTTTTTATGAGATTTTATATATAAGTAGAGGACTCATTTCCAAATGTGATGCATATTTTTTTATAATTTGTTTCCAAGTAAATAATTAATTATGATTTTTTTATTACAAGTTTTAAAAAATATAAAAAACTCGTATGTCTAACCACCTTAACTTGGTCAAAACTTCATGAAATTCAATTTTTTTTTTAATCCTATAGTATGCGAAGCATAGAATGTGACACATATTTCAAATTGAAAAAATATGATACTGTTTGAAAGCTATAGATTTTTTTTAATCAGTCTATCAATCAAGACTTTAGTCGTAATTCAAATAGAAAATAAATAATAATAATTTATTAAATTCAAAGTAAAACATAATTTATACTGGTGGAAATTTGAGAATCTCCTTTAAAAACCCTTTTCGTTTCATCAATTTTGGGTAAAAAAAAGTTTGTCAGCCAATGGGCCATCATATCACTTACATATCACCACTTTTTGGCCCATCATGATCTTGCACATACCCACTATGAAAATCAGGGATCTAGGAGTGCACACAAAGCATAAGAGAATCTAGAGACCATTCTTACAGAGCCCTATACTTCACCCATTTTCCATAGAGTGAATTAGTCCTTAATAAGCTTTGACAAAACACTTTTTGTGATTGGTACACCTCATTTTCCCTTTCTCGGATCTGCATTTTAATTTTTGTTTTCATCAGAATTGTGCTTAATCTATTAGATGCACTTTGTAGATTGCATTTTGGAGTTAGTTTTGTATTTTCAAATATTTCTCCCCAAAGTGTTGTTTAATTAGGACCCCCATCATTGCAAAAAATGAAATCAATAGATTCACACCTTGACTTGACTCACCTTAAGGTTGAGAGTCAGTTTTTTGTGTGGACCTCATTTCCTAATGAAATTGAGAAATATAGTTCCATCATAATCCCATTCAATATTAACCCAACCTATTTCCCCATCATTTTAGATTGCACCAAATATGAGAGTCAAATATTATTTTTCTATGTATATGTATCATTTATCATTATCAATTAATGTTTGACTAATGTAGTAGATAGGACGTTCTTTTCAATTCTCATTTTTTTGTGCTAATAATACTGTAAGATCATTTCATGAAGTAGAAGTGTAAATAATAAAGGAATGTCCCAATGTTTTTGGTTGTATAATAGGAAGATTAGCTAAATAATATTTTAAATCCTCAAATTATAAATTACCAACCATGTAAAGGGAAGATTTTGATCCACCAATGAGGCTACAAAACAACATATAACCTAAATACTTCCTTATAAGCTATGTAGCTGGGAGATATTTTTAGGTGGCATATTTATTACTGAATCAATCTTCTTTTATTCCACTTCTATTCCCTAATGCAACATTATAAAACCTAATATTTTTCCTCTATCCACACAAAAAGAAACACTTCTTATAATTTAATCTCATGTTATATTTTTGAATTCGCTCTATGATTTGCTAAAGGATTTTGGTGACATGATCTTGACATGTTATATATTTAATTAAGATATCATTGGCATAATCCTCTAAAATGTTTTGTATGAAGTCATGAGAGATTAATTCCATAACTCTTTGATATGTTGCCCCAGTATTTTTTAATTGAAATGGAATTACCACCCAAAAAAATGTTCCCCAAGGTGTAATAAATATTGTTTTATATTTGTCTTGGGGATTGATAAAAATATTGGTTGTATCTAGAAAATCCATCCATAAATGATAAAAAAGCATGTATGATAGTTAAATTCACAATCATTTGTATGTTTGGAAGATAAAAAAAGTCTTTCAAAGATGCTTTATTAAGGTCATGGAAATTCGTACAAATTGAGATGCAATTATCTAGTTTTGCAACAACCACTATGTTTGATATCTAAGGTGAGTAGTCTATAGGGATGATAAATCCATCTTGTAAGAGATTTTCAATCACATCCTTAACCAATAAATCCACCTTAGGGTTAATTTTATGAATCTTTTGTCTCACGAGTTTACCATCATCTTCTAATATAATTTTATGTGTTATCACCTTAGGATCTATGCTTGGCATATATAAATAAGACCATGTAAATAATTTAGGAAGATCATGTAAAAGTGTTTCATGTTATTATTGTTCATTAGAATCAAGGAATTTGCATATTAAAATGACTTTTTTCTTATTAAATGGGTCCATCAAGTCATCAACAATATCTCCTACAAGTAGTGTATCATGGTCTAGATTATTAGGGAGTTTTTGGTGTATATCTTTGGAATAATCTTATCATACAATACTTTCTAATATTTCCCAAAGTATCCTTTAGCATTTAAACAATAAGTAAATCACTGATCATGATGGTAAGTAAGTAAAGTATCATAAAATCCCTAAAAATCTAACAAAGACTCATAATTTTCAAAGACATCCATTGCTATAGTATTGCTCATGTTATCTATCAATTTAGGATGAAATAGATTAAGAAATACCTTAGGAGAGTTTGGTGTTATTATGTTAACATTAAGTGAATTCCTTTGTGACGTCTTAGTATTTTTCAAAGGATGACAACCTATAGAGAAGGGGGGTTCACTACTCATGGTTCTCTTTATTATCAAGAGAGTCCCAAGGAACAAACTTCCATAAAATACCTCAAGGAATAATGTGAGAGTTTTAGAATTAGAAGGAGTAGTTCATAGAGATTTTCTAGAAAAACTAGCAAGTTTTCGACCAAGTATGGTGTTGTACCTAAAATTAAATTTTTGGCATTCTGCTTAAATTGAGCTAAACATTGTAAAAATGCCATCGAAAGTATGTTTTAGGTTAAACCAAACATGAAGTCTTTGTGGGTTTTTGTCAAGGAACCTATGGTTAAAATTTTGAAAATATGAAAATTAGGGTTTTATGCCCCTATTTTTAAGGAAACCCTTAAAAATAGGACCTTCACGGAAATGATTGAAAATAATTCTGATAGGGTTAATTGCCTTCACGATCACACTAATCAAGTTAGAATTATCAAAAGACATGTTTTACTCAGGTGGGTCTATTCTCGTTTTTCAGGAACAAAGTTAAGAGCTCCGTAGCCATTAATGGCAGATTGGCCAGTACCAGGTGCTGAAGGCTAAACCTCAAAAGCTCCAACGAAGAAGCCATGGAAGAAAAGGTGAAAAAGATGTTTTTATAGCGAGGGAGATTTTCAAAACGAAAAATTCCAAAATTTGGCTAACTCTGGAAGATGGACGTTTTGTCTACCAAGGCAAAACATAGTCTAAAGGTGAAAAAGGCACCCCTCTTGAAGAAAGGTGCCCTTGGATCTCAGAGGGAAAATGTAATCATTTGGAATCTTCAACTTAGTCATCCTCTTTATTTTCATGCTGACTCAACAACGAAACAATCAACAAAATCATTTGATTCAGGGATCATTGATCAAACCATCAGCGAAGTATGGAGGATCCATCAGCAACGAAGATGCCAAATCAGAGAGCTTCATGGTAAAAGCGCCCCTGCTAGCCAGGGGTGCCCCTCAGTTGCAAGCACCAGATGAATCCATAAGCAACAACTCTATACATGTTATCTTTCCAGCTTCCTCCCAGCTACATGATCAATCTGACAGCAGGTCACAACAAACGATCACAAGTTGAGGTCAAGCAAAAAAAGCCAAAATTGAAGAACTAGAAAAACAAGCCAGAAAATGGCTAAGGCATTGCTAAAAGTGCCCCTCTTGAGGAAAGACGCCCTTTCTTGAGGGCATTCAGATTCAACCAGAATCTTCACTACCTCCCAGGATGATCTTCTCAGCTATGACCAGTCTCGCCAGTGAATCCATCAGCAAGAACTTCTGACAAATCAATCATCTGATGACAAAGATCAAAGACAGGCAGCTCACAACATAAGTAAAACCAGTCAAAAGGCTAAAAGCACCCCTACTGACCAGGGGCGCCCTTTAGTTTGAAGGACCTAAACCTGCTAGCTTCAACTGAGAAGTCAGTCATCCTGAGAAAGACCGAGCTGGCTACCAGATGCATCATCAAGTAGAGTCATCTAACTCATCTATCAACGGAAATGTCAGATCAAGGCACAGAGGGTCTGAAAAGGCCAAAACGAAGAACTGTCAATGAAAATTGACTAAGGCACAACCAAAAGTGTCCCTCTTGAAGAAAGGCACCCTTCATTCTGGAGGTTCAAACTCAGTTTTCTGAGTTAATCTCTCCCAGGCATATCTCGTCAAGTTGATCCCATCTCGACAATGAATCCATCAGCAACTACCGAAGATCAACCGAGCAACCAGGATCGAAGATCAAACAAAGGCACTTCAGCTTGCAAAAAATGATCAAACTCCAAAATGAATGCCTAAGAAAGTCAAAAGCAAATGTTGACTTGAGTTAACAAATTTTGGAGGCAAAAAGAGGCCAAACACTCCACAATCAGTTGAAATCACCTTTTTGAACTCCAAATCAGGCTCAATCATGAGTTGGATGCTCAATTGATGCTTGCAACTCCAAATTGACATATCAAAGCATCTAGGCATCCATTATTCATTATTTCTTTGCAGGTTGAGGATCTCAAGAACGAATATTTTTCTTCCCCAACATTTTTGAAGATCTTATAGAGGGGTTTTTACCGTTCTTCATTTTTTTGAAGATCTATTGCACAGAGGGACTATTTATTAGAGTTTGCATCAAAAGGCATAATTCTTCCAAAATGGTAGTTTATAACTTCCAATCCATCTTTTGTCTACTTCCTCTATTTCTGTCTATATTTCTTTGCATGTCATAGGAAACGACAGATAATCACAGATCTGGCCAACTAGGTATGATCAACACATCTTTTTCAACAAAACCCACATGTTAGATTTTTCCAGAAAATGTAGCCCTACTGCCCCTATTTTTTAGGGTTTTCAGAAAAATTCATAATATTGAAAAACAGACAAACTGGGTTTGTTTAGCTCTGAAGCATGAACAAAACCCATGTGTTGGATTTTTCCGAGAAAAATCACTTTCTAGTGCCTCACTACCTCTGCCACCGAAGGGCTCTTGCATGTCATAGAAAAACATGTTTTTTTGAATTTCTAACGATCTGGGTTTGTTTCGAGAATTATTCTCAATGAAACCCATGTCTCAAAATTTTTCGTAAAAAGTTGCCCTGGTAAGGCTATTTTTAGCAGTTCCAGAAAAAGTTGTCCGAGCAGCATCGTGTGCATAGTCAATCTTCAAGGTTTTCATAATGTAGTTCTCCCAAGATGAATACAAGACCAAAATGGTCTTACTCCATGATTTTCTGAAAACGACTGGCATCGATCTGCGTCGAGCACACCTAGAGGTCAATCTAGACAAATTGACAAGCATAGAAAAAAGTCCATAGGTTCCATAATGGTTTCACCTCATATATTTGATCGCCTTCCAAGGCCAGTTTAGAGGATCGTAACTATTGGAATTTTACACATGCAACAAGTTCATGTGCATTTCTCATGGTTGGAGTGATCGTGGTCAAACTTCGTGGTTTCATCATCAAGCTTCGCAGTTTCACCATACAACACTCTTCCATTGAGAAAGATCAAGGAAAACGTCAAAGCTGCAAAAGAATGTGGAAGGTAGTCATTCCCATTACAGAGCCGCCATCAGTTAAATACTACACTACCTTCCACGTCAAAGTGGAAGCATAGACAAAAAGGAAAGGAGTAACCCTCCTAAGGGAAGCAAAATAAAGGAGATGCATACATCAAGTTGTTGGCAAGCGGTAAGCTGACGATTGACAAGCATGTAATGGTCTCCATATGAAGAAGTCAATGAATGAACAAAAGCATCGTTGACCAGTGATGATGAGGTGTCAAACACCTCAAGAAGGACATCCTACCCTCCAAAATAGCAATAAATACCACTGAAGTCAACTTGATGCCCCTTTCCAAGTTGACTCTAGATCTCCACAGATCATGCATGTCAGATCCCACTGATCTAGGATGTCTAATTGACTCCTATGATTTGTGTATCTCGGATCTCCTTTAAAGGTGGATTTCTATTTTGGAGACATATTTGTAATTTAAGTTCACTTTAGTTAGGTTTCAATCAATTGAGGTAGACTCCCAGTTTGAATTTTGTTTAGTTTTAGTTAACTAAAGTAGATTTCCAATTAACTACTTGCTCACCTAAATTTAGACATAGGAATAAATCTTGTTGATTGGCAAGAACTGTTTGTTAACTCAAGGAGATTTTAGGGTTGCCTACTCCTTTGAGCTTCTATAAATAAGAGCCTTAGGTTCTTTATTTGTTTAACCTTTATTTGATAAGAAAAATTACTGCGCCATTGTTGCCAGAGTTAGCTTGTTTATATTTGTTCACTCTTGGATGAGAGTTCGTTGGTTGATTGCAATTGTGCATGATTTCGTGCCTTTGCTGTCCCGACCTTTGTAATTCTTTGGAGAAGCTTGAAGAAATAAATCAGATGGCGCATGCTTGCTTGATCTAAATAATTGAGTCCATTCAAAGTCTTGTTTTCAAATAGTGCATTGTTTCAATCTCCTCCTTGGACAGGTGTCATCATCTCCTTGGATATTTTGTCATCAATCATTATCATTTGATGTTGTTTAATGATTTTTCTTGCAACCTACACTTTGGATAGGTGTCATCACCTCCTCGGGAATCCTATTAGACAAGCCATCATTCCTTGTTGTTTCCAGTGAGCTGTTTCCAAGCCTACACCTCACATAGGGGTTCCTCCTCCTTGGAAAGTCTCAGATCTAGTTTACCATAATGAGTGTTTACTTGTATCAAGCCCTATCTTGGTATATATCTGATGGTTCAGAGCCTCGGCCAGATTCCATTGAGATGGGGGATTCAAGTGATCCAACCAATCCATTTCGCTCCTACGCCCTCATGCTCTATTTATCTTGAGGAGGTAGGATAGTTTAGAAGCTTAGTTAGTCATAGTTAAGATCTACGGAAACCAGAGAAAAAGCTTAGCTACAACGCATTGGTTTATGCACCCTTGTGTCCTACCGCTAAGTAAAAAAGATAGGAATCTTAGTACACCCCTTTTTTACAGTAGAAAATCAGCAAAGAGAGATCTTCCTCTCTATAATCTGAAGAGCATGTATTAACACACTTGCAATAGCTGCCCATTTCCAATAAGCACTCTAGAGGTGCTAATTGAAATGGATTCACTACTCATGAGTCTCTTTATTATCAAGAGAGGCCCAAGGAACAAACTTCCCTAAAATACCTCAAGGGACAATGTGAGAGTTTTAGAATTACAAGGAGTAGTTCATAGAGGTTTTCTAGAAAAACTAGCAAGTTTTCGACCAAGTATGGGAGCACGGTATATGGACTACAACATGGCATGATGACATCCAAGAGGCACACTGATACCCCACATGGACTAGAAATAAAGAATGTAATAGAAAACAACAAAGCGACTACTAGCAATCTAATTACTAAGAACTTCCAGAATGCGGGAAAGTAATAGAGGTAAAATAAAATAAAGTAAATGATAAGACTAAAGGGGATAAAGAAAAAAAATACTTTCAACAACCCAAGTGATGAAGCCACCAACGAGTAGATATCTTTAGCATGTAAACATATAAAATTGAGGGAAAAATGTTGGTGTTGTTTACGGGCTTGCCTTAGTCAAACCCCTATTTCACTATTCCCACCTCCATAAAAAATTAAATAGATAGAGAGAAATAATAAGAAGAAATGAAATGAATGCAAGAGTGATAAAGGTAATCCATGCTCAAGAAGGAGAACCCTTATAAAAAAATAAAGATGCAATAGATAGGGGATGTGAGAGATCCCAAGATGCTCAAAGATACAAGATAAGAAAGATATCACATGCAAGGCTTGAGGGACCCAAGGAGAATGAGAGACAAAGACAATTGCGAGAGACAAGAGCAATATAGAGTGTTGTAAGAATGTGAGAGTTTTATTGTAGCAAGTTGTAGAGAGTTGTGAAAACAAGAGAGTAAGAGAGAATAGAGTGACTCTAAGAGAGAAATACCAAGAAGGCCAAGTAGATTAAAATGATAGCTTTTAAAGAGAGAAAAGGAGGGAAAAAAAGCTTCTTGAGCTGTTAAAAGGCATTCTAGGTTGTTACCACTAACAAAAGTAGCTAACAAATGGAAAGGAACTCATAAATGGCCATTTTATCATTGAAATGTCATGGGACACTAGTGTGATGCACAAACATCCATGTGACGTGCTAATATCTTGACACATCACAGTACAAAACTATAGTGTCTAAAAATGTCGTCGGTGACATTTTCACATTGGTTTATCTACTTCTTGTTAAATTAAGCCTAAAATTTTCCTTGATTTAGGTCTTGGGCCCTTGTAAACTAGCTAAAATATACTCAAATTGTGCCTTGTAAAGGTGCGGTAACCCACTTTCACACTGCTCTAGGATTTTATTAATTATTTGAGTCTGATGAACCTAACTTTTCCTTAATTTAATGTTATAAAGTGTATTTATTTAAACTTTCAAATTAAATTTAGAAGGCTTGTAAGTTAAATGTTTCCTTAATCTAGTGTTGTAATGTGTTTTACACACTCCCATGGGATTTAGGGATCTTCTAAGCTAAATAGGCCCAATTTTGTCTTAATTTAGTGTTGTAGAGTGTATTTATTTACACTTTCAAATTGGATTTTGGGACATCTTGCATTTATGACCTTAATATCATCATTAATAGGCCCCTATAACCCCAATGTTATACATCCCAAGTCATATTTTAATCAAAAACCCAACAATATCAACAAATAAACTTAATTTACACACTTCCTGACACTTTAGCAACCAAAATAGGCCTTGTGGGACCTATTTGACACTTTGGGTGAATGAGTCCCATCTAGGTGGGACCCATTCACTAGCTTGGTGAATGAGTCCCATTTGGCCTATTTTCAAGGTTTTGAGCAAGAAAAAATGGGTTTTAAGTTCAAATTTTGTGTATGTCAGCCTTTGGGATCTAATGCATGAGATATTAGATGGATCGCCTATATAAATGAGCTTTTCAAATTATTATTTCATCAAGCCAAGCAAGAAATATTTAAGCATTCAAATACTTTACAACATCATCAAGAGAGAATTCAAGATCATTTCTAGGGAATTCGAGGGTAGAATTCTTCATCAATTATTGCAGTGATTCAAGATCCATTATCATGTCAAGGATATCAAGCATCAAGCATGTTGTTGAGCTAGTATTGTGATGTTGCATCCAAGATCCAAGGTCAAACATTTTTCTTCATTCATTTCAAGATCAAGATTTTTATCCTTCATGGCCACTTCATGCTAGATTGTATATTTACAAACCATCCTTCAAGGTACCATTGTTCATGTTTCATGTTCATTATTTCATCATTTGGTTTAATTACTTAAAAGGGGTTTCACTAAGGAAGACCATATCCACTAAAAATCAACAAGTTTTCTCCTTTGTACATGCATGATTGTAGATCTAGGTGTCTTGGAGCTTGAAATATCATTGAAGACTAGTCCATACAAAATTGGAGAAAGTTGCTGGAATTTTCAGCTCATCTGCAAGGTTGGAACCTTCAATAAAAGGTCACCTACAACCTCGAAATAATAGTTTCAAATATGGAAACTTGGAGAAGTAGATTGAATAGATTGAGAAGAACAAATTCAAATACCCTTTTATCTGAAACCTACTCTTGTGCAAAAATCTAGAACTAGGACTAATTCATCCAGAATGGCGAATGAGTCCCACTAGGTGAAAAAGTAAGAATTTGTAGCATTTCAAGATTCCTTCCAGTCATATTCAAATTTCTAGGTGCACACATTTCATCTAACAATTTGTTATTCTATTTTATATGCATTTCTAGGTCATTTAATTCAAGTTTGCATCATATTAATGTTTTGCATTTCATCTTGCATTTCATTGTCTTTACTGAGTCTTAACTTGGTGGTGAAACCATCGTTAATCTCTAAACATACCCTAGGATAGTCCCTTAGTAGATCTCTTTCTCCCATTATCATCATTTGATTAAGATCTCTAGGGTTTGTCCTTCAATGTATATCATAGAAAGTGTGTTTCCCCAGGTCTTAAACCCTTAGTGGTGACCATTTTCTATCTTACTTAAAAGAAGATGATTATTAACTCTCTTTTTCACCTTTAGCATTTAAGAGCTAAAAGGAGAGACAATATCCACACTCTCCACTCAAGAACAAACCCTTGAGATTTCAATGCAAAGGATATTAAAATATTGCGAAGGGACTATCCTAAGGGTTGAATGATATCTAATAAGGGGTTCACCACCAAGTTTAGACTTGGAAAATACAACGTAACACAATGTGAAATGTACAACCTTAAATGACCTAGAAATATGAACAAAATGTAACAAAAATTTATGAGACAAAAAGTGTGCACCTAGGAGACTAAAGAAGGAAGAATGGAGGTATGGATCACTAAAAATTCTGATGTTGATGTTGATTGGGACTCATTCACCAAGCTTGGTGAATCAGTCCTACTTCTAGGAAAATGAGAAAATACATGTTTCAATCAAAGGGTATTTGGATCTGTGAAAACATATGTTAGGCTTGTACAATGGGACTCATTGGCCACTTGTGGAAAATCAGTCCACTTCTACTTTTTTAGAAGTTCAGGATCTGATTTTGTGTCTCTCGATCTGCTTTGCTCTTTTTGACTAGTTTCCGGATTTGAAACTACAAATTTCCACCTATAAGTCTTCTCCAAGCTTCTCCAAGGGTGGATGCCAACTTTGACAACTTTAGGGATTTGACAACTTTTCTCCAATTTTTCTCCAACTTTTCTTATTGACAATTCTACAACCTAGCCCTAAAAATCACATATAAGAAGAGGAAAAAGTGTTGTGGGGTTAGTGAATAAAGATTTTCCTTTGTAAAACCCTTTGTTGGTAATTAAACCTTGAAATAAAAGAAAATATGAATGAAGAATGATGAATGAACAAATAGGAATGTTGCAACTCAACAAACCCTAGCAATAAGGTGCTACAAATATGCTTGAAATGGCTACAATGGATGTGGTCCTTGACTCTTGATTGAAGGAGATAGATCTTGCTTGAAACACTTGCTTAAATCATAAACTCTACATCACAATTTTTAGCACAATAACAAACATGAAGAATGGAATATTTGACATGATTATTGGCAATTGAATGCTGCTATAAAATTATTGATAATCTTCCCTTATAATTCCTTTGAATGCATTCATAAGAGCATTTAATCAAGCAACATTACAACACTAAATCAAGGCAACATTGAGCCAAAATACACTAGGAGGACCCAAACGAGTGTGAAAGTGTCAAAGGATACATTTTTCTGCACTACATTTATCCCCCACTTTAGTGAGAGGGTGAACTAGCTTAAAAATCACACTAAAGTAGAAAAACATGCATCAAGAGTGGTTCAAATGTACAAATTCAAATAATATGGGACAACAACGATCAAGAGGGGTGATCAATCCCCCAGGATCAAGATCCCTAGACAAATCAACATGGGAACAAATGAACACACATGAGAACAATATAAAGAATAGTGACAAGGCACAAGCATACACTACCAATGAAAAGAGAAGGAAAGGAAAGGTGAAAAATAATGGGAACAAGCTTCAACCATTTTTCCATCACGATGTGGATCAAATCTAGGTTGTTTGTCTGAAAAATGCATACTCACTTTGAGGCGACAAAACTCTTGGTTGTCGACCAGGTGAGAATTCCTAAAAGGGTGACACATAAACTCATGGTTGTTATGCACTCACACACATGAAAGTGGTTGTGGGGAATGCCATGCATCAATCAAGGCTTCCCTCTCAAACCATACCCATGTTATACCTCCTGATAATTTTAATAAGGTGCCTCACAAAAATGATTTTTGAGCTCCATGAGACAAGAAAAAATTTGTATGCTTGGAGCTCATGAACAAACAAGATGGATCCATAGGCATGCAAGCTATCTTATTCAAGGTGTCCATATAACAACAAATGCAAAATTCAAAAATAGGAAATTTTCAAAGGAGTCTTGCTTAGTTCATGCAAGGTCTTTAACTTAGGGAACATTGTGCCTAATGTATCCAAGAGAGGACCAATCAAAGAATAGAAGATTCAAAACTTAGGGGATGCATTGTGTCACATCAAGCCACTAAGAGGAATGAAATATGCTAAGAGAGATCACACTCTTGAAGGAAATTACACCCAATGCCATCTACAGTGCAAAATAATGTGTCGTATAAAGTAAGAAGGTTGCACCAAGAACCATGAAAAGGGAAAAAATGAAAGAATAATGCCAATGTATTCCCCCACTTTAAAGGAATTTATGAACACCATGCTATGAGCAATTAATTTAAAGTAGAAAATGAAAAATGCAAACAAGAATACATGAGAGCTAACTTGGAAAGCCTTATGCCAAGTCATATTTTTCCAAGTAAAGTTGCATCATGTAAGAGAATACAAAAAGGGAGGGGTTTCCCCCAAAATAAAAACATGAAACATATAAGGGATTTATGGATTTGGGGCTAGTGTGTTCAATTCTACATTGATTTTAGAGAGCTCTAAACTATCATCATTCCCCAAATACAAATAGAATTGGAAGAATGACACAAAAATAGAAAAAACAAAGAGAAACCTTTTGGGTCAACATGGAAGAGACATAGGGTGTCTCAACGCCTTGCATCATCCCCAAAATAAAAACACAAGATAATTGAAAAGGATCAGCTAAAAGGGAAATCAGAAAAAGAAATACTTTTGGGTCAACATGGAAGAGATATGAATGTATCGATGCCTTGCATCATCCCCAAAAGGGAAAAAAACAAGACAAATAAAAAGGAGTAAAAGAAAAAAAGATTCAAGACATAAAGAATAATGAAGGTACAAATAAAGGAATGTCACATAGAGAGAAAAAACAAAACATCATGCGGGAGGCACATTACGCACATGCAATCACACAAAACAAAATAAAAAAGAAATAATTCAAGAGACTAGTAAGGAAAATGTTTGTCTTCCTATGAGAAAGTCATCCACCTCCTAATTTCAGTATGTATAAGCAAAAGGTTAATACCATAGCTAAGGGAAACTGAAAAATGTTTTACTAGGACAAGACTATCAAATTCTTGTCCCCACTAAGTGTGAGGCAAGAATGAACTGAGGTAGGTTGTTGGAAAGGTCATGTAATAGTGAGAATATAATGTTCTACAACTATTACATGACAAGGGGTGAAATAAGGCTGGGAAATGTCATGATGGAAATCATTACCATCAAAGTGAAAGTTTTTCAATATTAACTATAATGCATGACACTCAGTGGTACTGTGTCTAAGAGTTCGGTGATATGCAAGATATGGAACTTTTGCATCTTTAGGATATAACACTAATTGATTCATAGGTGGTAATGTTATTAATTCTTTGATTAAGATAAATTGTAGTTTCTTTTCACTTTCAGGTGATGGAAAAGGAAAATTTAGCTTTTGTAACTTGTAAGGTCTCTTACACTTGCCTAATTCACCAACTTCTCTAGTTGAAGGTTGAGGGAGAGATCCTAGGGAAATCCTATCATCCTTTCCAATGTTATGAGTTATTTTTTGTTCTTTGGGAAGAAGGACATTCATATCAAGAGGGGAATCAAAGATCACTATACCACTTTGAAGCCTTATATATTCTCTAGGAGGCTTTCTATTATGAGAGGGATCTTTATATCCTAACTCCTTCGTATTTTCATTGTTTGGTATTTTCTCTAGAATTTGATGAATTTCATGTTAACTTGTTGTATCACATCCTTTTTTTCTCATGATTTTGAATCCTTTTCTATATGTTTCTTCTAGATTGATAGGAGTGGCTGTTATATTGTTATTGTAAAATGGTTGAGTGTTTACTTGTCTAGAGGAACTAGGTTCACTTGTTGTAGGGAACTTAGGTTCAATTTTTTTTCAAGATGTAAGTAGAAAACATCTCAATAGGTGCTATTTTAGGGGGATTTGGTTGTTTCATGGATGGGTGAAAGGATGCATTGGCTTGAACGTTGTTAAGACAATCGTTTAGGAACATTTTCATGTGTTGTCATCATCTTCTCCACTAATGTCAACATCATGAGGAGGACATACATTAGGAGTTGATTGAGCATGAGTGAGTTAAATTTAATTAGGTTCACATCCAAAGGAACAACTTGACACATCCACTAAGGACTTTAATGACATCCAAAGCTTGCTAAAGCACATATCCATGACATAAAAATTTAGATTCTAACTTTGCAACAATGCAATTTTGATTTTAAGAAATGCACAAGATGAATTAATTTAAGGTAAATACAATGAATTGAATGAAACAAAATGTATTTAAAATTGAAATAGAAAGGTAATAGTAGCAAACAAAAATTCAGCGAATGAAGATTAAATTCCAAAAAAACGCAATGAAAAATGTGTAGAGGGACTTGTTGATGATGTTTTCTACACAAAAAAAAACATAGAAAGAAAATACTATCCTATCTATCTTGAAAGTTAAATCTCTATCATGAAGCCTCAAGATATAACCCCAAGGTCTTAACAATGTAGAAGACAACTTAGTGATAAATGTGAAAATGTTGGTAATCATAAAGGGCCTTAAAAACAAAATGCTAAAGCTTCAATATTCATCAAATTTAGCAATATGGGTGATGCTTTGTGAGTCTTTCTCTAATAATAATTCAAAATAAATAGAAAAAAATGAGGGTTTGAGAGAGTTCTCTAATCTAAAACCTAAGATCAATTATGCAAACAATAGAGTGTTCAAGATGGACCAATCTTCCAAAAACCAATCTTTTCTTAACCATGATAGAAATCCACAGTGTCACAAATACAATGCAATCTCCAAAGGAATCTAATAATATCCAGATTGTAAATATTCAAAAATGCATTAAAACATTCTCAACTAAAATTTAAGTGAAAAATAGATTAGGCCTAGGCTAACTTTACACAACAATCGACAATCATCAGATCACTAAAAGTATGGACCTAAAGATTCCCTAACACCTAAAACACTTTATCATGAACATAAATGAATTGAAACTAGTTATAATATTAAGTATAAACTAACTTACTCAAAATGAAATAAATAAGAGTCACAATAACCATGCATAGATGAATAACACATAGGAGAACACCAAATATCAATGTCTCTAATTGTATTAGCTTCACCATTTTATTTTGCAAAAACTCAACTTTCTCATAATGTAATAGCTCAATAACTATTAAATATTCACTTGATCACTATCCAGTATCAGCTATCAACCTTAAAAATGAGTAGGAAACCTCCATTTATAGCAATTTAAAGTTAGGTCAACCCAAATTAGGGTTTTACAACTAGTTCAGCCATATAGGTTGACCTTAGCATTTTTATTATTCCCCTAATTTAAATTTCCAATTAAATATTATGAGGTCGGCCTCAAAAGTCAAATTCATAATTTAATGCACTTTTTGGCACAAAATCTAATGTGGGGCTGACTTATATCCTTTACAAGCTCGATGTAGATGACACACTTCTCAAGGTGGTCCAAGTTGGTTGTCCCCTTTATCATTTTCTCCTTCCTTTCTTCTAGAAATTTCCTTAACCCTTTCAATCACTGTGTCAAGTTTAGCCTGAGTTGGGATGGATATCAAATTGATTCTTGATTTAACTTAAAATACTTCACCTCCATACATAGTCAAAGTTTTTTCCCATTCACAATAAAGGCTTTGATATCTATCCAAACTAGCAATGTATATGGAAGCATCCTCAAGCTGGTCTTTCATAATAGGCCCACCATCACCTAGAGAGTACACATCATGCCACCATTTTTTAATTTGTTTAACATTCAAATTATTCTTACCAAACCTCATCCTTCTAGTGACAATCTCCAAGAAGGCATTGAAACTATCAAAAACTTTGTTTACCTTGTTATAAGCCTTGGAAATTTTCTTTGGTTCCTTCAGCCTAAGCTCATTTATGAAGTTAAATGACTCTATCCAATCCATGACCTTATGAATATTATCCATTATGAGGATACCTATTGACCAATACATCTGTGGGAACTTGAAGCATTCTTTTTAATTCCTTGATAATGGAATCATCTAGATTCTTACATTCAATAAGAAATTGTGCCATATCTTCAGAGAGGAAGGATGCCCTTTCATACATTGGTAGCACCTTTTCAATCATGGCATCACCTCTTTTACTTACACTCTGTAGCCACTCTTGGGTATCCCTCATAGAAGACTTCAACCTTTCAATTTATGAGACTGCCTCCTTTGACAACAATCCTTCTGAGAAGGAGGATCCCTCACTACTTTGTGCCTGTAGTTGATTCACCAAAATTTTTGACATACTTGCATATTTATTTCAATTGCTTCTACAGTTTTTCCTTCTCTTCAGTTTCCTTGTCTAATCTTCTCAAGATTTCTTGGGATGACTCCTAAAATTCTTCCTTCTCCTACTCTTTTGTGGTGGGACCCAAATTAATATTTTTCACTTTTTAGTCTAAAGGCCTCACCTCATCTTTGTAGTTATTCTCTACATGATTATTCTAAAAACTTGGAGAACTTGGAAGCTATTCTTTCTCTTTTTGTCTCCCTGGGCTATCCCCAACATTCTAAAAAATTGTCCCAATCTAGATTATTGTCTTCCACAATTATTGTGTTTTGATTCAATCTCCCTCCCAACCATTCTAGGGTAGTTGGTTTCTATGTCTCTACATTATTTTGTGGAGTATCCTATTCTGATTGATCATGGGAAGGACTATCTTCAACATTCTCTACACTCACATCATCTCTCCCTTGATTTTTTTTTTCCTCATCTTCATCACGTTTATCATCATCTTCATCAAGATTTTCCTCACCTTCAACCTCAGTAGATGGTATCTCAACGTGTTCACTTATTGGAACCTGGGAAGGCATTTCCACTGTAACTTATGAAGTGGCCTCCTTATTTTGTCCCTCTTCCTCTTCTAATTGTTTCTCAAAATCACCCAATTGTCCCCCTTTAGGTGTAGGATCTTCCTCCTATTCTATCTCTTCATCAAGGTTGTTTGGGATGTCCCCCACCTCATTATGTTGTTCAGGCTCACTAGAGACATTACCCTCTTCATTGATTTTCACATTTCCAATTGGGGATGTAATAGTAGAATCACTTCTTACATTTGGACTCTCCATATTTCTTGTGATTTCATCACTAGGTGCCTCTTCAGTGGCTACCTTTTGCTCTTTATTCACATTCTTAGTTAGATTTTACTTTGGTTTATGAGAAATTCTCCCTACATATGCTTGTTTCTTTTCTCTAAAACTTTCAATATCAACCACCTAGGCCTGAGTTATCTATTCCTTAGTAACTTTCGCCTTTTTAGATTTGGGCATCTTTTGACCCTCACTAGTCGGTTTCCTCTTCCTAGAGGCTTTAGCTTCCTTAATATCTTCCTCAGTAATTTCCTTTGAATTTTTCCCTTCTTTTGCCATTGGCTACCTTTTCTCCTTTCCCTTAGCTTTGCTCCTTGTTCTTCTTTTGACAATAAATTGTGATTTATACCCTTTCTCTTTTGAAGGGAGTTTTGTTGTATCATCTTTAGCTACTTCTTCTTCTTCTGAATGAGACTCAAGGTCTCCCATCATTTCATATGTGAATTCATTCCATCGGCCTCTAGCTCCAAAATCTTGTGTTTTTCCCATAATTTGGAGTATTTCAAGACTGGGGAATTAATCACATTGAGATCAACAATTTCATCATCAAACTGGTTGATAAGAGGGAGTGGCTTATCCTTGTATTGCTCATAACATGGTGTTGTAGGGTATCTTCATCATCATCCACCTAGTTAGGGACTTGGGCAATTCTATGAAATATGATCATTCTCAATGATAACCTTGAGCATTTCCTTCTAATCACCTCAAACTCATCCCTGCAGTTAGCCTAGTAATCTTCCATATGAATTTTGTGTTGGTATTCCCTATTTTCCTACTTCTAAGAAATTCCATAGTGATCAAAGTTATCCCTATTTGTGTGTGAATACAAATTGAAATGCACCATATCCTTTTTAGAATAATGAGCACTCTCAATAGAGGGGCAGGCCTCCAAGACTTCAATCCTCAATGGTAATTTAGCTCCAAGTCTAAGTTTGTGCATATATTTTATCACTACATCAAATGCCACCATTTTCCTAGTCACTTCCAGTAGGATGAGATTATTTTTTGGATACCTTGGTAGCCTCAATGGAAATGTTGGTGATCCTTGTATCCTAACATAAGAAACCTTTGGAAATTAAATAAACCATTGGCCATATTTTCTTATCCACTCCATGGCCTCTGCTAAAATTCTGAGATGACCTGCATTTTGTAGCAAGCTTGTAATTTAGTTGAAAAATGCATTGTTTATCCTCCTATAGTTGGAAGTATTAAAATGAAGCTGAGGGAAAACATCACAAATCTTTTCTTGGCCCAGGGCTCCTCTACAACTAAAACCTTTATACTTATTTTTCCTAACCAACATGTACAAAAGGTAGGATGTCATGGTAAATTTGTTAGTGTCCTAGACATTCTTGAGTTGCAAATATAGGTCATCACTTAAGATTCTTTCCCAATGATAATCGGTTCCCTTCACAATCTAAGAGATAATAAAGAAAATCCAACTTGTAAAGATGAAAGCATCCTCTAGTCCCATTACTCTACCTAGGAGGGTAATCATATAATTGTATTCTAGCTTAAAATCACTCCCATGTAATTGTTTGGAAAACTTTGAATAATATGATTTAGGCTTGGAAATCTAATTAGTGTTCATCATCAACAATGCCTTGTTAGGATCCTTGGCATAAAATTCCTCGACCTCTTTGATGCTAATCATTACTAGCTTATGATGTGACCCAATATTGAATGTTTCTTCTATGGACTCCTCTATCAAGTTAGCCATTATTCTTCCTTAAGGTCCTACAATCACTCTCTTATCAGAGTCATAATGTTTAACACACTCCAATACTAGCTCTAGATATTACAATGTGGGTGGGAATCCTAATACTTAAGCCAATCATGTATTGGTGATAATTTGTGCTAGCTAAGAAGATGCATCCCCAAACATCCTTTGTTTGAATTCTTTGCAGTCAACATGCCCCATATTGGTATCACCAATCTTGCTCCATGTTGAAAGGATCTTGGAATTAGGCCAAATTCCCTTGAAATCATATTTCATCCTTTCAGCCTAGGAATGGGGTTCCTCGAGACTAGTCTCTGATGTTTTTTCCTTAGATCCCTTTGTTGGACTATCCTCAACCTAAATCTATTAGTAGAAAGCAATAATTACGATAATATCAAGCATGAACAAGCATTAAATCCAATCTCATTATCAAGATTCCCATGAAAATGCATGAACATTACATAACTAACCCTGAAAACATCATAAAATCCCATTGCATTCCTAGAATAGAGCATGATTTTTTTTTGAAATTTTCACATGTTCGAGGATTTTCTTCATAGGTGGATTTTGGGGAATCCACCCCTAGGTGGATTCTCTAAAGGTTCAGACACTTGGGGAATCCACAAGGGAATGAATTTTCTCAATGAAAATGATCTAGCTCAATTCAAGTAAAAATAACTCACAATCATCTTGCAATCACTTAGATTCTCATGCAAAGATCAAATTTAAGCATTCAATCCCATTAAAAAAATCTCAAAATTTTGGGGTCTCGAAGGATTTCATGAAATCGAGAGGCAAGTGGATTTTTTAAATGCCTAGAGGCTTAGGGAATCCAGAGGCAAACATATTTTCCAAAAATGTCAGCTCATTTCAATGTCAAGTTGTCACTCATTTACTAACCTCATGCAATCACCTTTACCTAAATTATCAGGTCATTTTCACTCACTTACACCTACGCTTCATAGGGTTCGATAATTTTGAGCCTTGGTGGATCTCAAGGAATCTAGAGATAGGTAGATTTTCCAAATGCCTAGAAACTCGGCGAATTCGGAGCAAGATGGATTTTCCAAAGAACAAGAAATTGGCTAGGATTAATTTGTAATGCTTTGAAAATGTTATCAGATAACTCATAAACCAATTTTGAAGGAATATTAACACATCACACCTACTTGGATCAACCACATAAATCCATAGGGTTGATGTATTCAAAGAGTCCATGTGGGTGTGGATTTTTCGAAAGAGCTAACCTTTGAAGAATTTTCCCACGTGTGGATTTTCTAAAGTTCTACATTGGATCATGTTTCTTCAATATCTAGAAAACCCAAGTCTTGAATCATGCTTGAATTCGAATGATGATTTAAATGTGAACCATAGGCAAGAAACTAAGCACAAATTTGCAACCCCCCAATATTTCAACCTAAAACCTCACTTCAACACACTCAAACACACCAACTAGAATTAGGGCAAGGACAAATGCAACTAGGGTTTGGGTATGTGCAAGATCATCATAGAAAAAATAAGCCCTTAAGTGGCAATAAAATTCAGAAAACCAGAGTTAGGCAAGTTGACGTAAAAATTTGAATAAGTTATCTGTATTATTTAAAAAATATGTAAGAATAGAATCTATAGCAAATTGAATGTAGTTTCTAAACTACTAGGTTTATTTTAAATAAAAAATCTATTTGGTGAAAATTTGAAATTTCAATGCAGTAGTACTTAAATTTCAGGGAAAAAATAAGAAGTAGATGTTTGTCTAACCACCCTAACCAAAATAAAATGATAATATTTTTTTATAATATTTTAGATATAAGTAGGGGACTCATGTCCCGATGTGATGCATATTTTTTTGTAATTTTTTTCTAAGTAAATAATTAATTATGAATTTTTTATTATAAATTTTAAAAAATATAAAAACTCAGATGTCTAGCCACCTTAACTTGGTCAAAACTTCATGAAATTCATTTTTTTTTTAATCTTATAGTATTTGAAGCATACAATGTGACCCATGTTTCGGATTCATAAAATGTGATATCGTTTGAAAGCTATAGATGTTTTTCAATCATCCTATCAATTAGGACTTTAGTCATAATTCAAATAGAAAATGAATAATAATAATTTATTAAATTCAAAGTAAAGCATAATTTATATTGTTGGAAAGCTGAGAATCTCCTTTAGAAACCCTTTTCATTTCATCAATTTTCGGTAAAAAAAAAAGTCGTCAGCCACATGGGCCATCATATCACTTAGGTATCGCCACTTTTTGGCCCATCATGATCCTGCACATACCCGTTTATCAAATCTTCAATCAGATATACCAAAAAATTGCCTTGAAGCTTTAACAATCAAATTCAAAGTTCAAGGATGCATAAAAATATGTCTACCCTAGCTTAAATAACAACAAGATCAAAAGGAACCCAAGTGATGCCCTAGCTTAAGAAAACTCAAATTAACACCCAAAAATCTTAAGATACCTCATGAACCAATTCAAAAATCCATTATTCAATCATCAGAATTCAAGAAAAATAAATGTAATCAAACAAACAAGTACAAAAACACCTCCCAGATAAACCAATGATGAAGGAACAAACTAGTACATGCATCATCAACTCAATAAAAGCATCACAAATCCAAACGAAAATCAAAGGGGATTCAAAGTTCTTACCTTTCAATCGAGGAGAAAAAAACAAGAGAGTCAAATGCACCTTCAATTTTGATCAAAGTCCTCAAATGCCACCACCCAAATCACAAACTCTAAATGTTGGGAGATAATGGAGGTTTCCAAACCACAACACAATGCCAAATGACGAATAAAGAGAAAAAATATAACTTAAAATCCCCCAAAATGGAAATAAATACACCCCAGGTACAATGACCATTGAGCAATAAATTTCATGATGTGACCACTCAAACTCATTAATTCGATGAGATGAAAGAATTTAGAAAATTCGGTAGGGCCCCAATTCTCTGAAAGGACTGACCTTCGGGATATCTGTGATGGGGCAGATTCTTCAAGAAACCAATACTTTAGAAAATCTAGCAAGGGGCATATTTTTTGAAACTTTTCCTAACTTGCACAATTTGATACTTTAATGGATTTTTCATAGATAGTGGGGGATCAACACATCATGTAAGACAAAGACATTTCAAAATTGAAGCACCTTAGGTGCAGATAGATGGGTGATCCCACAAAGCTAGTTTACAATTTCTGGCAGATTCTAATTTTTTCTGAAATCACATATTTTTAGAAAATATAATGATTTCAATTGAAGAGGATTTGATCAAACCACGTTATATCAAACCCCCTTGGATAGAACCCTGCTAGTTTTAAACCATACCTACAATGGAGTCTCCTTTACACCTATCAAAATGCTGATAAAAAATCACTTTTGATTTAGCTTTTGGGGGATCATATGAATTCATTTAAAATTTATTTCAAATGATCATGGTAGTCCTCAGAATGAGCTATACAATGAGTATAATTTAAATATGTTTTTTTTTTAATTATGTATGTGTTTTTTTCGTTTTATTAAACATAAGTTTTTTATCGAAAATCAAGCTCTATGTTCTACACGTGTGGAAAAATAGAAAATTATCAAAATAAAATCTCAAAAATTATTTTCAAGCTAGGTATTGATGTCCTCAATCCATTAAAAAAAAAATTTGAATTTCGGTACATACATAAAACGTTATGTTATATACAGTTCGCCTATGTTTCAATTGTAATTGGTTTGACTTTGAAACTTGATTAAGGGAAGAATATTTAATAAAACACTATGAAACCAAATGAAAGTGCTATATATTGTAGTTGCAAATCTAAATTAAAAAAAAAAAAAAATTATCCTTCATACAAGGGTATGTGCAAGATCATGATGGGCCAAAAAGTGGCGATACGTAAGTGATATGATGGCCCATGTGGCTCACGACTTTTTTTTTACCAAAAATTGATAAAACGAAAAGGTTTTTTAAAGAAGATTCTAAGCTTTCCACAAATATAAATTATGCTTTACTTTGAATTTAATAAATAATTATTATTCATTTTATGTTTGAATTGTGACTAAAGTCCTGATTGATAGGCTAATTGAAAAACATCTATAGCTTTCAAACAGTATCACATGTTTTGAATCTAAAACATGTGTCATATTCTATGCTTCGTATACTATAGGATTAAAAAAGAAAAATTGAATTTCATGAAGTTTTGACCAAGCTAAGGTGGTCAAACATACAAGTTTTTATATTTTTTAAAAGTTGTAATAAGAAATTCATAATTAATTATTTACTTGGAAAAAAATTACAAAACAATATGCATCACTTCAAGACAAGAATCCTCTACTTATATCTAAAATCTTATAAAAAAACATAATCATTTTATTGTGGTTAGGGTGGTCAGACAAACACCTACTTGTTATTTTTTTCTTGAAATTTAAGTACTACTACATTGAAAGTTTAGATTTTCACCAAATAGATTTTTTTATTTTTTAAATAAACCTAGTATTATAGATACTACATTAAATTTTCTATAGATTCTATTCTTACATATTTTTGAAATAATATAGATAACTTATTCAAATTTTTATGTAAAGTTGTCTAACTCTGATTTTCTGATTTTCTTTGCCACTTGAGGACCTGTTTTTTCCATGATGATCCAGCACATACCTACAAAAAAAATTATGTTGTATATAGTGAGCGTCACTCTTTAAAAATGTTGTTTTTAAAAAAAAGCGATTTTTCGAAGGAGATGGAAAAATAAGGGCAATTTGATTCCAATTTTTTTGAAAAAAATATATTTAGAATCTATAGACAAAATGTCACAAATCACTAGTTTACATCATCTTCAAATTCCGCACGGTTTAGCCACTATAGGAGCCCGAAAGTGAAGATTTAGTTAAAAAAACTCAGTTCAGTGTCTAGTTTGCCCAAAAATTGTAAACCAATATTGTGGGATCACTCAGATCATTAATCCAACTAGGTGAAGAAGACCCACAACCAGAGGAACTTATTGTTAAATATCCAATATACTGAGAGGGGGGTGAATTAGTATATTCTTAAACTTATTGAACAACCACTATCCAATTAATCCAAAGCATATGAGAATCAAGACAAGAAGAAGCATTAACTCAACATAAAGTACATGACACAAAAAAACCAAAAAAAGTTATGTGGAAAACCTAGAATGGGAAAAACCACAATGAGGATTAACTCACAATATAGTATAATCAGTTATATGATATTATAGAAGGGTGGCTCATTGCTAGGACTCACTACCTATAGAAATGAAGTGAAAAAATGGCTAACTGCAAGAATTGAACTCATGAAATTACACCACAAGTGCATATTCAATTCCTTTGTAGCTCAAGAAATTTGCATGCCAGTAGATCACTCTTCGCTCTTTTCTCTTCCACACATAGTCTACTAACATTTGCATACTTTCTCTCCTCTACACATATCTTCAAAAACATCTTGTATATATATTTGATTGTCCATAAGTAACAATCAGTTCAACTTCATAAAACTTCCTCAAAAACAATTCAACCCATGTGGCATGCAACAATATGTCGACATGGATTACACAAACAAAATTAAATCCATTTCATCTTTGATCGCTTATTAGGTCATCCAACAAAGACCTAATAGAAAAAAATTTATCATTAAAATGATATTAGTGACAACCACAAGAATTTGTATGCACAAAATCCCATCCATGCATGCTTTTATCAATCACAAACCATTTCCCAAAATCTGAGATAACAACAATTACCAAAGAGGGAATCTAGAGAAAAATACCAAAGGATGATCTTGCATTACCTGTTCAAAATACCAGATTAATGACTTTGAATCTTGTAGTTACAACTCATATATCATGGTGACATCAATGACAATAAAACTATATCAAGATATGTTATCTTCTTCATTCTTCCAACAATCTCCCCTTTTTCATTGATGGCAACATGTGCCAAAATAATTTACAGACTTCTATATTTTATTTCTCTTTCCACTCTACCGCTTTGACATCAAGGACAAAGGTTGGTCAAAAAGCATGAAAAATATGTAGACATGATCCAAAATGTACAACACATATAATCAAATTACTAAACTCTCCCTTGAGGATTTTATCAATGTAAAAACAAAAAAAATTACTCGAAGGAGGGAGCATTTTGTAGTTCCTAAAGAATGCCTTGCCAGGCCGTTTTACCACTCTCCCAGCTTTGTTTGGAAAATATTAGCATTTTGTTCAAGGATTCTAAGGCAATAAGATTTTGTTCAACTTCATCTAAAATATCTAGAGATAGATTGATCTTATACAAATTCTCAGCATTAGCCAAAGTATTGGCTACTAGAGCATACTCCATCCTTACGTTGTCACCAAGCAAGCCAAATTTTTTGATTATCCCTTCCTTCTACGTCTGTAGCACAAATTTTTTTTCTCTATGCACAAAAATAGTATTCTAAGTTGATTTTTTTGTGTCCATGGATAGATTGTAGGTACTTGAGACAATGGTCAACTAGGACTCAATAGAGTCTTTGAGATATTTTATACTTTAAGTTGCATTAGGCCACCTTATGCAATAGGAAAACACAAAACTAGCTTTAGATTCACAAGCCTGTACAGATTCAAGGCTCTTTTCTACATTGGCATACACCAAAGCACACTTGTCATGAAGGATTAATAGACTTTTCTCATTCATTTTCTCTTCAAATTCCTGCTTTTTTTTCACACTTAGTACGGTGGGATAGTCCTTGAAGGAGTCTAGTAAAACCGGAGTAGGAGATGTATCTATAAATGTATCAGGTGTGACATCCTACAAAGCCTTAATAGAATCTTCAATGAGCTCAGCTCCCTTTTTATGCATTTCTAAGATTTCTCTTCTACCAAATGCATGAAATACATCACCTAACACCATTTTATGTATAGGAGAAATTTTTTTCATATTTGCATAACCTTGATTCATTGGAAGTTGCAAGAGTTCCAGAGGAATTACTAGCTAGAATCTGATCTAATTAAATAGCAATCCCTATAAGACATCATCATAGGAGGAGGATTCTCCAGTGGACTTTTGTGATTCTATAACCTACTAGGATACTTCTTCATTCTTTTCAGCAGCATCATTTGATTCATTATTTTTGTCTTCTTCTTCCTTTTGTTTTTCTTCCTCTGCATTCTTTTCTTTCATTTCCTTTTCTTATACTAATTTTTCTTATTCTATTTCTTCTTCCCTCTTCTCTTCTTCTGCTTTATCTCTTTCTTCCTCTTCAGGGTGTACCAAAGGGGTAAGATCATGAAATTTTGCTTCAACATTTTCTTCAACCTATTTTTCATTTTCTGGATCCTCATTAACAACATTGATTTCTGGTAGAACATTTGTACTACTTTTTTTTGGAAGGGGATTGGTGTCATTCATTTCTAGAGGTAGGTTTTCATCAACAACACCAGAAGGAGGTTCTTCCACAACTTCCATATAATTTTATTTTTTAGATTCAAGTGTCAAACCGGATGCACCAATCATTCCATACTTTACTGATGTACTCCTGATAGTACTAATTGTTTCCTTCCTTATCCTTTTAATCTCCTTCTTGTATTTTTTCATCAGAGTATTAACTCTTCTCTTTACCCTGAACATATAAGCATAAATCTGCTTCAAAGTTTCTAGATCACCTAGAGACAATGAGGATGCAATTTCTTTATATTCTTTATTTCTCATTTTATCTTCCAACTCAGCCGCTTCTACTCTTCTCTTCATCAGTATTTCCCACAATTTTTCAGTTACACCACTCTTAATATTGTCCCATTTAGCTTCTAATATAATGACATATTTGATGATAGCCATTATAATTGTTTCCTTATCATCTTTTCCTACTAAATCATACACTTTTGTTGTGGATTTCACCATATTTACTTGATTTACCAGACTATTCACCAAAACATCCAATTTGAGAGGGGAACTAGGTCTAATTAGTGAGGCATTCTATACTTCTTGGTCCAATGAAATCTCTTTTGCAACTCAGGCCTTCTTTGCATCACTAACATTTTGTTCATGAACATCCTCTAAGGATGACACACAATGAACTTTCTTCGATCCAACACTGGTTTCTTGTGATACACCTTCACTGGAGGAAGAACTCACCCTTCTCTTTCTTGTCAACTTAGAACTCGCGTCTTCCTCCTCTTCATCCTGATCATCAATGACTCTCATATTCTTCTCCCTAGTTGCCTTTACTTTTCTTCATCTTTTCTTTTGCCTAATCTGGTAGTAGGTCCATAAGGGGATAATACTTTGCCTTTGTATGGGGTCCTATGCTTAATATTTATTGAGGCTGATCTAGAAGTTGGTTTGGGAGGAGGGATCCTGCCAGATCTCCTTACACTAGGTGACTCTTCAAACTTTTGTCCTCCAATGACTCTTCCTAGAGCTATCTCTTCATCTATGAAACCAATTTTTTTAAGAATTTTCGTCATATTTTTCTTCCTTGTAGCTTTTTTTTCTCAAAATGGACTTCCATGGATTTCTCTGCATATGTTCCAATTCAGGGTTCATTTGGATCTTTGGGACTCTTCAATAAGAGTTGCACATAACCTTCAACTTCATATTTTGTGATCTCATATCCTAGGGATTGAATCCAGATGGTTCGGGGTTCAACCACTTCTACCATACGCTCGTCAAAAGATAGATGAAATATGATGTCATTTTTGTAATTTTTAACAATCTTCCTTAGAATTATGTCTCTATCATTCATATTTTTCTTGAATACAAAAAATAATGTTGTCAAGGAATTTTCTATGTTGTTCACATCACCCAACTTATGCATGTGATCAAAAATCTGATGTGTAACCAGTCAGGATGGGTCCGAACACACTATTTCAAATATTCCCAGAAACATTTTGAGAAAATAGAATAATAGGAAAATAATTAAAGAACCAAACTTGAAAGGGCACTTCTTCTCCTTTGACATCCTCAGGTTCTCAAGTAGATTTTGTCTGAGAATATCACATAGATCATAATTTGTGCCATTTACATTCATATCAAAACAAGTATAAATAGTTGTGGCAAACACATATTTCTCTCTATTGGTGAAGTATATTTTGTGGCCAATCATTATGGATGCATACTTCACAGCTGGATTAGTAACAGGTTTTGTCACAAGAGCCCTCTTGTCATAATTTGCACTGGTGAGATTCATTACCAAGGTGGGTGCATGGAAATGGGTAGCCATTCCGTGGACACCCTTTAAAAAAAAAGTTTTTGGACATAATGCGAGTGCGTTATGTCATCGGTTAAACCTAGGTAAGGTCCGACGGATAAAAACTGCAAAGAGATAATGCGAGCACGTTATAACGCGCTCGCGTTATCAACTGTTAAAAGTAAAAAAAGAAATGCAAATCTCTCATTTGCATTTCAACTATTTTTCTTGTGCAACCGCGGCCAAAAACACCAAAATAGTGCACTCGCATTCGGGGAGAGGAATTTCTTCACCAAGCATCCAAATTTCTTCGCAATGATGGCGCCACGACGATGAGGAGCTGTAAGAGGTAACGATTCTATGCTTTTTATTTTGAATTTGTTAGTTTTAGGTTGAATTTGATATCTATTTGTTTGAAATTTTAGGAGCTGTAAATCAACCTGCAAACTCTCAAAATGCTCAACAGGAGGACCAACCAAATCCTCAAGATCAAATCAACCACAAAATCAACCTCCTCCACCAATCACTCAACTCCCTCCTAGCACTCAACAAAATTTAATGAGTGAAATTGAAAATAACAAAAAAAAAATTGAGGATTTGATCAATA
This sequence comes from Sequoiadendron giganteum, assembly GCA_007115665.2. Lineage (NCBI taxonomy): Eukaryota > Viridiplantae > Streptophyta > Pinopsida > Cupressales > Cupressaceae > Sequoiadendron > Sequoiadendron giganteum. The sequence goes on along the minus strand of CM021108.1, from coordinate 129,527,738 downwards.
GGTTGAGTGATCCAAATGGTTCAACCACAGAAAGAATGATCCTAGCAAATTCCTTGAAAGATATGTTAACAAACGTAGATTCAATTAGCAAACAAATAACTGGATGGGAAGATAGGAGGCAGGTGGCTAGCGAGTATTATACAAATAAACTGTCATACAAGGATGTGAAAGATTTTAAAATAACAAAAGGTGATTTGTGCTCATTATTCACCGACCCATGCACAAATCAAAATCTTACCCTCAATGCAAAGAGGTTTCCTATCCATTGGTGCCACCACCAACAAATGAAGGAGTGATTTTATGATAGGTGGTACATGGTCTTCGATTACCCACCGTGCAACAATTGCGAGGTCCCACAATATTTCCTTAGGAAACTATACAGTGAGTTCATATTTAACAAAATCCTAAATTATTTTGATATGACGGATTTCCAGGGGAGAGGTGGGGGGTCAGCTCAGGATAGACCTGGTGCATAGTCGGATCCTACATGGCAAGGTAGATGAGCTCTCGCTAGGCCGCCTCATGAGCACATTGTTATGCCTTCCATCGTGAAGGAAAGTGTTGATGTAGAGACATTGCAGGTAATCAACACTTTGACCCAGAGTGTCATCCATCATACTATCCCTATTCTACAACGCCATCCAAGGGAGTCTTCTAGTGGTGGTCTTCGAACACATGTGTGTCAATCTTGCAGAGCTACTTGTTCACATGACCCCACCAACCCTCAGGAGACTGGTACGTAGGATCTGTCTGCAGCTATGGAGATGGAGAGGGCAGCTGACATTTTGCATGAGGCATATGGCATTGATAGTCAGGTAAAAGTTATTGCATGTGTTCATTGAATTTAATTTATTAAATTTTGATTTTGAAATGCAAGATTAACTAAAAATGTTTTATGATTTTAATAAAATTGCAAGGTCATAGTGTTGAGACTGGATACACTGGCCCCCACCAACCTATTTTTGTAGTACACCTATCGCTAGGGTATGTAACTAGTAAACAATTATAAGTTTATTGCATATTAATGGAATTGTTTTACGAATGGTAATTTAATATGCAATTTTGGATGTTGAACAGACTAATATTGGAGGTTTTGATGGAACACTTCCCAGTGGCGGTGGATTTACTCAAACCTTCACGCAGGTAATAGAATAAAGAGTTTAACTAATGAATCAAGTACTTAATAGATTTGTGTAGTTTATACATGCACATCGTTGATTATGTTGAATAATTTGTTGTTTTATTTTTAGTTGTTGCAAGACGATACACCTCCGAATGTGATGAGGGCAATGGATATTGGTGTGACATCTGCTATACAATCCTCGATGGCTCTGAAAGAAGAGGTATGAGGAAAATTAGTAAATTTTAATTTACATTTGTTGTTATAGATGTTAGTTAGTCAGAAATCAAACCATTACTGATTCATGTAGTTTTTGTCTATTTGTATGGTTTATACAGGGCTTGAGCATGCCTGAGCATGGGCGTGAGGATATTTCCCTCGTGGAGAGAGATCGTGAGATGGTTGTAAGTGATTATTTTGTCAAATATATCATTTTTAAAATGTAATTTCTATATATTCATGTCTTTACTTCTTATTGTAATAGTTAAAACTTCACCATGAACTAAACCCTAGGAGGAGTAGCAGGAGCACTCCACGAGTGCAACAAAAATGAGTGACAGACCTATCGCCATCTGAGCGAAAAGGAAAGAGAAAGATTTTATTTCCTGGGCATGGAGAGCAATGACTTTTGATTCCATAGTCTTTTATTGTATGCCTGCATGGCAGTTTTGTACATATTTTTTATTGGACATATTTGACATTGTATGCCTAGATGGCATTCTCGTAAGCCTATATGGCTATTTTGTACATATATTTCATACTTATATCGACATATATTTATGTATGCCTACATGGCTATTTGGTTAATACAAATATCTTTTTTCGATGCTTGTCCATATTTGCATTCTAAATTGATGATTCAATAGATATGAGTTACATATATTCAAGTGTATACTTTACAACTTACGTGCATTCGAGGGTATACTTTATGGCTTACATGTTTTCATGCATATACCTTGTATTCGTGCATATACTTTGTTTTAATTTGTGTATACTATGTATTTGTTTGTATACTTTTTGAGGCTTACGTGTTTATGAGTACTTGTAGTTCCCTTATTGACATGTACATGTTTGACTTATTCACGTGTATAATTATTAACTGGTTAGCCGTAGCATTGATCTATGTCATCCTCAATGCATGATCCTTGAGATGGAGTAAGTACACCCTCAAGGTCAAAAGGAGTTTCACATGCATTCTTCATAGGCTCATTTTGGTAGTGAAAAGAAAAACCTCTTGCATCATTGAAACGAAAAAAAAATTCCTTTATAGCAGGTCTGAAGCCATTATCATTCTCCATTAGTTCTTCATGTATCCACTCCCCATTAATGGTTGTCTCATGACCTTCATGAAACCAAGCACTTATCTCATTTGTGATAGAAGAAATGTATGAAGATTTATCTTCCTCCTTATGAACCATTCATTATCATGAGAGATGGGTTCTTGTGAACCACTACTGATGAATCATGGGTCAATGAGTTTGACTTGTAAAACTACATGATTGAATCTTGATAGCAATATCACAATATTTATATATCTAAATACTGCCATTGAATCCTGAATACTGCCATCTTACCCACACAAGATTCTGGAAGATGCTTCCCACCCTTCTCTTAGTGGTTGCTCTCATTGCACCTTCTACCTAGCTTCATCTTGGTGTAGACAATACGAAGACCCCAACTTGAGATCTTCACACATGCAAGAAAAACTATGTCCTTCCTGCAGCTTGGATGGATCAACTTGCAACCAAGAACCCATGCTACTTCCTGGTGTAGATTGCCTTCTACATGCTCAGAACCTTCTACCTCTAATACCATTCTGATGCAGAGGAAACAACACAAGATAGTGGCTCATCCACCCTTCTCACTCCTTAACCTACTGATCACTACTAATCACTACTAATCAAGACATGTTCTTAAGCCTCTAACTCTATCTGCCACCTTTCCACTGTTCAAAGCCCGAGTCACACATTGCTCAAACACAATGGTCGAGCAATGTAATGGTTTCTTTGAAAACCGTTATACATTTAAAACCATACAAGAATTTCACACTCGGTTATATTACATATATTCCCTATCAACTGAAACCATTTTTCCCATTCCATTCAAGACTGTCATAAAGAAATCCGAAAACAAGACATCCATGACATTCAAAACAATAGTGAATCCTTCAAAACTAATCTGCATTCACAATTTGCAAAACAATAAACCAGGAAAGATAGAGAGAATGACACGACGAGAAATGGAAACTCCTCTTTAACAAATTCCAGATATTAACACTTCAAAAACATACATGCTTTAAATGGCTCTTTGGCTGAAGGACAGAGAGCCCGATTTCTTCTCCCTCTTGTTTACTCTCTTTTTTGTTTTCCCGTAGTTGCACTCTCTATTTCCTCTATCTCCCCGTATTCAGTTACATGTTGTCTCTTTATAGAGATTCTAGGGTAGTTAGACAAATTGTTCATCTACCCGATATTCCCATTCAGTTACAACTATCATTTAATCCTTTTGATGAATATATCATTGCAATTTTAAACACTTAACCATTTCTTAACATGGTCCCACGAAATTCTAAATGACTAAAACATTACAAAATTATGAAGCTTGTCATAAATTTCAAGAGTCGAGGTGTCCCTGTACTAGTATCCTAGTTGTCCCTTTGTTGATTTATCTCCTCACTGATCCATCTTATTGGATTCTTTCACCTTTTACCCATCGCTTTCTTGAAAAACTCAATTTTAGGCCTTGTAGCCTTCTGCCCCAATTTGGCCTCCTAGAACCTGTTTTATTGACTTTTCTCACAATCAGTCTTAACAACCCCCAAATTTTTTTGTAAATTCTTTCTTTTGATCATCAAGGCTCCAATATTTACAAAGCCTTAGGTCCTACAAGTTTTCGTACATATGATTGTCCTCAAACCCCCTATTTTCAAGGGTTCCTATGCTTTTTGGCTCTTTTTCCTTCTTTGAGGGCTTCAGCGACCTCCTCAGCTCTCCTCCTGGCACACACATGACTGAGATACATGTTCCTACACTCTGATACTCTTTATTGGCACAAACCAATCCATTTAGCAACTCTCCTTGCTACTGTCCTCTCCAAGCTACTAGCCAGAATGCACTTGCACTCGCCTAGTGCTTGATGATTTCATCACCTACCTACAAAACAAGACCCCTTAACCTATATGTACACTATTTACATAGTCCCCAACTTGATTCCAAGTTTCCATGAGAGGAAATCCATGGGAAGTCAAGTGGGACTCATTATTCACAAAACTGGCCTGAACCGGCAATGAGACCAAGAAAACCAAAAACTTGCAAAAAGATAACCAGTCAGTCTAGATGACTAATCTAATGCTACACAAGATAATTAAGTGACACAAATGGAAGACTCAAAGCATTAGATAAGTCCCTTCAATCCATTCTTGACTGGATGAAGGCTCAAACACAGAAATTCAATGAAAACTTGCTCTCTTCCAATCACAAAAATGTACTCTCCAAGTCTCAATTCGTGAAAACAATCCTCCAACCCAGGTATTAGGGTTTTTCTGACCTTATATACCTTTCTCCCACATTCTAGGACCCTTCGGTCGGGCTTAGAGCATCATTAATGTCATTTTCCAACTTTTAGGACAAATAGCCAAGGCAACATTGCTCAAAATGCTCACAGTGTCCAAGACTTACCCAAACCGCAAGCCCCTAACAAACCTATTTCCAATTCACTCATCAAAAACACTCTTGGGACTTTATATCATAGTCCTTATTCCCTCTTTCATCCTAATCTGATAGTAGCCACTTTTCAAATCAATCTTGGAGTAGTACCTAGCACCCCCCTAAACAGTCCATTAAGTCTTCTATCCTAGGAATAGGAAACCTATATCTAATGGTTATCCTATTTATGGCCCTAGAATCAGTACACATTCTCCACTTATCTCCCTTCTTAGGTGCCAACACCACTGGAACAACACATGGGCTTATGCTTTTCCTGATCAACCCTTGGTCCAAAAGTTCTTGAACTTGCCTTGCTATCTCCTTGTTCTGCTCTGGTGTCATTTTGTATGCAGCCTTGTTAGGCAATGTTGCTCTTGGTACAAATCAATTTGATGACTGATTGCCCTCTTAGGTGGTAGTGTAGCTGGTGTGCCTTCACAAATGATATCCTTGAACTGATCCAATAGTTGCTTCACCTCTGCTGTCATAGGTAGTCGACTAGGTGACTCCTCCTCCTTTGGATTCAACATGATTGCATAGACAACTCCTTCTTCCTCCTTCATGTCTCTTAGGAATTCCTTTCCACTCATCAAAAGTACATTGCCTTTTCCACTATCCTTCTTGGGGAAAAAACTTCATGGTTAAGCGCTTGAGCTGGAGTATACTAGAATGGGTGACCTCCCGGGAAGGCCTAGTGAATCACCTCTATGAGCATCATTTAGATGCAATGAGTGCTAAGTGGGCCATTCAATATCATTTGAAATTTGTTTCTTTAAACAACTTACAAATTTGCAACTTAAGACTCCTCCAACCTAAGGGATCGATCTGGTGGAACATAGCTCGGAGTGATTCCACATGTTTCAGTGCAAAAGAGGACCATGACTAGCGTAAAAATACCTATTTGGATGTGTTGGAATAGTCCGCTTGGTCACACAAGTTACAGAACGAAAGTTGCACCACTTTGCAACTTTGCACTGCTTGCATTTGATGCTTTTTCCATCAAGTGAAAATCTGCCACCACTGGAAAACCACTCCGAGATATCCAAAACCGAGAGAGGTTTTTGTAGACAGACTCAATGCAATCCTATAGGATTAGACAAGAAGTTTCTAAGCATCATGGTATCCAAGTAATAGCATGCTCAATTTTGCAGCTATTTTGCACTTTGGACCCTTAAGGGATCGATCTAATGGAACATAGCTCGGAGCAATTCCACGTGTTTCAGTGCAAAAGAGGACCATGCCTACTATAAAAACACCTATTCAGACATGTTGGAATAGTCTGCTTGCTCACACGAGTTGCAGAGCAAAAGTTGCACCACTTTGCAACTTTGCACAGCTTGAATTTTACATGTTTTCCATCAAGTGAAAATCTACCGCCACGAGAAAACCACTCCAATATAGCCAAAATCGTGAGAGGTTTTTCTAGAGGGGTCCAATGCCTTTCTATATGATTAGATGAGAATTTTCTAAGCATCATGGTATCCAAGTAATATCATGCTAAAGTTTGCAGCTATTTTTCACTTTGGACCCATAAAGGATCGATCCGGTGGAACATAGCTCAGAGCGATTCCACGTGTTTCGGTGTGAAAGAGGACCATGCCTATTGTAAAAATACCTATTCAAACATGTTGGAACAGTCTGATTGCTTACATGAGTTGCAGAGCGAAAGTTGCACCACTTTGCAACTTTGCACAACTTGAATTTGACACGTTTTCCATCAAGTGAAAATCTTCCGCCACAAGAAAACCACTCCAAGATAGCCAAAATCAAGAGATTTTTTTCTAGAGGGGTCCAATTCCTTTTTGTAGGATCAGACGAGAAGTTTCTAAGCATCACAGTATCCAAGTAATAGCATGTTGAAGTTTGCAGCTATTTTGCACTTTGGACCCTTAAGGGATCGATCCGGTGGAACATAGCTCAGAGCGATTCCATGTGTTTCGGTGCAAAAGAGGACTATGCCTATCGTAAAAATACCTATTCGGATGTGTTGGAATAGTCCGCTTGCTCACATGAGTTGCAGAGCGAAAGTTGCACCACTTTGCAACTTTGCACAACTTGAATTTGACACGTTTTCCATCAAGTGAAAATATGCCGCCATGAGAAAACCACTCCAAGATAGCCAAAATCGAGAGAGGTTTTTCTAGAGGGGTCCAATTCCTTTTTGTAGGATCAGATGAGAAGTTTCTAAGCATCACGGTATCCAAGTAATAGCATGTTGAAGTTTGTTGCTATTTTGCATTTTGGACCCTTAAGGGATCGATCCGGTGGAACATAGCTCAGAGCGATTCCACGTGTTTTGGTGCGAAAGAGGACCATTCCTACTATAAAAATACCTATTAGGACATGTTGGAACAGTCTGCTTGCTCACACGAGTTGCAAAAAAATGTGTACAAATTCTTTACATGACCTTTATATGACCTTTTTCACATTGTTTACATTTCAAAATTCAAAGTTTGCAAATTTTCCTACTCAAGGCATTTACAGAACAAGGTGCTACTACACCAAACATGAACTTCAACCTTACAATATTTGAGTATATCTCGTTATGTAATTAAATCTTATTATAATGCCTCTGGCACTTCGTTCTCTCAGATCTTTTACAATGTCACTCATACATTCAAGATTCTTTTTAAATGTCTACATCATAGGTGTTCATCATGAGGTTAACTTCAAATGAGTAACTTGAGATTCCCTTGCTAAGATTCACATGATCTCTTATAATGGCTTGAAATCAAAATTGAGATTTGTCAAAATCATCAAAATAACTATGTTGCATTGCTTTTTTCGCTAAGATTTTTGATAATGGCTCTTAAATCAGCATTTTTTGCAATGAAAGATCAATCAACCCTTAGTAGTTTACTTACAAATACGCAAAGTAAAAGAGAAAAAGAAAGAGCATCCAAAATGAAAATGAAATAAAAATAGATGGAAGGCACTTACAGATGTTGCATGCAGGCATCAAAATAAGGATGTTGCATTGCTTTTTTGGTTGACATTCTCTTCGATGGCTCATATATCAGCATTTTTTGTAAGGGGACACCAATCACTATAAAAGAAGATGATAGCATTGGCATCAAAAAAATTAATGTGCATACAATTATAAATTAATAAGAACTAATGTGCATATACTTACAAATTAATCCAATGAACCATCCAGGTTTGCTCTACTCTTTATTATGTCAAGTATTGCCTCATGGTCAGACTCACGGACCTTCCATAACGTCTTGTTCAAAGGTCTACCCCCATATTTGGTCAAATGAACATTAAATTCCATGAAAAGGTTCAAGTAATGAAGAATCTTATGATGCATGTCAAAGTCCTGAAATAGCCAATGTTTAACACTTGAATGTGGGTACCTTCTAAGCCATGTTCCAATAACCACAACTGAGCCTGTAGAGTATTCGATGTTTTCTCCATCTATAAGTGGGGCCTCCAATTTCTTTTTGGTCTCAACACAACAACACAAGTAATAGTCTGTTCCCTCTTCATTATTTTCATCTGCAATAACTACATAAACATGCCCTGCATTGATATGTGCAAAAATCCTCTTGGAATTTGTCAACATTACGAACACAGTACAAAGTAAGATCTAATGATATGGAATTTCAACAACTAAGAAAGTAGATATATCACCTCATTGAACTAGATCTGATATGTGGTCAAAATTGACCGATGATTCTATCTGTGTCAGTTCTAATGTCGTCGGAGGGCGATACGTGTGAAGTGGGCTAAGATAACTTGTGAGCCATTTGTCAACCCACTCCCCTGACTCACAATCATTCCAATCTTGCATTGTACATGAAGAACAAAACAATGCCATCTTTCATGTATCGATACTCCATGAACCTGTATTTGAGCCAAGGAAAGAGTGTACCTCACTCGATCCTATTAGTGTACAACAGTCTTCATATGGTGCAATGTTAGTATCATCCATCAACCAAAAAAATCTATGAATTGAAGATGTACCTTCATTACCTGGACCCATCAAAGCATTACACCACTAGACGATTGATTTTGCATCTATCAACTTTGCACTGTCTTTATACTTTAACTCTTCTCATGCTAATGCTCTTTTCACGCATGCTTCTACACCATCATGCTCCCCCTTTCCATGTCCAGCCTCACAAAAGTTCCACATATGTTGAACACCTGTAATGACATGCATCCTGCACAACCAGTAGAACATGCACGAGTTCTTGAATTGTGCTGCACAGTTATCAGACCATATTATATGTTGATCGTATTCTATGCCCCTCTGAGCCAAACCACTAGAGAACATCTGGAAGCAACCTTGCACGAACTCTATAGAATGTGTGCGATCATCACTAATGTAAAAGTGGTACTCCCTCATTACCTTCCTTTGCTCATTTGTACTATCAGATGGATGAATGAATGCTATGTGCACAAATATCGAAACTTGTGTAGAGTTTTAATATTGTGACAACACCTCATGTTGTGGTTGTAGAGTGTAGTTCTCTGCAAAGTCAACCACGAATACTATGCTTCCAATTGGAAAGGTGTCCTTGCATAGCTTGAACTACATGTCCAACCATCGGGCTCTATGGGTATGCATTGCATACTCAGATAGTATACTGTCATGAAATGTGGTCATGAATTTGTACACTGGAATCTTCTCAATAACCAAATCACACCTTTTTGCTTGAGACCCATCTTTTGTAGCATATGCCACTGTTTTATACTTCCCGAACTCTACTAGTTTTTGTCCCACCTCATCTGTGCTTTCCATATGTTGACATATTGGCATACGTTGGAAACCACCACAACACTCGCATGAACCATCCAAGCATGTTGTCCTATAGAATATCTAGCCATCCTCTATTTGACATAAAATTTTTGATAAGAACTCTCTTGAAGATTTTGGTGGGGCTTCTATGCCACAATCCTACAAAACATATAGAACGATAAACATCATAATGGTTAGAAAATTCAATATGTAGTCTACAACAACAAGTAGTGCATGTGTGATTTATCTTGACATAAAAAGGTTTAAGCAGTTCAAAATATCTTTGAGAAATACTAATTTGAGGATAATCATTTTCAAATTTCTGAAAAAATTGGGTTTGAGTCATATCCAAAAAATGCTTTGGATGTGGGTCACGATTCCAACTACTGAATCTCCTTCTTACCATATCCCTTTGATTTGGAGATGGCCTTGTGTTATTCTTCCAATACTCTTCAATTAGTGTTCTCAAGGCTTCGACAACTTCTTTATCTTTTCGTGATAGTCTCCCCGAGAATGCCCATAATTCATTTCTATCATTGCCCTCAATTCTTTGCCGCCTTTGAATGGCCCTTGATAAAGTTTTTCTACTAATTCCTATTTTTTAACTAGTCTTTTTAATTAGGCGAGCTCTCTTTGTTTGACAACTTACCAAAGTCGATGTAATCACACATCGGGTGACATTACTATCCTTTGAGCGTGAGGTCTTACCCACACTCTCATAAGCATCCATTAGATTCTTCACAATAGTGTCTTCACTCGATGCATTCGATGTTCTCAACCCAAGAGTCTTCATGATGTTCCTATACTTTACACCCCGCATCATTTCAACAAATAGTTGACATCTTGCAATCTCATTTAGCCTTTCAAAGAATCTTTCCCAAATCTTATCAACATATCTTCTACAAGTGCATGTTGAAATCTTACCTTCCATGTGCTGCAAAATCTCATCATCAATATTAATCAAATACTTTGGTTTTCTACGCAAAATTCTTGGTGGTGTTCTCCTAGGTACATACATCTTAACATTAGGAATTTCATCAATATTTAATTGAGGTGGGATAGATTGCATACCTTCGATCTAGGGTGGAGAAGAAGACATACCTTGAGGTTCAGATGGGAATGATGGCATACCTTCTTTGTCAATTTCGAGTGATGATGTACTCTCAACTTGAGATGTGTTGGATGGTGTCCAACAATATTCACTTGCGGTAAATGGTGTCCCTCCATATTCACTTGCAGTAGATGGTGTCCATCCATATTCACTTGTGCTAGATGGTGTCCCTCCATATTCGCTTGTGCTTAATGGTGTCCCTTCATATTCACTTGTCGTAGAGGGTGTGTCTCCAACTACGGTATCTAAATCTATCTTACGATGATGCTTTCGCATTCATGCATTTTGTGCTGCCAATTCCCATTCTCTTTTTGATGGTTGAGGTTCCTCTACAATCGGGTTGTTCTCATCAATCGTTTCCAATTTCTTCTTTTCACGATATGCCGCCAGTCGAACTCTCTCCTTTTCTTTCAAGGTTTTGTTCTCTTCGTCTGTTAGTTTCCTCTTTGTATTTTTCTTTGGCATGGTGGATAATTTTATCTATACCATGGTAATGAGATGAATATTAGTTCCTAAAAAATGTATCCATTCAAGATAATTGAAAAATATATGTCATTGAAGGCTTCAGTTAAATAATACTTACAATCATCTTGTACAAAAGTAGTCTTTTATTGTTGATGGTTCTAGCCAACCACCAAGGGAATAAGGACTATGATGTAAAGTCCCAATATTGTTTTTGATGTGTGAGTTAATGCAAACTTAGGGTAGTCTAGAGCCTTGAAGTTTGGAGAAGCATGAATGATGAAATTAGGCAAATTAGTCCATGTAGACTTGGCAATTTGTCCTAAAAGTGGGAAAAGGGCATTAATGATGCTCTAAGCCTGAACCAAGGGTCCTATCACATGGGAGAAAGGTATATAAGGTCATAAAAACTCTAATTGAGCATGTGGGAAAGCTATTGTATGATTTCGAGTTTTGGAAGGGGAATTTGTGAGTTGGAAGAGTGCAAATTTCATTGAATTTTTGTTTTTGTGCCTTCATCCAGTCAAGAATGGATTGAAAGGACCTGTCTAATGCTTTGATTCTTTCAATTGTGTCACTTAATTACTGTGTGAAGCATTATATTAGCCATTTAGTTCAATTGCTTTCTATTTTGCAAGTTTTTAGAGTTTTTGGTCTCATAGCCGATTCATGCCAGTTTTTGGAAATAATGATCCCCACTTGAATTCTCGTGGAAAGGCTACCATGGAAACTTGGAATCAAGTAGGGGAATTTTTTTATAGTGTACATATGGTGTGTGGTGTCTTGGTTTTCAAGGGAGATGGTGAATTCATCAAGAACTAGGCGAGTGCAAGTGTATTTTGGCTAGTGGCTTGGAGAGGACAGCAATAAAGAAAGTTGCTAAATGGATTGGTTTGTGCCAATAAAGAGAAAGAGAGTGTGGGCAGACGTATTCCAGACATGTGTGTGCAAGGAGGAGAGTTGAGGAGGTCATTAAAGCCCTCAAAGTTGGAAAAAGGAGCCAAAACCCTAGAAACCCTCGAAAATAGGGGGTATGAGGATAGTCCTATGTACGAACACCAAAGGGACTAAAAACCTGGTAAATATTGAAGCCTATGGTACCATTAGAAAGAATCTACAAAAATATTTGGGGGTTGTTAAGAGCGTTTTTGAGAAAAGCCAAGAAAACAGGTTCTAGGAGGCTTAATTGGGCAAAAGGCTACAAAGCCTAAAATTGGGTTTTTCAAGAAAGCGATGGGTACAAGGTGAAAGAATCCTATGAGATGGATCAATGAGGAGTCAAATCAACAAGGGGATAGTGAGAATACCCTTTCGTAGCCCCTCGAGTGGTTAGGATACTTTGGGTCAGTGTGGAGCCCAAGGAAGCTTAGTGGTGAATTGAGAGCAATGGTGAAAATTTTGAAATTGGTGGAGAGTCTTATGAGGTGAGAGGGGATTATGAGGGATCCCTAAGTAGGGTAGAGAGGAATACCCTAGGAATACCAAAGAATAGGTCTTGGGAATAGAAAGATTGCTCTTCAAAGATAAGACTCCCCATCAATTGTTGAAGGACTAGTCTATGTAATGAATTTTTGACCTTGTGTAGGGTATTTTGAAGATGTTTGATGCTTTGGAATGGTCTGGGAATGGTCTTAAAGGATGAATTTTGGTGAATGGTTCTGAATTTCTATAATTGGCAAGTGTAAATAATTGTGTATATAATTTTCTAATTTAAAATGTGCATTGACAACCTAAGGTTATAATGACAAACAAAAATGAAAGAAAGCCATAATAGAATGAAAGAAAATTTGTCAAGACTTCAAATACCTTAAAAACCAGACTTTCAAATGGAGGAATTCAACCCAATTATGTAGCCTTAGCTTCTTCTTTCTTCAAACTCCACAACAATTTGACTTGTTCAAAAGCTTGTTCCCTTTCACACTTCAATTGTATATTAGTTTTCAATGGAATTCAAACTTCAATTGATATTATATGTCTTTCAACGTTGAGACTCTGCTATTTCATGCAAAGGTGGTAAAAAGATCATGGAAAAGGTGATGGAAAGTGAAAAAGATGCTTGCACACTTCACAACATCATCAAATATATATTTTTTGTTAGAGCACGCGCAGAAGTAGGGGAATATGTAGACTGTGGGCCTTCAAATCATGAGTATATTGATTTTTTTACTGTTTTAGTAAACTACAAAACGTGATCACGTTATAACGTGATCACGTTATAACGTGAGCGCGCTATGTTAAATTAAGTTTTCTTAGTGTATTTTTGATAGTATAGGGGTTTCTGAGAGAGTGGGAGGGAGAGAGGGGGAGAGTGGAAGATAGAGAGGGATGGAGAAGGGGAGAGTGGGAGAAAGAGAGAGGGAGAGAGTAGATACAGAGGGAGGGAGAGAGGGGGAGAGTGGGAGAGAGTGGGAGAAGGGGAGAAGTGGAGAGTGGGAGATAGAGAAAGAGGGAGAGAGGGGGAGAGTGGGAGAGTGGGGGAGAGTGGGAGAGAGTGGGAGAGTGGAGGAGAGTGGGAGAGAGTGGAGGTAAGTGTAAAGGCCTAAGTGTATAGGGCATGAGGATTAGGGTTTAGAATAATGGGTATAGGGTTGAGGGTATAGGGCTAAGTGTATAGGGTATAGGGATTAAGGTTTAGAATAATGGGTATAGGGTTGAGGGTATTGGGTTTCAGATTGAGGTTTAGGGTTTAGGGTTTAGTGTACAAGGTTGAATGTAGGGTTTAGGGTTTAAGTATAGGGTTGGGGGATGATGTTCAAGGCTTAGGTTATAAGGTTGAGGATATAGGGTATAAGGATGAGGGTTGAAGGTGTAGGGTTGAGGTATAGTGTTCAAGGTTGGGGGTGTAGGGTTAACTGTATAGAGTATAGGGATTAGGGTTTAGAATATTCAGTATAGGGTTGAGGGTATTGGGTTGAGGGTTGAGGGTTTAGAGTACAATGTTTAATGTAGGATTTAGTGTTTAATTATAGGGTTAAGGGTTCAAGGATAATGTTTAGGGTTTAGGGTTTAGGAATAATGTTATACATAAAACCCTAAAATCTCAAGTCTTAACCCTATACCTTATACCCTTAACACTACAACCTAAAACCTAATCCCTATACCCTATACACTTAACCTCATACCCTTAACCCTGAACATTATACCTCAACCCTCAACCCTTAAACTTGTACATAAATCCTAAAACCTAAACCATCAACCCTAAACCTAATATCCTCAACCCATTACCCTCAACTATATACCCAATATCCTAAACCATAATCCATATACCCTATACACTTAACCTTATACCCTCAACCCTAAACACTATCCCTCAACCCTCCCTCAACCCTCAACAACCCTATACCTTAAACCCTAAACCCTCATCCATCATCCCTATACCATATACCCTCAACTTTATACCTAATATCCTAAACCCTAAACCTTATTCCCTATACAATTAACCCGATAACCTCAACCCTATACCTTAAACACTAAACCTTACACTCTCAACCCTCATAGGGGGAGAGAGAAATAGGGGGAGGGAGGGATTGGGGAGGGAGGGATTGGGGAGAGAGAGAGAGAGGTTGGGAGGGAAAGAGGAGAAAAAGATAAGTAGAGAGGGAAGGAGAGGTAGAGATACATGAGAGATAAAGAGTAGATAAGGAAGTATAGATGGAGGGAGAGGTATGGAGGGAGAGAGAGGGAGGTGAAAGAGAGGTGAGATAGAGAGAAATAAAGAGAGTTTGGTAGGGAGTCAATTTCACCGAAGTACCAAGCTAGTGGGCCCACTAGCTTGCCAATTCAGTGAAATTGGCAATGTAGTGGCCTGTTTGAAAAAATGGGTCCAAGAAATGGGGTCTCCCGGTGATGTAAATCATCGAGAGACCCGATTTCTTGGACCCATTTTTTCAAACAGACACATTAGGTTGCCAATTTCACCGAATTGCCAAGCTAGTGGGACCACCGGCTTGCCAATTTAGTGAAATTGGCAATGTATTGGCTTGTTTGAAAAAATGGGTCCAAGAAATGGGGTCTCCCGGTGATGTAATTGGACCCATTTTTTCAAACAAGACAAGTTAGGTTGCCAATTTAGTGAAATTGGAAATGTAGTGGTCTGTTTGAAAAAATGGGTCCAAGAAATAGGGTCTCTCAGTGATTTACATCACCGAGAGACCCCATTTCTTGGAACCATTTTTTCAAATAGACAAGTTAGGTTGCCAATTTCACCGAATTACCAAGCTGGTGGGCCCACT